>JAQJVL010000147.1:352905-984570 GCA_035578905.1 Stictocephala bisonia | reverse complement strand
CAAGTTTGCAAAAAAATTTCTTTTTACAGGTTTTGTCAACATCCCCCGCGCCCCCAAAATTTTACATCTCCACCACGACCCCCTCTCTCTGTACATACCTTTATACGTAATTGATACCTTTACTATGTTAATTACCTATTGATCATCTCAACACATACAACACCTGCTGGATTAAACTCTAGGAGAAAAGAATTAGTGACAGCTGATTATTTATTCTTTACTAACAAAACAAAATTGAATATATACTTAAGGTGTAACTTAAACTGCTATGTACAGTAATACATTAAGAAAACCACATACATATGTGTCAGCAACGTAAATGTGCTAGTTTTGTTTTTAACTCCACGAAAGCTGATGAAGAAATCTATAATTTCTATATGTTTTAATACTCGTAATTGGTTATACCTTAATATAATACCATATTACAAAAGTTCTTTCTATTGGAAATATATGATTTAAAAATAAGTTTTCTTCAATATTTTAATAAATAATAAATATAACTGCTATGTAACGTGATTTATCAGTTGCGTCTGGTCTGATGACTTTGTCTTCTATAGTAAATTTGCACTTTACCATATAAAAAGTTATTGGAATATTGAAGACAATTTATTTTCAAATTCTTCAAACATGTTTTAATATTCCCTCAACTATATGTTCTTAAACATTCTTAATTTATCTAATTCATGGAAACTGTGTCATATGTATATTTATCATTATGTGTGGTCAGAAATTGCTAAATAGCGTACTATTTTGCAATTTTTCGTAAACAGGCCCGGTGTCCGGTGGTCCAGCCCTGTTCGCTGACGAAGCAGACGGGAGTTAGCTAACAATACCGGCTGATTACGAAATATGGGCCATCGCGGATCGACAACAAATCGCCATAACTTGCCAAAACATCTTATCCCCGCAAACTCGTGGGATTTTACGAGGCTTGGCTTCATTTTGGCACCGGCGAGACTCCGATTCGGATATTGAATGGGTTGGACAAACATTCATTCCTACGCGAATTGCGGTTTGCTGAAGTCATATAACGTTTCTAAGAGATTGAACCTTGAACGTCACATGAACACTGGTACCAAGAAAATAATTACACACATTGCAGTCTGTGTGACACTTTGATTGAATCAAATAATCACAGGAGGTTCTCCTTCAAGTATTAGTTGTAACTTAAAATGAAGATAGAAGATATAGGTTTTAAACAATTTACTTAATTTATACTATAAATGGGACAATACTGTCTTATAAGAGAGGTGTAGAATTTTGTTGTATTAATTACTCCCCTAGAATCACTCAATTTATTTTGAACTTTAAGGTACCTTTTGAAATTTAAGGTTGTCATCCCTTCCCACACCTTACATTTCGATTCAACTTCGGATGGTGTTCTAGTGTTCAAAAGTATATCCTTAGCTACTTTATATAAGCTTTAAGTATACTTATGAATAATTCTGTGTACCCAATCACCTAACCAATGCATAGTTACGGCAGATTGACAGTGCCCACCCATCCCTCTTAGGATAATTAATGGTGGACAACCAAATCTCGTAGGATGATTAACTCTGTCTCACCCATCCATTGTAGATTAATTAATTGTAACACACCATCTCTCGTAGGATAATTAACGTTGGTCCATCCACCCCTCGTAGAATAATTAATGGTGGACACCCATCTCTCGCAGGATAGTTAACGGTGGTCCAACCATCCCTCGTAGGATAATTAATGGTGGACACCCATCTCTCGTAGGATAGTTAACGATAGCCCATCCATCCCTCAGAGAATAATTAATTGTGGCACACTCGTAGGATAGTTAACGTTGGCCCATCCATCCTTCGTAGAATAATTAATAGTGGCACACCTATCTCTCGTAGGATAATTAACATTGGCCCATCCATCCCTCGTAGAATAATTAATGGTGGTACACCCATCTCTCGCAGGATATTTAACGATGGCCCATTCATCCCTCGTAGAATAATTATTGGTGGCACACCCAGCTCTCGCAGGATAGTTAACGGTGGCCCATCCATCCCTCGTGGAATAATTAATGGTGGCACACCCATCTCTCGCAGGATATTTAACGATGGCCCATCCATCCCTCGTGGAATAATTATTGGTGGCACACCCAGCTCTCGCAGGATAGTTAACGGTGGCCCATCCATCCCTCGTGGAATAATTATTGGTGGCACACCCAGCTCTCGCAGGATAGTTAACGGTGGCCCATCCATCCCTCGTAGAATAATTAATGGTGGCACACCCATCTCTCGCAGGATATTTAACGATGGCCCATTCATCCCTCGTAGAATAATTATTGGTGGCACACCCAGCTCTCGCAGGATAGTTAACGGTGGCCCATCCATCCCTCGTGGAATAATTATTGGTGGCACACCCAGCTCTCGCAGGATAGTTAATGGTGGCCCATCCATCCCTCGTGGAATAATTATTGGTGGCACACCCAGCTCTCGCAGGATAGTTAACGGTGGCCCATCCATCCGTCGTAGAATAATTAATGGTGGCACACCCATCTCTCGTAGGATAGTTAACGGAGGCTATCCACACTATTTAGAACATGTATAATGAATAAGAACATAGCTATCCTTTCTAGGGCATATGCTCACAAATCCCTTCTCTTTACGTACAATCGACGATGAAATACTTCCCATCCATTTTAGGGATATGTACGATGGTACGATGGTTACCTCATTTTGGACATTAGAAATATCATTGACCTTTCTGCAGTGGAAATGCATCAAATGCCTCAAGTGTTGTTTCCAAGAGTGAGGGATGAGTGCCCATATGGTTTTTAAGCTAACAACACTATAAATAAAACATGGACTTTTAGTACACAGGAAGAAACAAAGTCACAAAAACATTGGAAGTCACAAACTTATTGGAAACATTCCATGAAAGAGAAGCCGTGATTTTAACAATCTTAATAACGTTAAATGTATAGTAAGAATACATAAAAAAAATTGGGGGTGCGTCGGACCACACGGTGGAAGTTATACTTCTTTGGCCATTCTCATACACCCACTCACGCACACAAACAGACAGGATATATAAATGAAATATAAGACATTTTTCAATATTATTCAATATATTTATCTTCAATATATTATACGTGACTTCATTATTATATTATACACCTATATTATCATTATCAGTAATTTATTCGATTAAATTTCTTCGATTAACAATCGATTAATCGATAGTTCTTAAAAATTTGTTCTTACTTTTCAGCGTGACGCGGTTTCTCGACCAACATCCCATCCCAAAGTGTCTAACGGGCGCAAAAAAGTATAACTTCAAAAACGAGACTCACTGCGTCTTCGGAGCACGTATTTACTAAGTACTTAAAACCACGATATTCCCACTGCTTGAATCACCTATGGAAATCCACATAAACTTCATAACAGTGATAACATAAGTTAATCGTAATGCTCCCACTCCTTAGAATCACTGTGGAAATGCATTTATCGTGTCTAATCGTTATAAAATGGAAACAAAAACCCACTAAATCCTGTTTTACAAAATATATTTAAAATAAAAAACAAACACGATTTATTCATGGTGAAGTTTTTAATGAAAACAGTTTTACCGACGAACTAATCAGCGGATGTAATACATAATATTATTAGCCGGAACCTATTATCGACGGCATTAGTGTGACATGTGATTACATATTAATGCTTTCAGACTCATATAAACACTATCGGGACCGCTTGTGTGATCGTCCGCTCTCTGGTTATTACATTTTAGTAATAAATTTGTCTGTGACAAAATATTTTAAAAGTAATGTAAATTAGTAATTAGACGTGATAGTATTTAAATTAACATAAATATACTCAGTGGTAGTTTAAAAATATTATAATTTTTTTACTTAATGTGTTTCAAGGAAAAATCTTTTAATAACAAAACATATTCATGGACAGCTTTAATGTAATTTACTTAAGTAAAATTAATTAAAAATGTTCCTAGCTAAAAATGAGAGTTTATTTAAAGTTATCTCTTTTCATATACACTTAAAAATACTGGATATTTCTTACAAGTGTCAGCAACACCGTAAAGACATAATGATTGTTAGGCGCTTTACGTGATTGTTATGGGAACCTTAACTATTTATAATCTAATAAATTAAATGTCATTGAATTGGATCATATATACATTTAGAGTATTGAAAGAAAGCATAATATTTCGTAAGTAATATTACAAATGCATTTGACAGAATGACTCACACTTTCCTTACAAGAAAATCTCGATCATTAAAGTATAAGATGTATTTTGAAATCTAAGAATTGAGGAACATACGAATTCATTTTGAATACAGAGAAAACATTAATTACATAATGTACACAAGTTACAAATTTAACACAAACAAATGAGTAAGGATGAAACTCCGTTAGTGTGAAATTTAAGATTAAATTGCTGATAAAACAGTTAAAAATACATAACTGTAAAGTAAGAAATTCTTTGCATGAGACTTTTTGATTTTACGTTTCACCATAGGTTTATTTTACTGTGTATTATAGATAGTTAAATAGAGTGAAAATAAAAACCTCATATTTATAAATTGCTTTTAATTAATTAGTTTAAAAAGCGTTCCACAGTCAAAATTCACAGGTACCTTTGTGTTGTCTTAATTAACCCGCCTTGAGAATGTATGAGAGTACAGCTACAATCGTGCATAATGTGTGCAATCCACATTGTAACAGCATTCAGTTACACATGCTGCGCTTCCACATGAATACATTTCGTCAACTTTATGGTCACACTTTATTAAGTTTAATTAGTTTGGCCTTACTTACTTGTTTGTGTTAAATTTATAACTTGTGTGCATTATGTAATTATTGTTTTCATCTGTATTCAAAATGAATTCGTATGTTCCTCAATTCTTACATTTCAAAATACATGTTACTCTTTAATGATCGAAATTTCCTTGTAAGGAAAGTGTGAGTTTCGTACGGTCAGATATTATACAGTGAAACCAATCAAAAGTCGTACAAACTGAAAAACATTTATTTTAGAAAAGTTATTAGATTTACCCTCTCCCTTGTCTCAATTCTGCAGCACATATATATTTACTATGAATTTTCTTCTAAAATTTTAAATTTCCTTTAAAAGTACCACATTCGAATTTTGGCGCTTGAGGCTAGTAAGTAGACCAACTGAGTGTGTGTCCATTAGGATATATTGTATTTTGGCGCTTGAGGCTAGTAAGTAGACCAACTGAGTGTGTGTCCATTAGGATATATATTATTTTGGCGCTTGAGGCTAGTAAGTAGACCAACTGAGTGTGCGTCCATTAGGATATATTGTATTTTGGCGCTTGAGGCTAGTAAGTAGACCAACTGAGTGTGTGTCCATTAGGATATATTGTATTTTGGCACTTGAGGCTAGTAAGTAGACCAACTGAGTGTGTGTCCATTAGGATATATTGAATTTTGGCGCTTGAGGCTAGTAAGTAGACCAACTGAGTGTGTGTCCATTAGGATATATTGTATTTTGGCGCTTGAGGCTAGTAAGTAGACCAACTGAGTGTGCGTCCATTAGAATGTAATGTATTTTGGCGCTTGAAACTAGTAAGTAGACCAACTGAGTGTGTGTCCATTAGGATATATTGTATTTTGGCGCTTGAAACTAGTAAGTAGACCAACTCAGTGTGTGTCCATTAGAATATATTGTATTTTGGCGCTTGAGACTAGTAAGTAGACCAACTGAGTGTGCGTCCATTAGAATGTATTGTATTTTGGCGCTTGAAACTAGTAAGTAGACCAACTGAGTGTGTCCATTAGAATATATTGTATTTTGGCGCTTGAAACTAGTAAGTAGACCAACTGAGTGTGTGTCCATTAGAATATATTGTATTTTGGCGCTTGAGACTAGTAAGTAGACCAACTGAGTGTGCGTCCATTAGGATATATTGTATTTTGGCGCTTGAGGCTAGTAAGTAGACCAACTGAGTGTGCGTCCATTAGGATATATTGTAATTTGGCGCTTGAGGCTAGTAAGTAGACCAACTGGGTGTGCGTCCATTAGGATATATTGTAATTTGGCGCTTGAGACTAGTAAGTAGACCAACTGAGTGTGCGTCCATTAGGATATATTGTATTTGCTTAACTTTATCAACTTTTTTTGTGACAAATGAAAAATTAAAAAAAAAATACTGTAGGTCTTAGAAAAAGTTAGCTATATTAGTGATTACTATACAATTTTCAGTAAGTCTTGCTGTGCATAATGTTCTTATACGCTTTCCAACAGGTGAACAAGGCTGAATTTTTTGGAACTTTCTTAACGTCAAGTGAAAACATCTCTTTAACGGATTCTTTGTGTTTCTTGGATGAAAGTTCCTTTACATAAATTCTGTCATGAATTGAAGTGGATGAAACTTCTATGCCACACCTGTCGTTGTGTTCGTCATATCTTGTTTTTGCGTTTCCTATTTCGGACTTCTCTTTACAACAGTATTTCATCTGTTTGGACAGCACGTACATTTTTGAGTAAAAATGGTGTCCTACGTCTTAAATTGTATCTTGTCTTGCTATGATTCTGTATTTAGAATGACTTAAGCTAGATCATATCTTCAGATTACATTCCTCAAAGTCAATACCGAAGTTAGTATAAAAACAGTTTACATATTTTTTTATACAGAACAGTATCACCCTTGTTTATTACATAAATGATAGTATGGCGTCTAACATCCAGTAGCTATGTTGGAAAAATAAGCTGTACTTTACTTCACCAAGAATAAATAAATAATGCCTCGAATATATTGTTAAATGCTACGAAGATTAAGGCTACTTGCTGTTGAACCAGCTGCTCTTCCCCAGGGCTAGTCTAATACAATCAACGCCCATGTGGTGGAATCAACAACTGATTCGGTCTTCAATGACAACTATTTTAAGTTAATTCAATATAAAACTACTCAAAATATCTATCAAATTAATAGTCAAAATTATTATTACTTTTTACAGTTATTATTATTTTTCCAAGCAGATGTCGTTCTTCCTTTTCACTCTGACCATTTCCATAGACTATTGATATGTGTGTGAGGAACCTATTCAGACAGATCAAGGGGGAGAACTAGTACAGTATAAGGTGAATATTACTGATAAAAACTTCAAGTCCAGACCGGATTTTAACCTGCACTCAATATATAAACTCAGCCTCAATGTTTTGATGCCTTAGACCACTCGGCACCCCCCCCCCCCCAGTGTGATCATGTAAGTAGAAAATGAATGAATTAAATCCATACAGTTTTAAGTTACCAAAAAACTGGAAAGCCATATTTTAATCTCTCAATTTTAAGAACAGAGCCATTAAAATGTCACTTTTATGAAAATAAATTTGTTGAGAAACTGCTGGACCAAGTTATATGATTTACTGTAGATAAATTTGCATGTGTGGTTTTACTTGATTAGTTAACAATTCTTAAAATTAATAACTTGCCAGGTTTATTCTTTAAACTCTTTATTTTGGCATTTTTAGTGAAGCATGAGAAGTCAACTCGTACGTATATAGACTAATAACTAAAGTAGAAGAAGTTGGCGTAAATTAATATCAAACACTGTATTGTGTCGCACTGTAATCACTTATCACGACTTTAATAGTACATTTGATACTAAAAATGTAACAAGGTAATCAAGTTTATGATTTGTCATAAAAATGTAATATATCCAATTATAACTCTGGACAATACGAGTGGCAACAAGATGCGATACTATTGTTGGGCAGGCTGCGGTTGGCAATCCTGTGTCAGATGTTACCCACCAGACACACTGGGCAGAGTATATTGTTGTACCTCTGTTAACAATTTCATTTAGACCACGAACTTTATGTTATTGAATTAAATATAAGAACAGCTGGAAAAAAAATATTGTAAACATTTAGGATTATATTTGTTCTATTCTCTCAAACCAGACATCTTTTTTACTTAAAAAAGTAATATGTTAGAATACTACAAAGACTGGAATTATTTATTAGCAATGTTCACCACAATGCGCACCACTTAACTACGAATGAATCACCTGGAAAAGGACCTAAAAAATGAACAAAAAATTACAAGTTCCATAGCTCATATTAGAACCATAAATGAATGAGCTCATTTTATATAGCCTATGACATTATAATATATTATTCTTAAATATTTAGCTGTTTATGACAAAATATGCCAGGTTGGTTATAATATGAAACAGCTGTTATAAGAGTATAATATTATTACTATTAATTTATTAAGCAATTAATAAAATATCCTTTCACGAAACTCAATTAATATTTTTGTCCAAAAAAACTATTTTATAATAATTTTCAGCGCAGCCATTCCTCAATAAACTGGATAGATTAATGAGATTCACAATTCTAATCAAAAATCAATTATTAAATTGCTTAAAACTCACTTTAATCAATATATAGGTTTTCAGAACTGTATTAAATCCATTAAAACTAATGAATTTGTTTATTTAGGTTCAAATTCATCATACATGTTCTGGTGACATTAATTAAATGGCTCCCGGGAAATTTATATTCGATAAAAAGTTGATTAAAAACACACGATGGTGTGCTGCTATGAAATATACATGTATTGCTTTTCATTATCTGATTTCCCCAAAGTACGGATTGGGAGATCTTCACAGTGACTCTTAAAGGTGAAAATAACGATTAATTAATACTGTCCGATTATTATTGTCATATATAAAAAAAATGCAACAGTCAATTTCCTCAATATTCTAAATAATAAACGAAAATGTTTTTTTAAATGGTCTGTAGAAATCTTCCCAGTATAAAAACAAAAAAAATGCACTAAACTATGGAAAACCATTATTTTTTTACAAAACTAAACTCTGCTACAGAAAAAAAATCAAAGACCATCATTGGTTAGAAGTTTATTTAATTAACTTTTAAGCTACTAAAAATGTATAAAGTCCTTAATTTAATGCGTGATAAATAAAATTGATCCAAACAGATACAATAAAGGTACATAAAGTGCTTTATATGGGAAATGGTAAAGGGAAATTCAATTAAATTCATCTATCCAACTGTCAAGCACTAGCCGGAAGACGTGAACATTAACACAGATAACATTTTGGAAGTAAGGATAATTGAATATTTAAATTTTATTTATTTAGAATTTTAAAGTTGTGTCATATTGTTTCCTAGAAAAAACTTTTTACTAGCAGGATTTGATTTTATAAGATAGAATTTTTTCAACTGCTCACAGATAAAGCACCTAATTTATTTATGGTAAGACGAATTTTTATATATTTAAAATAAATTTGAATATCACCAGCTAATAATCAGCTACCCACTTCAATTGTCATTGGTACTCTAGCCCATTGCTAGACACTCACTTCAATTGTCATTGGTACTCTAGCCCATTGTTAGACACCCACTTCAATTGTCATTGGTACTCTAGCCCATTGTTAGACACCCACTTCAATTGTCATTGGTACTCTAGCCCATTGTTAGACACCCACTTCAGTATGCATGCACACCTAACTAATAGTCAAGACCCACTTCAATAGTAATTGACATTCAAGCTAATGGCCATTCCCTTACTTCGAACAAACATCAAAATGCAAACTAACAGTTAGCTTCAGAATTAATATTCGTCTACACTCAATTTAATAGACAGCCACACACTTCAATAGTAAATGGCACTTTAAATAATAGTCAATTATCCACTTCAGTAGCCATTGGACTCCAGCTAATAGTCAGCAACCCCCCTTCCCTACCATCAATAGTCATATACACTATAACTAATAGTATGCCTACTACCTACTTCAATAATAATTAATTGTAAGTTGTCCACTTCAATAGTCAACTACTATCAAACTAATACTTAGCCGCCCTCTTCGATTGGCACTTTAGGGTCAAGATAATAGTCAGTTGCGCACTTCAATAGTCACCGGAATTCCAGCCCCTCACTTCAATTGTCACTAAAAATACTTGAACTAATAGTCACCTATAATTTTCATGGATATTCACCTTTACAACTCGCTATGTTTCTGGAAATAATGTATCAGGTAAATATTAACATATTTGGTTTGTAATTTTATCAATGTAATCTTAGTTGCTCTAAAATGTACTCAGGAAACATGTCCATGACATGCTTTGTTATTTGTAGTTTTAACTCATGTTAAATGAAAAAGCCTGGTCATAAATGCAGATTAATATTCTGATAAATACATGTAAAATAAATACTTAGTATGTAGAACATGTACTCTTACAAAAATCCACCATTAAAAGTAGATTCAGAGGAATATTTCCCCTTCATTTTCCAACACACTAGTATATTCACCAACACATAATGAACACGTGCTTTGTAAGTTGTGCAGGATACAATATGTGCAATTTACTCAACAACGGAATTCAGTTACACACGCTGCGCTGATTCCTGAATACATTCCGTCAACTTTATGTTCACACGGTGTTACGTTTTATTAGTCTGGCCTTATTTAGTTGTTTTATTACATGAATAACTATGTAAACTCCTTTATTTATTGTTTGTATTACCATTGTATAATCGGCCTAGGTAACACATTGTATACGTGTTTTTCTTTACATTTCCAGCTAACGTTTTTGTTTATTAATCAAATATATTTCTATAGGGTTATTTTAACGAAATTGATATGTAATTTATTAAAGTTAGTAAAAGTTTTCTTCGTGATAGTGAAATTATATTTTGTTGTCATGTGTTTTTTAAGCATACGTTCGATGTCATATTCTAATAAGACAGCACAAAACATTTATTATGCATTTTTATTTAGTGTTAAATTTTTAAATATGCAACAATAGATTAACTAATAATGACAAAACAAGTGAAAGTAACAAAACACACATTTATTATAGTAAAAGTACAAACTATTATGGTGATCTATTTCGGTAAACCATATTTACCTTCTTCAGACCAGAGGGATTCACAAAGGAATGTCATCGGGGTTCAACTACGTTATACCAACACTTGTCACGATCGGATAACTCATGACTGTAATTGGCTGTAATTGGCAATCGAAATATAATTAGTTGATTACTATTGGCTATTACCTTCGATCTTGTTATTGTTTAATAATATACAGTCAAGTGAAAAGTTAACTCAGAATCAAATTAAATAGATCGTGCATAGGTTTGTTACGATCTTTGCATTTTCATTTTAATATATCGTACAATTAACGCAGAAAGAAGGGTTTCGTATCGTTAGTTGAAATTTACCATCTGACCTCTGTAAACAATATTAAAATCATGGAAATCTACCTTATATATTCACAAATTTTCTGGAATATACAATAATTTGAGGACATGAGAATGAAGTAAAACATTGCGTTGGTTGAAACTTAACATTTATCTTAAGTTTCAATATGAGGGTGTAAAATGTTGAACGTAAAAACTGAAGATACACGTACTGCCAAATTTCATTTCTTAAATCTAATAATCTTTGCGTAAACTGTGCATTGTAGCGAAGAAATATATATTTGTTTTGTTTTTCACAAGAACTTTCCTTATCAAATGTTGTTCTATTATCATTTCGATTATTGTTTTCCATTTTTCACAACGTTCTTCCGATTTCAACGATTTTGCCATTGGTCTTAGCGAGAGTTTTCCGACGTTATAGCAAGTAACGGAGTCAAGCAGCATCGATCGTGGCTGGCCCTTGTATGGGTGACCGTCTGAGCGATCCCGTCCTTGCATGTAGCCCGCCTGCCCAGTCACTGGTGGTGGTTCGGAATGGTCCCCAGGTTAAGTGTTAGAGAGGGATTTTTAGCCCTAATTTCACTTGGTAAAATAAGACGATCTTTACCTTTAAATTTTAACTTTTATTGATGACTTTGATGACTGGCATTGCTATTGATTCAATTACATCTTGTATTAAAGGATACGTTTGTGATTGTTGTTTATGTGGAAAATAACTACGATTTTGTATTTTATAAATTAATTGTTTTTCATGTAGAAATATGATCCTTAAAGATATACTTGGCCGTCGTAACCTGTTTTAAGGTAAATAATGTAAAATGTAAACAGACAAAAATAATATCTACCTCATTCAAAATTGACTTGATACAGAAAGAAAATATATCCTTTATCAATACATGTTAGTCCAAACAATAACTTAATCAACTCTCTAATAAAACATTGAGAGACGAAGTTTCCGAATCAAGCAGATGCTCTTTTCCAGATCAAATCCAATTATCGCTGAAGCACCAACATGTAAACGCATGTCAGCAGTAAACGCTTCGCTTACTTTATATCCATGGTATGTTTTTCTGTCGTAATTTTATTAAGTTCTATTTTTTTTTACAAAAAGTTTAAAATATAAAATTGATCTTTTAATATCCAAGTATTAATATAACATAGCGACCACGCAACGGCTTACAATACATGACTTAATATGATTGGTACTAACATAATTACATAAAAACGTATATGGTGACAATTAAAAATAAATAACAATATAATCATAGTTTTTTATATTTATTATTTTAGTAAACCTTTGCTTTCCAATTTACATGGGCCTGCAGGCATGCACGTGCAGTTTATTCAACGAATGAAGTACCGACTGTAGGCTTATTTGGGGATTCGAACCTTAGAACTTGTCCCTCTCAGACCGAAACCTTAGCCACTGAGCCACTACTCCGGCAAGCATTTCATATGTAATGTTTATACAGACATTTTTAACGTAAGATATTTTTAGTTAGTTAATTGAATTATCTTTTTGGTCGACTACAGACTTGATATATAGCTTAGAACTGAATGATGTGTCATACTTTATCTAACTATGAAGACCCTTAAGAGAAAAGCCCTGAAAGTGGGTTTCCCTATATGTAATATAATTTAAAATTCATAATATATGTACGTATATTTTGTGTTACTGATCAATGCTATAATTTTCCAATCAAGAAATATTGATAGAAACTAATCAAATCAAAACAAAATGTCTTTATTTGTATCAGTACAGAGTTGTACATTAAATAGCGTCACTAAATTTATTTTATAAACTAAATTAACTTATTACTAAGAACTAAAATATTCGTCCAAAGTATATAAAGATTTCGAAATAAGGTATGATTTAACCAAGGATTTAAAATTTACAGTCAAATTTATTTTTAATATTATTAGGTAGAGCATTTATAAACTTCGCACCCATTACTGAAGTTTTCTTTTTAAATAACTCTAGCCTGTGGTTGGGTACAACTATCGCCATTTTACCCTTTGTATTGTAAAAGTGTATGTCAGAGTGAGTTTCCACTTCACTGAAGTGGTCTCTAACATACATTATACAACTTAAAATATATAAGCCAAATACCGTTAATATTTTCAAACTTTGGAAATTAACCCTTACAGAATCAGTAGTTCTTAATTTTAAAATTATTCTG
Organism: Stictocephala bisonia; assembly: GCA_035578905.1. NCBI lineage: Eukaryota > Metazoa > Arthropoda > Insecta > Hemiptera > Membracidae > Stictocephala > Stictocephala bisonia. The sequence goes on along the minus strand of JAQJVL010000147.1, from coordinate 971,215 downwards.
ATTGCCTTTTTTTACAGCATTAATATTTTTTTCAAATTTTGTAAAGATGTACTACCATAGACACATAGGCCATAGGCTAATGTGACTGTATGTGAGCATGAAATATTAATTTTAATGTTGGTTCACTGCATAGGAGTGACATTCTTCTCAATGCAAACAAGCCTGAATTAATGTTTGAACTACTTCTTAGGACTGAGTGAAAGAATCGATTAATAATACAGTAATAATAATAATTAAAAAAAATAATAATAATAAATACAAATATTTTTTTGTGGGAAACCTGCAGGAAGCGTTCAAACACACATAATTTATTTTACCAAATTCAGTTTTAAATATCACACCTGATGTTGGGAACAGCTGTTACTTTTAGGATGTTAATTAAGTATGAGTTAAGATAATTAGTCTCCTTTGTAAATCCAAAATGGGCCTCATCTCGTTTAATCTGTTTGAAGTTCACTTTCAAAACAGATGATTGACATTGCACTCAACACACTTTCTCATTGACTTACAAACACGTATTTAGAGTTTGAAAGATTGTTATATCCTGTGTTTTCCAGAACTGCTGAACGTATTATCTCAAAAGTTTGTTTTTATCCAAGATGGAATGTTTTAATGGTAGGTATACGTGTACAGATATTTCTTAATAAATTATAACTATTGTGCACATTAATACTTATTTTGTTGCATTATCGACTTCTATATAGTGAAGTCATAAAACATTGATATAAAAAGGAAACACGAAGAATCATGTTGTTTTAATTTTTATCACGAAGTTCCAGTGTATTATTGTATGTTCGTAGAAAATGTTCACCATATATTACTACTTCAAAAAAGTGCCATAATAAAAGTAACAGCTACTTAACACAAATTGAATGCAATAAAATGCAAATGAGTAAAGTGGAAAGTACACAATGGGTGCAATCTGCATGCAGCTGAAGTCGAGCGCATCTCTGAATACATTCGAACAAGTTCATCTCAACTATGTTATATTTTATTAGTCTAACCTCATTTCAAATGTTTTATTTTTCTTGCCATATGTTTACTTGTTTGATAACTATAAAGCCACGTAACATCTTTACATGGCTCTACATAAACACTTGTGTCCACATGTGTCTATGTAGAGTTTTGTTTGATAACTATAAAGCCACGTAACATCTTTACATGGCTCTACATAAACACTTGTGTCCACATGTGTCTATGTAGAGTTTTGTTTGATAACTATAAAGCCACGTAACATCTTTACATGGCTCTACATAAACACTTGTGTCCACATGTGTCTATGTAGAGTTTTGTTTGATAACTATAAATCCACGTAACATCTTTACATGGCTCTACATAAACACTTGTGTCCACATGTGTCTATGTAGAGTTTTGTTTGATAACTATAAAGCCACGTAACATCTTTACATGGCTCTACATAAACACTTGTGTCCACATGTGTCTATGTAGAGTTTTGTTTGTGCTATTAATAAAATTATAAATACGTTTTGCTTTTAATATTTTGTTTATAATTTGAATAGCTTCTTATTATGTGAACATAAAATAATTAAAAGTCGTTAGTTCTTCAATCAAATTTATAAAACTAATTGTTTATAATAAGTAATTGAAACATCTACCATTAATTTGCTGTGTGAAAATAGTTAAATACTTGTACAAAAATATAAACAAAACTAAATATAAAACGTAACTATCAACAACTTAATAAGTGGCATAACAATGGAATTTAAAAATGTACATTTTAATGTATAATTTAGTTACAAACACAATATTATGAATAGAACACTATATATTTGTTTCTAGTATTTTTATTTTGTATATTTTATCTTTTGTTAAACATGTTTTGGTTATACATAGTGATTCAAAACTACCTGGCAATCGCTTGGGAACTCATTCTATAGATAAAAATAAGAAAAAAGTTCTCATAAACATATGCTTGAAAACGCTTCGTTAGCGAGTTACGGCTAGCGAAAAATTTCGCCTAGAACTCTGTACCCTCAGTGAAGTTAGGCTGTATAGAAATGTTAAAGGTACTGAAGTTACAAAACACAAAAATGATTGTTTCTTATGTTTTTTAAGTTGAAAAATTGAACAAAATTGGTTCCTAAGCTGTAAAGGCAATACTTTTAGAGATATCTTACGTAAAACAATTGTTACGTAACAAGAATTGGTGCAAAGAAATATCACATTTTTGTGTTTAACATAAGATAACTTCCATACATGGTAATTAAAGGTGTATTTTTTCTTAAATAAATTTGTAGAATATTAAATTCAAAAAATATTCATGTGAATTACCCAGGAAAAAATGAATAATATATATTAAAATTTTGCTTTATTTAAAATCAAAACAGACGCACATTCTTGACCACATAAAATATTAACTAATATGTAGGTTAACCACGATCTCTCGACCTCACTCCAGAAGACTTTTTCTATGGGGTTGGATGAAGGCAATTGTTAACGGATTAACACCTTAGAGGAGTTACAGAATCGCATTATAGAACGGACAGAAACTATGAAGAATGCTCCAAACGTTATTGGTTTAATTGTTATCGAAAACGTGCATTGGTCCAAACGGAGGACACTTTGGGCAACTATTGTAGGTGGTTTTCAAATGTTTATAAAATTAAATACATTTTATATTAATGTTCAGTTTTGAATAAATAACCAGCTGTTACTCCCAACCTAAATATTAGTTAATATTTTATGCAGTCAAGAATGTGCATTTTATGTGCGTCTGTTTTGATGTTATGTAAAGTGACATTTCAATATATATTATACAAGGGGCGGTTTACTTTTGTAAACGCAGAGTAACCCGTAGACTTGTGTCATGCGGAAAACTGCAATCATGTGTAATAATTGATGTCTTAGCGACCATTGGTTAGAGGTTCTTCCTCTCCTGGTAGCGAGTAACATGCTCGTGAGTATAATTTCTTAGCGAATTGAAAAAAAGTGTAATTAGAATAACATTAAAGGTGTCAATAATAACTAAAACATCATAAATATTGAACATCAAGCGAAGATTTATTTTAATTTGGTGATATTTTGCCATAGTACTCTCCACTATCTCCATCCTAAACCTAACCACATATTATTCAAAACTTTCATTGAACAAAACTTCATTTTTCATTGACATACCAAAATAAAGCAATAAAAAGAATAATAGAAAAAACCCATTATTTATTAAATGAGTGCAAGAGGGTAAACAATATTTTTGGTCTTCTTATTTGGTGTATAAATGTAATGGTTTTTTGTAGTGTGTGCTACACTCTCAAGGTGAAATGTAGAACTACAATAAATCAAAACATATACAGTACTGTTGTTGTGAGAACTTCAATCTGCTTATGGCATGTGAAACTACATTAAACCACACAGTCATATGTTTTTTGTAAACAATTCAGATTCTCCATTTGAATAACATGGGATCTTTAGGAGCCCGTGGGGTGGGACCCTGTGGACGGATCTGCATCAAACTTCACAGAAACCATCTCGGGAGTATACAGGACAACATCCTAAAGTTTCATGGCGATCGGTTGGATGGTTTGGCAGCGCATAAACTTCAAACATATATATATACATATATACAAACATCCTCTTTTATAAATATAGATTGTTAGTCATTTTTCTCTTGAGTAATTCACATGAACCTTTTCAGAATTAAAATTTTTACAAATTTATTTAAGAGAAATACACCTTTAATTAATATCTATGGAGCAATTTTAAGTAAAAAATATGTTATTTCTTTGCACCAATTCTTGTGTTTTACGTAACATTTTCAGCTTAAAATACATAAGAAACAATCGTATTTGTATTTTTGTAACTACTTTTAATATTTTTATACAGCCTTACTTCACTGAGGGTACAGAGTTCTAGGTGACTTTTTTCGCTAGCCGTAACTCGCTAACGAAATGTTTTCAGGCATATGTTTATATGAACCTTTTTCTTATTTTTAGCTATAGAATGAGTTCCCAAGAGATTGCCGTATAGTTTTGAATCGCAAAACTGAATTGAATAGTTTTGAATCGCTGTATAATATTATCTTGTGTAAGGGTTAGTTTAGGCATGGTTCTTATATTCGACAAAAAGTTGTTTGCAATTTCGTATACGCCCAGCAAAACACAGTTGTTTGGATTTGTGTTATAAGCAGATATTTAAGTCGAACGTGATATAGCCAAACAAGATACCAAGCTATGGTGAACACTGTAGTAGGAGACACCTAACTACTACATGAAAATACTGGATATGAATCCCAAAAGAAAGTTATAAATATTTAGAATGACTTTTATTCATTGAGAACGTGTCAAGTTTAAGTTTCCTTACATTACAATGATGTCTCTCAAAAGAGAAGTGCGGTGATAATCAATGACTAAACTTGATGGTATTCTAATAAATATTTTGTATTAAATATATTGTATCCCATAGATAATCAGAGTATATAAAAATCAATCTAGTATTGAGTGAAGAAAGATGGTTGATGGATCTATACTACCATTTGTCCTAAAAAAACTTGCAATAACATTTTTGAAAGGCCTTTCTAACCTTAATTAGATTTCCCCATAAACCATTAAGGGAGACATTTTTCAGATAGAGTAAGGGGGACAACCAGTACAGTACATAATGACTATTACTAATAAACTAGTTTATTGGTTAGGATTCGAACCTGCTCTATTGATAACTCAAGCTCAAGTCCTGACGCCTTAAGATCGCTTGGCCACTCGGGCCTTCTTGAATTGTTATCAGAGATAAACAATTAACTATAATGTTTTAGACGTAATTATGATTTGTTATTAATATAAATTTAACTATACTTACAGTGAATACATTTATAACGTAAACTTTGTTAGTAAATAAAAAGAATCTAAATAAGTTACGTCGGGAGTGATCAATCGTAAGTGACTGAGTTGATACGGCGAGGTAAGTGTATGAGAAACTGTAAGTTTTTTAGTTGTCATTGTCAGGAAATTTTTCTGCTACATTTAATTTGGACCACAGTTATAAGAATTTTTACTTTAGTTAGTGTTTCGGATCCTTTATTTTTTGTAAATTATATAATTTATAAACTTAACTTCTTAGTACAATTAGAGACAAGTGAATACCACACAACACAATTTTTTCGTACTAGTTATAAAAACCTATAAATATTACGGTGGTCAATTTTGGTAACCATTTTTACGTCCTCAGACCAAAGGGATTCACAAATGAATATACTTTTTTAGTTAAATTGCAAAATAATGTATGGTGTGTAACAAAATACAATATACTCTTTTATTTTATATAGTATATTTACATTCAAGTCACCTTTTTTTGCTGTAATGCAACCATTTCATGAGTATGTAAACAGAACAAATAAATATCTTTAACTAAGAATAGACGTTGTCATAATTGGATGGATCACAAAAAACCCTTTATTTCTCACATATGAAAGACGCTCATTAAGAAAAGATCATGAATACATAGCGTTGTGAACCGTGCCAATTTGGGAATGATCCGTGTGGTAGCGCATTTTCGGTTGCATGGGCAATCGAGAAGTCCCTAGATGGTGTGTGAGAATGTTCTAGTAAAGTGGTTAATAGGTTAATAGAATCTTTAAGTGTGGTGTCTGGGTGGTTCCAGCTCATATTTCCGGAATCGTCAGGATTGCAGCGGCAACTTATAAAAATACTCGGCCGACTAGCCAGTTTATAAGTTGAGTGAGTCTACATTCTGGAGGGGAAGTTTACCTGTGACGATAGTGCTAAGCAGTGACAGTTCATGAAAAGTGAAAAATATGCACGAACACAAAATACAAAAATGGGTGTTAAGTGACAGTGATAAGAGTAGTTTATTTTCAAGTGATAAAATAGTGTCTAATAATTTATATTTGTAAGTGTCTCACATTGTGTGATTTAATTAGTAAATGTGAGTAAATAAAGAAACAGCTTGTACCCCCAGAGAGGAATCACCTTATTGCCTAAAACCATTTTTGACCGTGACAATAGAATGGTTTTATGAGAGATTTATTAGATATCACTAACGTATATCGTGATATACATTTCATATTGTGTATACTTGTTAATTTTGATCAATTAAAGTCTAACCTCACTTCATTTGTGTAATTTACCCAATGTTAAGTGCTATTATTAGTTCCTACTCTACATGCTAATATCGCAAATAAACAGATATTGGCAGCCCCGGGGCTTTTATTACCAGCTGCAATATACGGGTGATGTTGACTGAATTTAATGGTTAGAAGGTATGAGTTTGTTATAATTAGTTATGAGTTAGTAATGGTGTAATTAAATATTTAGGAAACACTGTTAAATAGTTTCTAAGTTTACAACGCAGTTAATAATGATTACATACACAAAATAACGATAACACCAGAACATAAATTCATAACGTGATTGGTTGTATCATACTTATGTCTCTATTATAGTTCGTGGTTTTATTGAGCAGAATTTTTTGTAAGAATTTTAACCATTTACCTAAAAAAGATACAGTAATGTAGCAACACCAACGTCAATCGAAATGAAAAAAACAACGAATAAATGTAAAATTTGTAATAATAGACAATTAGTAAGTAGTGCACTACATATACCCTGAAAAATTAACAGAATTCATAAGAAAAAATATAAAATAATGTAATTTTACGATTACAATTAAATTGAGACATTAGTAATTTATTTATTTAAAGCAATATATAAACAAACATTGCAAACCAAAATGTTTTGTTTGCTCACTGATTGTCCTGAATGATCATATATACGTTAGTGAGTGTTGTGCCTCGATTGGAATTCATAGTCGCTTTGCTCCGACTACTTTTACAAACTTTAACTTTTATAATATTTACTATAAAAATGTCCTTTTAAACTGTAAAAATTGACAGTAAAATATAAAATATTTTCACCTAGATAATTTCTTAGTTTATACCTCTAATTCATTCATATTAATTTCTGTCCTTGGAATGCATGTTAGCAATTGAAAACATTTTGATCCATATGTTTTTATTTTCCTTTTTATGAAGGTCTAAATGATTAAGCAACTCGAATGGTTCACTGCAGCGTTGAGGATTAATGTTAAAAGTGCAATTTCCAAAGTTCGTATTCTTAACTGAGCTAACAGTTTATATAAAACTTACTCTTTGAATAAAGTTCATGCATTGGACTGGGGAGTAAAATTATAACTAAAAATAAAATTTTAAAAATTCCGAAAATATAAAAAATTCGGAAGACCATTTTAAAATGTTTGATTAACTATAAATGTAATTGAAAATTTTATCTACCTTAGATCTGTGTTTATAAATAAACAGGTCACTGATTTTTACAAATTTAAGCACGAAATTAATGTAAATTTACACCTTCAAATTCAACGTGAGATATCAATTACTAGTCTTATATTGACTGACATTTACTTGTTTAAATAATGGTATTTGTGTGTACTGGAAATAGTACCAAAAAGAGATTATGTAACAAAACATAAAAACAAAATTTATATAATATTAAATGAGTTCTAAATATCATTACCGATTGAACGGTGGTGGATTGTAACATTAATGCAATCGTTTCAATAAACTCAAACTTATCTGGCAAACACAAACCACAGTAATTGATGAAAACTAAATATTATTGTTTGGCGCAACATATTGGTGACATTAGTTAATTAATTTCCAAGAATAAAATTACAAATCTGGAAACAATTGCAGTTGATTGAAAACGCACAACAGACAATGAAACCCCACAACAAGAAAGGGTAATGAAGTCAGACGAATGCTATTGGCTCTTATTTACCCATGGTCAAGGGAGGTTCTACTTCATTAGCTGATCGACGAACAGAGGTTATTGAAAAGTAACATTCAGTGACGAGGTAATGAAGTCAGACAAATGTTATTGGCTGTTGTTTACCCAGTAGTCAAGGAAGGTTCTACTTCTTTAACTTATCGACGAACAGAGATTATTGAAAAGTAACATTCAGTGACGAGGTAATGAAGTCAGACAAATGTTATTGGCTGTTGTTTACCCAGTAGTCAAGGAAGGTTCTACTTCTTTAACTTATCGACGAACAGAGGTTATTGTAAAGTAACATTCAGTGACCGGGGTAATGAAGTCAGACACATGTTATTGGCTGTTATTTACCCATGGTCAAGGGAGGTTCTACTTCATTAGCTGATCGACGAACAGAGGTTATTGTAAAGTAACATTCAGTGACGAGGTAATGAAGTCAGACAAATGATATTGGCTGTTGTTTACCCAGTAGTCAAGGAAGGTTCTACTTCATTAGCTGATCGACGAAAAGAGGTTATTAAAAAGTAACATTCAGTGACGAGGTAATGAAGTCAGACAAATGTTATTGGCTGTTGTTTACCCAGTAGTCAAGGAAGGTTCTACTTCATTAGCTTATCGACGAACAGAGGTTATTGAAAAGTAACATTCAGTGACCGGGGTAGTGAAGTCAGACAAATGTTATTGGCTGTTATTTACCCATAGTCAAGGGAGGTTCTACTTCATTAGCTGATCGACGTACAGAGGTTAATGAAAAGTAACATTCAGTGACGAGGTAATGAAGTCAGACAAATTTTATTGGCTGTTGTTTACCCAGTAGTCAAGGAAGGTTCTACTTCTTTAACTTATCGACGAACAGAGGTTATTGAAAAGTAACATTCAGTGACGAGGTAATGAAGTCAGACAAATGTTATTGGCTGTTGTTTACCCGGTAGTCAAGGAAGGTTCTACTTCTTTAACTTATCGACGAACAGAGGTTATTGAAAAGTAACATTCAGTGACGAGGTAATGAAGTCAAACTAATGTAATTTAACCAAGGGAGGTTCTACTTCATTAGCTGATCGACAAACAGAGGTTATTGTAAAGTAACATTCAGTGACGAGGTAATGAAGTCAGACAAATGTTATTGGCGGTTGTTTACCCAGTAATCAAGGAAGGTTCTACTTCTTTAACTTATCGACGAAAAGAGGTTATTGTAAAGTAACATTCAGTGACCGGGGTAATGAAGTCAGACACATGTTATTGGCTGTTATTTACCCATGGTCAAGGGAGGTTCTACTTCATTAGCTGATCGACGAACAGAGGTTATTGAAAAGTAACATTCAGTGACGAGGTAATGAAGTCAGACAAATGTTATTGGCTGTTGTTTACCCAGTAGTCAAGGGAGGTTCTACTTCTTTAACTTATCGACGAACAGAGGTTATTGTAAAGTAACATTCAGTGACGAGGTAATGAAGTCAGACAAATGTTATTGGCTGTTGTTTACCCAGTAGTCAAGGAAGGTTCTACTTCTTTAACTTATCGACGAACAGAGGTTATTGCAAAGTAACATTCAGTGACGAGGTAATGAAGTCAGACAAATGTTATTGGCTGTTGTTTACCCAGTAGTAGAGGGAGGTTCTATTTCTTTAACTTATCGACGAACAGAGGTTATTGTAAAGTAACATTCAGTGACGAGGTAATGAAGTCAGACAAATGTTATTGGCTGTTGTTTACCCAGGATTCAAGGAAAGTTCTACTTCTTTAACTTATCGACGAACAGAGGTTATTGAAAAGTAACATTCAGTGACGAGGTAATAAAGTCAAACTAATGTAATTTAACCAAGGGAGGTTCTACTTCATTAGCTGATCGACGAACAGAGGTTATTGTAAAGTAACATTCAGTGACGAGGTCATGAAGTCAGACAAATGTTATTGGCTGTTTTTTACCCAGTAGTCAAGGAAGGTTCTACTTCTTTAACTTATCGACGAACAGAGGTTATTGAAAAGTAACATTCAGTGACGAGGTACTGAAGTCAAACTAATGTAATTTAACCAAGGGAGGTTCAACTTCATTAGCTAATCGACAAACAGAGGTTATTGTAAATCAACATTGAGTGACGGGGTAACGAAGTAAAAACAATGTTTTTTACCCATAGTCAAGGGAGGTTCTACTTCATTAGCTGATCGACAAACAGAGGTTATTGTAAAGTAAAATTTAGTGACGGGGTGATGAAGTAAAACCAATGTTATTTACCCATGGTCAAGGGAGGTTCTACTTCATTAGCTGATCGACAAACAGAGGTTATTGTAAAGTAACATTCAGTGACGAGGTAATGAAGTCAGACAAATGTTATTGGCTGTTATTTACCCAGTAGTCAAGGAAGGTTCTACTTCTTTAACTTATCGACGAACAGAGGTTATTGTAAATCAACATTTAGTGACGGGGTAATGAAGTAAAACCAATGTTATTTACCCATGGTCAAGGGAGGTTCTACTTCATTAGCTGATCGACAAACAGAGGTTATTGTAAAGTAAAATTTAGTGACGAGGTAATGAAGTCAGACATATGTTATTGGCTGTTATTTACCCAGTAGTCAAGGAAGGTTCTACTTCTTTAACTTATCGACGAACAGAGGTTATTGTAAATCAACATTTAGTGACGGGGTAATGAAGTAAAACCAATGTTATTTACCCATGGTCAAGGGAGGTTATACTTCATTAGCTGATTGACAAACAGAGGTTATTGTAAAGTAAAATTTAGTGACGGGGTGATGAAGTAAAACCAATGTTATTTACCCATGGTCAAGGGAGGTTCTACTTCATTAGCTGATCGACAAACAGAGGTTATTGTAAAGTAACATTCAGTGACGAGGTAATGAAGTCAGACAAATGTTATTGGCTGTTGTTTACCCAGTAGTCAAGGAAGGTTCTATTTCTTTAACTTATCGACCAACAGAGGTTATTGTAAATGAACATTCAGTGACCGGGGTATTGAAGTCAGACAAATGTTATTAGCTGTTTTTTACCCATGGTCAAGGGAGGTTCTACTTCATTAGCTGATCGACGAACAGAGGTTATTGAAAAGTAACATTCAGTGACGAGGTAATGAAGTCAGACAAATGTTATTGGCTGTTGTTTACGCAGTAGTCAAGGGAGGTTCTACTTCTTTAACTTATCGACGAACAGAGGTTATTGAAAAGTAACATTCAGTGACGAGGTAATGAAGTCAGACAAATTTTATTGGCTGTTGTTTACCCAGGAGTAAAGGAAGGTTCTACTTCTTTAACTTATCGACGAACAGAGGTTATTGAAAAGTAACATTCAGTGACGAGGTACTGAAGTCAGACAAATGTTATTGGCTGTTGTTTACCCAGTAGTCAAGGAAGGTTCTACTTCTTTAACTTATCGACGAACAGAGGTTATTGAAAAGTAACATTCAGTGACGAGGTAATGAAGTCAGACAAATGTTATTAGCTGTTGTTTACCCAGTAGTCAAGGAAGGTTCTACTTCTTTAACTTATCGACGAACAGAGGTTATTGAAAAGTAACATTCAGTGACGAGGTAATGAAGTCAAACTAATGTAATTTAACCAAGGGAGGTTCTACTTCATTAGCTGATCGACAAACAGAGGTTATTGTAAAGTAACATTCAGTGACGAGGTAATGAAGTCAGACAAATGTTATTGGCTGTTGTTTACCCAGTAGTCAAGGAAGGTTCTACTTCTTTAACTTATCGACGAACAGAGGTTGTTGAAAAGTAACATTCAGTGACGAGGTAATGAAGTCAAACTAATGTAATTTAACCAAGGGAGGTTCTACTTTATTAGCTGATTGACGAACAGAGGTTATTGTAAAGTAACATTCAGTGACGAGGTAATGAAGTCAGACAAATGTTATTGGCTGTTATTTACCCAGGAGTCAAGGAAGGTTCTACTTCTTTAACTTATCGACGAACAGAAGTTATTGTAAAGTAACATTCAGTGACGAGGTAATGAAGTCAGACAAATGTTATTGGCTGTTGTTTACCCAGTAGTCAAGGAAGGTTCTACTTCTTTAACTTATCGACGAACAGAGGTTATTGAAAAGTAACATTCAGTGACGAGGTAATGAAGTCAGACAAATGTTATTGGCTGTTGTTTACCCAGTAGTCAAGGAAGGTTCTACTTCATTAACTTATTGACGAACAGAGGTTATTGTAAATTAAGATTTAGTGCCGGGTAATGAAATAAAACCAATGTTATTTACCCATGTTCAAGGGAGGTTCTACTTCATTAGCTGATCGACGAACAGAGGTTATTGAATAGTAACATTCAGTGACGAGGTAATGAAGTCAGACAAATGTTATTGGCTGTTGTTTACCCAGTAGTCAAGGAAGGTTCTACTTCTTTAACTTATCGACGAACAGAAGTTATTGAAAAGTAACATTCAGTGACGAGGTAATGAAGTCAAACTAATGTAATTTAACCAAGGGAGGTTCTACTTCATTAGCTGATCGACAAACAGAGGTTATTGTAAAGTAACATTCAGTGACGAGGTAATGAAGTCAGACAAATGTTATTGGCTGTTGTTTACCCAGTAGTCAAGGAAGGTTCTACTACTTTAACTTATCGACGAACAGAGGTTATTGTAAAGTAACATTCAGTGACCGGGGTAATGAAGTCAGACACATGTTATTGGCTGTTAATTACCCATGGTCAAGGGAGGTTCTACTTCATTAGCTGATCGACGAACAGAGGTTATTGAAAAGTAACATTCAGTGACGAGGTAATGAAGTCAGACAAATGTTATTGGCTGTTGTTTACCCAGTAGTCAAGGGAGGTTCTACTTCTTTAACTTATCGACGAACAGAGGTTATTGTAAAGTAACATTCAGTGACGAGGTAATGAAGTCAGACAAATGTTATTGGCTGTTGTTTACCCAGTAGTCAAGGAAGGTTCTACTTCTTTAACTTATCGACGAACAGAGGTTATTGAAAAGTAACATTCAGTGACGAGGTAATGAAGTCAGACAAATGTTATTGGCTGTTGTTTACCCAGTAGTCAAGGGAGGTTCTATTTCTTTAACTTATCGACGAACAGAGGTTATTGTAAAGTAACATTCAGTGACGAGGTAATGAAGTCAGACAAATGTTATTGGCTGTTGTTTACACAGGAGTCAAGGAAAGTTCTACTTCTTTAACTTATCGACGAACAGAGGTTATTGAAAAGTAACATTCAGTGACGAGGTAATGAAGTCAAACTAATGTAATTTAACCAAGGGAGGTTCTACTTCATTAGCTGATCGACGAACAGAGGTTATTGTAAAGTAACATTTAGTGACGAGGTAATGAAGACAGACAAATGTTATTGGCTGTTGTTTACCCAGTAGTCAAGGAAGGTTCTACTTCTTTAACTTATCGACGAACAGAGGTTATTGAAAAGTAACATTCAGTGACGAGGTAATGAAGTCAAACTAATGTAATTTAACCAAGGGAGGTTCAACTTCATTAGCTGATCGACAAACAGAGGTTATTGTAAATCAACATTTAGTGACGGGGTAACGAAGTAAAACCAATGTTATTTACCCATGGTCAAGGGAGGTTCTACTTCATTAGCTGATCGACAAACAGAGGTTATTGTAAAGTAAAATTTAGTGACGGGGTGATGAAGTAAAACCAATGTTATTTACCCATGGTCAAGGGAGGTTCTACTTCATTAGCTGATCGACAAACAGAGGTTATTGTTAAGTAACATTCAGTAACGAGGTAATGAAGTCAGACAAATGTTATTGGCTGTTATTTACCCAGTAGTCAAGGAAGGTTCTACTTCTTTAACTTATCGACGAACAGAGGTTATTGTAAATCAACATTTAGTGACGGGGTAATGAAGTAAAACCAATGTTATTTACCCATGGTCAAGGGAAGTTCTACTTCATTAGCTGATCGACAAACAGAGGTTATTGTAAAGTAAAATTTAGTGACGAGGTAATGAAGTCAGACAAATGTTATTGGCTGTTATTTACCCAGTAGTCAAGGAAGGTTCTACTTCTTTAACTTAATCGACGAACAGAGGTTATTGTAAATCAACATTTAGTGACGGAGTAATGAAGTAAAACCAATGTTATTTACCAATGGTCAAGGGAGGTTATACTTCATTAGCTGATCGACAAACAGAGGTTATTGTAAAGTAACATTTAGTGACAGGGTGATGAAGTAAAACCAATGTTATTTACCCATGGTCAAGGGAGGTTCTACTTCATTAGCTGATCGACAAACAGAGGTTATTGTAAAGTAACATTCAGTGACGAGGTAATGAAGTCAGACAAATGTTATTGGCTGTTGTTTACCCAGTAGTCAAGGAAGGTTCTACTTCTTTAACTTATCGACGAACAGAGGTTATTGTAAATTAACATTCAGTGACCGGGGTAATGAATTCAGACAAATGTTATTGGCTGTTGTTTACCCAGGAGTCAAGGAAGGTTCTACTTCTTTAACTTATCGACGAACAGAGGTTATTGAAAAGTAACATTCAGTGACGAGGTACTGAAGTCAGACAAATGTTATTGGCTGTTGTTTACCCAGTAGTCAAGGAAGGTTCTACTTCTTTAACTTATCGACGAACAGAGGTTATTGAAAAGTAACATTCAGTGACGAGGTAATGAAGTCAGACAAATGTTATTAGCTGTTGTTTACCCAGTAGTCAAGGAAGGTTCTACTTCTTTAACTTATCGACGAACAGAGGTTATTGAAAAGTAACATTCAGTGACGAGGTAATGAAGTCAAACTAATGTAATTTAACCAAGGGAGGTTCTACTTCATTAGCTGATCGACAAACAGAGGTTATTGTAAAGTAACATTCAGTGACGAGGTAATGAAGTCAGACAAATGTTATTGGCTGTTGTTTACCCAGTAGTCAAGGAAGGTTCTACTTCTTTAACTTATCGACGAACAGAGGTTGTTGAAAAGTAAAATTCAGTGACGAGGTAATGAAGTCAAACTAATGTAATTTAACCAAGGGAGGTTCTACTTTATTAGCTGATTGACGAACAGAGGTTATTGTAAAGTAACATTCAGTGACGTCAGACAAATGTTATTGGCTGTTGTTTACCCAGTAGTCAAGGAAGGTTCTACTTCTTTAACTTATCGACGAACAGAAGTTATTGAAAAGTAACATTCAGTGACGAGGTAATGAAGTCAGACAAATGTTATTGGCTGTTGTTTACCCAGTAGTCAAGGAAGGTTCTACTTCTTTAACTTATCGACGAACAGAGGTTATTGTAAATTAAGATTTAGTGACGGGGTAATGAAATAAAACCAATGTTATTTACCCATGGTCAAGGGAGGTTCTACTTCATTAGCTGATCGACGAACAGAGGTTATTGAAAAGTAACATTCAGTGACGAGGTAATGAAGTCAGACAAATGTTATTGGCTGTTATTTACCCAGTAGTCAAGGAAGGTTCTACTTCTTTAACTTATCGACGAACAGAGGTTATTGTAAAGTAACATTCAGTGACGAGGTAATGAAGTCATACAAATGTTACTGGCTGTTGTTTACCCAGGAATCAAGGAAGGTTCTACTTCTTTAACTTATCGACGAACAGAGGTTATTGTAAAGTAACATTTAGTGACGGGGTAATGAAGTCAGACAAATGTTATTGGCTGTTGTTTACCCAGTAGTCAAGGAAGGTTCTACTTCTTTAACTTATCGACGAACAGAGGTTATTGAAAAGTAACATTCAGTGACGAGGTAATGAAGTCAGACAAATGTTATTGGCTGTTATTTACCCAGTAGTCAAGGAAGGTTCTACTTCTTTAACTTATCGACGAACAGAGGTTATTGTAAATCACCATTTAGTGACGGGGTAATGAAGTAAAACCAATGTTATTTACCCATGCTCAAGGGAGGTTCTACTTCATTAGCTGATTGACGAACAGAGGTTATTGTAAAGTAAAATTTAGTGACGGGGTGATGAAGTAAAACCAATGTTGTTTACCCATGGTGAAGGGAGGTTCTACTTCTTTAACTTATCGACGAACAGAGGTTATTGAAAGGTAACATTCAGTGACGAGGTAATGAAGTCAAACTAATGTAATTTAACCAAGGGAGGTTCTACTTCATTAGCTGATCGACGAACAGAGGTTATTGTAAAGTAACATTCAGTGATGAGGTAATAGTGTCAGACAAATGTTATTTGCTGTTGTTTACCCAGTAGTCAAGGAAGGTTCTACTTCTTTAACTTATCGACGAACAGAGGGTATTGAAAAGTAACTTTCAGTGACGAGGTAATGAAGTCAAACTAATGTAATTTAACCAAGGGAGGTTCTACTTCATTAGCTGATCGACGAACAGAGGTTATTGTAAAGTAACATTCAGTGACGAGGTAATGAATTCAGACAAATGTTATTGGCTGTTATTTACCCAGTAGTCAAGGAAGGTTCTACTTCTTTAACTTATCGACGAACAGAGGTTATTGTAAATCAACATTTAGTGACGGGGTAATGAAGTAAAACCAATGTTATTTACCCATGGTCAAGGGAGGTTTTACTTCATTAGCTGATCGACAAACAGAGGTTATTGTAAAGTAAAATTTAGTGACGAGGTAATGAAGTCAGACAAATGTTATTGGCTGTTATTTACTCAGTAGTCAAGGAAGGTTCTACTTCTTTAACTTATCGACGAACAGAGGTTATTGTAAATCAACATTTAGTGACGGGGTAATGAAGTAAAACTAATGTTATTTACCCATGGTCAAGGGAGGTTCTACTTCATTAGCTGATCGACAAACAGGGGTTATTGTAAAGAAAAATTCAGTGACGAGGTAATGAAGTCAGACAAATGTTATTGGCTGTTATTTACCCAGTAGTCAAGGAAGGTTCTACTTCTTTAACTTATCAACGAACAGAGGTTATTGTAAATCAACATTTAGTGACGGGGTAATGAAGTAAAACCAATGTTTTTTACCCATGGTCAAGGGAGGTTCTACTTCATTAGCTGATTGACAAACAGAGGTAATTGTAAAGTAAAATTTAGTGACGGCGTGATGAAGTAAAACCAATGTTATTTACCCATGGTCAAGGGAGGTTCTACTTCATTAGCTGATTGGTTATTGTATTATTCAACGATCAGAGGTTATTGTAAAGTAAAATTTAGTGACGGGGTGATGAAGTAAAACCAATGTTATTTAACCATGGTCAAGGGAGGTTCTACTTCTTTAGCTGATCGATGAATAGAGGTTATTGTAAAGCAACATTTAGTGACGGGGTTATTAAGTAAAATCAATGTTATTTACCCATGGTCAAGGGAGGTTCTACTTCATTAGCTGATCGACGAACAGAGGTTATTGTAAAGCAACATTCAGTGACGAGGTAATGAAGTCAGACAAATTTTATTGGCTGTTATTTACCCAGTAGTCAAGGAAGGTTCTACTTCTTTAACTTATCGACGAACAGAGGTTATTGTAAATCAACATTTAGTGACGGGGTAATGAAGTAAAACCAATGTTATTTACCCATGGTCAAGGGAGGTTCTACTTCATTAGCTGATCGACAAACAGAGGTTATTGTAAAGTAAAATTTAGTGACGGGGTGATGAAGTAAAACCAATGTTATTTACCCATGGTCAAGGGAGGTTCTACTTTATTAGCTGATTGGTTATTGTATTATTCAACGATCAGAGGTTATTGTAAAGTAAAATTTAGTGACGGGGTGATGAAGTAAAACTAATGTTATTTAACCATGGTCAAGGGAGGTTCTACTTCTTTAGCTGATCGATGAATAGAGGTTATTGTAAAGCAACATTTAGTGACGGGGTTATGAAGTAAAATCAATGTTATTTACCCATGGTCAAGGGAGGTTCTACTTCATTAGCTGATCGACGAACAGAGGTTATTGTAAAGCAACATTCAGTGACGAGGTAATGAAGTCAAACTAATGCAATTTAACCAAGGGAGGTTCTACTTTATTAGCTGATAGACGAACATTGATAATTGTAAAATAACATTAACGAGTGATCATAAACAACACAAATAGGGAAAAGTGCCTTTAATTTTTGCACGCGATTCAGTAGTTAGCTCTTCAGTGCTGATTTCCATCTGATCTCTCTTATTTGAAATTCCAGCACAAGTTTAACAACTCCTTTTACAATGAGCAGCTATATTATCTGTTTCTTTAATCAGATGGTATTAAGTCCATGGGTCGTTTTTAAAAAGGACCACCACTTTCAAAATATTGCCTGTACAATTTACGTTAATTTTGGAAAAAAATCCTATTGAAAATAAGTTAGATTAGATTTATTTATGTTGGTTATGATAAGATAAGATAGGTTATGTTACGTCAGGCTAAGTCAGGTTATAAACGTTTACGCAGTCAAGTGGTGGTTCTATGACAAAGGCTCCTCAAAACTGATCCTAAACTAAAGCACAGGGTGTCCCACAACATTTGAACAAACACACTGTTCTGTAGGTCAATGCAAACAAATTATACAGCATAAAATAATGATCAATTATTGGCTGCTAATCGTGAGCCGCAAAGAAATTAGTGTTTCCGTTATACCTAGAAATAATTTGTTAGACCAAAATAATTTTCAAATTCGTATTCAGCGCACAGAAAACACACAAAATTAAAAAATATTAAAATATCATTTAAATTAAGGAACCTTTGTCAAAAATATTAAAAGTTGTGTGATAGTTAATTTTTAATTTCTCGATAAAATACGTGGTTTCCGCAGAATAAATAAAATATCTTGTGAAAATATAGCCAAGTTCTCCCATTTCAGGCAACATTTTTCAAATTTCGTTCAGTGGTAAGAAACTGGATGATGACAAAAAATCAAGTACAACATGAAAGTATAGTTCTTTGGAACGCCAAATAATAGTAAAGTTAGTTAGAAATAAATAAACTGAAGGCATTCCAAGGAGTGTCATCAAATATGTATATTATTTCACATGAATTGTTAACTAAATTGTCAATCACATCTTGCTAACAAAGTGCCGAGGCGTCGATGGGGAATTACAAAAGGTCTTAATTGCCTCCACTCACAATGCAACACATACTTGAAACACTGTTCTTCAACGTTTGTTTCTAGCTAATGAAATTAGCGCATTTCAAATCAACGTTTGTCGTTTCAAGTGAGCTGTTCTTTTTGTTTACTGCGATAATTTTATCGAATTACATTCGGATCGCATGTATTATTTTATTTATTAATAATATTACCGAATAGTTTACACTTTAAAATAATACAATTATTTAAAGTATTTATTCCTTAAGAAATCTAGTTTACGTTAATTAGAGTTTGCAAAGTTTACGATTCAGTTAAAATAATCGTTATTTTTAAATATGCTTTTTAATTAGTTAAACAGTTAGTTAAAAATAATTAAATAAGCACGTAGGGATGGTAGAGTTATTGATGAGAACATAGATCCTGATGCAAAACATTAATGTTTGGTGATCTCATTCACAGGTATACCTCCCTGCTGGTCTCTCATCCACATCATGAGATAAACAGTGATGTTACTTGCGCAAGAGACTCCTCTCTGATGGTCTCATTCACAAGTACACATCACTGTTGATCTCATTCCTAGGAATCACTTCCTGTTGGTCCCATTCACATGGATCCCTTCTTTTTGCTCTGATTTACAGTGACCCCTTTCTGTTGCTCTCATTTACAGGGACCCATATCTGTTGGTCTCATTCATAGGGACACTATCCTGTTGGTCTCATTCATAGGGACACCTTCCTGTTGGTCTCACTCACAGGGTCCTCCTACCTATTGGTCTCATTCATAGGGACACTATCCTGTTGGTCACATTCACAGGGGCACATCCCTGTTTGTCTCATTCCCAGGGACCCCTTCCTGTTGGTCTCACTCACACGGTCCTCCTACCTATTGGTCTCATTCATAGGGACACTAAACTGTTGGTGTCGTTCACAGGGACCCCTCCCTGCCGGGACTGAACAACATCCATCTGCATCTCGAGGGAGGATTGAGTCAGCCATCTCTAACCAGCAAGACAAATGCGTGGTTCCTACTTACCAAACAAAAGATATCTCACTCGGTCACACTTAGGTCAGCTAGGTATTCAGAGTAAAAACACCCCAGTGGAGGAGGAGAAGATGATAATTTCATGGTAAAGAGCTGCCGGGCGGCGCGCGACCAGCCACCATGACGTCCACAAAGGAGCTAATCCACCGCGTCATACCCGCTCCACGCATCCGTCTACGTCTGCTCCCATTCGACGCGCACAACTCTATGAGAAATTCCTCCATTCTTTTGCCACCCGAAAAAGCGGTACGTTTTTACCGTGTAAGACAATGGCCGATGGCTAGTTAGGTCTGTGGCCGCACCAGCTGCACTAGTCAGCCGGTCGTTCTCAGCATTGTTGCACTTTTTGTCCTGCCGGAACAAGACGATGTTTTTTGACGCAATTCTAGGATAAAATTTATGCCAACTCATTCAAACAATATTAAATTTATATACTATATAAATTAAATTTAAAAAATACACAAATAAAAATATCAAAACAAAAAAAAGTACATGGTATCTATAGTAAAGTGTACTTACGCCTTAGTGTTTAAATACTGACCTCCTTACTTACTTACTTATCCGGTCCCGTTCCAGTTAATCCTGGGTCTGGGTTGTCACCAAGCCTCTCCATCTTCTCCTGTCCCTCCACATCTCCTCTCTCACCACTTCCCCCCACACACTCCCTCTCTTTTCCACGTCTGTCCTCACTCCATCCAGCCATCTTCTTCGTGGTCTTCCTCTGGGCCTCCTTCCCTCCATTTCCCATTCCTCCATCTTCCTCGGCAACCTCTCTACACTCATCCTTTTTACGTGACCATACCACCTCAACCTTGCTTGTTCCACTCTTTCTCTTATACTCTCCTCCACTACATCCTTCCTTATCTCACTATTCCTAATTCTATCTCTTCGAGTTCTTCCCTTTATTGCTCTCAAGAACCTCATTTCCCCTGCCTGTACTCTACTCCACTCCCTTTCTGACATCCGCCATGTCTCTGCCGCATAAGTAATTATAGGCCTATAGTAATTCTTGAACATCATTACCTTGGCCCTCCTTGGTACCTCTTTGTCCCATACTAGGTGTTTCACCGTCCGGAAGAATCCCGCTCCCATTCCTAATCTGGCATTTATTTCCTGTTCCATTCTTCCATCACTTGACACCATCGTTCCAAGGTATTTGAAATCATCTACCTTTTTTAGTATACTTCCATCTACCAATATATCTTCTTCCAAAACTGTGTCCCTTCCTACTACCATTACTTCACTTTTTTCCTTGCTTATCCTCAGCCCTCTCTCCCTCATCTTCCTACTCCACTTGTCCAGTTGTTCTTGTATCTCCTCCCTGTTTTCTCCCCACATCAGAATATCGTCAACAAACATCATTATCTTCATCTCTTCATTTGTCTCCTCTTTAATTTCTCTCATCATTATCTCCATAACTACATTAAAAAGAATCGGAGACAGAACACTCCCCTGTTTCAGCCCTTTCTTTACCTTGAACCATTCTGTATTACCATCACATGTCCTAACTCTGCACTCGTGCACCCTATACAATTCCTTAACCCATTTCATCATATTTTCTGTCACTCCTATTTTTTCCATACTCTCCCATATACTTTTTCTCTTAACAGAATCGTAGGCTTTCTCGACAACTATAAACACCAGTATTAACTTTTTATTGAACTCCCAGTGCTTTTCAACCATTTGTCTCACTGCAAAAATCAAGTCGATCGTACTTCTTCCCTTCCTAAACCCATGTTGTTCCTCCCCTATCTGGTCCTCTATCACGTCCTTAATCCTGTTAAAAATTATTTTTTCAAATATTTTGGCAACATGGCTTATTAATGTTACTCCTCTATAGTTCTTGCATAGTATTCTACTTCCCTTCTTGTGTATTGTTATTATTTCACCTTTCCCCCAGTCGTCAGGCACTCTTCCTTCCCTCCATACGCATGTGAAGACTCTCTTCAACCAATGTACTCCCACTGCTCCCAAAGCCTTTACCATATCTGATGATACTTCATCTGGTCCTGGGGATTTCCCACTTTTCATCTCTTTCACCGCCTTTTCTATTTCCCTCCAACTTATCTCTTCCCCTCTCTCCCATTGCTCCTCATTTTCGTCTTCCTCTTCTTCCTCATAGTTTTCATTCAACAGTGTTTGGAAATACCTTTTCCACAACTTTTTCATTTCCACTCCTTCCACCATGACTCCATTTTCATTTTGCATTGTTTTGGCACTTTCGGTCACTCTCTTTTTGTTCCTCATCATACTATAGAACATCTTTTTGTTTTGTCCTAAGTCTTCCTCTAACTTTTTCGTGAAGTTCTCCCATTCCTTGTCCTTTGCGTCCTTTATTATTCTTCTGCATTCTCTCTTCTTTGCCAAATATTCATCTTTGTCTTCTTGCGCTCTGGTTTTCCACCACTTCCTCCATGCTTTGTTCTTCTCTTTTACTCCTTTAATTGTCTCTTCATTCCACCAACTTGTTTGTTTTTCTCTTCTTTTCCCCTTTGTTCTCCCACATACCTTTTCGGCTGCCTTTACTATTGTGTCCTTGAACCGATTCCATTCCTCTTCCAGCTCCCCTACCTCTGTTCTGGGTAACTCCTTTTTTACCATATTTCTAAATTCTTCCTTCTTCTGCTCCTCCTGCAGTCTCCATCCCTTTATTCTTTCAACTGGTTTTGTCGTTCTGCTCTCTTTTATTTCCATTCTAAACACCCCCACCAACAGTCTATGGTCCCCTCCTACGCTTACGCTGGGAATCACCTTCACATCCATGATCTTTTCTCCCCATTCTCTATCTGTTATTATATAATCGATTACACTTTTTACTATCCCATCCCAACTATACCTTGTTATTATATGGCTCTCCCTCTTTTGAAATCTCCCATTTCCAATTGTCAATGCATTTCTTTGGCACATGTCCAGCAGTCGTCTTCCTTCCTCATTTCTGTTTCCAAACCCAAAATTGCCCAACACCTCCTCAAACCCTCTTCTGTCTGTCCCAACCTTTGCATTTAAATCCCCCATTAATATATTTACATTTCGTATTTGGTCTTCCAGCTTTTCTTCAAACTCTTCCTTTTCTTCCTCTGAACATCCTGTCTGTGGTGCATACACCTGCATTATTTTTATTTCCTTGTTTTTGTTTCTAATCCTAACTGTCATCATTCTATCCGATATAAACTCCACTTCGTCTAGCATCTCCTTTATCCTCCTATTAACCATTACTGCTACTCCATTCCTTTTTGATCTTCCTCCACTCCAGTACAGCCATGTCCCTCCTCTCAACTCTCTACTTCCCTGCCCCTTCCACTTTGTTTCACTCAATCCCAGAATGTCTATTCTCCTTTCCTGCATCTCGTCTATCAATTCTTCTGTTTTTCCCGAAAGCGTAAGTATGTTCAGTGTTCCAATCTTTATCCTTTTTCGTTTCCAGTCACGTCCGTTACTCCTGTCCTTCCGAGGCTTGGTTATTGTTTTGAAAGCAATATCAACTTCGCTATCGGCTTGCTAGGCCTGACATAGCTGTTGTTTGGTATCTCTCTTAGTCTGGCTTCTACCCCACGAAGACCTGTCCGGCTTGGGTGACCCTACCGGTAGCAAGCTACCGCCGGCATAGCTCTCGGGGTTGTGGAAGCACGCAAGCCCCCCCGCCACGTCAAGGCAGAGATACCTTCGGGGGGGTCTGACCTCCTTCTCAACGCTAAATCCGGCTTTCTGAATCATTCTGTACCTGCTAATCTGATTGCTAATCTCCCCTGAAAGAAAGTAATGGGAGCTCACTAACTAAGTGATCCATAGTTTGAAACTCGACTCAGTACGAGGAATCATTTGTCATTCTCCACTTATATTTCCAGTAGTTGCATCTTTCCAACCCCGTGCGAATGTGACCCAAAATTCCTTACTACAAAGTTTCAATCCTCCAATGACGGTCAAAGGGTATTACCGTCGGTGGAATAAACCGTCCTCGTAAAGAATGGACTATGTTGAATCACTTTCGCACTAACAGCAACTTATTGATGGGTGGTCAATGGGTCAAACCTGTTATTATTGGTAATAGACTTCTTCTAACGCACTGCCAAACTCAATATGTTTTCTAGGAAGAACAAAGATTACTTACAGGCCTCTATGATTATTACAGGTTTCTATGCTTATTTTGTTAATCTCTTCGTTCACCTATCGGCTGAATTCCGCCGACAAAACTTGTTGCTATAACACCTGTCGGCTGATTTCCGCCGAAAAAACGTGTTGCTATAACTCCTGTCGGCTGATTTCCGCCGACTTTACTTCGGTTGGCTAAATCGTATACTACGGTGTACTATTTCACAAAAACACGATGAATTATACTTCTATGCAACTTTTAATAGTCGGTGAACCGAATGGTGTATTTGGTTTGTTGCTATGACGACGGGAAGAAATGGAATGGAAACAAAACAGAAAGCAACAGTCTCTGCACTCGTCAGTCCAACTCGCCTAATATTTTCACTATGCGTGTTAGTCCCAGAACTAAAGCAATAGTTATATTTATTAGTTGTAATATAATTTTAATGTTTTAAAATTACTGTACAACACGTGTTCAGTAATTAGTGTTATATGTATAGAGCCGTTTTATAGTGATAAAATATAGTGTAATTGAAAGATTGTCGGGTGGCTATTGTATATATTTAGAGAATAGTAATAAATGTGTAAACAGTGTCATAATTAGCAGAATTTTTTACATGCTAATTATGACATTCCACATTCATATTTATTTTCCAAAATATATTTATATGGCAATTTTAGTACTTACTAGAGTTCTCGAAGGTTTTTAAAATGACTGGTACATTTATAAACAAATCAGTTACCATGGTAACACATTTTTAGGTTAGTCTACTGTACATGGTTTTCGTTGTTTAACATTTGTTTTCCAGATACTATATAATACATATATATTTTCTGAAATTAGATAAAATATCAAGTGTTTTTGGTATTTTGTAAATGTGCATCAGCTCATCTGGAAATGGAAATAATTTCCTAGATAACCCCTCTTTTATTTTTATTTATTTTATCTTAATTTTTAAAAAAGAATCTATATATATTATTTTTTCTAGACCAATAGGTAGTCTGTTTTATTTAAAAAAATGATACTAAACATCCTTAAGTTTATATAATATAAAAATTATTTAAATGGGCTCTGAATTAACTAATAAAATCCAGGTGTTGTATAAAAAATTATATATAATAAAAAATATTATGCTGATCTAGGGTTAACTGAAGTAGTTATGAATAACAGTGACAATATAAGGCGTGCCTACCACATAACAGTACAAATATAAGGAAACTTTAATTTGTCAATTAATAATATTAACTCAGTAAATATATAACTTAAGAGCCACTTTTCAAGCATCAATGCGGCTCTTGATTACAAAACTCATAAAATCTCCTTAATAAAAACTCATAAACTGTTTCTTCTCATAAAATCCTTAAAGAGTTAAAAAATTACTGTTCAAAAAGAACATAAAAAATTGAACATTATCAAAATAACAAAGTGGCAGATTTAATGTCACCAATACCATCACTTACTTTTTAAAATTTATTGACTAGTGAAATGGGTCTATATTACTCATATCTAACTTCACATCCTTCAGAGACAAACGATATTTCCTGGATGTGACACCCCCAGAGAGGATGATATAAACGGTGATTGTCTTTAAGAAGAAATGCTATTCCCGCAAGGAGAGAGGGTTAAGCCTTTACAAACAAATTACAAATGGGAGTGAAGGGAACAGCGGAGATAGTGATATCTGCACACGCGATCTGTCGCGCAATTATTACATAGTTCAAGTGTCACGACCTCGCCAATATAATCTCGGTGTTCCGATCTAAGATGATGTATGTGTACGCTAGATTAGCTCTGATGGATAGATACCTGTTATGTCTTTCTTTCTCCCTTTGATGATTACTCAACCTACTTTTTCTCTTAGCAATTAATTTTACATAGCATAACCTTTCAAAACCCTCAAACGATTTGTTACTAATGTCTAATGTTTCTTATCACTGTATCTTAACATTCATTAGTAAAGTGTAAAAAAATGTGTAGTAGTTATTTCGTCAGAATGAAACAATCCTGAAATTTTTAGGATTTTTATTACTAAACCAAACTTACTATGATTATCTTACTTTAATAAACTACTTCAATGGAACTTCTATTTGTTGTTTTGAAAGTCTCAAACACCTTAACACAACTCAATGGTGTTTAAAGCTATATAATTGATTTGTTAGTTATCAAAAACACATTTCAAAATCACCCTCACTTAAAAAATTATGAAAAATTAAACTGGTTAAAAAAATTAAATTATTCATAACGTAAATATCATTTACAGGATATTTGTTGAATGGTTAGTACAATAGAGTTTAATATTAGACATCCATTACATAAAAACACGTAAGGGACTTAACATTATTAATCACTAATTAAACTTTGATAAATATCAATGTAATGACTCTAAACTAGAATTGTTATACATTACTCCCCCCCCTCACCTACACAAACCCCCTTATTAATATTTAATTTGGTTATAAATTAATATTTTATCAGCCATCTCTAGTAGACAAGTCACAAATGTCATTACGGTAACTGCAATAAACAAAATTACCTCTCAAATAATTAGGTTATGTTTATATGGTCAAAAATAATCATCTGTAAATTTATAATTTGCATATTAAAATGTTTGCGTTATTATCGCTTATTTATCAAAGGTTGAAAGTGGAAAGCAGTATATAAGGTATCTTTATATAATAAAGGTATTACTTAAAATGTAAGCGATATAACGAATTTTCGGAGATAATATAAATTTGAATTTGAAATTATCTGCTAATATACATTAAGAACCACATAATCACATCGATTTACATAAGTAATAGGTAATCACTGGTTTCCATTTTGAGTAGATAATTATTAATCCAAAATTTGTAACGAGTGTTTTTCATAAGCGGAAGAAACGCTATAACATTTCACTTGAAACGAACGGTCCGATATAATCGATCGGATAAGTCCCATAAACATAAAGGCAGCTGTTTGGGAGGCCCGCAGGGAGACTTTGATGGACAGACCAATCTTGTGTAGAATGCAAACAGCTGATGGCCAGATAGCAATCACAACACATTTTTGCACGTTGTCATGATATAATCTTGCAAATGATTTAGTAATGATTGAGTCATTTTTAAAATGGTTTTTGCTTAAATAATATTGTTGATTTAGAAGTGTACACGTAACTTTAAAATAGTTAATTAATTTTGAATAAAAGTAAAAATAAAAATGATGACTTTAAACTCAAGGAGCTAATGACCTATCTACTCATCATATTCTACTTGCTCTGAACTATGTATAATCATTGTGCATTAACCATTGAGCACAAAAAGACGGTTAACCTGTATATTATATTTTAAACCATAGATTACCAATAAGTGATAATATTTCCATATTTTGAATATGTTTAAGAAGTTGATTGCCTATATTGTCCCGTGAATAATTTCGATTGTCATATTTGATATATTTAAATTTTACTAATCCAGTTGTTTCGATATATTTAAAGCAAATAATTAAACAAAAGTTAAATAATTTAATATATATATTTTCATAAATTATTTAAATATACGATACTATTTATTTTTTCATACAAACTACAAGAATATGAGAAACCTTTGATGACTATACAGTATATGATTGAGCGTAATCTTTATTACCGATAAATAAATAAATTCTTAATATATATATGCAAAGAAACTAAGAAACCTTCAGCTTATCGTGTTATCATAACAAAATAGTAGTGATCTGACAGTTAGTTCCCTCCGTTGGTCCACGTCCGAACTCTGGCCACGATAATCGTGGACACGCTGAGCTTTTCCGACAGTGACAACGTTTTGAAGTCTTGGCCAACCGTTGGCGATTACCAGTGAATAAAGTACATCTTTGAGACGCAAGGAGCAAATGCTGAACAGCCAGACTTCTTTTTTACTAACCATACAATCTTTGCACGGTCACTGCTGTGTCGATCTTATTGCACGGCAGCTTAGAGTGAGATAGACAATACATAATGATAATGAGATAGATAGAAGTGTTGCCGGCCGACTGGAGAGAGAGAAAGGGGGAGATTACACATTTTCATGAGAAAGAAGGAAAAATTAGGAGAAGAGTATTGGGTTGAGAGATGGGTACATGTCGGAATTCTCATCCAGGGTTGTACTAAGCTCGGTTCGTCTGTTATGAGATGTCTGATGTCTTATAATATGTGCGTATTCATGAGGACTGAGGACAGAACGTTCGCAACAGTACTCACAACAATTAGCCTCCATGAAGCTGGGTCATGTAGAACATCACCGTACCAGCTGACTTTCTTGGTTCCCTTAGCAATAGAAATCCAAACCACCGTCTTTCAAAAAGCAACTCCTACTCCTCAAAAGGCTGAAGCAGACAGAGATGGGAACCTCCTCCTCGTTTTCAAATTGATGGATGACCTGAATAGCCAAGGTGAGGTTTGCTCATGCGCACGCTGGTCGGGGGTCGTGCTGACCAAACAAACCAGACAGACATGAGACTTGTCTAACTACTTCACTTAAAGACGGCTTGATGATGGTGATTAACGGAGGGAATTTGGTTAAGTACATAGTCCGAGGACAACAAGACCCGCCCCCTGCATGGTGCCCCTGGCCAGCGTCACCGGGCTGACCGGCTAGCTATACTGGAGTCTACTCCTTACTGTTCTTGGATAGGGTCTCACTAATAACATAAGTAACTTTTTATGAAGATATTTATGGATAACTGGCAATATAAGAGAAGTTATATTAACATTAAGGGGATTGTCATTATCTAGAGAGTTTTGCTTTTTTTAAAAGTATTTGTGATATTTATACCTATATAGAAGACCTATTTATTCTAGTTGGCCAAATTTGGCTTTTTACAAAAATTAATTATTTTTATACCTTGTCTCACAGCTCCATTTGAAAACTTTAACATTATTCTTTATTATATTAAATTTAAAATCTCACAATATAAAAGCAACGTCCACTATAATATTTGTACTCCAACTTATTATAATAATAAACATAGACCGCATAGTTGAAACAGAAAAGAGTGTTCCGGCCCACTGACGGTAAAATTGCATTGCTACTATAGCACTGTCTGGGTCTCTTGATTTTCCAGTAGTGACTTGCTGGTTTGGAAACGGTCAAATTAAAGTTTTTTTAAGTTAAAAAATTTCTCGAAACAAAACGTCAAAGAATGAGCACCAATAAGCAATAAACATTACACAATGTATCTTCAAGAATTGGTCAAGTGTTAAATAATTAAAATTAGTTAGTGGAAGAAAGCATTGAAGGACAAAGATTTGTTGCTTATTAAAAAAAAAAATTAAATTGGACGTTTGAAGAACATTTTCATCGGTTGGAAATCAGACCAGAACTCACCAGAATTTTCGACTTGTTCAACCCTCCCCTACAGTTTTCACGTATCCTTTTGTCCTGTATAAAGGTAGACAACAATCAGTGGTGTACAAATATGCATGTTAGCACTGTCTATAGACAGAATAAGACGAAAAGTTAATTCGGTCAAAAGTAAGATGAAGAATATGAACAAAACAAGTTTTTGTGTACCGCAGCTACTATTCTATTTGTAGACAGCGATGTTAGTGAATAATAGGATATGTGGAAAAGTATAAGTCTGTTCATCAAGGTGAGGGGAAAATTTTCTAGCCTCATATACTTGTAATGATATAAGAGGGAAGGTGGGTATTATTTTTCGATAAGTTGTCAGAAAATCTATTGTAAATATATTTATAAGGTTTTGTGGGGGAAAAAAATCTGATATGGCTCGGGGTGTGTGGGAAGTTCTTTGCTTATGTATCCCATAGTAAATTCATTCATGCTTAAAGTAAAACATACATTCATGCTTAAATATGTATCCCATAGTAGAATATTAAATATGTACATTGTAATGAGGGGAAGAAACTTACTTTGTATACATAAAAAAGTCTTAGGTTCGTGGAACCAGATGGACGGGAATCTATTAAATATTTGTTTCTTTATTTTCAACTGAATAGCCAATATATAACAATTTGCACTAACAAGCAAACGTTACATTATTTGAAAAAATATACAATAAAAGAGACAAATGTGTAAGTAGGCTAAATAAATGACGTGCAATAAGTGTAATTAAAAATTCAGTAGTAGTAATCACAACAATACTAAAAAAACGAGTTATGCTAGTAATAATCATAGCAATAAATTATAATAAAAAACAGTCAAATAACAAATGTCATATTAAAATACACATTATAAGGCTAGAAGATGAATAAATAAAGTAAAACTATAAAATGAATATTCACAAACAATTTAACACTAAACAATAGTAAATATCGTGAAAATAATGAATAATAAAAAATAAATAAATAAAATACAAAGTTACAGTAAACTATTTTAACCCTAGGGTGGTTCTAAAGCAGAACATTAAAAAAAATTGTTGTTGGTAATAGAAGTATGTCACATGGTTTTTTTATGTACTTGTTTACATCTATTAGTATTACTTTGTCACAGATCAATCCACATTTAATTAATTTTGAATTACAATTTCTTTGAGAATTAGTATTTAGCAATAACCAAAAGTAATATTTTTCTATTGAAAACATTCTTGTTTTAAATTTAGTATTTTTTGGGTTAAATTTTTATTCATTAACGAATTAATACTGATTTTATTTGTTAAAAAGGTAGTGTTTAGGATAAAAAACAAACAGTTAATTTTAAAAATCTATTTGTAAATAACAAAGTTATATTTGCTACAGATACAATTAATTATAATAAAACCAACACATTCGTAAATTATTTGTCAGCTAAAATATTCGTTTATCCGACAAATTTATTCACGAAGTACCTTTTAGGATAACGCTACGGCTAAATTAAAAACCAAGTAAAGTTCATCATAGAATTTAAATTTAGGTTGTAAACTTTAGGCTTAATTAACTAACTAATTATATTACATTAGTATGCAAATCTTAAGACAAAAACAATGTTGTGCTCTTGACATAACAAATATTATTTTATGAATTGAGTTTTGATGAGGCAGGAGAGTTTAAGATAATGTAACTTTAGGAGAGCGTATATGACTTACAAAATACATTTCTTCTATGAACTTCACGGCTATTTATCCATAAAAGTCATTGCCTTACATAAACTAAATATATTGGGAATATTTGATTTTGTTATTTTCAAAGTTGTGTATTACACAAATGTTGTTGTTCGTAATCTTTTATGTGATTTTTAGATTTATTAACTGGTGTTATAAGTTAATAAACAAACAAGCTGATTCACCCGAGTGACATCATCAGTCTACTACGCATACTCACAGAGAAGAAATAAACAGAGGTCGCATCCTTATAGCCGCAGTGGACGACTCGGTGGTAGTTATGATTAGATTATTACCTATGTATAATTTCAAACAGCTGAAAAATAATTACTACGTGTATCCTTAATGTTTTGGGCGAATAAAGGGAGAGACTGTCAAGGTGCTGGACCGTCATCTGCATGGGAAACTGGATATTTAACTAACTACTTGACACACAAACTCGACACAAATTTAGCGCACAATTGGATGCAACCTCTGTGTCCTTCCTCTCTGCGCATCCTCGCTGTGATGCCTACCATTTTGTTTTCTAGTTACGGGAATAAGACAGTTAGATTATGTTTCATTAGCGGATGTTAAGTTAGTTTTATTATGCTAAGTTCATAAGGTTAGCCACGTTTACTTTTTTTTAAACCATTCTTTGTTGAACTTTATTAGTAAACTGTATTAATTTGTTTATTTCCATTTATACATTCATTCATAATTCGTCAGATTGCCTTATATACTTGGTGGAATATACAGTAGTTTGGAATTGAGAGATATTCCTTAATTTAGTACAACACAGGAATTGAAGTAATTATAAACAAATTCTATAAAAACACTATTATTGTTATAAATTGTATAACACAAACAGACAACTTGTTTAAGTAAAGCCGGGAACATTGAACCCCGTGTTATTTAAATAATGAAAAGCCTCGCGATTTTCTAAAATCCAATTCCTGAAAGGAGAAGTTCGCCAAAACGTCGGAGAAGGAAAACAGCTCAATGCGAACTTTCTGACGTTTCCAAGTTTTGATACAGTTCAAATGACTTCAACGACATTTCACTCTAAAAGTTGTTTTAATTCCTTGTGCGTACTCGTTCGTAATTGCAAAATATTGAGAGAGCGTTTAGTGTGCATTTTACTACATTGATGCTAATGTACGGCTTTAACATTTATGTAAACTTTTCAAATTTCACTTTGTACATTCAAAATTTATCTTTTAAATGTCTTATTTATCTTAGATTGTTATACAAAATACGTGTTTTCATATTTATTTATTATTTTGTTCGTTTCTCCATTATTTCTTGAGAGCACTTTTAACGATGATTGTGTAAAACAATTTTCTCTTATTTTTAGTTGTTCATAAGATCTCCATTTTCGATATTTTTACCCTGAAAGACCTCAAAGTACGTTTTTCGTCCTTAAAAATAATATGGAGATAGGTTTAACGTTACAAAATATAACATTCAAACAACTATAAATAATGATGTTAATTATATTCAACAGGTTGTATTTCTTTTTAATATAAGAATGAGTAAGTTTGATTGTATTCAGTGGATTTCATGTTTGATATAACAGAAAATGTCATGATTTTGACATTTAGTTTAATATTGAATGAAAAAATAAATTAAAGTTTCTGTAATGAATAAATAACAAGAAATAAATAATAATTGTTATTAACTATTATTAACAATTTAAAAACAAATTTTTAAATATTACGAGCTAACCATACAGTGCACTACTCTGCACGAGTACCTCAGTTCTAAGTAAATTGTTGACGGTAGCTAAGTTATACTGAAAGATGTATGAAATAGAGATCTTCAAGTTACTTTGTTTGAAAAGTAACAAGTATTTGAAACATACATACTATACTATAAGCCAATGTAATTTCCTTTAGCATCATTATTTTAAAACATAAATGGTCGTATTAATCTCTGATAAATTCTTTAAAAAAAACATGAAAGCATTCATCATCAAATAAATAATCAAACTTATATGTATTAAAAATTCTACATACAACATTTGTTATTTACTAAACTTAATTTCAAAATATATCACGCATAACTAGCCACTAAAATGGTAACTATGCATTTCATGATATAATTGCAACAGATACACCACAAGTAAATGTCCCAACTTCTCCATTTACTTATGGTATATTAGCATCCACTTAGAACAGGAAAAATAAATTAAACATTGTAATAAATTGTAACATTAACATACATTGTAAATTGTAACATTAAATAAATTGTAATTTCTTTTAAGGTTAACATTGAAACGAAGATTGTACCTAATAGGTCTGCTGCTAGAAAAAAGGAAATAATTATGAAGCATTTATTCGTTTTTGGTTCTTTTAAGGTGTTCTAAATGTTGCTTTCCCGTCGATAATCAAACATTTGCCAGGAGTAAAGTGACAAAAATAGATAGTGTAAATTAAATTTATAAACAAAATCAAAACTCCCCGTAAATCATAAAAGTGACCCGAAAACCCTTAAAAGCGTCACACTATGGACTGGACAGGCTCGGGAAGGTGCAACAGGGAGCTGCGGCTGTTCTAGGCCACTAGGGCCTCTTCAACCTATGATAGGATAGGATGAGGAGATGAGAGTAAAAAGCAAACAGGCAGCTCGGAATCTGGAGCAGGCAGACCTAGAACAGAAGACTGAAAGAGAAGACAACATTTGGATTACAAGAATAACTTAGGCTGTCTAAGGGAGAGGGGATGGGTGGGTCATCTAGTTGTTGAGGAGTGGATAAAAGGGCCACCCGGGAAGTAACTAAGTCAGTGTTTAGTGTGTAGCTTGTTAAAGGGATAGTGGAGGGTTGAGTGACATAACTGGTCGTCTATCAGATGGTAGACGATCACAAAAGTGTTTGTGCTGTAGGTTTCTGTGAAGTACTCTGCCAGGATGGGGGAGTCCATGGTAGTAGTATAATATGGGGCATCCAGGACAGTGTGACGTCACGCCAGACCGCTACCAGGACAGGGTCAAAGGTCACCGCTAATCTGTTATCAGCCACGTGTTGACCTTGAGGTCAAGTTTACTATTGTTTACAACTGTTATCAGCCACGTGGTGACCTTGAAGGTCTATCTTACTACGAGCACGTGGACCCCCCGCAACGTTGTCCTAGGTCAGTGTTGTTTTGGTGTGACGTCACACCGTTTTCGCGCGCTAGTATCAGCTGATGTGGTGCCATATGGTGAAAGATGCACAAAAAAAATAATGTTTTTCTTAAAATGTACTAACTGTGTTTTTTCCACAACAGTGTTACCAACTCGCACGATTAATTGTAGAAAAAATATATGTCAGTGCTGCCAACTCACACGATTTATTATATTATACTATAATAAATACATATACGATTATTAAAAATTATTTCTATATTAAATACAAACGTGTCGGGTGTTACAGTAATATTATTTTAATTCGTTATCCTTTTATATCCTTTTCGGTTGCGAATAAATACGTTAAAACGATCGTCAAGTATTAGGAGAACAGAACTTGGTAAGATTTCTGAACTCGGCCGTTGATATCATGAGCGCGCTATCATATCGCATGACCCTAGTGTCAGCCGGCGCGCGCTTTATCAGCCCGCTGGTGCACAACTTTTCTTGGCTACAATTACGGTTCCTCTTCACTTCTGCTAACCTAATACTTTATTTATTTTAAAACTTCTAAAATCGTTCACCTGAGCTAAACAAGGTATAATATGTTTAAATAAAATTAATTGAAGGATTGTTCTTAACCAGTCAACGTCTTTTTTCCCCCGATTTAATCATATAAAGAGTATTTACATTATAGTGCCTACATATAGTAGATGATATTCATATAATAATTAATATTTATATTTTCGAAAACTCTATGAAAAAAGACGTGCTTTAATTAAAGTGTATTTTTTCTTGTTACACAGTATTAATTTGTTCTGACCGTTTAACAAATGAACCAGAGGTGTTTTTTCTTGTTGTTGTATAGTTTTTTTCATAACAGATGATTTTTGTTTACATCAGCTGATGTGTCTTCTACCACCAGAGAACTCTTTGTATACGAGAAAATTTTCTAAGTCTAATTTTGCTGATAGATGATGTGGTTCGCTTCGCTTTTAACGAGTCATACTATATAAAGTACATGATGCATTTATAGTATATAAAATGTACCGATGTTTCCAATAATTTGTATTTAATATAGCATTTATTTGTTCTGACCATTTAAACCAGATGTAAAAAAAACAATCTGTTGGTTTGTTGTCTGCTAGTATCAGCTGATGTGGTGCCATACTATATGAAAGATGCAAAAAGAAAACTGTTTTTCTTTATACTATATAAAATGTACCAACTGTTTTTTCATAGTGCTACCAACTCACACGATTAATTGCATTATACTATATAAAATACATATATGATTGTTAAATTATACCATAATAAATCATGTATACTATATAAAGTGTATACCAGTATTTTTTGTTGTTGTCGGTGTTGTCAACTTACGCTTTCATTCGTATTAAACTATAATAAATCCGTGTACCATAATAAGTGCATCGATTCGTCAGTATGGTCAACCGATATTTATTCTTTGTCACGTTATAATACAATAATTACTATGGCGGTAAATTTAAACAGATTGAAAAGGATTCTGGTTTTTATGTATCATATTTTATTTCAATATTGAAGTTATATGAAGTATATTGTTCATATTAAATCACTATTTTCGTTCTACTATAATAAATGCAATTAATTTTTATATATAAATCAGTTAGAATATCTTTGAAACAGCTTACACGTTTATAGTTATCTATTTTTATTACAATAATAAATTGTATATTTGTTAATATATATTAATTTAAGTTAAATTTTAATTTCTTGTTATTAGGTGAGCAAAGACTGGTAGGAGTTATCAATGTTACAGTTGCCGCGTGCGGCATACAAAGTGTTTATTTTTAATATATACTTTAGTGGTAGTGAGACAGATATAAAAATTCATATAATTTAATACAAATCTGCAAAGAGAGGAAACTTCATTAGTATCTGGACATACATTTTTCTCAACAACAACCAAAGTTTCTAGTTGGCTCTGGTGTCCTAAATAGTGACTTTTTTCTTTCATAAATGGTTCAATAATATTTAGAGCATTTATCCAAATAATAATTTGTATTTAATATATTAATTTGTTATGATAATTTAATATTCAAACCAGATGCAAAAAAAGTGTCGGTTTGTTGTCTGCTACAGCTATATAGCTGATGTGTCTTCTGCTAAAGGATAGAGATGTCTGAAATTTGTTAGTAAATTTGATATTTAGTTGATATTGGTAATGATTTAAATTATGAGTTAAGTAGTTCAATTATTATTCCCTCACACGTTAACTAAAACAATCGAATAATATTGAATTACGAGCCATAATTAGACATATGTAATATTACAATATGTAGCATTTACTTTAAGATATCAAATAAAGCCTCTCTATTTACAAACTATCCCATTATTTTAACCTAATATCATAAATAATTACTTTATAGATGTACATTGCTGCAATTTATTATAAATTTACTACAATACTTCAATAAGTTACATTCTACTTATGACAAGGGTATCAAAATAAAATTTGCTATACATTTCATTTCAGACTTATTAAACAAAACGTCATTCATCATTTGCATACTTAAATCTTCTATTGAGAAGATTTTTTTGAGTGAGTGTATAAATATACAATGGGAAATAATAGTTTATTTTCTCTAACATAATAAAATAGGCTATATATGTGAAATTCTCTATTCATTTTATTTCAGATTTCCATTAGGATCTTACACATAAGAGCCTTACGTAAAATTTAAATCTAATATGATAAATACATTAGAGATTACAGTTATGTAAATATTAAATGGACAAAAATATTTAATTTCTTCATGAAAGGATCTTCATACATGTCCAACTATTATAATATTCCTGAGAGAAACGATTAATTATAAATGGCACTTTAAGTTAATAACATGTTTTTTCCTATTTTGTAAAGATAAATTCTCTTATTAATGAATTAAGTAAATAAAAAAACAATTCTATGAATCCATTAATAACTGTATAGTGTATTAAATGTTGCATATTATTTTGACAATTTTATAATAATAATTGCCTTTTCTTATAATTTCAACATAAATATCACAAACACGTATTGAAAACATTGAACTTTCAAATAACTTTAAAAAAATTGTGACCGATTCAACACGAATAATTCATTTTAGTGAGGTCAGAATAACTTCATTAATATAGATTTATTTAAAAAATACATATTATTTGTTTATAGCAATAATAAATTATACTTTGTTACTAATTTTATCATATAAAAACTAAAATCATTAGCTCACTTTGAATGGAAAAAACAATATAATACAATATACATTTAATTTCAGATATACGTACAAAACGTTCTTCTACACTTGCATCCTTGAGTGCATACATATGCGTTATGTTTAAGATGAGACATGTCTTGTATATGAAAAATTATCTAAGTTCCATTTTATCAGTGTCCCTATGTTGAGTAAGGATGAGAACTGAGTATCAGGCTTGTCAATTAGTTGAAAATCAGACCAATAATACGTGTTTTTGATTCAACTCTATGTCCCTTAATTTCACTGGTTGTTGGACTTTAAATGAAATGTCCGTTCTATGAAACAGTCAAACTCCGTTAGCAACAATATTACATTGGTTATCCATGCTCATACTACTCACATTCACCTTAGGAAACGTTCAATTTTGTGCTGCCTTCTCATATCTAAGAATAATATTTTCTATTGGTTTCTCTTAAAATGAGCTGTGAGAATAAATACTATAATTTATGTTATGTTTGAATAATTTTTATAAAACAGAGCATACCAAATCAGTCGTTTAAGTATATACTTCTTTTGCCTACATATATTCTGTTTAATGATAGAAATGAAGCTGTTATAAAAATGATAGTAAAATAAATTAAACAGCTAAGTAAGTTAATTTCATGTTTATATAAAGGTATTTTTATTAGTATCCGCCTTATAGATTTCTAAAGAGAAGACAACCACCAATTAGGGTCACTTTTTATGTCATTTTTAAATTCTAGTGTATTAAGATTTTACCAAAAGGAAAACACTTATAAGTTACTTTGTAGATGCAGACTGTAACCTTATAATAAAAACTACGTAATGAGAAACCAAAATAGACTCTCTTTTAAGTTTACTTTTTAAACCTCCTGTAATATATACAAATCCCCAATTTAACATAGTACATATACGATAACAAGTTTCAATAAAAACTGTTTTTTTAATTGCCTTATATTCGATGATTTACAAAAATTGAAATATAAACAGTACAAATATACTTATAATTAATCATCTATAGTCTTTATATTTACGTCCCGGTCAAACTAACGTATTACTGTCGGCTGAACAGAACGAAAGAAGGATAAACGAAAAAATTTATTTAATTTCTTATTAGTATAGTGCAAATAAATGCAAGTCTGTAGCATTAATCAAAATAAAAGAAATATAGATTAACAAATAAGCTGACTAAATGATATTACATTTCCGGTTCAAGTGAGGTCAAGTGATATGATAGTGCACTCGAATAGACTCAAATCAAATAATTTACTTATCGAATGAAAATATAAACTTTGCATTAAAAGATGTATAAAAGATGCACACTGTGACCCTATAATAAAAAAACCATTTAGTGGGAAACCAAAACTGATTCAACAAGAGTAATTACATTTTAGAACTCACTAAAACCTAATGTCATAACTATGATCCACCTTTTTGATCGCTATGTTGATGGCAAATAAATAATCTATATATAGAACATTCCTCCCATAATACGGTAATATATGTATAACAATAAGTCTAAACTAAATATATCAGTTGTATTAACTGTGAAACATAAGTAAATCGGTCGAAAAATCATATATGAGTAACTCAATTAATAAAATGTATATTTTTAAATTACAATGATTTTTAATTACGTTCATTCTAATTTTATGGGATTAAAATTTTAGTTTTTTCCATGAACATTTTCTGTGTGACAAACATAGCCAATAAATAACTAAAACACCAATTTTAATTATTCTAAATTTTTTACATTTTGGTAAACAAGTACTATGATTAATCGTTTAAGAGCTTTATATCAAGACATCTTCTTTATTATGTATCGTACATATACTTATCATCAATAAAATACTGGATTTATAAGATATAACATGATTTTACGCGGTTAAATTTCAGTTTTGCTGAGGCTATAAATATCTAATAAAAACGTAAATTGTATAGTGATAACAATTATATAAATAACCGTAACATAATGGACATACACATATCTAATGGTTTTAAGTTTTTAAATAACTAATATTTAACTGAGTTTTTCTATATTTTTAGTTAATTTATGCATTTATTCACCTCAATGGCCTCATAAATGTGAATTAATATAAGACATCTAAATCACAGAAATGTATAAATCCAACCGATTTATTTTAAATGACCAATTAAATTAGTTTCGGATAAGAAAATGAAGGTATTATACAAATGATACACTTCTGAGATCTCCATTAGGATGCTATGCATAAGAGCTTCTAATAAAATTTCAGTCTTATTAGGCTTCACATATTCTGTAAATCTAGGTAGACATTAAATGAACGAAACATTTTTTATTTCTCAATGAGAGGATCCTCATACGTATTCAACTACTTTATTAAACCTTAGCGAAACGATTTAAATGTGAATGACACTCAGTGTTAAGCAGGTTTTTTTCCTATTTTGTAAAGATAGTTGGACAGATAAAACAACAATTTTATAATTCCGTTGGTAACTTACTAGTGCATTAATAACTTAATATAGTGAATTGAATGTTACATAGTATGCTACCAGTTCATAAAATGGTCTTTTGCTTATGACTGATTTCAAGTGTATAATTTATTTTGGTAAACATGATAAAACAAACACACATGACAAAACTAGACAGAAAATGTACAAAAACAGACAAAAACAGATACGACCAACTTAGTTACATTGAACTGGTGTCAGTCCATTTAAAAATATACACCTACGTAAATGTTGTTTTTTGTGTGATCCTTATTGATTGACTTCTTTTAAATTAAAAAATAAAAACGACTTAGTAGACTAGAATATACAAGCCTTGTAAATATAATACACTTGTGAGATACCCATTATGAGCTTTAACTTACTTTATAGTGCTTCACATATTATTGATTATTAGTCTATCTGATCAAATATTAAATATTTTTTAAATGTACAAAAACGTTCATTTTTCAAATATGGGATATAAATTCATATACAACAATTATATCATACTTGAGCCAAACTAATAAAATTAAAGTTCATCAATGTTCTTTTTTAACTGTAAGGATAATTTATACAATCAGATATTTGGGTAAATAAAACAATATACGAGATTGTTCTATGCAAGAAAGATATTCTTATTCTTTATTTATTGACAAATTTTTCAGATCTTTATTTACAAACATTGTCCTTGCTCAGACTCTTTGAACTTGTGATTCTTCAACTCCTTTCAGCTCGGCCATTAGTCTGTTGTAGAGTTCTTCCCCACACTCTTTAGGACCGATGCTTTCAAATAATTTAATAAATGAGTATTCGTGATTTCTAACTTTGTTGCAAACGTCACAATCAGGACCACAAGCAGCTGTTTCTGTACGGGCCCTCTTACATTTTATATTTTCTACATCCTCGACCATTTCAGCCATTCTTTGAAGTTTTTCTTCAGCTTCTAGACTCCAGCTAGGTTTTGCAAATCTCAGCTCAAACATGACCATCAGCAAGTTTGCACACATTGTACCTGTGGGTGATAGTGTTGTTACCCAGATGCATCTGGGTCAGAGTGTGATAAAGTGTCTGAAGAATACCTTTATGTAACTTGAAAACTGTATTGAAAGAGTGGTGGGTGGATAGTAACAGATTTATATATAAAATGTTTTCAAAATCGAATGGTTATTGTATCTAAAAGATACTGTTTCATACAAAACAGTTCACTCTTAACAAGTGTGATATTATATAACTAAGACATATGTTTACTATAGTACAAACAAATTTAATAAATTAATAATACTGATTTTTAAAGCTAAAAATACACATGTGAATGATAATAATTTACGTTAAATTTCAATACTCATAACACATATAAAAAGTCATGTGATATTTTTGATATTTTTAGTATTATAAAAGTTAAAGAATATGAAACTAAGTCAACTGCCATGATGCTATTAAAACGGATCTCAGCCATATTACAATTGAATTATTTTTTGTCTTTAGTTAGCATATATTTTTATTTATTTTTTCCCCAAAAAAACTTGATATGATTTGTTTGTAACGTGGTTACTTTTAGTTGACAAGGCTCATACATTGTAAAACTGTACATTGTGAAGCCCAATAAATGAATTTGAATGTGAAGTGCAGTTGAACATTCAATACTTTCCCTTTCATCCAAATAATGAATTTTATACTTAAGGTAGCACTAAAAAACCATATACTGTACGAACAAAACTATACTTTGTCTAGCTATATAAATACAAATGTACATAACTAAACTTTATATTCGTATAATACATTTAAGTATGTAGGATTAACATATTGAACTTAGGTAAAGGGCATTTATTTTATTTTACGATACCTATTTACGTTGTATTCATGTTATTTATGCATTTAATGTGTAATGGAAACTGTAATTTAGATAATAATTTATTTCTCAAACACAGTGAATTATTAGCATTGATATTAAGTAACACTCAAATAATAATATGGAATGCAAACTATAAATTACTTTCAAAGCTAATTCTCATTCACTTTGTGTGATTAGAATTAATATTAAGAGGCATTCAAAATAATTCATATGACGTTTGTATAAATAAAACCATATGTCTATTTTAAACTAGCCAGGCCAGATGATTAAGGCAAAATGAGGAAAGAACAAAGTAACCCAAATGCCGTTCAAAGACATATAGAACACACTTATTGTAGTAATGTATTACAAATAAAGTAAGCAAAACCACAATTGTTAAATGTAATGTTTGTTGTTGCTTTAAATAAAAGAGAATGGTAATTTTACACTTCATTGTTTTCTCTGAAATATATTTTTCCATGCCAAGGAAAATAACACATATGTTTTAAATGTCTATGTTATAATAGAAATGTGTTGTTGCGTAATATTTAAAATAATTACTAGCAGTTTAAAACGTTCAACTGTTTATTCTCCTCCAACTAAATTGTTGTACATTACAAGTTATGTGTTCTGAATAAGTAATTTATAGAAAAAGAACATTTATTGAGAAAAGTTTCGTTGAATCACATAAATATTATTCAGTATAATTTAATACTGATACGTTATATGTTTAAGGCTTGAAGATAAATGAAACATATTACTTATAGTAAAATTTCTTTATTCAAAATATTAATATAGTAAAACACAGTTAGTTTGGATACATACTATCTATTAACATAGCTTTATTCATTAAAATTATACGCATATAATACAATTTTAAAATAATCGTTATAAACTCAATTTGTCCTACTTCAAATCTACGTTTAGTTTGAAATATAATACATAATTACATTACGTTTTAAACTTTAATTTTTACTATTTTAATTAAAGAATATCACAAAGACAGATAGAGTAGCTTACGGTAACTTTTTAGTGCAGCTTCATTGATTTCGAACTGTACACATACACATATAAAGGGGCTTATATTACTAATTGTACTGTATAATTTATAATTTTTATTGTGAATATTTAATGTTAAACACTAATGTGACATGTTACTTTATGTCTCATGCACTGTCTTATTAGTCAATTCAGAATTTGCAATATTATCCTATAACGTATTCGTTATAGGACAACAAAAATATGAAAATTTAATTACGTTTATGTATGTAAATAAAATGTACACAGAAATGAGGCTAACAATATTGTTAATAAAATAGGATTTGTTCTAATAACCAGTGTGAATGTAAATATAGTTAATCTTAGCACGATGACCCGTACTAATAAGTCAAGATAACTATAGATAAAGTAAGAGGCCAACGCTGAAATTGATTTGTTGTAGCATGAGTACAAATTAGATTTCCTGTTTAACATTAAATATTCACAATAAAAATTATAAATTATACAGTACAATTAGTAATATAAGCCCCTTTATATGTGTATGTGTACAGTTCGAAATCAATGAAGCCGCACTAAAAAGTTACCGTAAGCTACTCTATCTGTCTTTGTGATATTCTTTAATTAAAATAGTAAAAATTAAAGTTTAAAACGTAATGTAATTATGTATTATATTTCAAACTAAACGTAGATTTGAAGTAGGACAAATTGAGTTTATAACGATTATTTTAAAATTGTATTATATGCGTATAATTTTAATGAATAAAGCTATGTTAATAGATAGTATGTATCCAAACTAACTGTGTTTTACTATATTAATATTTTGAATAAAGAAATTTTACTATAAGTAATATGTTTCATTTATCTTCAAGCCTTAAACATATAACGTATCAGTATTAAATTATACTGAATAATATTTATGTGATTCAACGAAACTTTTCTCAATAAATGTTCTTTTTTCTATAAATTACTTATTCAGAACACATAACTTGTAATGTACAACAATTTAGTTGGAGGAGAATAAACAGTTGAACGTTTTAAACTGCTAGTAATTATTTTAAATATTACGCAACAACACATTTCTATTATAACATAGACATTTAAAACATATGTGTTATTTTCCTT
Source organism: Stictocephala bisonia (assembly GCA_035578905.1). Taxonomy (NCBI): domain Eukaryota; kingdom Metazoa; phylum Arthropoda; class Insecta; order Hemiptera; family Membracidae; genus Stictocephala; species Stictocephala bisonia. The sequence continues at coordinate 927,573 of JAQJVL010000147.1, read as the reverse complement.
GGCATGGAAAAATATATTTCAGAGAAAACAATGAAGTGTAAAATTACCATTCTCTTTTATTTAAAGCAACAACAAACATTACATTTAACAATTGTGGTTTTGCTTACTTTATTTGTAATACATTACTACAATAAGTGTGTTCTATATGTCTTTGAACGGCATTTGGGTTACTTTGTTCTTTCCTCATTTTGCCTTAATCATCTGGCCTGGCTAGTTTAAAATAGACATATGGTTTTATTTATACAAACGTCATATGAATTATTTTGAATGCCTCTTAATATTAATTCTAATCACACAAAGTGAATGAGAATTAGCTTTGAAAGTAATTTATAGTTTGCATTCCATATTATTATTTGAGTGTTACTTAATATCAATGCTAATAATTCACTGTGTTTGAGAAATAAATTATTATCTAAATTACAGTTTCCATTACACATTAAATGCATAAATAACATGAATACAACGTAAATAGGTATCGTAAAATAAAATAAATGCCCCTTTACCTAAGTTCAATATGTTAATCCTACATACTTAAATGTATTATACGAATATAAAGTTTAGTTATGTACATTTGTATTTATATAGCTAGACAAAGTATAGTTTTGTTCGTACAGTATATGGTTTTTTAGTGCTACCTTAAGTATAAAATTCATTATTTGGATGAAAGGGAAAGTATTGAATGTTCAACTGCACTTCACATTCAAATTCATTTATTGGGCTTCACAATGTACAGTTTTACAATGTATGAGCCTTGTCAACTAAAAGTAACCACGTTACAAACAAATCATATCAAGTTTTTTTGGGGAAAAAATAAATAAAAATATATGCTAACTAAAGACAAAAAATAATTCAATTGTAATATGGCTGAGATCCGTTTTAATAGCATCATGGCAGTTGACTTAGTTTCATATTCTTTAACTTTTATAATACTAAAAATATCAAAAATATCACATGACTTTTTATATGTGTTATGAGTATTGAAATTTAACGTAAATTATTATCATTCACATGTGTATTTTAGCTTTAAAAATCAGTATTATTAATTTATTAAATTTGTTTGTACTATAGTAAACATATGTCTTAGTTATATAATATCACACTTGTTAAGAGTGAACTGTTTTGTATGAAACAGTATCTTTTAGATACAATAACCATTCGATTTTGAAAACATTTTATATATAAATCTGTTACTATCCACCCACCACTCTTTCAATACAGTTTTCAAGTTACATAAAGGTATTCTTCAGACACTTTATCACACTCTGACCCAGATGCATCTGGGTAACAACACTATCACCCACAGGTACAATGTGTGCAAACTTGCTGATGGTCATGTTTGAGCTGAGATTTGCAAAACCTAGCTGGAGTCTAGAAGCTGAAGAAAAACTTCAAAGAATGGCTGAAATGGTCGAGGATGTAGAAAATATAAAATGTAAGAGGGCCCGTACAGAAACAGCTGCTTGTGGTCCTGATTGTGGCGTTTGCAACAAAGTTAGAAATCACGAATACTCATTTATTAAATTATTTGAAAGCATCGGTCCTAAAGAGTGTGGGGAAGAACTCTACAACAGACTAATGGCCGAGCTGAAAGGAGTTGAAGAATCACAAGTTCAAAGAGTCTGAGCAAGGACAATGTTTGTAAATAAAGATCTGAAAAATTTGTCAATAAATAAAGAATAAGAATATCTTTCTTGCATAGAACAATCTCGTATATTGTTTTATTTACCCAAATATCTGATTGTATAAATTATCCTTACAGTTAAAAAAAGAACATTGATGAACTTTAATTTTATTAGTTTGGCTCAAGTATGATATAATTGTTGTATATGAATTTATATCCCATATTTGAAAAATGAACGTTTTTGTACATTTAAAAAATATTTAATATTTGATCAGATAGACTAATAATCAATAATATGTGAAGCACTATAAAGTAAGTTAAAGCTCATAATGGGTATCTCACAAGTGTATTATATTTACAAGGCTTGTATATTCTAGTCTACTAAGTCGTTTTTATTTTTTAATTTAAAAGAAGTCAATCAATAAGGATCACACAAAAAACAACATTTACGTAGGTGTATATTTTTAAATGGACTGACACCAGTTCAATGTAACTAAGTTGGTCGTATCTGTTTTTGTCTGTTTTTGTACATTTTCTGTCTAGTTTTGTCATGTGTGTTTGTTTTATCATGTTTACCAAAATAAATTATACACTTGAAATCAGTCATAAGCAAAAGACCATTTTATGAACTGGTAGCATACTATGTAACATTCAATTCACTATATTAAGTTATTAATGCACTAGTAAGTTACCAACGGAATTATAAAATTGTTGTTTTATCTGTCCAACTATCTTTACAAAATAGGAAAAAACCTGCTTAACACTGAGTGTCATTCACATTTAAATCGTTTCGCTAAGGTTTAATAAAGTAGTTGAATACGTATGAGGATCCTCTCATTGAGAAATAAAAAATGTTTCGTTCATTTAATGTCTACCTAGATTTACAGAATATGTGAAGCCTAATAAGACTGAAATTTTATTAGAAGCTCTTATGCATAGCATCCTAATGGAGATCTCAGAAGTGTATCATTTGTATAATACCTTCATTTTCTTATCCGAAACTAATTTAATTGGTCATTTAAAATAAATCGGTTGGATTTATACATTTCTGTGATTTAGATGTCTTATATTAATTCACATTTATGAGGCCATTGAGGTGAATAAATGCATAAATTAACTAAAAATATAGAAAAACTCAGTTAAATATTAGTTATTTAAAAACTTAAAACCATTAGATATGTGTATGTCCATTATGTTACGGTTATTTATATAATTGTTATCACTATACAATTTACGTTTTTTATTAGATATTTATAGCCTCAGCAAAACTGAAATTTAACCGCGTAAAATCATGTTATATCTTATAAATCCAGTATTTTATTGATGATAAGTATATGTACGATACATAATAAAGAAGATGTCTTGATATAAAGCTCTTAAACGATTAATCATAGTACTTGTTTACCAAAATGTAAAAAATTTAGAATAATTAAAATTGGTGTTTTAGTTATTTATTGGCTATGTTTGTCACACAGAAAATGTTCATGGAAAAAACTAAAATTTTAATCCCATAAAATTAGAATGAACGTAATTAAAAATCATTGTAATTTAAAAATATACATTTTATTAATTGAGTTACTCATATATGATTTTTCGACCGATTTACTTATGTTTCACAGTTAATACAACTGATATATTTAGTTTAGACTTATTGTTATACATATATTACCGTATTATGGGAGGAATGTTCTATATATAGATTATTTATTTGCCATCAACATAGCGATCAAAAAGGTGGATCATAGTTATGACATTAGGTTTTAGTGAGTTCTAAAATGTAATTACTCTTGTTGAATCAGTTTTGGTTTCCCACTAAATGGTTTTTTTATTATAGGGTCACAGTGTGCATCTTTTATACATCTTTTAATGCAAAGTTTATATTTTCATTCGATAAGTAAATTATTTGATTTGAGTCTATTCGAGTGCACTATCATATCACTTGACCTCACTTGAACCGGAAATGTAATATCATTTAGTCAGCTTATTTGTTAATCTATATTTCTTTTATTTTGATTAATGCTACAGACTTGCATTTATTTGCACTATACTAATAAGAAATTAAATAAATTTTTTCGTTTATCCTTCTTTCGTTCTGTTCAGCCGACAGTAATACGTTAGTTTGACCGGGACGTAAATATAAAGACTATAGATGATTAATTATAAGTATATTTGTACTGTTTATATTTCAATTTTTGTAAATCATCGAATATAAGGCAATTAAAAAAACAGTTTTTATTGAAACTTGTTATCGTATATGTACTATGTTAAATTGGGGATTTGTATATATTACAGGAGGTTTAAAAAGTAAACTTAAAAGAGAGTCTATTTTGGTTTCTCATTACGTAGTTTTTATTATAAGGTTACAGTCTGCATCTACAAAGTAACTTATAAGTGTTTTCCTTTTGGTAAAATCTTAATACACTAGAATTTAAAAATGACATAAAAAGTGACCCTAATTGGTGGTTGTCTTCTCTTTAGAAATCTATAAGGCGGATACTAATAAAAATACCTTTATATAAACATGAAATTAACTTACTTAGCTGTTTAATTTATTTTACTATCATTTTTATAACAGCTTCATTTCTATCATTAAACAGAATATATGTAGGCAAAAGAAGTATATACTTAAACGACTGATTTGGTATGCTCTGTTTTATAAAAATTATTCAAACATAACATAAATTATAGTATTTATTCTCACAGCTCATTTTAAGAGAAACCAATAGAAAATATTATTCTTAGATATGAGAAGGCAGCACAAAATTGAACGTTTCCTAAGGTGAATGTGAGTAGTATGAGCATGGATAACCAATGTAATATTGTTGCTAACGGAGTTTGACTGTTTCATAGAACGGACATTTCATTTAAAGTCCAACAACCAGTGAAATTAAGGGACATAGAGTTGAATCAAAAACACGTATTATTGGTCTGATTTTCAACTAATTGACAAGCCTGATACTCAGTTCTCATCCTTACTCAACATACGGACACTGATAAAATGGAACTTAGATAATTTTTTCATATACAAGACATATCTCATCTTAAACATAACGCATATGTATGCACTCAAGGATGCAAGTGTAGAAGAACGTTTTGTACGTATATCTGAAATTAAATGTATATTGTATTATATTGTTTTTTCCATTCAAAGTGAGCTAATGATTTTAGTTTTTATATGATAAAATTAGTAACAAAGTATAATTTATTATTGCTATAAACAAATAATATGTATTTTTTAAATAAATCTATATTAATGAAGTTATTCTGACCTCACTAAAATGAATTATTCGTGTTGAATCGGTCACAATTTTTTTTAAAGTTATTTGAAAGTTCAATGTTTTCAATACGTGTTTGTGATATTTATGTTGAAATTATAAGAAAAGGCAATTATTATTATAAAATTGTCAAAATAATATGCAACATTTAATACACTATACAGTTATTAATGGATTCATAGAATTGTTTTTTTATTTACTTAATTCATTAATAAGAGAATTTATCTTTACAAAATAGGAAAAAACATGTTATTAACTTAAAGTGCCATTTATAATTAATCGTTTCTCTCAGGAATATTATAATAGTTGGACATGTATGAAGATCCTTTCATGAAGAAATTAAATATTTTTGTCCATTTAATATTTACATAACTGTAATCTCTAATGTATTTATCATATTAGATTTAAATTTTACGTAAGGCTCTTATGTGTAAGATCCTAATGGAAATCTGAAATAAAATGAATAGAGAATTTCACATATATAGCCTATTTTATTATGTTAGAGAAAATAAACTATTATTTCCCATTGTATATTTATACACTCACTCAAAAAAATCTTCTCAATAGAAGATTTAAGTATGCAAATGATGAATGACGTTTTGTTTAATAAGTCTGAAATGAAATGTATAGCAAATTTTATTTTGATACCCTTGTCATAAGTAGAATGTAACTTATTGAAGTATTGTAGTAAATTTATAATAAATTGCAGCAATGTACATCTATAAAGTAATTATTTATGATATTAGGTTAAAATAATGGGATAGTTTGTAAATAGAGAGGCTTTATTTGATATCTTAAAGTAAATGCTACATATTGTAATATTACATATGTCTAATTATGGCTCGTAATTCAATATTATTCGATTGTTTTAGTTAACGTGTGAGGGAATAATAATTGAACTACTTAACTCATAATTTAAATCATTACCAATATCAACTAAATATCAAATTTACTAACAAATTTCAGACATCTCTATCCTTTAGCAGAAGACACATCAGCTATATAGCTGTAGCAGACAACAAACCGACACTTTTTTTGCATCTGGTTTGAATATTAAATTATCATAACAAATTAATATATTAAATACAAATTATTATTTGGATAAATGCTCTAAATATTATTGAACCATTTATGAAAGAAAAAAGTCACTATTTAGGACACCAGAGCCAACTAGAAACTTTGGTTGTTGTTGAGAAAAATGTATGTCCAGATACTAATGAAGTTTCCTCTCTTTGCAGATTTGTATTAAATTATATGAATTTTTATATCTGTCTCACTACCACTAAAGTATATATTAAAAATAAACACTTTGTATGCCGCACGCGGCAACTGTAACATTGATAACTCCTACCAGTCTTTGCTCACCTAATAACAAGAAATTAAAATTTAACTTAAATTAATATATATTAACAAATATACATTTATTATTGTAATAAAAATAGATAACTATAAACGTGTAAGCTGTTTCAAAGATATTCTAACTGATTTATATATAAAAATTAATTGCATTTATTATAGTAGAACGAAAATAGTGATTTAATATGAACAATATACTTCATATAACTTCAATATTGAAATAAAATATGATACATAAAAACCAGAATCCTTTTCAATCTGTTTAAATTTACCGCCATAGTAATTATTGTATTATAACGTGACAAAGAATAAATATCGGTTGACCATACTGACGAATCGATGCACTTATTATGGTACACGGATTTATTATAGTTTAATACGAATGAAAGCGTAAGTTGACACACCGACAACAACAAAAAATACTGGTATACACTTTATATAGTATACATGATTTATTATGGTATAATTTAACAATCATATATGTATTTTATATAGTATAATGCAATTAATCGTGTGAGTTGGTAGCACTATGAAAAAACAGTTGGTACATTTTATATAGTATAAAGAAAAACAGTTTTCTTTTTGCATCTTTCATATAGTATGGCACCACATCAGCTGATACTAGCAGACAACAAACCAACAGATTGTTTTTTTACATCTGGTTTAAATGGTCAGAACAAATAAATGCTATATTAAATACAAATTATTGGAAACATCGGTACATTTTATATACTATAAATGCATCATGTACTTTATATAGTATGACTCGTTAAAAGCGAAGCGAACCACATCATCTATCAGCAAAATTAGACTTAGAAAATTTTCTCGTATACAAAGAGTTCTCTGGTGGTAGAAGACACATCAGCTGATGTAAACAAAAATCATCTGTTATGAAAAAAACTATACAACAACAAGAAAAAACACCTCTGGTTCATTTGTTAAACGGTCAGAACAAATTAATACTGTGTAACAAGAAAAAATACACTTTAATTAAAGCACGTCTTTTTTCATAGAGTTTTCGAAAATATAAATATTAATTATTATATGAATATCATCTACTATATGTAGGCACTATAATGTAAATACTCTTTATATGATTAAATCGGGGGAAAAAAGACGTTGACTGGTTAAGAACAATCCTTCAATTAATTTTATTTAAACATATTATACCTTGTTTAGCTCAGGTGAACGATTTTAGAAGTTTTAAAATAAATAAAGTATTAGGTTAGCAGAAGTGAAGAGGAACCGTAATTGTAGCCAAGAAAAGTTGTGCACCAGCGGGCTGATAAAGCGCGCGCCGGCTGACACTAGGGTCATGCGATATGATAGCGCGCTCATGATATCAACGGCCGAGTTCAGAAATCTTACCAAGTTCTGTTCTCCTAATACTTGACGATCGTTTTAACGTATTTATTCGCAACCGAAAAGGATATAAAAGGATAACGAATTAAAATAATATTACTGTAACACCCGACACGTTTGTATTTAATATAGAAATAATTTTTAATAATCGTATATGTATTTATTATAGTATAATATAATAAATCGTGTGAGTTGGCAGCACTGACATATATTTTTTCTACAATTAATCGTGCGAGTTGGTAACACTGTTGTGGAAAAAACACAGTTAGTACATTTTAAGAAAAACATTATTTTTTTTGTGCATCTTTCACCATATGGCACCACATCAGCTGATACTAGCGCGCGAAAACGGTGTGACGTCACACCAAAACAACACTGACCTAGGACAACGTTGCGGGGGGTCCACGTGCTCGTAGTAAGATAGACCTTCAAGGTCACCACGTGGCTGATAACAGTTGTAAACAATAGTAAACTTGACCTCAAGGTCAACACGTGGCTGATAACAGATTAGCGGTGACCTTTGACCCTGTCCTGGTAGCGGTCTGGCGTGACGTCACACTGTCCTGGATGCCCCATATTATACTACTCATGGTTGTGGCTAGGATAATTCTAGTTTAGGTTAAGGTAAAGTTACCGTAAATATACATATTTATTATTAACCAAGGTGAAACTATACTATTTTGTCAACTAATCAAAATACGGGGTCATTTTTACCCGAGAATTGTATGTTTCCATGACCTATAGTCAAAGGGGATTCTTTTTTCCTACATTCAATCCATAAAAATTTACACCAGTATCAACATTAAATTTGTATTTCTGTGAGGTCAAATCTTAACATGGCGTATGTTTTTTACACTTAGATTCACCATCACTTCCTTAATTTGCTTTAATCACCTGATTTAGGCCAGTTATGTTCTTAGCTTCTTCAAACAGTACAGTAGCTTTGCATGAATCCATGACGGATTTTCGTGCGAAATTGCTCTACACACACTTAAATATTTTCATTTTTTGTAGAGATATGTCATTTATTGTCAGCAGTTTTGGAAAATAATTAAATAAATAATGTTCTATGTGGGCTAAATAAAAAAATCCAGTTTTTCTGAGGGGTTTATACACTTATATATTATATTATGTAACATATGGTACCAAGATTTTTTGAAACATAGCCGAGAAGTAGGTAATTAAGTTTCAGCTTTCAATCCTGAGATTAATATAAATAATATTGAAAATATATGTTTGTTTTAACAAGATCAATTAAAAATAGTAGGACATCGTCTAAAGGAATTTTTGTTTCCAATACGACAAAAACACTGAAGTTGAAAATGCAAACTTTAAAGGTGAGACCCATCCCCCCCACCAAAGCTGGTAAGCGTGCCAACCGGGGGATGGCTCAAAACAAGTCGAGCGATGGGATCACGGGTGGCAGTTGGAGGGTCAAAATAAAACTCGGCAGCTGAGCCAAGCAAGATTTTATTCCAAGTAAACAAAAAAGAAATTAATCAGACTTGGCAGAAGGCCACAATATAAATTCTCACTTAAATAAATAACAACAAACACTAAAATTAACAAGATACTACACATTAATAACAAACGCTATAAATACCACAAACTCTACAAATACCAAAATTGCCAATAAACAACTACATGGCCTATCTGCAGCCTAGCCAGAGACACCCAAAACGTAAGACAATCTATTAACAATTCAAAGTGAACAAATTTAAGAAAATTTTGACTACACCCAAATAAACCCCGGCAATTCAGCCCACATCCCTTGATTCCACCGGGCCAGGGAGTAAGCCGAAATCCCTGGGCAGCTCCGAATTAGAAGTTACGTAAAAGTACAATAATCCCCTTTTGGTGAGTTTAAAAATTAAACAATTAAAAAGAAAATCTAACACGGTACCGTTCTATTATCCCCTGACATCAATAATACCAAACACGAAATAAATAAATAAATAACTAAATCACTAGGCCTAAAGCATAAAAATAAATAACAACACAATTTAACAATAGGGACCTAACAAATATAAACTCTAAAATATCTAACAACAAAATAAACTAATTAAACTAAATAACAAGAAATATAAATATAAATAAATATTAACATCAAAAAGTTCCTTTTGTTTGTATTTTAAGTTTGTTTCCCTTTAAATAAAAAAAATACATATATAGGTCCCCGTGGCTGTGTTGCACGAATCACTGTCCAGTTTTAGGCCTAGGCCTCAATTAAATAGTTCCACCAACTTTTTTTCTACTTTTGTTTCATATTTCACTTCCATTTTTTCTTGGGTTATTTTCCTTATATAAATTTAAACAGCAAAACCCCCAGCTCAGCCGCCGGGAAAAACAACATGGAATACACTGACCTGAGGACAGAAGACTTATACCACAAAGATGTAGAGCGGGTAGCGGGCGACTCCAGGCTCCCACATGGTCCTCAGACCAGGCTAGCAGTGCAGAATGGTCGGCAATCCCCGGACGGCAGGCTGAGGGTGAAACGTCCTACTCAAGGACCCTGGAGTTTTGGATTCTCTAGCTCCGCATGGTGAGTTGATCGGCCGCCCAGAAACTACTAGAAAACGAAAGACGGCCAACCCGACAGACCAGAGCTGGAAACCGGAACGACCGAAACCGGGCCAACGGCAACCAAAGTACGCGAAACGCAGGGCATGAGCGATCTCAGGCAGCCCGGCAGCCAACGACGAAAAAAAACGAAATGTACCGGTCAAAAGACCCGGTAAAACCTCCCTCTGCAAAACCTCAACACACCCAGGCAGGGGAGAAAACTCGGTACCTCAGGGAACCCAACAGAAGACGAAGAAGACCTCCGAAGAGTGGTGCTCCAAGGACGTCCAAGAGAAACTAAGAGGGGAAACCCCTCGAACAGGGAGCAAACTACCCTGACTGTCGGGCCCGACAAGAAAAGAGAGAAAAAGACTCTCTCAGAACAGCCACCTATGGCGCAGAGGTGATCAATCTCTTTGCCCCAAGAAACCCCCAGGAACACCAACTCCTGGACCAACCGTTCCCCGGAAAGCCTTAAGCTGGGACACATGGGCTTTCCTGAACACCCTGCCTGACTGGGGATCAACCAGCAGAGCAGTCACCGGTGACAAAAACCTGTCGATGCGGTGGGGACCAGACCACCGATAGCACAACTTTGCAGCTCTTCGTTCCGGGGCCGAACTGACCGGGTGAGCCTGACAAAGAACCAGATCTCCAACCTGAAAAGGGTTAGGAGTACGACCCTTATCATACCTCCTCCTCACTCTCTCTCTAGCACGTAGCAGGTTGCGCCGAGCAGCCCGCCACGTGGACACTACGTCAGTGGCACCTGGCGTAGGTAGAAGATCCTCTAACCTCCACAAGTTGGACAAAGGGTTGTTAGGAGGGTAGCCATGTAGAATCTCGAAGGGAGTGGCATTGTGACTCTCATGCTTGGAAGAATTGAAAGCAAGCTGGAGCCAAGAGAGACTCTCATCCCAGGTGTTCTGCTTCTCAGCATGGAAAGTAATAAGGGCAGACCGAAGATTGCGGTTGAACCGCTCTGCATGAGAAGGCTGTGGGTAATAAGGAGAGGTAGTCACATGCCTGATACCATTGCCAAAACAGAACCTACGAAACTCGTGTGAGGTAAACTGGCTACCGTTGTCGGACACAAGAGTGGAAGGCACACCAAAGTGCTGGAAGAGTTGGGACTGGAGAGCACGGATGGTGAGCTTAGCCGTGGCACTCCGAAGTGGGAAAAGCCAAACGAACTTCGAGAAAGCATCCACACAAACAAGTAGGTAGGAGCTACCTGACTTGCTACGGGGAAAAGGACCCACGTAGTCGATGAACACCTTCTCAAAAGGACGCTCGGCCACCTCAGAAGATAACAACCCTAACCTTGCATTCTGACTAGGCTTGCTGAGAGAGCACAGGTGACAAGCCCGCACTCTGCCCGCAACATCCCGGTCCATGCCCTTCCAGATGAAGTACCTACGAATCTTAGCGATGGTCTTATGAATGCCAAGATGACCGCCCACAAGAGAAGAGTGATAATATTGAAAGACCATCGGTACTAGATGACTAGGCAGCACTACACGGGGTTCACCCCTCTGTCGAGGACGGCAACAGAGTACCCCTTTGGACAGAAAATAGGGAGGGTGGGCACCTCCCTCTTGAAGCTCACCTAAGATGACTGACAGCTCAGGATCTTTCTGCTGATGGGACAGTAGGTCGTCAAAAGCCAGAGGAAAATGCAGAAGAATAGCACCACACTGAGCAACAGCCTCAGTCGGTGGATCACTGGGTTCGTGGTACATGCGGGAAAGAGCATCCGCGATGACATTCTGGGTACCCCTAAGATGTTGGACTCGGAACTTAAAAGCAGAAATTTTGACCACCCAGCGACCAATTTTCCCAAGTTGTCTGGGATGGGCAAGAAGCCAAGATGGTGCCTGATTGTCCGTCTCCAGCAAGAACTCAGCGTGTTCCAAGAAACGCCGAAACTTGTCCGTACCAAAGACAACAGCCAGACACTCTAACTTATAGATGGAAGAAGCTTTCTTTTCCTGGTGAGACAACGTCCTCGAAGCAAAAGCGATGGGCTGCCTGACCCCATCAAACTCCTGAGAAAGAACAGCAGCAATGGCGGAGGAGGAGGCATCAGTCTGAAGAATAAATTCTCTGCTGAAATCAGGCATACGTAGGACAGGAGGTTGCATGATAGCTTCCTTGAGAGCATCAAAGGCAGTCTGCTGAGCTTGGCCCCACACAAAAGGGACACCTTTCTTCCGCAACTCGTTCAACGGGGCAGCAAGCTCGGCCACGTTAGGGATGAAGCGACGGTAAAAATTCACCATCCCCACAAAACGGGCAATCCCCTTGGCATCTCTGGGAGGAGGAAAATCCCGAATGCCCTGGGTCCTCGCAGGATCTATGCAGACGCCTCGAGAAGAGATAAGATGACCCAGAAAAGAAATCTCAGGACGAGCAAAAGTGACTTTCTCTGGATTGACAGTAAGGCCAGCTGATTTAAGGCGACTAAGAACTTCCTCCAGATGTTGCATGTGTTCCCCGAAAGTCTCACTGTAGACAAGAAGGTCGTCCAGGTAATTGAAGACAAACTTGAACTTCACATCATGGAAGATGGAATCAAGCAGACGAGTAAGAGTCTGGGCACCCACAGCAAGACCCATAGGAACCCTAGTGAACTGGTAAAGATTCCAGGGAACACAGAAGCTAGTCATAGGCCGTGATTCCTTCTTCAATGGAATCTGATGGTAGGCCTGGTTCAAATCAAACACACTGAAAAACTTAGCCTTACCGAACCAATCAAACGCAGAATGCAAATCAGGCAGAGGTACCGAGTCAATAGCGACCTTAGCGTTGAGCCTCCGATAATCCATCACAAGCCTAGACTTACCATTAGGCTTGGGCACAAGAAAAGCTGGACTGGCATAAGCGGAACGAGACGGTTCAATCACACCCTTGCTCAGAAGATCCTCAATCATAGCCCTCATAACCTCCATCTTTGGGGGAGCAAGTTTGTACGGATGACTTCTAACTGGCTGAGAATCGGTGAGGTGGATCTCATACTCCAGAAGAGAAGTGACCCCAAGCTCAGCCGTAAGCACATCAGGAAACCGCAAACACAGCCTCCTAATGGCCTCCGCCTGCTCAGGGGGGAGATAACCAACCGGATCCACCTTGGGTTGTTCGGGCTCACAACCCACCTCTCTGACTGCAGGAGGGCAGTCAGAATCACCTACTAGGGGCACAAAAACTCGCCGATTAAGCTTGAAAAACATCTGGCGCTTCTGGAGGTCAAGCACCATACCACTCTTAGAAATAAAGTCTGCCCCTAGGATACAAGAAACCGCCAGGTCCTTGGCAACCAGAAAACCCCACCTCCAGGAAAATCCTTCGATTTTAAAATGGAAAAACGCCTTTAGAAGTATAGGTAGAGGAGTTTGGGATGCCGTCCAGCACGTAATAGAAGAAGGCTCGGTGTGCCTGACAAGTCCTAAGGCGTCAAGGGACTCAAAAAGAGAAAGGCTGATGATACTGCATGCCGAACCCGAATCAAGAAGGGCTCGACACACCGTACCACCAAAAGAAACAAAAACGCCAGGACACACCGAGGTGACCGCACTAAGTCCCAGGGAAGCCATGCCAGCAAGGCCCGAAAAATCCCCGACACTCCTGCTATGGGCACGCGTCAAAGGCAAATGGCCACGGTCAGTCGCAACAACGCGGGGAGCTACTGTGGAGGCAACCCCCCGCGCTGAGCGTTTCCCACCCCACGACCTCGAGCACGTGGACAGTCACGACGAATGTGACCAGGCTGGCCACAAGCAAAGCACACACCAGGAGGCCGAGAACCACGACCCTCCACTGGCTGACTCACACCTAAAGACATAGCCGGTCGACGGGTGGGGGGAGCACAATGACTCTCAGAATCCCGCCCTTGCTGGTCTGAGAACTGCACGCTGCACGAAACAATGCACAGCTGATGCAGCTCCCGAAAAGTCGAAGGAACACCAGCAAAAACTAGCCTACACCGTTCTTCAGGCGAAATGCCATCCAGGATGACACGAACGGTGTCAGCTTCCGAAAGTGTGAGGCGCAACGCTTGACGAGCTTCCTTGACTGAAGAGACATAGGCTGCCAGAGAGTCGCCCCTACCCTGCGACCGATAAAATCTGTCCATGACCATCCTCTCCCTGAGTCGAATGAGAAGAAACGACGAAAGTAACTCTCGATGGAACGAGTCCACCGAGGCATCACTGGCCAAGACAGAACTCAGCAACTCCCCAACGGGACCTCTGCAATACGGGAAAATCAGACGAAGCAAGTCCCCAGCCTGCATGCCGGGCATCTCACTAAGTCTGAGAAAGGCCACTAGGAACTTAAGAAGCTCCTCAGGATCCATCCCATCGATCACAGGGAGATTCTGGATCATGGGCGTGAGAGGGTTAGGTAGCTTGTGGTAGCTCAGCTGCAGAAGAGCAGGTGAACACAAAGAAGCAGAAGGAACGGCAGCTGGAGCCGAACCACAAGCAACCTCAACAGAAACGCCTGCAGGCTCAGAAGGAACCTCAGGCACAGTGAGAGCCGTGGTCTCAGCCTGCGGCCTCGACACATTAGGCGAAAGCGCGAAAGTAGGCCACTGACCCAGACCCGTAGGAGTCGTGGAACCGGAGAGTGCCTGAAAAATCTCATCCAGCCTAGACACACTCTCCAAGATCCACGCCCTATCCGACGGTTCCAACCCCGGTGCCCGGTTGACCAGCCTTAAACGGGCAAGCAGATGCCCCAAACGTGCAAGACGGCAGGCCCGGTCACGACCTACTGGAGGTTCAAACTGCAGATCTTCCAAAACCCCTTCCCAATCTTCCACCTTGCGTTTACAAACAGACAACTCATCACCAACCTCCAGTAGATCAGACCAATCCACCGCCGTACCCGCGGACAACTGCTCCCGCAGCAACCTCCGGAGATTCAGAACATCACCCTCCGGAGTCACACCACGTGACCTCAACTCAAATATCAACTCCTCCTTCACCAGGAGGGCAACATTCTGCAGATAGGCCATCTCTAACGCAACAATTCTCAACAATATACACAAAAAAACGACAACTCCAGGGTCCAAGACGAACAAAACCCTCAGCCTACCGAGCCACTGCCGACCACTCCAATCCACCCATGAACCCCATTCAAAACACTAACCAAGCGGATTGCCTAGTTTTTTTTTTTTTTTTTTTTTTTTTTAATATAAGTTAAATTATTTATTTGGTTTTGAAATGTTTTTTTTTTTTAAATAATTATTTATTTGTTTCTTTTTTTTTCTCTACGTATTACCAAGACACCTTGACGGTAGGTCGGCCAACCATGGCCTACTAACTGGCAAACACCCACCGTCAACAAGCAAGAGAAATTTTTTTTTTTTTTTTTTTTTTTTTTTGTAACCACGCTCTGCTACCGATTGAGACCCATCCCCCCCACCAAAGCTGGTAAGCGTGCCAACCGGGGGATGGCTCAAAACAAGTCAAGCGATGGGATCACGGGTGGCAGTTGGAGGGTCAAAATAAAACTCGGCAGCTGAGCCAAGCTAGATTTTATTCCAAGTAAACAAAAAAGAAATTAATCAGACTTGGCAGAAGGCCACAATATAAATTCTCACTTAAATAAATAACAACAAACACTAAAATTAACAAGATACTACACATTAATAACAAACGCTATAAATACCACAAACTCTACAAATACCAAAATTGCCAATAAACAACTACATGGCCTATCTGCAGCCTAGCCAGAGACACCCAAAACGTAAGACAATCTATTAACAATTCAAAGTGAACAAATTTAAGAAAATTTTGACTACACCCAAATAAACCCCGGCAATTCAGCCCACATCCCTTGATTCCACCGGGCCAGGGAGTAAGCCGAAATCCCTGGGCAGCTCCGAATTAGAAGTTACGTAAAAGTACAATAATCCCCTTTTGGTGAGTTTAAAAATTAAACAATTAAAAAGAAAATCTAACACGGTACCGTTCTATTATCCCCTGACATCAATAATACCAAACACGAAATAAATAAATAAATAACTAAATCACTAGGCCTAAAGCATAAAAATAAATAACAACACAATTTAACAATAGGGACCTAACAAATATAAACTCTAAAATATCTAACAACAAAATAAACTAATTAAACTAAATAACAAGAAATATAAATATAAATAAATATTAACATCAAAAAGTTCCTTTTGTTTGTATTTTAAGTTTGTTTCCCTTTAAATAAAAAAAATACATATATAGGTCCCCGTGGCTGTGTTGCACGAATCACTGTCCAGTTTTAGGCCTAGGCCTCAATTAAATAGTTCCACCAACTTTTTTTCTACTTTTGTTTCATATTTCACTTCCATTTTTTCTTGGGTTATTTTCCTTATATAAATTTAAACAGCAAAACCCCCAGCTCAGCCGCCGGGAAAAACAACATGGAATACACTGACCTGAGGACAGAAGACTTATACCACAAAGATGTAGAGCGGGTAGCGGGCGACTCCAGGCTCCCACATGGTCCTCAGGCCAGGCTAGCAGTGCAGAATGGTCGGCAATCCCCGGACGGCAGGCTGAGGGTGAAACGTCCTACTCAAGGACCCTGGAGTTTTGGATTCTCTAGCTCCGCATGGTGAGTTGATCGGCCGCCCAGAAACTACTAGAAAACGAAAGACGGTCAACCCGAACGAAACGCAGGGCATGAGCGATCTCAGGCAGCCCGGCACTCAACGACGAAAAAAAACGAAATGTACCGGTCAAAAGACCCGGTACAAAGGTAGACAGTCGGAAGTTAATACAATCCGTCTTGACATTAATAGGAAATGACATGTCTGATCTTGCATCATTACGAAGGGTGGGTGCCCTATCGTTATAGTAAAACATGTTTATATGATTAATACATGGTTTAAAATAAATGTAAATAATTCAAACAAAATAGTGAAATTGTTGCAAGAAGATATTCAGTTTGAAAATATACTCTATAAATTTTAGATTTCATAACTGAAGTACTAAAAGATCATTACTCAACATTGGAAGCTTTAATAGTATGTGTGAAATAGAAAACAGATATTCTACTATATTCAGGAGGATTTCTCTCAAGTGATTAAAATAATAAAATTCTTATAAACACGCAAACTGAAAAATTTTTAAGAAAGTAAATTTTAATCAAAGACGATAAAGATATTTAAAGTATCCATTTAGATAGCACAGATTTTCAGTAAGTACCAGACGCATATCAATTAACTACATACGGCTTGCTCGTCTCTAAGTTAAACAGTGTCATTCTATTTTCTGTGTGGTTTGATTTAGTGGATATTGTAGTGCATTTGAATATGTAGCAATAAAATCACTCTGAATCAACCCCAATTCACATCCTTAATGTGGGGCTGAAGTGGCTGGCTATTTCAGATCTCGTTTTAGTAAGATCAGACAAACGGTAAAGTCAAATTTTTACGTATTTTTCCGATAAAATTATGTTTGAAATATATTTTATGGCCATTGTAGAGCAGTATGTTCTACGCAATTTTATTTAATTTTTCTTCCTAAAACTTGATATAAACGTACATAGAGATTTTTAAATTTCAAAAAAAATAAGTTGAAATGAAGAAAAATCAAACTGGTAAAACCATAACTCAACTAATCAACAATTTGTCAACTTTAAATTAGACTATGAGTGAACGCTTAAAGGACTTACAGTAGAGATAGGTTTGCTTGACCTGAGAATATTGAACTTTGGTTTATGGAGTAAGTTATAGATACGAGCTGGCTCGACTGGGAGTCACTAGAATTCCGATTACTTCAAACCCCTCTTCCCTAATGTACACGTCACTTAGGCCGTATCCTTGCAAGACATACATAATTACGGACCTTCCCCAACCAAACCCAACAAATGCGTGGTTGCCCGAGTCGTGTTGGCGACCGGGTTCACACCAATCGCGTCTGTTGGTATCATAAAGTGTCACTTACAAGCCTCAAGTGTTGGGGGAAATTTAGTGCTGTAGTCGAGAGACCAGGCCACTCAATAAAAGTCGCCTGTCCTCGGCGTAAAAAATGGAATTTGAATATTAGCAAGGCACCGCAGCGCCCAGAAGGTCGGGGGTATTCAAATATTCAAACCAAAAAATTAAAGGAAAAAAAAAACCCCCAAAAAAAAAAAAAAAAAAAAAAACACCCCAAAAACCCCCAAAAAAAAAACCAAAACAAAAACAAAAAAAAACTTTTTTAAAAAAAAGGAAAAAAAAAAAACAAAGGGGAAAAACCCAAAAAAACCCCCCAACCTCCCCCCCCCCCACACCCCCCTAAACCCCCCCCCCCAAAACCCCCCCCCCCAAAAAACCGGTTTTCCTTTTTCCCGGTAGGAGGGGTTTATTAAAAAAATTCCAGTAAATTTGGGGAAAAAATCCCCTGAAGATTTAAAAATTATTCATTTGTTTTGGGGTTTTTTCTTGGTTAAGTATTTTTTAACCTTTTTGGTGGCAAATTTGGGGTCCCTTTTCAAACTATAAATCCCAAAAATCCCCCCTAAAATTGTATAGCTTTATTTGTTGGGTTTAAGGGGGCTTTTGGCCAGTTGGTTTTAAAAATGTTCCTTTTGAAAAGGGGTTATTTTGGGGAAATAAATTTTTTTAAAAAGTTGGAAGTTTGGGGATTTTTACAAAAACTATTCCCTCAAAAAGGAACCCTTTTTTTTAAAATTTTTCCAAAAAGGGTTTTTTTTTGAAAAAGGGGAAAAGTAATTAAAAATTTTAAGAAAAAATTTTTAAAAAATTTAGGTGCCAAAAAATTGGAAAAAAAGGGAAAAAATAAAGAAAAAAAGAAAGGGTTTTGAAGGAAAAAAGAAAAAAAGGGGAAAGGGGGAAGGGAAAAACCTTAAAAAGAAGGAACATGAATATGAGGAGAGAGATGGTATTGAACATGGCTATAGAGGGGAAGATGAAGGAAAATAGAGAAAGAAGAATATTACATATGATATAAAGTTAGCAGAGAACTTCGAAAGAACAAAGAGAATGGCATAAGCCAGATATGTAGTAGAAGGCTGCAGCAGGACATGCCTGAAGGTACATTATCGATACTGGTACAGACCAATGAATTATTTGTCAGTGGTTGCCAAATCCAGCTCTGAAGAAGATTCAATGTTAAACATGAACGGAATTCTATTTATTCAGAAATCTACGTTTTCCATAGTAAACTTTGTAGGTTCAGGAGCAGGGTGGCATTTATAAACTCTAAAGTGTTTGGCCTTCTTTGGAGATGGGGAGGATAAAGGGTGCTACTACCCACGATGTGTGAGAAATCAGAGAAATGTGATACTAATGCAATTGTTGGAACTCCCAATAGGTTTCAGCCCTCCTTACTAACTTAAAATAGAAGTATAACAAGGTACATAAAATGTGGTCGATTTCGACAAATACAATTACAACCTACCGACAAGAAATAAGAATCTTTAGTGAACCTATCTCATTTTAGGATGTTAGGCCTAATCGTGGTTTAGTGAAATCGATTACCATAAAATATGCACTTTTTCATAAACGTTTGCTATGAAAACTACTTTCTAGTTAAATACTATAAATTCTAATGTTAAACTTTTATAACAGTTACTTTTTTAATGTTTGTCAAACACTACCTCAAATTTCATACATTCCTACCAAAAAAATGCACTTCATACTCTAGAATAAGAATATCTTAAAATACGAACCAACAATTAATTTTTAAGGATGGTAGATTAATATACTAGATGATTTTGGATTGCTAATTATTAATACAAGACCTCTAGTCTAAGTAACTTACCCAAAAATAAATCACAATCTTTATTTACTCTATGAATAAGTTTTGAATTAACTCAAAGTTTTTCCCTTTACTATAAATATAGAAAATCCGTTCATTGTCTAAGGTTATTTTTCCATCTGGCAACCCTGGATCTGAGAACAGGACATACATTATCACCGTAATACATTTTCCTTCTAGTAGGCATATTCCTATAATCCTTTACTTTGTGATTTTTTCCACTATAATTTTATGTTTATAAGGTAGACTCATTATATTTACATTTAAAATTAAATTCATCTTCATTTTAAAACCTTATTTATTAAGTTACACTAAGTGTCTTGAGGATTATATTTTTTAGGAACAAAGTATAATAAAGTGTTGACAAACTACTTGTAAATACAAAGGATGATTTTATGTTTGAATATCTTTCTTTCAAGACACATATAGTGAAAATAGTTTTAAAATATCAGTCGTTAAATACTTAACTTTATACTATAGTAGCACAATTAAAATATAAAATAAAACCAAATCCCAGTTGGAGCATAAAACGTTAAACCTGATATGACAACAAACAACGAGAAAACAAGTCAGAAGACTGTTAGAGGTAGTTAAGGCCCCAATACGGCAACCGGTCCCCACAATAACGTGTCGATTGTATCGAGGGCCCATGTACGCAGTTTATTTAAGCACTCACGCACGCACACACACACACACACACACACACACACACACACACATACACACACACACACGTACACTGCCTGAAGTGGTGTATGTTCGCCCTGTAACGGCCAATGCCTTACCCACAAATTCTACCACACCAAAGTTTAAATTGACATCTATAGGTTGGGAGAACATGGGATCCTGGGCCAGGACCTCAGCCTGAATCGAATATGGCTAACCAGCGGGTGACTGGTATTGTTGTAACGATTTATCGAAGGTACATACTGAACAATAATGGATGAAATGTAGCGAGACCCAATGCCTTATTGTGGTTTTATTTTTGTTTTAGGACTCAGTTTTCTTTTTAAGCAGCTGTAACTCAGAAGACCCTTCGATATGTCATACTGATTGGAAATAAATTCTTCCTTTAGTGAACTTTGAGTTTTTTATTTCACGATGTAAAGAGTTCAAAAACTTTTTATTTGTTACCATCATAGATAATATATCATAATAGACAACTCCTGTGACGTTCCCGTTGTTCGGAAGCCGATGGTCTAATAAGCCTACAAAACAAAAATTTGCCCGTTCAACTAGGCTCGGGCAACATCTCTCCCTACTAAAAGCAATACGATGTTTACATTTTTGTATTTGCACAGTCTAGAATATTTTAAATATATTTAAATGTTACATAAATAAATTCTTATACTAAATTACAACGCAATAGGGTCATGAGAGCTATTAGTGGCACTCTCATGTCAACTCCACTTCCTTGGCTCCCGGTGCTGTGCAATATAGCTCCTCCAGAGATAAGACGTCAGGAGGCACTACTCAAAGAATTCAATAAGATCTTGAATGCCCCGCACCTTCCCATTATGCAGGATCTCCCACGTCAGAACGGTTGCTTAAAATCTCGAAACCCACCTCTTCGTACTGCTTTCCATTTGAGCAGAACAAACTTCTCGCCCAATAACAGCTGGGTAGTAGCGTGGAACAGTTTTGATGGAAGTAATAAGTTCCTTATTAACGATCCGTCAGTACCTGTATGTGGGATGAACCTCCTTCGTAGGGAATGGACACTCTTGAATCGGTTCCAAACTGGCGTTGGTAATTGGGATTGACACTAGATCAGATTGTGGGGAGTCCATCCAAACAATGGATCATATAGTTACAGAGTGCCCCCTGCCGCTCTTTTACGGAGGGATTGGCCAGAATACACAGGATTAGTAAGGCAGGTCTTAGATGGCTCGATGGATTGGACTTAGCTTTGAGACAGTAGATCACTGTACATTTTTTAATTAATGAATATACAATAATGACTTTTGGATATGTATCCAAATATACATCACAGCTTTATAATTAACAAATGGTAGCTGACAACAAACTATACGATATATATATGTATACAAAACGCAATGCGATCAGTTCAAAATATAAGTATTGTCAAAATATTTTACTTATTTTGGGTATTTTGTTAACCCTCATAAGTGTTTTCTTTAATTATTAAAAGAAAGTTTCTTAATACGGTTGATTTATTCAAGAGTATATTAGTTATGGAACTGGAACGTCAAGACTACGTTAATAATATTTACATATATTATTCTTTAGAAAACCTTCAAATAATAGTCCCAACGTAGTATAATTTGTTATTTTACTTATTTTTACATACTTATTGATTTTAATGGGTTAAAAGAGAACATTTCCGTATTTCCTTTAATAATTTGTAGATTTGACATACTACTATTTAATTTGATTTAGTAACAAATGATTGATTTCCTTAAACAATAGACGTACCAGAATGGAACTGAGTTTGTAATTACGAACTAAGGTCCAAGTCAACACAAAGGTTCAAGGTCAGTGTTTAATGATCCCGAGCTAAGTGCCGAGCTGGACCATTACTTAGTCTAGGGATGAGATAGAAGGTTTGGCCAAAAAACCGTTCACTGAAGGAAGGACGTGTCGATGTTTTGTACATTAAACTAGACAATAGCTGAACACTTGCCGCTATCTGGTCTGCAAACAAGTCATTTTAACAGTCATTTTCTAAAGATAATTTCTTAGTACTTTCATGGATAATGCTCAGTTAGGTTTGCGTTATTTAAAGATATAACTAAAAAATTTTCAAACGTAATTCATCTATAGACATTTTTCGTTATGAACAATATTTATTATGGTGACTTTCTGAATAGTTTCAAATTTTATATCTATAAATATATGACAAAAAATAAAAATGAAATTAAAATCACTCCATATTTTTTTATTGATAATTACTACGGTACATGTACGAGGGGGTAGGTAAGTCAATATACGTCACTGTACGTATATTATGGGTGGGTGGGTGGATCAATACCACCACACGTGTATTGTGCGTTCGAAAATGTATACGAGAAAGACAATTGAAAATTGTATCAATTAACGAATTGTATCTAACCTAAGTTTGCTCGCTTAAGCCTAGCAGAATGTTGGACCGTCTCTACTAGTAGTAGTACTAGTAGTAGAGTACTAGTACTCTACTAGAGTAGAGACTCTAGTAGTAGAATCCCTCAGAAGTCATAAACAATAAAATTAACACAATTCGTGACTTGTGGGTAGTAAATGGGTGACAAAAACATTAAGTAAACAAGAGGTTAGATAATTAATTACTGTAATTCCTTTAAAGGAAATTAATTTGGCTGTAAAATGCAACTCAATGTTTCAACATTATTTAAATAAAAATAATGTCTTAATTATTTTTTAAAAGTGCTGGTATATGCTGCTTGCTCACGGGTTAGCTCTGATGATAATTTAAGATCGTTAAATTATAGATATTTGATTAATAATATCTATAATTTAAGATCGTTTAATCTATAAGTTTAAGATCAATACCTCTGTAGTGTATGGGTGGGTGGGTGGGTCAATACCACTGTAGTGAATGGGTGGGTGGGTGGGTCAATACCTCTGTAGTGTATGCGTGGGTGGGTCAATACCACAGTAGTGTATGGGTGGGTGGGTCAATACCTCTGTAGTGTATGCGTGGGTGGGTCAATACCACTGTAGTGTATGGGTGGGTGGGTCAATACCTCTGTAGTGTATGCGTGGGTGGGTCAATACCACTGTTATTATTGAGGTCATGTTTAAGTAAAATTTTGCCAAATCTATTTAAATATCAATAATAATAAAGATAATTATAATAACTTAATAATAATATTTAGGATCGCTTCAACCATAGAGCCTAATTAAAAAACGTTGTTTACAAAGAGGTTTTGTAAGTTTCGTAATGCGTTACACAGTATGATTTAGTAATTGTTTTAGTAATGACTATACATTGATTTAGTGAATACTAAAAATATAAATGTTTGAGAGAATGACAATAGACAAAAACAAAATAGAATGCATGGAAAACAATGAAGTAAAAATTACGTGAAAGAGGGAAACGCGTAAAAATCGAAATCACAAATGGTGGAATAGAGAGAGTTTGGAGTGTCGCAATGGAAAATATAGCACGAATGTTCTAATATAACCAATATAGTGATGATTGGGAACCACGGAGAAGAATATGCAAGCACAGAGAACCACCACGTAGTCAAGCACAGAAATTCCGTTATTACGATGTAAGTGAACATCATGCAGGGTAATTTATTACAATTTAAGCTAATAAATTATGATACTCGATTTTGGTATTATTTTTTGAACCCCTCTGCTGTGAGGATGGTAAACCGAGAGGATGGTTTACCGAGACCCATAATTATAACATTTATACATTTTGTACTAAAATTGTAATGATTTATGAAACGTAATTAATAAATAATTATATTAAATAAAAAACTACCATATCTTATATTTACATCTACAGCTAAGAAAAAACACGCTGCGTAAGTGTTTATCCTATTATATTTTTTACATACAAACTACTTTTCCCCCAGATTCGCAATAAAGTTGCACGAAGCTATTGAGTGTGCTTCGCAGTTTCTAAGTACAAACACAAACGCGGTCCATAACTCCTTCCTCTATGGGATCGCTGACCATTACTCTGTCCGGGGGACATTCTATTACTGTAACACATGTAGCTATCGCCTAGTCTGCATATATAGTGGACTACCAACTCCCATGGCACCAGTGGGTAGGCAAGATGACCAGCTCATCTCATCCCTACGCTGATGAAATTGCGGATCGCCCCATGTTCAGAGATGCACTAACCACAATGTTAAGTACGCTATGAAATGTTTACTGTATTCTGACAAACATTTTCTGTACTATATGTGTTGTGAATTTATCATTTACAACAATGACAAATATTTTGTTTTTTAATTTCAGAATGTGGAGTAACATTGTTTCCGCATTGTTTCCGGCCACCAAGAATCTAAGCTCCTTATGAACAATGTTAAATTTCTCTAATCGAGGAAAACGATACATTTGTTAATTAGCTGGTTTTAACAATTTAAATCTTGAATAATTACTTAATCATGTATTTATTGGTATTTACATATTACTGTTTCAAAAAAGTTTATAAATTAAAACAATTTGAATCGTACATATCACCAAAAAATAAAACAATACAAAATAATACCCTCAAAACCAACATTTACCATTACAATACATAAAAATAAACAAATTAAACATAACGTTGTTCGAGAAAATCCATTAAATATCGGCTTAAACGTTTAACATTGGTCTTATATGGAGAATATACAAAACGTCCGACGTCTCAAGCCCCCCCCCCCTGTCAACATGTAACCTACCCTATGTGGATGGATGTTATCAAGGCGTACGTTTGGTAGGTGTGGAGGGCTTCCGTCAAGTTGTACTGGAAAGGCTCATCATGATTAAGTTGAGAAGGTAGATGATCTTGTCAAAATTTGTATTACGGGGGGAGTATATTAACGATTATGAAAGTAAATCAAACAAGTTGGGAAGGTAGATGAGCTCGTCAAAACTTACATTACGGGGGGGGGTATATTAACGATTATGAAAGTAAATCATGATTAAGTTGAGAAGGTAGATGAGCTCGTCAAAACTTACATTACGGGGGGTATATTAACGATTATGAAAGTAAATCATGATTAAGTTGAGAAGGTAGATGAGCTCGTCAAAACTTACATTACGGAGGGGGTATATTAACGATTATGAAAGTAAATCATGATTAAGTTGAGAAGGTAGATGAGCTCGTCAAAACTTACATTACGGGGGAGTATATTAACGATTATGAAAGTAAATCAAACAACTTATCGGTGGACTTCAACTTTGGAATTTGGAAAAACTCATAAAATGTTACTAAGTCAAGTATTAAAACTATAACTTTGAAAAATTATTATTTCTTCAAAATATTCCTCCAGTTATGAACAAAAACCACTAAGTTTGCTTAGCTGATTTGGCAGACATTTCCTTTACATTCACACTTCAGTTTTTATCATTAAATTATTATAGGATTTAAAGTTACGAATTTTACACAACTCTGTATATATCTGATTGATAAGAATAATTCTATGACATTATAGTTAAATTTGGAAAAAGGAGGATTACATTTTTATATCTAATTTATAAAATATAGTTTCAGGGCAGATGTTAAAACATATTAACACAAGCACGTTCATACTGTTCAGAGGATTTTTTTGTTACTAAGGAAAGTATTTTATTGAACTAGTGTTTACAGAACTAAAATAATAAACATCGACTCAATTTCTATCATAAAACAGGAACTAAAGCTCTAATCTCAAAGTAGT
The DNA here is from genome assembly GCA_035578905.1 of Stictocephala bisonia. Taxonomy (NCBI): domain Eukaryota; kingdom Metazoa; phylum Arthropoda; class Insecta; order Hemiptera; family Membracidae; genus Stictocephala; species Stictocephala bisonia. The sequence continues at coordinate 901,286 of JAQJVL010000147.1, read as the reverse complement.
TAGTTGTTTATTATTTTTAATTTGTAACCAACACACAGATCGTCAATACTCGTATACGGGTGAATGATTGATTGATAATGAGTGCGACGAGTGTAGATCTAATGAATGTAGTCTTTGTTACAAGCTAAACTTGAATATTCCTTAGAGAAGCCCCTTAATACTAGCTCAATGACAAATAAGCAGCCTAGGGCCACTTGCTGCTTCCTTTTAGAATCTGTTTGAAACTGATTGGGGTCGAACTGAGCACTCTTAGAACATGACGCCGTTTTATAACAACCCTCAACCAGCCAATTAGTGTGCTAAATCAGTGTGTACACTTCAGCAAGCAACTCCATTCCCAGTTCTATTCTGTGGTTTGAAGATGAACAACACAAATTCTTTTATTGACCATCAAACTGAGAAATTGTGCACAGCGTTGGTTAGTACTAATTGGAAAGAACCAAAGGGCACAGTTAACGAATGTTATGGCTTTATTAAACATCATAAATTGATATAAAATATGTTCTTAAATCTCAATTAATTAAGATATTGGGGCCTCTTAAGTCTTCTGTAACAACTTTTGAGTGGCATCCAAAGAGGGTGATATTTGCCGACAGCGTATTTGTTTAAGCCCAGCTTCATAAGATAAAGGATCTTAGTTAGATCCCAACCAGAGTCATAGCAAATTTCTAAAAGATCATTTGATAACCACTGGATGTTTATTTGTCGTTGGGATATTAATCAATAGCCCAACAGCTCAACCAGGGTAACTATTGGACCTACAGCTTTACGTAGAATCCGAACCACGTAGTGTTGGTCTGATTTTCAGCTAACTGACAGGTCTGACACTCAGTTCTCTTCCCTACACAACATCTGAACCTTGAATACCATTCAACACGGACACTCCACACTTCTCTAGTAGTGTCTACGTTGATGACAACCATTGAGCGGACGCCGTGTCACTATTAAGAGGACTGAGGATAGGACCTATCGACTACAATCTCCCAAACACTTTGTCCCCAAGTAGCTGGGTTACAGCACTGCGCCACCAGTGCCAATCAGAATGTTATTATCTTATCTGCGTCTTAAGAATAAATAAACAGATAAATAATGCATATTATATCTTACAAACATTATTTAGTAAATGCTCACTTAAGATTAGTTTTATGGCGCACTATACTAACATAATATGATTAAATAATAAATATTATGGTGAAACCCTAAAACAGATAAAATGACAGAAATTATTCTAGGGCCAATACATACTTCTTGAAATATGTAACATTATAATTCTGTCCAAGGATGGAAGGCGGCTGTAACACTCACGCACGCACGTTGACAGGCCACCACAATAGGCTATGGAACCTGCCTAGTTAATACAGTTCAATCAAATTAACAGCATTATAACCTTTAAATTTGACTCTCATTTTGAAATATAATTGTAATTTAATTTGAAACAAGCCCAAACACGGCATACTTATGAAAATATTAACATTTAAAAATGTGATATAAATAAATTAATAAGATAAATAAAAGTAGGAAGAATAACTTAGTGTGAAGACTTATTTCTAATAAAATTTTAGTGGAACTCAAATGCAATAAATATATTTCGGGTTTTATTAATTTTTAATGTAGTGTACTGCTTTTTTTGTCACTTAGGGCGAGTCGGCCAGAGTCTTTTTTTATCAGAAAGGTTTCAGCCTCCTTGCATGCTTGGAGAGAATATATTTGATCCATCTTTAATCTTCGGCAAGTGTCAGTGAGTGAGAGCATGTGGTAGTTTGTCCTTTATGCCAAAATTATTGTTATTTTAATTTCCACCTGCAAAATTGGTTTGTGATTGGATGAAGTTTCTTTAGCTTGTAATCTACGTTGCTGATGAATGTGTGAAGATTCTGCAACTGTTACTATTTGAACTAGATTTATATCTTGTTCATTACATCACATTCATTCACAATCCAACAATACTCACACATAGACGATTGGTGTCTTATTGATAAATAAATAGCTTATCAGAACATTTCTGTGTCTTATTGGAAATGCACACAATTCAAAATATTGTAATGACTATCATCACTACTGTACGTGTATAAGAGGGCGGGTGGGTCAATGTCACTGCATGTGTAACGGTGTATAGAGACCTAGAAAATGATGGTAACAAAAAACTGACTAACAAAGAGAAACGAGAAGTCTGTCAGGAGTTAAATCTTTTTAAACTTCCACATATTAAAGACAATCTATGAATAATATTCTTAGATAAATATATAATTGGTATTGGTGTTTTCAACTCAGCTGTTTTTAAAGCTCGCACTTCCTTCGAGTTCATAATCACATGTACCAACATTAAAAACTTGCAAGTATTAAGAGTAATTGCTATTTTCAGAGCTTAAACAGATTTGAATTCTCTGTCAGTGCTCGAGGCAGTTTAGTTTTTATGGCCTACGGGCCCCCGGAATACGCTATATCAAGATCGTGAGAATGCTTTAAATTGCTTAATATTAAGAGAAGTTGAGTATTATCAGATTTTATTAAAGCGCTACTTATAATGAAAGCTTTTGTTATTAAATGAAATGTAATTAAATGAATTCGGAAGTTAGAAGATTATTATCGTCTCAGTAATTAATTTGGCATTCCACCAAAGTAATTACACATTTTAATGATAAAAATGCATTATATTTAGTATAATTAAGTATATAAATATTTAAAAAATGCATCAGTTGAATTAATTAGTTGAGTTCAGAAGAGCCGGTCTAGGGCGTCAGGACTTTGAACCTGAGTTAGGGATAACAGAGGTTGAAATCAACTGAGGTTTCTGTCAGCAATATACACTGGTTCTCCCCCTTACTTTGTCTAAAATTCACCACCCAGATCAATAGTCTAAGGGGAATGGGCCATAGAGAAAAAATAAACAGAGGTCGCTTTCTTATGGCCACAGCGAACATCTCAGTGGCAGTTATATTGAGATTACAACTGATGTACATCCTTAGACATCTGTAATAATAATTACTACGTTTATCCTGGAGGATTTGGGGGGGGAGGGATAATATTCTCTGGGGGCCTGCCATCAAATGACATAGTGAAGAAATAACTTCTCAACATACATTTTGCGTACTTTTGGATTCGACCTCTGTTTACTTCTTTTCTGTGCAATAACATGGTACTCTGAATAGTTAAAATGAACGAAAGTAGTGAAAATTAGAGCAATTACTATTCTATGTTCATTGAACATTAGGCTCAGTATGTACAATATTTGAACACGTGAGCTGAACATGTTGAATAATTCCGAAAGCTTTTTTTAGGATTTTAATTTCCTCAGCTCACCATAAATTTTGATTTGGTCGATAGTTATATAAATGAGTATTGTGCAGCCAAGCAGTGATGGCCACTTGACGTCCTTAGATTACAGTTGACAGCCGATTAACCAAGTCTGATTTGGTTTAATACAGGAATGAAATATGAGGCAATCGTATTAGATTTTCCAAGCAGTTTGCGTACTAAAGTCTGGAACCATTCTTTCATTGATTTGCCACTTTTGCATTTTTATAATTTGTACAGTCGTCTATATATCTCCTAACAAAACTGGCTAGAAAATAAGACCAGAAGAAAGAAAGGTGTTGAGGCTGAGAATGTTAATCCTGCAAATTATTTTCGTGGAAAATTAAGAGTAGGAATACGAGTGTGTTGAAGATGAGAATGTTAATCCTGCAAATTCTTATCGTGGAAAATTAAGAGTAGGAAAACGAGTGTGTTGAAGATGAGAATGTTAATCCTGCAAATTCTTATCGTGGAAAATTAAGAGTAGGAAAACGAGTGTGTTGAAGACGAGAATGTTAATCCTGCAAATTCTTTTCGTGGAAAATTAAGAGTAGGAATACGAGTGTGTTGAAGATGAGAATGTTAATCCTGCAAATTCTTATCGTGGAAAATTAAGAGTAGGAATACGAGTGTGTTGAAGATGAGAATGTTAATCCTGCAAATTCTTATCGTGGAAAATTAAGAGTAGGAATACGAGTGTGTTGAAGATGAGAATGTTAATCCTGCAAATTCTTATCGTGGAAAATTAAGAGTAGGAATATGAGTGTGTTGAAGATGAAACATAAATTGGTTTTCATCTGTAGTATCGTCAAATCAAACAGTTATAAACCAACACTACTTGTGAGGCATTTCGATAACAATGATATTATCATCACACTCTTTATGACTAAAAATATAAAATTTTAAATATTGCATTATAACAGTTTTGTTTGATATGACGATGCCATAGGAATGTTGTCCGTGTCTGCCATGGAAAATTGACGGCATGGTGGCTCGGCTTTGGGCTGCAGAGGGCATTTCCAAGGTTCGAGTCCCCACTGAGCCAACGGTCGGTACTTCACTCAAATAAAGTTCACGCACAGGCCTCTAGGACCATGTGAACTGGTGAATGAAGTTTTAATTTAGAAAAAAATAATAGTTAAAGAATATAATATTTCAATGTATACATTTATTCCTTAGACGCTGGTCACAAGAGTCTGTTAAAAGAGTGTGTATGAGTGAATGTAGTCTTTGTTACAACCTAAGGTCGACTTTTCTTTACAAAGTGGCATTAATTAGTAGCAATAACAAATTAATGAACATCTGGTACAGCCTATTCATAACCCGCCATAAACCAGCTGATTTCTTTTATAATTTTATTTTACTCAGGTTGGGATTGAACTGAAAATCTGTCACTTTTGCTGTGAGCTTTAAAAATACGAGTTCTTACTATAATACTTTAATTACTTTAAAATTAATAAATTCGTACAAGTTGCTAAGACTAAAAAGAAACTATTTTCTGAAACAAATTGTTTGTAGCAAAATGCCATTTGGTAGTTTAAAAATTACGATTGGAACTTGTCAACTGATAATAACGAAAAGTGTCCTTTGTATTCTAAAATCATAACAGCGAGATAAACATTTACATCACGTGTTCGTTCTAACAAGAACAGGTATAGGACGCACCAAGTCACTGGTATTTTTATCACCGTCGCACAGGACACCGACTGACTTACAGATCCTCAGCGACCATCAAAAAGAATACTGGAAGAGGCTGTAGAAGAGGAATGCCGCACCAAGGATTGCGTACCCCAGATGTATTTATTTGACTGCCTGGAAGGAATCCTGATGTTTGTCGACAAACAATATATGGCTGGGAAGGCTTAAAAATGTGACGCTCTTAAGGCTGGGAGGCAAAGTTCTTTAACTACAGTAGAATAATTTAAGAAATGTTTTGTTTGAGGCTCAAGTAGTTGAATGTAATTGAAACATTTGCTTTAAGAATAGAAAAACAAATGTTAAGAATTCAAACATTGCACAATTACATAATAGACTTTCATATCAGAAATAAAAGAAACTTAGGATCATGCTACTATTTTATACCTACAATCATTATGTTACGTTTAAGTTAAATATACCTAGACTAACTGTGTAGAATGCAATAATGTGAATATTTATTAACTAGCTTAATTCAAAATATATATTCCAAAATATTTATTTTAGTTCCTCTTGAAATATGCAAGATTTTTTTAAACGCGATGGTTTCTAATAATTCTAGATCTACTTATGATTGCTTATACCCAATCTACTTATATTTGAATGTTTAAATTTAACTTTAAATTATTGGTAGTAAAATAGGAGTGAAGTTAAGTGGATTTTGTGCAAGGTTGATAGAAGGAACTTTCCTTAGGTCTCAGTAGGAAGGACGCGACTCCTTCTGTGTTGGTCTCCAATTTATTACCAAACTGTTTATCATTTCTGCTCATCTTAGGCGTGTATGGGTGGGCGTGTGTGTCAATACCACAGTGCGTGTATAGGTGGGCGTGTGGGTAAATACCACGGTCCGTGTATGGGTGGGCGGGTGTGTCAATACCACAGTGCGTGTATGGGTGGACGGGTGGATCAATACAAGGCCACACAGTGCGGCCTTGGTCAATACCGCAGTGCATTTATGGGTGGGCTGGTGGGTTAATACAGTAGGATGGAAATATATGCAAAAATTGAAAAAAATATTTTTTCTGAAATGCTACTTATAATGCACATCATTATGTAAAATTTCACGCTAAATTCGAAAATGGCATTCGTTTTGCTGAATTATTGATAACAAGGCTTTTAGATTAACTTTTCGATAATTTAGAATTCAGAATTTTACCTATAAATATTTTAGTTATTATAAATATTTTAGTTATTATAAATATTTTACTTAGGGTTCGTTAGGCGTTGAGGCATTTATTTCACTCTACAATGTAATTTTATCCAAAGTAAAATTCTTAGACAAAGAATCTAAAGAAGGGGATTTTATGTCATGAAGACTAGGCATAAAGAATAATCAACTTCTAACTGGATGGGGATAATATAATATATCTTTTTATATGTTATATTCGTGCAATCTACATTTAAACTTATTCTAGGCCATCTTCATGCATACAAATAATTATGTTTAGATTATTATAGTTTAATATTTTAGTACGTAATATAAAATATCATAAAAGAGCTAAAAAATTTTTATTTCAAACTAAGCAGTTTTAAGCAAAGATAAAGTTAAAACTAGGAGACTCAATAAAATGTACGTAAATGTTATGAACCACGCATACGCGTATAGTGGCACTGACCCAACCGCCTATCTATACAAGTACGGTAGTAAAGATCCTCCCACCCACCAGTACACGCACAGTGGTAAATGCCGTCCCCCTACCAGTGCACGTACAGGAGTAAAGGCCCTCTTACCCTCCCATACACATACTGGCACTATTCACACATACAGGTACGGTGGTATTGACCCACTCACCCACCCATGCACTTGCCGTGGTATTGACCTACCAACACACCTATCCAAGTACGGTAGTGAAGATCCTCCCACCCACCAATACACGCACAGTGGTAAATGCCGTCCCCCCTACCAGTGCACGTACAGGATTAAAGGCCCTCCCACCCTCCCATACATATACTGGGACTATTCACACATATAGGTACGGTGGTATTGACCCACTCACCAACCCATGCACTTGCCGTGGTATTGACCCACCAACACACCCATACAAGTACAATGGTTTGAAACATGACCAAAAAGGAGGGTCCTTACGCATATGCTTTTGTGACGTAGTTTTGTAAAATATTTTATAGAAAAAGACAGGTCAACCATTTATAGTTAACGAACCAACAAGACAAAGCAAGACAGTTTACAGGCCGTGAGGCGAGTGAAGAAACTCTGGATGCGCGAAGGAGGGGATGTAGCAAGTTGGGGAGAAAGCTCCCCCTCTCAGAGTCGGTGGCTACTGTTGTACTAGCCACCCGCCAAACATCAGTCCTTTGCTAAAGTGCCTATCCAGTAAAATGTACGATTCCACTGACATTCAAATCCATCCAAAGTTTCTTCACTCGCCTCACGGCCTGTACATCACATTAGAAAAACCCCAATATTGTAACTGTTATCACCAAAACTTAAGATCAACTAAATTTGATACTTTAGACTGAGGGCTTACAGAGCCAGCTCTAAAAATAAACATGCCATTTTAAATAGGAATATTACTTTTATTTACATGAAACGCTGTTTGTAAGGTTTATATATGCATGAAAATGAAACGAGAAATTGAAAATGGAATGAGAAATTGAAAATGTAATAAAGCACGCACGTGTTTATTTAATTTTTTTATAAATGTGTACAATATATATGAGTGTGTTTTGCCACTTTCACATTGCATTTCATAATAGATTATTTAATGAATATCTAATGTATGCCGTCCGTGACCTGTCTGCCCAAATGGCCTGTACAAACACAAAGACGCTGACTGCGACTGCGCCGCGTGACCCTCGACCCCTCAGTCACTCTCAGCGGGTGCGAACCCCGTCCTTGGAGGATGACAAACTGCGCACACTGGCGTGCGCATTACACTTAGTCATGCCTCTAATTGTTGGAGACGGCTCCATAAGTCAGGAGCGGTAATAGGTGCCTCTACTCCTGTGGACCGATCGGGGGTCAACTGCAGCCATCAGTCTTGGTCCTGTCGCCCGTCTGGCACTGGCCAAGATTCTGGAGAACACTTGACCAAGACTTTCTCATTATAACAAGATTGAAATTACCTATATCGTCTTATGTAGGTGTTGTATTGAAATAATAATAATAAATCTTTATTTCCCACACCATACAAAGTATTTACAAATGAATTATGGAAATTGTAACCACCATAATACTATATTTGGTGGTATTTTACATAATTTGAAAACTTTACAATATATACAGTTAATGTGTCCAGAAAGCTATCCATATGCTTATATAAGGCTGAAAATATATTTGTTAATAAATCTCTTTGGAATTTATTTTTCTTAGGTCTATATTTTAGCAATCTTGGACAATTTTGTTTACAAATTATGTAAAAGCTGTTTTTATTAAAAGGAAACGTTAAACAAGACTAACCTAACCTAACTAAACGTAACCTATCATATGAAATATAAAGAAATTAACGTAACTTACCTAATCTAACAAACGTGACCTAACATATCTAACCTAAATAAATGTAATATAACCTATCTAATCTAACGAAACGAAAGTTAATCTATCTAACCCAAACCAAATGAAACTTAACCTAGCGAACCTTACGAACGATAACCTTACGCAATGCAACTTAACCCAAAGAACGTAATCAAACATGTGTGAAATATTGTGAAGTCTTTCAGGGCTCCACAATAGTCTGCATCTTCAACCCTTGGGGACCCAGTGAAGCCGGAAGAGGATTGAATTCTACTTCTGGGTAGCATCACTCGGAAGAACTGTTCTGGGACATAACAGCGGAGTGGTGTTACGGATCATGTGAATTACCAGGAGCACCAGCTAGATAATGGCGGCCCCTCTTTACTCGGTGATTGTGGTATTTCTTACCAATCCCAGGAAGCGTTTCGATGGTACTAGAATGGCAAGTTACTTTGCCTGTAGTTGGAGCCAGATCCTTCCCAAATAGTGCGCAGAAGGACCCAGATAACCCCATTCTAGAGCCATATTGACAGCTCCGGAACCCTCTAGACTTTTAGTGGCGCTATATATTCATTACTCATTCATAAGACGTCGATCTTCAAGATATGGGCGAATATGAGTGTGATGAGTGTATATGAACCAGTGTAGTCATTTTTACGAACTAAGGTTGACTAGTCCTCAGGAAGAGCTATTTGTTAATAGCCAAATAGCCAGGGCAACTAAGGGACCTACAGTTTTACGTGGAATCCGACCAACGTAGGGTTGGTCTGATTTTCAGCTAACTGACAGGCCTGTTACTCAGTTATTCCTACACAACATCTGAACCTTGATTGCCATGCAACAGGGACACCCCAAACATATAAAGAAACCACTCAGCCGACGAGTCAGTTAATGCCAGTTTAGTCCACAGTTTCAGAGTGACAGTCTATAGTGTCAGTTTCAGAAGCAATGGTTTTCGACTTGGAGTAAAAGTGACAGTGTTTATCAGTGACAGTTCACAAACAGTGATATGTATTGTGTGAACAAAACTCTACTGTGATACGTAACCATAATTATTGTATATAGAAGTGATTTGATGATTTTTAACAATAGTGCCTGTCTTTTAACTTAAATATAATATAATAATCTTAAATTTAATTATTTAATGAGTGTAAATAAAAGTAAAAACTAGTAGCCACATAGTGAGATCGCCATATTGTTTTGGAGCCTGTGAATCGTAACAATAGTCTTGCCAATCACTCCCCCGAGTTAAGGGCAGAACCTTGTATTTGTCTTTGTCCCTCTTGTTATTCATAAATAACCGAGGAGATCCAATTATTTTGAGTTTTTCTCTCAGATTTTTTAGTTGCACAAATACAATAAATGACGTGCATGCCATGTGAATTTGAATAGCCTATAAACTGAGATTGACTTAATCGAACATATAATATCTTAATGTCCCAGTTGATAGAATTGGAAGAGTGTACAGTTTAAACCTGGGATCTGATTCACGTGGTATTATATTTCTCAATTTGTGATAATTTGTACAAATTCAAGACTCCAATGAACCCCTTAAATCCCTTCGGACCCAGTAAACTAAACACTGCTTAGATAATAAACAAGTCAGCCTCAGTTTAATTAAAAATGGACGTCCAGTTCTAAACGAGACATTTCTGAGCTTAAATAAATTGCTGTTTAACATTATTAAAATGCCTGTTACTGTCATGTCACTGGCAAGCAAATGTTTTATGTCATCAAAATTGATAAAAGTTGAATAGTGAAAAATACTAACGACCGGAAAAGAGTGATTAATATAAAGTTTTTTAAAACAGTGCTTATTAATTATAAGTGCCATAAACTAATACATAATGAAGAATGAACATAAATTACTAAAGAAATAAATGCATTGAACATTTATTTAAAGAAATCTTGTTCGAATCATGTGATTTTTCCTATGGTTTGTATTTTTTTATAATTGTTATAATTTAAAGGGAATTTATAGTTTTTACCAACCAAGTTTAATTTGTGTGTTTATTACGAACGTCACGACCTAATGGTTTATGACAAGTACAAAAATCTGCAAGAAATTTAATTTCTGTGAGAGGTTGAGAAAAAAGGTTAGTATATGTATTATACTATGGTTCTTATTATAAACGTTATTTAAAAGATTTATTGACTTGATATCATGCTTATAGAGTATATCTTATAATAAAATGTTTTGCTTTTATGATGAAGTATAAAATAAATATTTTTAATTTATTAAATAAACTATAAAATAAGTCATAAAGAAAATTTGTCATATATGTATCTAAAATGAATTAATATTTTTCTAACCTATTATTTATTTGTTTTCTTGACACACTTGCTTACATAAATACATTCTCACCATATTCAAGTTCTCAAACATAACTAGGCGAAGCCATTTAATGGCTAGTTACAGATTTTACTACCAAAACACTTTTAGGTAAGAATAAAGAATTTAATTAAAATGCAATTTACTTACCCAGCAATCTTTAGTTTTATAGCTTGCCATTGAGGAAATAGGGAATAGGCTCGGAAGAGGCTATGATCCTCTTATTAAATCTATTTCAGATATCCTGCAGCCTTAACCCGAAGTAGGTCAGAAGGTATTCAGTCAAGTTTCTATTCATACATTTTCATCCAATCCATTTCTACTTTGATGAATATTTCATTTCCAAAATTTGCTGATACAAAACAACCGCTTATGTCCGAGGTAATACACATGATTTTGGAATGTCGATCAAATTGAAATATGCAAGTTGAGACTTTTATAAATGTCATTACATTTAATTATAACTATGGATTGTGTTATTAATAACTGACTACATAAGGATAATTTACTATATTTCAGCAATGTTATTAAAATTTGGTGATCAAAGTTATACATTAATATTCCAACTTGGTATAGTAATAACTGGCGGAGTTCATATAAATTACTGATTAAGATTAGGCTTTATTTCCCCCAAAAATGTTCTTAAATACTTTAATGTTTAGTTATGGACGTACGTTAGTATGCTCAATAGTACGTCAACTGACGGCGTTACCCAGTTTATACCATTTAATAGTTTTATCTAATAATTTGATTCTGCTGCATTAATCATATGTAACATATGCCTAAAATGCAATTTTGGGTGAAAGGATGTTGATCAGTCATGAATTAGCATTCTTATCGTGAATTAGTTAGTCACGAAAGGTCATGTAGTTTGTATCGTGAATTAATTAGTCACGAAAGGTCATATCGTTTGTGTCATGGATTGGTTAGTAACGAAAGGTCATGTCATTTGTGTCGTGAATTAGTTAGTCACAAAAGGTCATGTCGTTTGTATCGTGAATTGATTAGTAACGAAAGGTCATGTCGTTTGTGTCGTGGATTGGTTAGTAACGAAAGGTCATGTCATTTGTGTCATGGATTGGTTAGTAACGAAAGGTCATGTCGTTTGTGTCGTGGATTGGTTAGTAACGAAAGGTCATGTCGTTTGTGTCATGAATTAGTTAGTCACGAAAGGTCATGTCGTTTGTGTCGTGGATTGGTTAGTAACGAATGGTCATGTCGTTTGTATCGTGAATTGGTTAGTAACGAAAGGTCATGTCATTTGTGTCGTGAATTAGTTAGTCACGAAAGGTCATGTCGTTTGTGTCGTGGATTGGTTAGTAACGAAAGATCATGTCGTTTGTATCGTGAATTCACAAAAGGTCATGTAGTTTGTATCGTGAATTAGTTAGTAACGAAAGGTCATATAGTTTGTATCGTGAATTGGATAGTCACAAAAGGTCATGTCGTTTGTGTCGTGGATTGGTTAGTAACGAAAGGTCATGTCGTTTGTATCGTGAATTGGTTAGTAACGAAAGGTCATGTCGTTTTTATCGTGAATTGGTTAGTAACGAAAGGTCATGTCGTTTGTATCATGAATTAGTTAGTAACGAAAGGTCATGTAGTTTGTATCGTGAATTGGTTAGTAACGAAAGGTCATGTCGATTGTATCGTGAATTGGATAGTCACAAGAGGTCATGTCATTTGTGTCGTGAATTGGTTAGTAACGAAAGGTCATGTCGTTTGTGTCCTGAATTGGTTAGTAACGAAAGGTCATATCGTTTGTATCGTGAATTGGATAGTCACAAAAGGTCATGTCGTTTGTGTCGTGGATTGGTTAGTAACGAAAGGTCATGTCGTTTTTATCGTGAATTGGTTAGTAACGAAAGGTCATGTCGTTTGTATCGTGAATTGGTTATTAACGAAAGGTCATGTCGTTTGTATCGTGAATTGGTTAGTAACGAAAGGTCATGTCGTTTGTATCGTGAATTGGTTAGTAACGAAAGGTCCTGTCGTTTGTATCGTGAATTGGATAGTCACAAAAGGTCATATAGTTTGTGTCGTGAATTGTTTAGTAACGAAAGGTTATGTCGTTTGTTCGTGAATTAGTTAGTCACAAAAGGTCATGTCGTTTGTGTCGTGGATTGGTTAGTAACGAAAGGTCATGCCGTTTGTATCGTAAATTGGTTAGTGATGAAAGGGCATGTAGTTTGTATCGAGGATTGGTCATTCACGAAATGATAGATCGTGTCGTGGATTGGTTAGCCACAAAAGTTCATGTCGTTTATGCCGAGGATTGGTTAGTCACGAAATGTCATGTCGTATGAATCGTGGATTGGTTGGTAATGAAAAGTCATGTCGTTTGTGTCATGTAAAAAGTGTTCAATGTAAATCATGGCTTGGTTAGTCACGGAAAGTTATATGTAAAGAGGAAAGTGGATTTTAAAAGTCATGAGTTGTTTTTGATGAACGATTATGTTTAAGGGTGGAAAGGGGGAAACATTATCCATGAGTATTGTCAGAACCCATGAATTAGTGAATGTTGGGTAGAGGAATCGGCTAGACTCGTAAGCGTAAGAAGGGTCAGGGGTTAGTTTCCAAAAGTCACGAGAGTTACTAGTAGGTGTGGGTATGGACAGGCTAGCACCGTCAAAACTCACGATGGGTGGGCATTAGCCACAACAAGTACGAGAGTTAGGCCGGAGGTTGGACCATACTGTACCGACAACACTCTAGACGGGGTGGGTGTGCATGATAACCACAACAAGTACGAGGGTTGGGTGGGAGGTTGGACTATCCTGTACTGGCAACACTTTTGACAAGGTGGGTGTGTAAGATAACCACAACAAGTACGAGATTTAGGTGAGAGGTTGGACTATCCTGTACTGGCAACACAATTGGTCGGTAGCGTAGTTGGTTCAATTCCAGCTTTATGTGCTAAAGGTTGCCAGTTCGATCCCAATCAGAGTCAATACATTTTGAGCAGGATCAGCTGATAATCACCGTTCATTTGTCATTGGGCTATTAATTAATGACACTTTCTAAGGAATAGTCGGCCTTAGTTTGTAACAATGACTACATTCGCTCATCTACACTCATCACACTCATTCGAAATCCATATTCGCCCATATCTTGACGATCGGAGTCTTATGAATAAATAAAAAAAATAAATAAAATAAATTTGACAAGGTGGGTGTGTAAGATAACCACAACAAGTATGAGATTTAGGTGAGAGGTTGGACTATCCTGTACTGGCAACACTTTTGACAAGGTGGATGTGTAAGATAACCACAACAAGTACGAGATTTTGGTGAGAGGTTGGACTATCCTGTACCGGCAACACTCATGACGGGGTGGGTGTGCAAGATAACTACCAACAGTCACAATAGGACGAGGGATGGCCTGTGAAGGTAAGTGAGGTGGATGAGGCAGAAACATACATGATACTGTGTCGATTTCATATAAATTTGACGATCATTATTTTGAAACTCTCTTTAAATTATTTATTTCGTAATAACAGATTTTTAATTTTCTCTATTCAAAAGATCAAAGTTGGGTATTTAACATTTAGTCCAAGCTACAGTTGTAGGCGTAGGGTATATAACTTGTGGGTAATCAGTGCTTTAGGATATTATAACGAAATATGTACCATTACATAAAATGAAGGAGATTATGTGAAATATTTTACTCTTTAATTTATAAAAAAATCCATTTGATTTTGTGATCGTATCTTTTAGTAATAGAAACAAACCTATACATTTATAACCTGTTATAAGTTCAGAATAATAAGGTGTATTCCAGTGTTTTGTTCGTTAACGTAAATGTTCATAATAGGAATAAAACCAACAAAAAATTGTCAACATTGAAACAATTAACGCTTTCACAGTGAGCTTAAAGTTTCAACGGTGGTTAATGAAATCATTGTATAGATAATGAGGTTTTGATTGGTCGGCGCGGCGAATGCAGTGAATGCGGCAGCGTGCAGGCAGTTGAATCATTGATAACTTGCACACATTGTGGCTATTTCGGCACAATCTACGTGGCTCTGCTGTTTGGGCGGTACAGAGCCTTACACAGGGTTTTATAATTTACTTACAAATTGATAGCTCACTATCGGAGATTGCTACTATGTTTTACTGACGTTTTCACGCAAATTCCAGCTAATGTTATTTATCATAGTAAAACCATTGTTTTATTTTTTCCGGTGTTATTCTGCATTGTTTTTACGATAATTTACTAAAACTAATATTCCATACTTAGGAATTTCAAAAATGGTTTTAAAATAGCCATGTTAACATTTCCCTAGAACACTGGACTATTTTTAATTAACATTTTTTGAGAAACTATTAAAAGAATTGTTGTTGAAAACTTATTTGCTGGCATTGTATTGTTCATGATGGTAAACATTGTTGGAGATGTCCTACGTTTCAAGTGTATATTAAAAAAACGTTTTGACAAGTATAACACTCCTTTAGGTGTTAATTACTATCTTCTTGTACATTTACAACCAGTTTTTCCCCTTGGCCTATAGTAATTTAAGAAGCCTCTTGAAAGCTGCATGCATATAGACTATGGTTGACTCTTAAGATAAGCAACCCTTCAAATTTATTTTTCTAAATTTAGACAATTCTATATTTAGGTAGACGAAAAAAGATATAAAAAATATAATGGATGGATAAAAACAAAACTGTAACAGAAATAATTAGTCTACAGCTCATAAAATTGCGATACAATAAAAAAGCAAGTGGAAGATAAACAACTCAACTTGGATTTGTTTCCTTACTTTTATCATATCTTCCTTCTTTAGTAATTTTCCTTCATTCTCAGAAAGTACTTGGTAGCATGGTTTTTTAATGTAATTTATTTTTCACGTGTCCATTGCATACATTGAGCCCACGTACTTTTTGAAATTTTCAATCCTAAGTGAGTGATACGAATAAGCATGGTTTAATTTATTAGAATTGTATACACAATTGAAAGAAAAAAAAGAGGGAAACAGAATTGGTATGTTTTTAGACGAAATGAAGATATGCTAATAAAGAATGGAATCTTCTAAAGCCGTTTATTCTGTTTTCTTAAAATGTTGTAGAAGAGACGCATTCATTGAATTTCTACATTCTAAGTACCCTCTTCCCAAGGTTTCATTTAATACATTAATTAATAAATATTCCTTTCTGAGCTAAGTCGAACTCAGATACTAAACATGACTACACTCGTTAATCTACACTCATTCACCCCTCATATTCGCCCATATCTCTATGGTCGGCGTCTTAGAGAAATGAATAATAATAATAATAATAATACATAACACATAAGAGGTTGCCTCACTCTTATATGGTCTGTATAAGCAGCGCGTCACTGAGTTGTGACGTCAGAGGCCGGCCTCCAACACAGCGCGCTGAACAATCAATCCACACTCGTAACCACTACTCTATTGTTTTCAATAGTATTTTAGAAGTAATAATATTTCTGATATTTTAATGTCATATAAAGCAGTAAATATATATTTTAAATACATTTTTGAATTACATTTACTTAGTAACTGTCAAAGAATATCAATATTAAAATCAATCACTTACGTCAAATAAAATAACTTAATGTTTTTACAAAATAATATTCACGATTAAACAACGTAGACTGAAGTATCATCGGGAGTATGAATTTAAGATGTTTTACATTGTTGCGGTTTGTTTTGTTTACAGTAGCGAAGGAAGGAAAATCACAGTTGAGGTCGGCCCATGACGTTAAATGCTATCTGCGTGCTACGCATGCGCACATGTCTGAGGCAACCTATTGCTCACTTCCCACTGAAACTCACAATTAAAATAACCTAACTAGAATCGATAAAATCCATATTTACAATGGAAAACATACATTTATACACAGAAATACTTGTCATCCTGAGGAGATAAATTGAAAGGTGCGTGGGAGGGCAAACGTATTAGATACTTGGTGGAAGTGGGAGCATGGACATTGTTTTTTGGGCGTATAGAATTGTCTGATTTTTTGTGTGTATAGTATGACTATCTAGATTTATCATTAATTTCAAATAATACACATATACAGAGTGAGCGAGTGACTCGAACTTCAGTATTACTTTCCAATACTAATGCTTTTTACTATGAGTAGTATTTTGAGCTCTTAGTATTCGTAACCGTTTGAAGGATAGTGTATACCGATGAACACACTTCATAGGAGTATACTAATTACGTTTCGTGTTTCTTATACTTACACTGTACTGGCCGACAACCCTTGCTTCGCTACGGAGTGGTTCTCTACGCTAACTTACCCTTCCTTCAGTGGTCATCTATAAACCACCACATCAATATAAAATCTCAGCATGTTTCTGTTGTTGTATAAAACAATGTTTTATGGTCTGGAAAACCATATAGGTCTACTTTAGGAGGATATAAAGTAGTGCAGTAATATCAGAGTGAGTAGAAATGACCTGAAACATTTCACAATTAGGACAAAATTAGCCAAGCGTTTGTGTCATGATCTTGTTTTTGTTATATTAGCTGTTTGACATTAAATTAATGCAAATGGTAGGGCCTACTCTTATAGAAAAAGGAAACGTTGAGATGCTGTTTTTACCCCTTAGGAATGTCATTTCGAGATATCCATTCTTAGCAGGTTTTTATAGTAAAAAATCTATCACCCTCCGAATTTCATGAACATCTTTTCAGTTGTCCCGTAGTTTTCGTGTTAAGTGAGTACACAGTTTTTAGATTTTACAAATAAGATTAAACAAACTTGTGTTCTATTTCGTTTCACTTGTTTGAAATTTGTATTAACTAATTACGAAACTAATTTAAAAATCTACAAATTACCTAAACAAATTTTGTAATCTATGATATATAAACTTAGAAATATTTATTATTATCGCATTTCCCGTCTGTATGTGGGCAACTGTCGAACACATCGATTAATGAAAGGAGCTTAAAGCTGTAGGAACCTTTAGCAAATTAGTTTGCGGAAACGAAACAATTTTACTTAACGTAGCGGGTTTAGGGGATGGGACCAATTACACGCCAACTCCTTGAAGCAATTCCCAGGCGTATTGGAATTCGGTTTGAAACGTTTAATTTCAGGTGACGATTAGGCTGGGAGACATTCAATGCATTCATTGCCTTCACGTGTTCAATAGTCTTTGAATGTACTACCTGATGTTTGTTTAAACAGCTGTTTTTGAATACTCGACAATTTATTGAAAAATATTGCATTTAATAAAAAAACAAGAAAATAAACAATTAATAAAAGGCAACTTATCAATATTATTGTTGTATCCTTTTTTTAATTATAATGTATATTTCTTTCACTCAAAAACATATAATAAATAAAAAGTGAAACAGAACAATAAATTGAATATTCTATTTTATATTAACGAAAATTAATTTTTGTGATACGACTTTGGCACCCCGTTTGTAAAATTTAAGAATAAAAACATGAGTTGGGGTTGCCTGCATTAGTAAAAAATTGGTACTTAAAAAAATAATTTTGCAAGCTACTGAAATGAAAATATTCTGACGCATTACTATAATTTATAAATTATTTATTTATTATTGTAATCAAAATGATTGTACTTGTGTGTAACATAATATGGACAATATTACGTACAAATAGATAAAGAATTACATTAGAACAGTTTGTTTGGGTAGGATTTATTCTTGAAAATTCAGGACGGTAAGAGGCGGTGAATTTATAAAGTACAAAAAGTAGATCAAAACGGGGGGATCATAAATATACTGGACTCTACGGACATTTTTATTAGTTGTTTATTTTTATGTAAATATTGATGCTCTGTAAGCAGTATTGTATTATTCTATAAAATTGAATTACTTATTTTGAAAAAGAATTATCTATACAATAGTCAAAGTGAATTTTAATTATAGGGTAGCTAATTTTCGTAATCTTTAAAATAAACATATTTAATTTAATTTTTCTTGTACTATTATTTTAGTGCTTTTAGGGAAAATTTATTTGTTGGACTTTTAATGTAGTAAGTTTTACGAAATAAAAATATTGAGTATAAATGTTTGTTTGAAAAGTATCTAAAATAATATAATACACATTTAAATAACTTGGATTTTCAAACTAATATCGTATACAAATAACACGATTTAATTTAAAATCAGATTACTACTGGTAGAAGATTATGAATAAATAAACACCGTATTATCTGTTACATTGTACTGACCAGTGGTAACTAGGTCACCAGTACTGACCCCCCTCCCCGACGTAATACAACTATTGTACTGGGCCGAACCCTCCCACAACACACGCCAGTGGTATTTCTGTAACCTAGACAGGGCACGAAAGTGAATTAAAGCCATAAAGTCTTTGACTGTGTCTCTTCGACCTTAATATACGGTTGTTACTTGTGTGAATGATATAGAACACAACTTTACTCATTCTACACCCAATTTCAAATTTGAGACACCTTGGGTACTTAAATGTTTTGCGAATTAACATTAGTGTAGTATCCAGTAATCTCTAAAGGTCGCCTTTACTTTATACTCACAAATATACGTTAATAGAGAGATAGTGGCTATTGTCTACTATACCCACTATCACATCTAAACCATCAATTCATTGACGGGTCAGGAACACCTAGTTAAACTGTACTAAACCATGTTAATGGTGGTATTAACGTGATATATATAATAGACTGTTGGCACAGAAATTATGTGTACCCGAGTTTGAAGGTTGCTTTCTAATAACCTGAGAGATTTAAATCACCAAATTGACCAATTTCAATTAATTTAGATCAAATTAAAATCACTGCACTTACTAAGCATATACAAATATTTTATTGTAACTATGTACTTCAGAAGGAGTAAAATGTGGCCAAGTAATTAATTTACGACCCCTGAAAACAAAAAAACGTTGTTTTAGGATATGGATGACTACTTTTTTTCTTGAAAAGTAAAAATTATGAAATTTATAACATGTATAGAAAACTTTCCTGAAAACCTCATATTAAAATGTAAATGCGATACATTACCAGGTTTTAGAGTAATACAAGTGTAAAGTTGATGCATATTGAAAACTAGTTAAACTAGTTTGAAACATCACTGTAAAGAAAATAATTACACTATAAAAATACAAGTGACATTAAAATTTTCCCTGTTTATTCCTGCGTTACTGAGTGTAAAAAGAACATTTTATCTTTTAACAGTTTTTTTTTTTTTAATCACGAGTATTATAGAAAAAGAACGTTATTTCTAAAGCTCTTTACGGAAATGTCGACTTTAAAATGTCTATAATAAAAACCTCTGATCAGATTAAGTTGAAATTTAATATGTCATTTATCAACTATTTCATTAACTGATGCTAGAAGTTTAAGAACTTTGAATAATTAACAAAAACGTTCTTTTGGAAAATGTAAAACATCTTTTTCTAGTATTTGAGTAGGCCTACGAAATCGAATAAAACTTCGTTTTTTGCATCACAAGACCATTATTTCAAAAAACGAACGAACGTATTCGTAACATACTTATATAAATTTATATGGATTAATAAGCAAACGCAGGGCAGTGTGCAGCGGCGCGTGAAATGGCGGCACTTCTACCGACGACCGGAACAGACAAAACAAAGCGACGTTGCCGCGATGATGTCTGTTCCAGCGGCTTTTCTTACTTTCCATATGAACTTTGTTTCACAAATTCTGATTTTGTAGTTTATTTATGTTCTTACAACAGTTTTTACGTGACAATTTTAATCATTTACAACCAAATCTACTACGAACTATTAAAAATGATTAAAAATCTAACACTGAACGTTGTAAATTTTTAATTTTATATTTTATTAATAATTTTTTATTGTTTTTTTAATTGAGGGAGAAAAATGAATACGTGTAATAGAAAATGAATTATTCGTAACAAATCAGTGTAAGGTTCTAAAAAATAAAGTGTTGGTTGTGATTACAGCTAAAGATTATATTCCGTGAACAACCCTCTAACGCTGGCTGTTCAAAGTGGCAATGCTGCAGCGCTTTTGTGTAGCGTGGTAGTCAAGAGAGCGCCGTGATTTTAAGGGCCGCTACACACTGCCCTGCGTTTGATTATTAATACATATAAATTCATACAAGTATGTTATGTAAACGTTCGTTCATTTTTTGAAATAATGGTGTTGTGATGTACAAAACGAAGTTTTATTCGATTTTGTAGGCTTACTCAATTACTATAAAAAGATGTTTAGCATTTTCCATAAGAACGTTTTTGTTAATCGATCAAAATTCATACAAATCCAGCATATGTTAGTGAAATAGTTGATAAATGACGTAATAAAGTCTCAATTTAATCTGATTAGAGGTTTTTATTGTAGACATTTTTTAAGTCGACGTTTCGGTAAAGAAATCGCTCTCTTTTTATTCTACCCGTGATTTAAAAAAAAAATGCTATAGTATACAATTTTCTTTTTACACTCAGAAGCGCAGGAACAAACAAGGAAGGTTTAAATGTCATTTGTATTTTTCTAGTGTGATTAGTTTCTTTACAGTGTGATGATGTTTCAAACTCGATTGTTTACAGTTTTTTATTCGACAGTAGGCACGTAAACCTTAATTTTGGTTGATTCTTAATGTTACGAAATGAATAAACACTTACTGTCTTATATTCTATACATACAGCTATAGACATTAAATTTAGTGTTGATTATAATCAACATTGTTTGGGACACTTTAGAGATATAGGGATGTTTGAAAATAATAAGCATTAATGTTTTAAAGAACACAACAGTATTAAGTTGAACGCTTAAGTTCATTGATTTAATTTACGTGTTTAACGAATTAAAATCTTCATGTCAATTACTAAAAAAGGAGACAGTGAAAAATACATTTATAAAACGATAAAATATAGCTTACGATAACTATCTATTTTATAAAATAAATTATTATGAGTGATGTACCTACATTATTTGTGTTTGATCGAACCAATCTTTAAAAGGGAATTTTTTGCTTGTATAGTAGCGTATGAAAGCAGTACAAACGAGTGTTGTATTTGTCACGATATAATGTATCTTGTATGTATATACATGTGGTAGCTGTAAGGTATACAAATAACATTGTTATCTACTACCGAGGAAGAGTTGAATGTATAATTATTAGGTTAATCTTCAGTAAGCCGCAAGTGTCACATCCCTTGCAAGTGACAGCTGTCACTTTTACCAATACAACAATAACCCGGGTTTAATTTATTAGGAGTGCCGCAAGTGTCACATCCCTTGCAAGTGACAGCTGTCACTTTTACCAATACAACAATAACCCGGGTTTAATTTATTAGGAGTGCCGCAAGTGTCACATCCCTTGCAAGTGACAGCTGCCACTTTTACCAATACAACAATAACCCGGGTTTAATTTATTAGGAGTGCCGCAAGTGTCACATCCCTTGCAAGTGACAGCTGCCACTTTTACCAATACAACAATAACCCGGGTTTAATTTATTAGGAGTGCCGCAAGTGTCACATCCCTTGCAAGTGACAGCTGCCACTTTTACCAATACAACAATAACCCGGGTTTAATTTATTAGGAGTGCCGCAAGTGTCACATCCCTTGCAAGTGACAGCTGCCACTTTTACCAATACAACAATAACCCGGGTTTAATTTATTAGGAGTGCCGCAAGTGTCACGTCCCTTGCAAGTGACAGCTGGCACTTTTACCAATACAACAATAACCCGGGTTTAATTTATTAGGAGTGCCGCAAGTGTCACATCCCTTGCAAGTGACAGCTGCCACTTTTACCAATACAACAATAACCCGGGTTTAATTTATTAGGAGTGCCGCAAGTGGGTGAGCCGCAAATATCATGGAACCATCACTTTAACCCCTTGCCATCATTGTGATATGCCTGCCCCCCCCACCAGTAAAATACAGGCATTACCTTGTATGCCCCCTCCCCGGTATACTACAGTCATCACCTTAACATTCGTCGCCCACCTCTCCACCCCGTCCGTACACATTATTTAAATTGTCTACCTGTTTTTTAACAGGTTTTTTTAGTAGTTTTTGTGATATATATACAGAGAAACAGGATCTATGCGCTAGGCATTGTACTGAATACAGATCATAACATTTCTTTTATCTATGAATACAAAAGACGAGTATTTATATAGTAGTACAAAAATAAAATATAGAAGACACTACATAATATATTGTTGTTGTTCACAGATGACGATGCTTCTGTATCCTACAGAGGACAACAAGATATGTTGTGGCCAATATTGTACTAAACAGTGATGAGGCCAGTTCTGGTAGGTGTAGAGGTATTGTGGCCAGGTTTTATCACAACACTGCTGGATTCATCATCCAAGATTAGCCTTATATCACGTTCACTATGTCCCTACCCTTGTACAGCCAGGCTGTGTAGAACTACGCTTATTAGATATCGCACTGCCAATTTGATGAATGCGTAATATGTAATAATATTACTATATAAACTGACAATAATTTAACAAATATGACATAACGTAAAAATGAAAGTAAAAGTTTCCTTTTTACCATGTACAATACAATTAAGTCAATCATAGTGCATTGATTAAACTTGGTCATTATTAAGAGAATGATTCAGTTTGTAAACTGTAAATAAATTTCTTTCTAAAAGAACGTCTAAATTAATTGTTTGCAAATACTGTATATATGGGCTTGTGGAGAAAACAAAATTTGTTAATACAAACAATTGTTTTTCGGTTTTTAAAAATAAACACTTACACATATTTAAATTAGGAATTAAGTAAATTTATTTTCATCTAAGCTTAAAGAAATAACTGTAATGAACAGTAACAGTTTGTTTAATTGTTATTTATTGTTTACAATATTGTTCATTGTGTTACTGGTGTTATTAATTGTTATTTGAATAGTAAATAATGATATAATTTAATGGTTCTAAGATTGATTAGTCGGTATTAATCAAACTATAATGGTCACTGCTGTTAATGAAAATAGGGGTGTTGTATGTGCAACTACACGTACGGTGCACATCAGCTGTAGAGATACACCTCAACTACACGTACGGCGCACAGCAGCTGTAGATATACACCTCAACTACACGTACGGTGCACAGCAGCTGTAGAGATACACCTCAACTACTCGTACGGCACACAGCAGCTGTAGAGATACACCTCAACTACACGTACGGCGCACAGCAGCTGTAGAGATACACCTGAACTACACGTACGGCGCGCAGCAGCTGTAGAGATACACCTCAACTACACGTACGGCGCGCAGCAGCTGTAGAGATACACCTCAACTACACGTACGGCGCGCAGCAGCTGTAGAGATACACCTCAACTACACGAACGGCGCGCTGCAGCTGTAGGGATACTCCTCAACTACACGCCTAGTGCGAAGCAGCTTGTCGCTCATATTATAACACGCTAAATTAAAAGCTGACGGCTGATTATTATTTCGTTCGTCCAGGAGAGTGCCCCAGGTACTACAAGACGTTCATCGTGGACCCCCTGACCTTGGATTCCCTGACCAAACATCCCTCGGTGTATTACAATATTCTAATGAAGGTCAAGGCAGAGAGGATCCAACCGGAAATCTTATTATCTTCTCAACTCTTGTTCCAGGGTGTTAATTGAGTTAGAAAAATACAAATTTGATCTTAACATATCATTAATCATGTAATTTATTGATATGGCTATCGATCCTTTTGTATCGAACATCGTACTAGAAAGTAAAATGATTAAAACATCGATATCAGATAAGATCTGTATTTCATCATCATTTACTAACTCTCTCCTTGATTGCAAACGAAATCACCATTCTACCCTAGATCTCCGTTTCAAGCTTACTATTACCTTGTTTGTGCATTAGAACATGAATTTCATATAAATATACTAAATTAATCTTAAATGATGCAAATATGATTATCTTTGATCATATTTGTAACGAATGTAAAATTGGTGGGTTATAATGTAAATGAAAATGTTCTTGTTTTAAATATCGTACGATTTTGCATTTAATTTTCCTTATTTAGTTTCAGTTTAGTTCCACAATTCACAATACATTTAATTTCATTTTAAGAATCTATGTTCTTTGTAGATAAAATAAATACACTGATTTGTTTCACAACAAAACTGTGCTTGAATATATCGTTAATAGATGCTCAAACTATTTTACCAGAAATATTGGTCTGACAATTACATACTTAACAAGTAGATTTAACTATACAATCTTAATAACAAAACTAGGTTCCATATTTGACTTAAATATTAGGACGATGCATGTATCTATCTACAACCTTCAGCGTTTAGCAGTGTTTTCGGCGAAGGGGGGGAGGTTAACGTAATTTGTGAAGGAATTTCAACTTTATTCGTTGGTGAGTGTGCAGGAAGGCCATGATAATCTTAAGTATGACGGTGGATGAACTAAGAATAAATAAATTAAACTGTATTTAATGCATAAATTAAGAAAACCTACAGTACAGAGGTTGTTTTCTACAGTAAGGTTCCATCAACAATTTCAATTTCCCTTAAAGTAAATAAATTTAAAAAACTCGTTGTGTGGGAGATATTAACAATAATTACACTTCTAAAGTTACTGGAGACCTTGGCGGGCATCTTTTATGGCCTATAACGCCGGCCAAACGAACCTACGCTTGGCCATCTCGAGTCGAAAATACACTTTCGCTACCATCTCGGACAAATACTCCCCGACATTTTTACAGGCCTGTATATATCCTTGTCACTTTTTTACACGGTTCTCGATGAGTACTGGGGACGTGGCGTTTTATCGCCCGGTATCGTGGATTTCACCTGACATTTACGGGTGATCCCGTGTGGGACGAGGTGCACCCTGTACAAAGAGCGCGGGTCTTTCTAGACAGAATCTAATCTAAAGTACCTTACCCGGTGACAGTAAAACTGCATTAGTGCGTTATTGAACATCTGCAAAAACTTTAACTTAGCTGTATACATTGCAAAGAATAAAATATATTTTAAAAATCTTTTAAAAAATTGTCATATAACATAGTCTTGGTTAAATACTGATAAATACTACAATTTTTATATATCAAAATTCAGATAGTAAATTATATTAAATCTTTTTTACTGTTTTTTTGTTTTAACTACTGCTTCTCTAATTCAATATTTTCAAAGTAAATACTGAGTTATTCTGTATGATTAAAGAAAGATTTATTTTTTCAGTTAAATTATGTTATGTTATGTAATTGTATTAAAATAAACCTTCATATTTACGAAACCTAAACGAACTATAAACAACAGCAATACGTCCTTTTGGGGTCTTTTTCGCAATGTTCCCGCATATGGTAAAGATTGTCTACCAAGTCTGGAACCAAACTAAACTTACAATCAATGTACCTTAGATATTGGTCACGTGGCTTTTGATCTAAAAAAAAAAAAAAAGAAAAAGCGCTCTAACTATCTAATTATCGGTGCCTTCTGGATGAGTTATAAGCACTTCCACCATGGGGTATTAAGTTAGGTTGGGTTTAGGTTATGTTAGGTTAGGATGAAATAAATACAAGTTGACGCATTACTTGCTCTACGTGCTATAAATGTGAACTTTCTACATAGTTTGACGATTAATCATTGCTAAACAAATGCAGAGAAGTTTGAAAAAAACTCTCCCGTAAAACCTGATATTTCCTTAGTAAAAAAAACATTCCTTGACTTCTAAGACTGGTTTAATTTGAATGTTTTTCACATAATTACAGTAAACATTTTTAAGTTTCCCCTTGGATTATTTTCTTAGGTCCAAATAAAAGACAAAGTGCCCTGGCACCCGCATAAAGTACTGTTTTTATATTTTGTTGTGAATAGTAAAACGAATAACACAATCCATAATTTTAGCTCATAACATTCTGTTATAGCCAAACAATTGTATTCCTTAACATATGCATTAAATATAACGACAGTGAAAGACAACAAACGTTCAACGTTGTGAGTAAATTGAAATAGCAAAGCATTATATACTGCATCAGATCTGCAAAACTGATAACATCCAATTTATGTTGTGCTATTTTATCGCTGTATGTTGTGTGTCTGACAAAATTGGTTTCTACAGTTTCCAGACGATTTACTTTCTTTCATTTTAATTTAAAATTATTACACGTTTTATAATTTATTCGTACTGGAATGGTAATAATGCATATGTAATGCGTATACTATATACAGTACATACTTTTTGTTTCTGTTTTTAATCTTCTAAATTTAAAACCTAAACGAATTATCAAATTTAAAAATCCTAAATGTTCAGTAAAAATGGAGGATGACTACAAAAATGAAAATATGTAGATATAAGGTTGGTTTCAATTTCAGATAGAAAAACATGTATTTTCTAAATCAAGAAGAAAACACAATTTTCAATTCGACAAATCTGTTCACTTATAAATTAGTAATCTTAGTAAATTTTCCAAAAGGATAAAATACAGTAAAACCATTGATTTTATAATCACAGAGATGAATTTCCAATCCAAGCTTACATTTTGTGTCTCAAAATATTAGTTTTTTTTTTGTGGTCCATTGTGGAGCGCTAGTGTAGTCAAAAGTAAATATAATGTAGTTTAAAATAGCTGTAGTAAGTAGTACACCTTACTAACCAACCAAATTACTGGCAAAAATATTCCTATAACAAGAGATATCTATTTGTAAGTATTATAATTAAGGGTAAAACTTAACCAAACCTAATTTAAACAAATCTATCTTAACCTGACTAACCTAACCTTACTTACTTTACCTAACCTAACAAAACTACTCGAACCTAGCCAAGAAAAGCACGTATTTGAAGAAGGTTTGGTTATCCATATAGAAAATTGCTGACACATAAAAGGAGATTGGTACAATTTTCACAAGGGCCATGGAAAGTACATATCAGTTAAAACGTATATTTGCTGGACTTTCCACAGTAAATTCATTTGCAATATTTTCATTGGGTGATAAACATTAACTTTGATGACTATGTGTACTATACTATAATACTAAACAAATATAACTTTGTAAATATTGGCCATCCTGTATGACAGGTTTATGATGCTTTAACTGAAGAGCCCTCCTAAGCTGATCCGTGCCCACCGCTGTGCCCTGTTACCAAATTGCATGCCATTGGCGATCCATCACTCACCGGACCCTCTGTAGTAAATTTTCTGGTTCAGTAACTGCCATGGTGGCGACGCATTGCGCCCGGAAGGATACAAGGTGGTGGGCGGGCACTCCATGCCGCATTACTGATCTGTGCGGAGCAAAATAAGACATCCTTGACGTAAAATTCCAAAATTAGATATGAAAAGTATTAGCTTGAAAATACTTCCATGGTGGATGTATTTTAATGATGTATGTTAAATTGGAGGCCAATTTAATAACGATATACATTAAGAAAGCCCGGATCAATGTAGAGCTGGCGTTATTAGAATTTCTAATGACCTCCCAACCTGGATCAGCACGAATATATTCTCAAATCAAGTTAAAAAAATCTCCAATGTAAGTCATTTGAAGCGTTTTTTCATGAGTAGGTTTTAAAATTTTGACAAATTCTTTATTAAAGACCTTGTCTTTATTAAAACCGTTGGTAGGTTTTACGTTTTTTCCAAACTGCTGTTATTTTCATATAAACTAATTAATTATTGGTATTAGATACACTTTTGGTTCATAAACCATGAACATTAAAGATTAAAAAAATTTAAATTAAAATGGAAATAGGTCTACACTAAGCAAACATTCTCAATTACAATAAAAACAAAATTACGTAACAAACGGAATTTAATAAAAAAATACATAAATTTATGTTTGACTGTTTAGTACTCATTTAACGTAGAATAAATTCAATATGGTTGACTACCCCCCCCCCTTACATTCTTGAAACATGTTACGTTGGAAACCAGTTTAATATAGATGTGTTATTTAAGACAAACCTGAAATCAGAATAAATTAAGAAAACAACAACAATTTGATCCCCCTCGAAATGTCAATAAAAAGAGGGCTTAAAAAATTCGATGCAAAAGCCAAGCACAACAAACCCTATAAAAACATCTAATGGTGTTACTGTATGTAGTTCCAGCATTTAGTACATACATTCTACGTACAAAAGCGTTATGGTAGCGAGTTTAGTACTCTGTTTCCCTCGCAACGCACCTGCGCTAGTTTAATTCTATTAGAAAACTTAACGAAACAAATTTCAAAACTTGTTAGTCGAGCTGCACGGTAGAAAAGTCAACTTATTGCGCCAAGTCCGACCAACTTCAATAACAACTAAACTTTGTCAAGGACTGGAACTTGAATTACATTCTCTCCTTCCTCAAGGACCAAGCGTTAAGGACGTATAATTAATTGTTCAGAACGGCTCGTCGTTTAGTATTAGAATAAGAGCGATATTTGAAGGTGTTTCACAATTATTTAGCTGACCATATTTATCTTTTTTTACTTTTTCCTTTTATTTAATTATGTTAGGTTTACCAATTCTGTGTTAATTTATAAGAAATATAAGTTTTATTCTAGTACATTTATTTTAAGGTGTTGTTGAAGCTTACAAATATTTTTTATGTAAATAGTTTTTCATTATTTAATTTAGGCCTACGTCATACAGAAATAAACTAAACGAGACCCTAGGGATGACTCAAAAGAAAGGTACGTACAACAAAGCATCCTGAACCTTGTTGTTCTTTTGTTCAGACGTTTATTGTGTTTTATACTAAATTTTATTAAATTTGTTACAGAAACAGTTTGTTATAACATTTTATATTTTTCAAAGTGAGGATAGTGTAAGTATTTACTAGAACTAGAAGATACTTAAACCCTAACATTAAAAAATTTTTATATCTGAGAATTAAGGCCTTCAAAAACAACAACTTGATTGTTTACGCAGAATGTTTAGAACTTAAGGGAGTAGTTCATAATCAATCTTGTAGATGTAATGGGGAATAATTTAATTTTTAAAATTTTTTAATTAACAAATATTTACCAATATTGAATTACGTGTGAATGAATTCACAAACGAATTCTAGACAGAAACTTTACAAGCACGCCTAAATTAAGTTATTTTAATGATTTTGTCAGTAATTATTATCTATTTTATTTATAAATAAGTGCAACTTGAATATAACCACAAAAATTAATAAAAAAACCCATTTGGTAACGTAGTCTAATTCATTAAAAAGGATTATAAGTAGTAACATTTAATTTTTTAACTGAGTAAGATTATCAAATTGATAAAAAAAGGATTCAAATAAAATTAAACCATAATGCTGTAAAATTTTGTTCAGGTTGGTTTGAAAACATTCTAAACACTGACATTACGTTGATCAAGATACACCAGGAAGTTACATCAGGAGGTTACATCAAGAAGTTACATCTGGATGTTACATCTGGAAGTTACATTTGGAATTTACACCAGGAAGTTACATCAGGAAGTCACATCAAGAAGTTACATCAGGAAGTTACATTTGGAAGTTACATCAGGAAGTTACACCAGGAAGTTACATCAAGAAGTTACATTTGGAACTTACACCTGGAAGTTACATCTGGAAGTTACATTTGGAATTTACACCAGGAAGTTACATCAGGAAGTCACATCAAGAAGTTACATCAGGAAGTTACATCAGGAAGTTACATCTGGATGTTACATCTGGAAGTTACATTTGGAATTTACACCAGGAAGTTACATCAGGAAGTCACATCAAGAAGTTACATCAGGAAGTTACATTTGGAAGTTACATCAGGAAGTTACATCAAGAAGTTACATCTGGAACTTACATCTGGAAATTACATCGCGAAGTTACATCTGGAAGTTACATCAGGAAGTTACATCTGGAAGTTACATCAGGAAGTTACACCAGGAAGTTACATCAAGAAGTTACATCTGGAACTTACATCTGGAAGTTACATCGCGAAGTTACATCAGGAAGTTACATCAAGAAGTTACATCAGGAAGTTACATCAGGAAGTTACATCAAGAAGTTACATCTGGAACTTACATCTGGAAGTTACATCAGGAAGTTACATCTGGAAGTTACATCGGGAAGTTACATCTGGAAGTTACATCAGGAAGTTACATCGGGAAGTTACATCTGGAAGTTACATCGGGAAGTTACATATGGAAGTTACATCAGGAAGTTACATCAAGAAGTTACATCAGGAAGTCACATTTGGAAGTTACACCAGGAAGTTACATTTGGAAGTTACATCAGGAAGTTATACCAGGAAGTTACATTTGGAAGTTACATCAGGAAGTTACATCAGGAAGTTACATCAAGAAGTTACATCTGAAACTTACATCTGGAAGTTACATCGGGAAGTTACATCTGGAAGTTACATCAGGAAGTTACATCAGGAAGTTACATTTGGAAGTTACATCAGGAAGTTACACCAGGAAGTTACATCTGGAAGTTACATCAGGAAGTTACATCAGGAAGTTACATCAAGAAGTTACATCTGGAACTTACATCTGGAAGTTACATCAGGAAGTTACATCAAGAAGTTACATCTGGAACTTACATCTGGAAGTTACATCAGGAAGTTACACTAGGAAGTTACATCTGGAACTTACATCTGGAAGTTACATCAGGAAGTTACACCAGGAAGTTACATCTGGAACTTACATCTGGAAGTTACATCAGGAAGTTACACCAGGAAGTTACACCAGGAAGTTACATCTGGAAGTTACATCAAGAAGTTGCTTCAAATCAATAACAGCTAAAACAGCCTATTACGCCTTGGTTATATCATACATCCAATATGGACTCGCCTTATGAGGAAGCACTTCTGAAAGGAACATTAACAGAGTCTTGTTGTTGCAAAAATAATTCGCATTCATGCTAACCTCCAAACAAGAAGCTGTCATGAAGACTTCAAGACTCTTAAAATCTGGAAATTTTTTGCACTTTAAATCGAGGCTATTCTTCTTCAGGTAAAAAAAATTTGCCAATGAAAAAAATCACAGCCACACTATCCAAAATGCAAGAAGCTATCATTTCCCAAATAATCGAACTACACTATACCCCATAAAGCCATCATACATAGGGAGTTTCATATCATATAAAACTGCTTTACTTAAATGGCTTAAGAGGAATCATTTTTATAACCTCCAAGAGTTTTTTGAAGGTGCAAAGAAATAAAATTACATTTTAGTAACTTTCTACCTCTAAATTAATTAATTTTATTTATCATTACCAATTATTCTGTTCTTGACGTCATTATTACAGCAAAGTATCGTTATACCAACAACGTAAGGAGATTCACAACAAACTCAAGCAGTAATTTAAATGTCACCACATTTAACGATCCACTATAAAACAAATAACCCTTAAAAAGGAGAGATGGAAGATACAGAGCCTGAACATATCTATTAAAACCAAGAGCCGGGGGCGTTCGTAAACTCCTCTATATATTCTAGGAGGAAGACGACTCCGGTCGGAAGATGAGATGAGAAAGCCGTTTGAGTAGAATGGAAATCAGATAGATTTAGGTAAATCACGATGTACGAGGAGTAGGGGGACGAATTAAGTCAGTGGGCGTGCGAACGTGGTACAATGAACACGCATTGTAATACACTTGTGGAATTAACACATTCCTGGTGGCTAATAAATAAAGAACAAACAAATGTCTAGGTACAAAGTACTCGAGTCATATACTGTAGATGGTTATCCGAGCGGGTGATTTATTGGAGTAAAGGGATCCGCTGGAATACAAACACACTGCTGCATTGTTTGTTAAGACGGATATAAATATCCGAGATGAGATCTGGACGACCCTCCCTCCATGGATAAGTATAGGATAGGAGACGAGAGGGCACCCCCGGCTACACCCGAAGACGACATGTATGTTTTAATATGCGCCCAGCGCCGCCCATATATTCTCCTCCCTAGCCACTAAATTCCAACGATCCTTCTGGATCCACGTCCACACCCGGCGACAACAGGAGCGGACGGGTAAGTGGTAAGTTATGGTTAGTCTTTTATATGGCCAAGAACAATCCTGGCAGGACATAAACAGGATTTCCGAGGGCGGAAATGGCTGTCTTGAGTAATGAAATGGGGCGTAGAAATCTCAGCGTAAAAGAGTCGTATGGTCAATATCATCTTATACGTATCAGCTTCTGAATGAGGTTTGGTGAACAGAAGTTAGTAGAATGCAGCATTTGTTTTAAAATTCTAAACTGCAGACAACTAGGGTTAAGTTTATAGTTTTTACTATTTAACTTCTCATTAGTCGAACATCCATGTAAGATTAAGCAGGATTACTTTTAATATAGCCATAAAACATTATCTCGGAATATTCGTACATTTATTCATAATGATGATATTATCACTATTGGTATTAAAAATAATAATAAAATGACAATTGCTGTATGGATCATTATAAAATTAGCAAAAGATTTGCTTATATTTTCAGATATACGATGAAGTAGCATATGGTAATGGTACAATAAATTAATGCTGTTAGCTAGCGTTTCTTCTTTGAAAAAGCTGCACATTTTCAAAATAAGAAAAATATTAGTTTTATTATCTTACAATTTTGCGATTATTTGCACATTAACCAATAGGCTATATATTGTTTGGAATCATAAAATATGAAAACAACTATAGTAAAGCTTACTTTTTTTACAAACAAATATAGATGTAATGTTTGAGTGCATACAAAATTGTATTAATCAAAATTACAAAAACTCTTTTTTTGAATAGATAAAAAATATTAGTACTACATTATCTGATTCTCATCATAATATGTAGTAGTAATATTTTCTAAAAGAGCAAAGAATATTTTTATGACATCATATTTTAAAATAATGCCACTTTCTGCAATGCAAATTTATATAACTTATATTGCTCTAGTCTACATTAATATTAAAACTCAATATATATGTAGAAAGTCATCGTGTATGGGTCGGTAGGAATGTACGTATACAGTTTAGGTGAGTGGTCATCTCTGTACGTATGCGGCTGGGTAGGAAGGCAGGTCATCATAACCACTGTTCGTGTATGGATGGGTGGGTAGTTCATAATAACTGCGTGAATGAGTGTGTAGGAAGGCAATCGCCATCACACGTGAATATATAGAGACGTTACTTCTGTTCGTTTACGGTGGGAGGAACAACTTGTAGATTAACTTTAGAAATAATTTTTAACTAAAAGAAATGTAGAGAATTTTATTTCTGATATATTACAACGTACTGCTGAGTGTTTACGTAGCATCCAAAGGAAATTTCGAGTAGCTTCTCAACTTCTTATAGTGGCAGTGGTGTATGATTGGCTTTTTATCTGATTGAATGCTTCATAACTGGACAGTCAGAAGAAATTGTCTCAGTATCTGGGTGTATAAACCAGGGTGTTTTGTAGCTATCATGGCTGTATCTGTATTTATTGTCCTGTCTACTGTAGTCCTAAAGTCCAGATCACCTAGAGTACGTCAATTAACAAACAACTGACGAACGTGCTGGATGAGGCGTAAGTTTCTCATTTACCATTGATGAAAACAATCAGCAGTGCAGTGAGGGACAACTTCAAATTGGTTCCATTAACACGTCTGGGAACGGGCACCTGGTCCAGTCGCCATCTTGCATTCTCCACACTCTTGATGGGCCCAATTAAAAATACAGACCCTCCCGTGTGACAAAAGAGTAATTAGAAGAAGAAGAATGTGTTTTATTTCACAAGTTATTCTGCTTACAGAGATAGACTTGAGTTTTTTAGTAAAATTTCTGCTTTTACTAATAATACAGAAAACTCTATACTGTAGACGTTCTAACTTAGCTAGCTATTATTTAGGGGAACTACTCCGCCTTAAATAATTTATAATCTAAATATAAATGTATAAGCTGAACTTTATAACATAAAACAAGCAAAAAGAAATAAAGTAAAATAAATAAATTATGGCTTAATAAATTATACGAAACATCTGTATAGTATTAAACTTCTGAACTGGTTCGTATCTTCGTTCCCAACTTGTTTCACAAACCCCGATTTGAACAGACAGCTGGACATCGGCCCATCGCGACGCCATCTTGAATCCTGCGCACACTTAATGGGTCCAATTAAAAATACAGAACTTCCGTGTGACAAAAGAGTAATTAATAGAGCAATTAGTTTTAAATTTATTTCGGACGCTGATCTTTATCTCGTGGTAAATTGAATTACGGGCCTCCGCCCGAGATGAGAGCGACATAAAGTAGTTCGTGAATCAGAGTGCAATTAACGGACCCGCGTGAATTTCTTTCCTGTCATTTTGTTTGAAGAGAGTTAAATCTCTCTCTGAACATATTTTTTAGCTCACGCCACTATTTTTCAGCCACGATCTGTTCGGAGTTACTGTTGGGGAGACTGGATTGATGACTCCAATTGAGTATCCTACAAGTAATTACAAAATGAACGCAGCATTGATTTTGCTGTATTTACAGTATATGTCTTATAACAATATAAATACAAAACAGACGAATAATATGGTGATTGATTTAGATTAATCACCGATCAAAATGATTAAATGATCCAATCGAGTCCCTTAAGATACAAAGTACACATATTTGATAGCTTGAGAAGCAAATTCATTTTTCAAAGTCGACACTGGAAATGTTTTAAATGTTTAACCTTCTATGACATTGTTGAACGGACAATTAAACAAATTCAAGTATATATGTAACCTTCCCAAAACCCTACCTAGCGACCTCATGGCTTAGATTTAGAGGTTTTTAAGCAATTCTAGATTAAAAATAAATAAAACTTAAAGCTCCTTTTGTGCAGTCAGGAACGGTAAACACTCAGCTAACTGTATACTGAAATTGACGTAATTTTGACTATATTTGTAGTCACTCTATTGTTATCATTTAAGTGGCTTCAGGGACAGTGCTAGACACAGTCTAGAGCGGAAAGAAATATTCTACAAGACATAATGTGCGTTTAGAAACTAGACCACCATGCACAACGGACACCATGCACTACAATATACTAACTAACTGGTAGTGCTTTTGACGATAACTTCTCACTCCAGCTACCCCAGTCGACAGCATACAATAGAACCACGGTCTACTACACATTAGAAGATCGGGATACACGGCGAGGTATATCTGCCACAATACTAGTGTTTATGGGTGATTACTTGCACAGGAGTTTCAATGGGAACGTTTCACAGTTATTAAAAATTCTAAGATAGCGTACAGTGATGGATCAATAATATAATCAATTGGTATGAAAAACAATACTTTGCCATTTATATTAAAAAGAAACGTACTTTTAACGAAAGGAAAGAACTCAATTTCAAATTCAATCGCCTCGGTTTAAAAGGAAACGTAAGGCTTTTAATAATCAGATTGCACAGTATTTGATCTTGGTTTTAACAACTGAGAAATTAGTATTTGATACTCTGACTATACTTTGAAAAATCAGCACATATTGATACTTTAGAATTACCATATTTAAATCACTATATGATATGCATACTAACTGACCATGACTACCCGTGCTTTGCTACGGAATAAAAATAAAAATGAAAACTTAGTAGAAAAGATTCCACCATGACTGGTGGAAAACAAATGAAGAGTCGAAAATATTCAGACAAAGAAAAGCTCGCTTAAACATTATAACATAGCAAACAAAAATATGTTTATCTAAGTTTCCCCTTGGCACGGCCGCCGCTTGGTCGAGCTTGTTGTGCGGCAGCCTAGAGTGGGAGAGAGAATGAATGAGAAAGAAAGCAGCGTGGCCACCAAGAGAGAAAAAGAGAAAGAAAGAGAAAGAGAGAGAGAGAGGGGGGGTTGGGAGAAGAGTACGTGGCAGAAAATCTCAAACAGCGCTGCATATTGACAGCCGTGCAAATATAATTTCGTTTGCTTCAGGAAGTATATTTCCTTATCTCTGTTCGCTTCTTATAGATGTGCATTCATTGATTCAAGATTCACTCAAGCCGTATTTTGCTAATGAAGGTATACTCACACTTTTCATTTTGCAGTCATTAGTTTTTTATAAAAGTAAAACTTAACGTGTTTATTTAAGAAGTCAGATACATTTGCACAATACCAGTTTTCAGAACAACAAAGCTGTGAGGATTGTAGACTAAGTAAAAACACAACAACATAAAGGTGTGCAACTGTTCATATTCACCACAGATAGAACGGCAGGTGTAACACATCTAAACATGTTTTGACTAAGTGGTTAAAAACTTCTTAAATGGATCATATTACTGCTTAAATGGAATGTACATGCAGTGCCTCAGTGATCTTCACTCTAATCGATTTAGTTTGTAATATTACGAATGGCACATGAACTTTAATGTATACAGAGTTTAGTGTATTGAATTTCATCGTCAACGCATGTAATATTTGTTGAAAGACAGTAAATAATCATTATTTCTAGTTCTTTAAGATATATAAATAGTCTAATATCTACTCACGTTTGTATAGAATTTAAAAACAACGTTTACAAACAAATTGTTCTCCCGTTTATTGAATTGTTTAGTGTATTGAATTTCATCGTCAACGCATGTAATATTTGTTGAAAGACAGTAAATAATCATTATTTCTAGTTCTTTAAGATATATAAATAGTCTAATATCTACTCACGTTTGTATAGAATTTAAAAACAACGTTTACAAACAAATTGTTCTCCCGTTTTGTCCTTTAAATTAAAATAAAAAAGAAAGCATTTCCGACCGGCAGACAGAAAGAAATTTAGAAAAGGCTCGTTTTGGATTCTCTAGTGTAAGAAATGAGTTGAGATATAAAATATACACTATTGTAAACAATGTAGAAACTCTATGTGAAACAAAGTGAAACGAAGTGAAGTGAAGTGAATGAAGTGAAGTGAAGTGAATTGAATTGAAGTGAAGTGAAGTGAAAAATGCTTTTATTAAAGAGGCGAAGGTAGGACTGTAAAGTCCTCTCTAACCCCAAAACGCCCAATATATCTGTGTTATAAAATAAATGGTAATGGTTTCTAAGTTCCTCCAGGACTGCCCAATATTTTCCTCAGCTTGAACCACCTGTCCCACCCTGGCCCACGACCTAATCCATTAATAACCAGGGCACCGCCAATCCGGTTGTACCTTCACACCTCGAGACCCGGCGACAGCCGTCCGATAGGACCCATTTGTCTTCCAGCGCATGGCAAATGAAAAATTAATGTTTGTGTTTAAATTAACCAGACATAAGTTAATCGTTTTTGTCAAGATCGCAGTCAATAAGTTAAAATATTTATTAACTAGATATAAATATAAATATTAACACAGTAAGGTTTTATTGACTATTTGATATAGTTTATATACATTCAATTTGCTTATTTGAGAGGAAAAATTTAGAACAATGTTGAATTACCATGCTGTGTTTCATCAGCGATGTCTCGTAGTTTTTGAATTTTGGCTTTAAATAGTTGAAAAATAAACTCTGCTGCAAGACTATTTATATTAATTACATTACACTTTCTCAAGGGAGGGGGTAAGATACACCCAAAACGAAAATAGAAGGAGGCTAACTTCTTAAATCTAAAGTCTTAAGTGAAATGCAGGAATCTTTTTCGTAACTTGAAAAGCGCACTGTATAAGACTATATTATTGTTAACACCATATCGCACAACTGTGTAATATATTTTATGTTTAAGTAATTAGAGTAAATGATCAACTCACTCTCCACATGATCAACCTCAGATAAATGTTCAGAGTAGTAGTTAAGCAACGATTACACCGGAGTTGATAACATTCACAATAGTCGTACTGAAATTTTCGTCAACATTTGTTGCCAATAATTTGTCAACACCGAAAAAGTGTTAGCAACATTACCCACCAGTAGTTGTTAAATATACAAGAATGTTGTCAACAACATTCGGGGCTTAAGGGGAGTCCAAATCGAAAAAATTAAAAAATATTCATTTTTTTGTTTTTAATTGTTTATTAAACTCCACAAAGCTCTGAGTAATTTGGTATAAATCTTATATTCCTAACTTGTTTGGAAGTGCATGAAAAAAAATAAAATTATAAATCATGCAACTAGCTCTGAGTGACTCTGCATGTCGATACTTGGTGTAAATATAACCAATGTCAACAAAAAAACCAAAACTATGACCACAATGCACATTTTCATGTCAATGAAATTGTTATGACTGCCACTAAACACATTTTTAGAGACCTATCTGATACTCACCTACTAGAGAAATGTCTCAAAGGTAAAAATCAAAATCCTAATGAGAGTCTGAATAATGTCATTTGGGCAACAATACCAAAAAGGGTCTTTGTTACTCTGGAAACATTAAAATATGGAGTATTTTCAGCTGTATGTGCTTTCAATGATGGGTTCATTAGCAAAGTAAAAATAATTGAAGAACTTGGACTCCAGCCTGGGAAAAATCTAGTTCAAGCTATGGTAAGGCTAGAAAAACTTAGGCTTCGAAAAGCTGAAAAAGCGGCGTTGGATTTAGAAAAAAAATTAGACTAAGTAGGATGCAGAAAAGAAAAAGATTGGAGGATCAGTTTGAAGAAAATGAGGATCCAGATAATCCATCTTATCTAGCTGGGAACTACTAAATTGTCAATGTAAAATAAAGAATTATATTATTAAACTTTAAATGCAATTTTCCGAAAATTTATTTTTGTCGTCTTTGATGTCACTTTTCTCAGTAACTATAAGGCCTACAAGTACCAAATTTGCAGTGCACTTTCCTCTTACTAAGGTCTTTCCACCCTCATAAGGGTTTATCATTGTATACATTTTTTATTAAGAAAATATTTTTTTTGTGTAAAATAATTGGTGAAAATTTAGTGGTTTATTTTAAAAATGACTAAAATTTTTTTTTTAATATTTTAAAAAAATCTCATGAGTGTGTCTAGGTAAAAGGATGATCTTCAAAATAAAAAAAGAAATATAGCTCTAACTTTCTTCTTTCCTGAGAAAAGTGACATTAACTTAACATTACGTAAGATAGGATTTCGGACTCCCCTTAAGCGACCCGCAACAATGTTGGCAACACTTCCCCTTCCACTGTCCAGAGCACGTGGTTGGGCGACGCGGCGTCAGTACTCTGTTCGGCTGTTAGTTGTAGGTACCTGTTTGTGTTGTTGAAGTGAGAATCGTTTTATACCCCTCTCTTTTAATAAAGATTACTGTGCCAAATTTGACCAATTAAACTACATAAAAAAATTATAGCAATAAGACCAAGTATCGTAAGGTACATTGATGACGTATGCAATCAGCAGTGACGTAAGGTATGTATGTATGGACAAGTCTTACCCTCCTATTGATAGACAAAAAAAAAAAAAAAAAAAAAACCATTAAATAAAGTGTAGCTCACAACTTACAAGAAATTAAAATCTCTAGCTACAAACCAATTTATAAATCTTTAACAGATCCTTTTCAATAATATCTTTAACATTTCTTGGTAATTATTGAAACATCTGAAAGTAACGTGAAAAGTGTACAGTCAAAATCTGACATTTACAACTCTATGTAAAACTCCGCAAATAACGAAAAATGAACTGAATATCATAGAGTATGTTCATGGTTGCAAACATAACCTTAATTTATGCTTTATGCAACAAGTGTAGTTGGAAGCTAGATGAGATAAGCACACCAACAATTCAACGTTTGAATAGTTTTCATAAGTCAGCACTATCTTAACACACCACACTAGTCTTCATTGGCTATCTGTTGAAAATCACAAGCAAGAGGTAGCGAAGTAATTCTACTGCTATTCCCATGCACAGTACACAAATAAAAATATTCCATAATAAAACGACAAGTCACAGTGTAGAGGCCATTTCAGTTCCACCTGACAACAGTACGTGCAGATGTGTACGCTGGAATGTAGCCGAGC
Organism: Stictocephala bisonia; assembly: GCA_035578905.1. Lineage (NCBI taxonomy): Eukaryota > Metazoa > Arthropoda > Insecta > Hemiptera > Membracidae > Stictocephala > Stictocephala bisonia. The sequence continues at coordinate 860,775 of JAQJVL010000147.1, read as the reverse complement.
TCCTTCTAATACAGACATGTTATGACACGCACAGGCTTATCTGGAAACAGGCAGTAAATAGCAGCGGCATTCCTGTATACTACAGTGGCGCCGCCAAGCACGCGGACAGATTTGGGAAATCAAAAGTGAGTCGACAAACAGAACATGCTGTTATCAGCGGTAAGGGTGAGATAACGCTGCTGGAGCGGTCTCGTAAAGATAAGGAGTCCAGGTGGAGCGTGCGCCGACCAGAATAGGTCCAGGACGCAGGTGGCTCGCACGGCCGTTGTGGCATTGAGAGACTTCTCTGTGAGGTTGATAACCCAACGAGGTAAACTTCATGAGCTGGATCTACTGTGTTGTTATAAATGATAAACAAACATCAACATTCACGCAATTAAATAAAACCTTATAAAAGAACACAAATTATATCCAAAATAACACCAACATCAGTCAATATTTTTGCACTTCTGAATAAAACTATAGTCCACGCATGTTTTACAGAAAGAAAAAAAGGTATAGCAGTAACACTCAATGTGATAAATTAAATACATATAAGTTAAGTGAAAAGAACGTGTTTCTAAACTTAGATAAAAATATAATCAATGAGCCAGAGATAGTTTAAATAATATATTATGCAACGGACTAACAATTAAATTGACTTATAATAAGTTTCACTGGGGTAATAAGTTTTGAGTTTGTGGGCTAACTCACCCACATGCTAAATTGATATCGATGGTCAGGAGCACCTTTTTGAAAGATTTTTTTTGAATTGTTGTAGAATATTAACAAAACTATCTCCCGTATTGTACTATTGGGCAATTGTGTACTTCAAAGGGACATTCCTTCAAATGAAGTCCTCGGGATATTTCGAAATCGACCATCGGAAAATCAACAGAGTCCAATTAAACTTTTGGAACCAAGTACGGACATCAAGAATAAAGAGATTCATGATAAGTAAACTAAATACAAAAATTGATATATTAAATGTAAGCCTACTTGTATTGCAACGAATAATTAAGTCTTTATAAAGAGTATTTTAAACTATCAAAATACCAAAGACATCCAAGTATTCAGAGATAGTACTCATCATATGACTGAATGTTTTTAACAATTAGCTTTCATCCCTTATAAAATAATCATTAAAACAAATAAATAGATTAGATTGGTCCCTTAAATGATTTGATTATTATACATTAAGGATCAAATAGAGATTTGGAACAATAGTTAATCATAGATAACATTCAAAGAGAAAGATGATGCGCTACACAAATATGCATAGTTACATAGACAGACATGATTAGTTAGTTGTACAAAGTTACAAGGAGCAAAACCTACTAGTAATAGCAATGTTAATATTTTCAATTACTCTTCAATAATTAAAATTTGAGATATAGTCAACCATTACATCATAACTACTTCATCTGTCAAGATATCCTACCAAATATGATGTAGATTCCTCTTTCGTATTCAAACTGGCTAACAAGAGGAGGTTTATCACCTCTTGAAAACAATCTATACCCAGTCAATTAAATAGATAGTGTCTTCATCAAGTAAGGCTGCAACTCGTTTTACGTGTGTAGTAATTGGACTGTTGCACTTGAAGTGACGCCATGGCAGTTCTAGATGACTGTATAACAAGCCCAGGCAGGTCGTTCGTTAGTGCTTGGGTTATGAACGCCTGAGAGGTTTATCCTCAGCTATAACTCCGAACCACTCCAAGGAGCTGGGAGTTGTGGTCGTTTAGATGTGCTAGGACTCCTCTGTCTGGTAATTTGTTGAGGTGTCAATGTGTGAGGACAACGTTAAAGATTCTCCTGGAGTTGAGGACTTTGACTGAAGCTTCTGCGTTGTATCTAATTTAACTTACTTTTGTTTCAAAATATTAGTTTCTTAATCAATTATCGTACTACGTCTTGATAAAAATTGCGAAAAAGTGAAACGTAAGAAACATTTATTTTTCTGAGGACGTAAACGTGGTTTGCCGAAATTTATCAGCATTTGGCATAAATGTTGTCCCTTTTTTCCAATATTGAATTAAACTTCATTGTGTTATTTTACTTGTTTGGTTTGTTTTGTTTTATCTTGTTTTCCTTTATGTCGATATAATAACTAAAACTATCACTTTTTTACTTCTGATTCTAATCTTCCTTCACTTTTTAAAATCTCAGGGTATTTCATTCCTAACTGTAATTGTATGAAGAATATAAAAATAAGGAAGTAAAATTGGTTAGTACTATTGGTTTACTGCAATTGATCATCACACATTTTCGTTCCTTATTACGTTAGATTTGTTTTGTGTTGTTTCACCTGTGAAAAACGTGCTTAGGCATTAAGCACCAAACAATAATTGCTCAACTATAGACTAATATTGTGTGACATCCATTACTGGATAGTTATATACTATCATAGCCTTTTTTTTTAAATAACCACGAGTAGAGGATTTAAAATATGTTTTCCTATACTACAAAAATAATCTTAATATATTTTCAGTTTAATCTTGTGACGTATTTCAAATATGTAAAAATCCCACCGAAAATAACACCAGGATCACACAAAAAGTTCCGGAGTAAGTGAATATTTCTATTTTTCTTTCAATTAGAATAATACTAAAAAAAGAACTCATAACTTTTAAAAGTTACATGAAATGAAAAGTTACATCTGGGGAATACTAATATGTTGATTTATTAAAGGTTTTGTATTAGGTCTTGAAATTATTTAAGGTATGTCCAAAAGTGTGTATGAATGAATAAGGCCAAAGAAATTATTGTTTTGTGGTAAATTTGCTATTGCTGCTATGTACATAGAGAACTCTGCTAAACTGCATAGATACCTGTAGAAATCTCCAAAACCTTTCAAAAAACGAATTTTTAATTTGGAAAAATAAGTTTTAATTGCTTTGTTGAGTCAATATTGAGAGGAGTGTACAGGTATAGTATTATGATCCATTTAAAACATTTGTATGACACTTATCAGGCAAGGTGTTTTGAGGTAATTGGAGATTTAGCTAGTTATGTGTCTTACATTTGATGGAAAGTATTAGATATTACTTAGCAGTATGTCAAAGTATGTATCTATTTTTATGTTCAATCACAGAGAAAAAAGAGGCCACCTTCTTACAGTCGCAGGGACAGAAGCCGCCACCTTCTCAGTAGCAGTCAGTTTGAATAAATTACAACAAAGTACACTTTTATAAATATGTAGTAATAATTACTACATTTATCCTCGAGGAGCGGTATTAGGGAGTGACTGACAACGGTGTTGGCTCTACTATCCGCATAGCGAACTGGAGAACTAACTACTCGACACCTGAAGTTTCTAACTCGACACCCATTCACAGTTTGGATGCGACCTCGGTTCATTTATTTTATGTGGTTCAAGATATAGTAGCTATATATTTTATAGCCTTTATTACTGTCAGGTGGTGTAGTTAGTGTACCCGTGCTACTGCGTACGAAGAACAACTTGGATAGCGGGACTGTCCCAGCTACAGTATTGCCAACTAAAGAACATTATAAATAAATTTACACTGAACTCATGTTTCAACATGTAAATTATTTACATGTTTTAAACCCATTAATCTGGATTTAAACGTACCTTGTGATGGAAAGAGTAAGTTTATTTTCTTCATATTTTACAGGTTAATTACTTTCATTTGGGTTGAACTCGATTATAATAATATGACATATTTTCAGAATTTTCGATAAAACTAGAAGGCTATCAACAAATGGTTGGAACTTCCAATAAATATAAAAATGCTTAGTTATTTTTCACTACTTTCTTAAAAGTAAATAAAGTACACAAGGGGCTTTTCAGCTGCTATCAAATTAAGTGAAGTAATTCAAATATTCTAAAAAATAACTGAACCATTTTATGTGTTTCCTGCTCTTATTATTGCGACATGCTAGCAAATTAGTGATTCCAGTAACATTAGGTACATGCAATAAATGATTCTTTTTAATTCATCCCCCTATTAAGTATAATTAGCAAATAATCTTGATTAATTTTTGAAGCGCTTTTATAACGAAGTAGAGAATCTAAACAACATTGTCAGATTCAATACCCTCCAATTTTATAACTCAAATGAGCTAAATAATTAATAACTATACTTACTTTATAAAGATAAAATTTAAGGTGTACAAAAACTGGTAGCTATAAAACTCGGAGAAATAAAAATAACAAAGAGTGAAACTGGCAGGATGGAAATATAATTGAACATAAAATCCTTCAAACAGGTTCAGATTGAATCGTTTTATCTCCGAAGCGGCCAATTATTTACAACATTGAATCGGCGAAATCGCATTAAATACGGCAAAGGGCTGTACAATTGGTACCAATATGGAATAGGATTGGCAGAGCCGCACTACTTACCTTTGCAAGGATAAAACCAATTACATCTGTGGGTCTCGTCTTCCCGTGGCGGTTGAAAATTAAAGCCACTGAACCGTTAAATTTTGTCTATTCCTCTCTAGCTTGCATTCAGTAGGTTAGGTTATTGACAATCTAAGCCTCTTGGTTGGTTAAAGGGTTATGTGAGTTGCGAGTTTTTGAATCTAAAAAGTTGCGTGTTATAATAAAAAACTATTTGTTGAAATAATATAGTTTGAATATGAATTTATTTCAACGATATCCTTGTCGTTTCTTACTTAAAACGAATCAGTATGTAGAATTAGGATATTTAGCCATAGGTCCTCACTTTTAGTATCTTTTTTAGATTAGGTATTTCAAAAGATTATCTTCTTTACTTTGGTATTTTACTACTCACTTTTTAAATTGTTTACTTTTCAATACAGTATTATTTTACACGAATAAAGCTCTTGGTTTGATAAAGCATTGACTCTTCAACATGGGAACTTTCGCCTTCAGTGTTTAGTTCTGTTAGATCATATGGAGGGGTCAGAGCAATAACCAATCAAGTCCAAAAAAGTAAAAACTGAGAAAAATTGAGTTAAAGTTCAAAATTCATAACTTTGACAATCTTAGACCATTAAAAAAATATTTTTTTTATTAATGTAGTTGAAATACATAAAAAACTTTTAGTGCAGGAAAAGTAAAAAAAGTATACATATATTTTTTTTATTACCAAGCAAACTTTTTTTCGTTGACTTGGTTGAATGTTGCACTGAACGTTTTCCATTTTTTTGACTCTGCAGTATTTAACCAACTCCACAAAAGTTAAATCTGACAAAACAACACATTTTCATTACATTTTCATGGTGAAAATCGAATAAACTACATTGTCATAGTGACAGGGAATAATTGATTAAATGAACAGTCAGTATTTTTAGTCGAGATAAAACATTCTGATTTATTACAGAACCACTTTTACAGGTCAAAACAAAGTAACAGGTTGAAAAAACTAAGTTACAGGTAAACAATTTCATCATTTTCTTCATCAGCCTCCTCATCTACTTCTAAACTTCTTCTTCTTGTAGTGACTTCAACAGGTAAGTTCTTGAAGTATCGGTGGTGGGTGGGGGGTATGTAAGGAAACAGAGATTGCATGTCATCTTTTTTCGCTTGTGTGACCGGTCTGCGGTTTGGATAGAGAGGGCTCTGTTGTACTTCAGAAAGTGATTGTAAGTTCAATCCTTTTTAATTTTTGAATTTTTTCTTGGTTTGGTAGGAGCGTACTGCTTTAAGTCCAACTGTCTGAAAGGTTCTTCCTCACACAGTGAGTGTTTGAAGAACACTGTAAAAGGTTCTCCTTTAACAAGTCTTATCCATCGTATGTTTAACCAATTGACAGATTCCCCGTCAGTTCCCTTTTTTCGATATTCCACACTTTCTTCTAGTTCTTTGGTACTTAAAAATTCTTCTCTTTTCATTTGGTGGACCACGAAACACGGATTCTTACGTTTTGCTGATTTTATCACTTCAAACCAGTCTTCTGGAACGTACAATTGGTGGTTTTTCTGACTCGCCCTCTAAATCATGCCAAAGTCAGTGTCATTTGGTAGGTACGAGTGACCTGGCACTATGCACATGAGATCAATGTTTTCGGCGGTTATTTCTGGCCCGTTTACTAGCTTTAACATAGATAGACAGATCTTAATATTACGGTTCTGGCCACCACAGCTGTCTGAAAACATTGTTATACTTTCATATTCCTTAGCATTTTCTATGATGTGTTTCACCAAACAGCTGGATATGTCCTCAGCACCCCTTCCTCCTTCTGTTTTGTCGTATGTATACATATGAGCGGTGGAATCATTGAAACAATGAACTCCAAAATTGTAAACGTACATGTTTCTTCTGTAGTATGCCACCGACGTTCTTATTCTAGGTTGTAATAAATGTTATAAACCTTACCTTCATCACTTCCTGGACTCCAGTCACTATCAGAAGTCATTTTAATGCTTCAAAAACAATCCAAACAGACGATAGCAACATCAACATAACCTCAAATGGACGTGGTTCGTTGTTGCTCTGAAACTTTGTTGCAGCCTGTCAGAGCATCAACAAACTACCGCATTCTGGTGGCAAATTATTGAACTTTGGAATTGGTTTGTTATTGCACTGAATAGAACTCGATTTTAGACACACGTTACCATAGCAAACTACAAAAATCAAAATTTTGGACTTGGTTGGTTGTTGCTCTGACCCCTCCATATGGCGTTTCTTCTTACTTTTTTTAAACTAGTGGACTTTGTAACATACTATACAAACGTTGTTGAAGAATATTGATTTAAACCCAATAAGTAAATTTAACTTTCTGCATCTAGATTTACTAAAATCTATACAATTTAAAACTACTAATATCGGTTTTTATATTTTAAGGACGTAATTAAAATTTTAACTTGTAGTCGAAGTTGGATCGTGATCTTGTTTTTGAAAGATAATAAAATTGACTTGTTAACACATCATGAATATTAAAGCTACGCCATTGATAGTCATTGCTATGGTATAGACAAACAATTTTATATGATAAAAGAAATAATTTATTCAATTTCCAGTTTTTTTTCAAATAAGGCACTTAAACCTTCCCAAGCACAGATGAAGAAAATTATGCATTACCAAATTTTGAAGAATCTTATCCAAAGACTTTTAATAACAGATTGACATAGACATACAACTTTTAACCTCGCCAGTCTTATCTGGAACACAATCTTAAGTGGGGTTTCCCAGTAATTTACAATGTGAGGCTGTTTTATAAGCCAATTTAGACAAATAAATAAAGCCGTTAAAACTCACAGAGGTGGGAGAGGAGGGGGGAAACCAGCCGGCTTTATGTCTACCCAGTCTAACAGGTTACGATAAGCGATAAGCGGAACGTAATACAAGTCATCGGCAACAGGTAGAGAGACTTATCACCGGGACAAATTGACCTTGTCGGACAAGCGGCTGTAGAGATAAGCTGACCCAGCGGGTTCTTTACTGCCTATGTGACGCGGAGGGATATTTTTATAGTTTACATATTGTACAGCTGATGCATGAAATATTTGTCTATCTTTTGTGGAAATTGGTGTACATTTGTTTTCACATCTCGCTTATTCATTTTGTGGAATTTTCATCACAAAAGGCGATCCGGAAGGTAACTCCCAAAGAGCTTAGAGGATAAACTGCTCTTTAATGAGAACAAATGTATTTTAATGAAACGAAAAGAATTTTATTTGAAAAATGAATACAAAATAAACTCATCTATAAACCACACAGAGAATGGAAAAATATGATACATACTCATAAAAAAAAATTATTTTTACAGTGCTTGACAGTTAACAATATGAAGGGAATTTTATGGATGACATCCAATAATGTTTAAATGAAGAGTGTTTGTTTGTTATATAACTAATTACACAATTACCGGTTAAAAAGAGGGTTCTAGTGGCGGAGTGCTGTAATCCGACTACTTGGTCCGACAACTAAATTTTGTGAAGATTATAAACGACATATTCTATACTCGGTCCTCTTTCTACCAACAAGGCGTCCGCTCAATGGTTGCTATTGATGTGGACACTACTAGAGGAGTCTGGTATGTCCGTAGTCCGGTAGTCAAGGTCCAGATGCTGTATAGGGAAGAGAACTGAGTATCAGCTTGTCAGTTCTCAGACCAATACTATGAGGTTCGGATTGCACTTAAAGTTATAAGTCTCTTAGTTGTCTTGGCTAGAGGGATATTAAAAATGGCTAGTTATAAGAAACATTCGAAGTTAGTAACAATGGCTACACACATTCATCTAACTTATCACACTCATTGACAACTCCTAACACCCATGTGATAATAGGGTATAATATAGAAATATATTTAACGATAATATCTACGCACAACCAACTCCGTTGCCTGTGGAACCAATTAAGACAGATAAATACTCACAAGTAGATTTATGTAATGGATGCGGGTGAACTCGTAACTGCTCCAGACCCCCAACAGGTAACAGCCACTCGAAACTGGTCAAACACCAAACGGGCAGAGGTTCCCAAGGCGGAAACCCAACCCGACGGTCAACTGTGTCCGTACCACCCGGACCAAGCGGAAACCTGCGTATACAGTATATACGCTTTGACCGGCCCTGAAGGTAAACGTCAGTTCATGGTTGGTCAACCTTCTGGCCACGAACCTAGTTGTGCAATACAGATATCGTTACATCTATTTCTATATTATGTCCTGTTATCACAGCCATATCTGTACGAACGGAGAATCCGATCTACTTGTATCCGAATATTTACAGAACAATCTTGGTTCATTCGCTTTGGGCCATCGAGACCATATCATCGATCGACCACCCATTTATTATTATTCATTATTCATCTCTAAGACACCGATCGTAGATATATGGGCGAATATAAGGAGTGAATGAGTGTGATGAGTGTAGATGAACGAGTGTAGTCATTGTTACTATCTGAGCGACTTAGCTCAGAAAGGACTATTTATTAATAGCCCAATAGCCAGGGAAACTATGGGACCTACAGCTTTTAAGTGGAATCCGAACCACGTAGTGTTGGTCTGATTTTCAGCTAACTGACAAGTCTGACACTCAATTCTCTTCCCTACACAACATTCGAACCTTGACTACCATTCAACACGGCACTCCAGACTTCTCTAGTAGTGTATACGTTGATGACAACCATTGAGCGGACGCCTTGTCGGTATTAAGAGGACCGAGCATAGAACCTATTGCCTACAATCTCCCAAACACTTTTTCCTTAAGTAGCTGAGTTACAGCACTGTGCCACCAGTGCCGACTTCACATGATTGTATTTATTCGATATTAATTGAAATAATCAGTGTAAATATTTTGTTAAATATTTAAATATTTATACAAAAACAATTGTTCAAAATAATATATTCATGTTTTAATGGGGATTTTTATATATTATAATTAACAATAGTTTATTTTGCTTTATGTAGATGTCGTATCTTTAAGGAATTATTTGGGCCTTTATTTTAAAAGCGCGGTTTTATTGAAATACAAGATACACGGTTACTTTGTGTAATAGATTGAAATGTCTTTATCAGTTAACCTTCAAGAGAGGGTTCATTTTCAATTTCTTTGGACTTCTTCTGTTGTTTTTCCTGACATTTCCTTTTGGCCTTTGATCTTGCGAGGGTCGCACCCCCCAGCCAGGGGCAGTTCTTCTACATCACCAATACCGTGTTCAAGGAATTACTCCCTTGTCGACACTACGATTCGGCCCTTCAATAAACACTTTTTAGAGGAACAAAGAGGACAAAGAATTGTTTAGTATTTATTTACTGTATCATGCCATCTTTGATGGGAAGTGCACGTTTATCGATAGTTTAAAGTTTTAATTGTGCATTTCTTTGACGTGGTACAAAACAAATGAACGACACCAAACGTTTATTTGTTTTGTACTTCTACCAACACGTCGTATGCTAATGAAGATACTATTTGATGTGAAATAATTTAGTTAACATTTTTATTAATTTAATATCAGTTACAAATATGATACCCATTAATTAAATATTGAATACCTGTTACGGACTTAATCAATTTCTTCATAAGTAATCATCAAAGGTAGTCTGGATGGTTCCAATGGAGGTGGGCCCATTTGCTGTATGCAGTAGTCATGCCCTCATATAATATGAGGGGGCTTGTAGTACAGCTACCAAGGAAACATGTCCATTTCCTCATGCGTAGTATAGGTTCCTCTTAGTCTATAGTCGTAAACTTGATGGTTGAGCGCCTATAATCCTTTTCATGTCTTCAAGTGTCATTTATTCCTTCATAAATAATCTCAAAAGGTTGGATGGGCGAGAGACCAGGAGACGGTTCCATATCCTCAAGAGAAGGAACTGTTAACTCATAAGTAATATCTGCTGACTGGTAAGGGGGTGATATTTACCTCAAAAAATCATTTAGGTTTCCCTTTCAAGTATCCGTTCCTCCATGAGTAGAGTCTGCAAGCTAGATGGGTAGACCTCCAAGAATCTTGGTCATTTCCTTTAAATAATGCTTGCACAATGGATGGAAGGAACACAAAGAAATACGACCTTTTAAGTCGTATACGTTCCCCCAAGAGTCATGTTGGCTGGATGTGTCAATATCTACGAGATTATCCATTTCTCCACGAGTCGTATACATTCCCCCCCAAATAATGTTGAAAGCTAGATGGGCAAATTTCTACGAGATGGATTCATTTTGTCTTAAGTAGTATACGTTCCCTTATGAATAAATTGCACGCTGGATTAATAAAACTCTACGACATGATGCATTTATCCATGAGTCGTATACATTCCCCCACGATCAATGCTGATGTCTGGACGGGTAAACCTCTACAAGATGGATCCATTCCTCCGTAACTTGCATACGCTCCCCACGAGTAATGTTGCAGGCTGAATGGGTAAACCTCTACGAGTTGTGTCCACTTACCCATGAGTCGTATGTTTCCCCACGACTAATGCTGCAAGCTGGATGGGTAAACCTTTACGGGGTGACCCATTTCCCCATGAGTCATATGTTCCCCCACGAGTAATGTTGCAAGCTGGATGGGTATACCTTTACGGGGCGATCCACTACCCCATGAGTCATATGTTCCCCCACGAGTAATGTTGCAAGCTGGATGGGTAAACCTTTACGGGGCGATCCACTACCCCATGAGTCATATGTTCCCCCACGAGTAATGTTGCAAGCTGGATGGGTAAACCTTTACGAGGTGACTCATTTCCCCATGAGTCATATGTTCCCCCACGAGTAATGTTGCAAGCTGGATGGGTGTACCTTTACGAGGTGACTCATTTCCCCATGAGTCATATGTTCCCCCACGAGTAATGTTGCAAGCTGATGGGTCTAAGACATCTGTCAATTTTCCCATGAATTGACACATGTCTTTCATGGGATGTTCCGTTAATAATGTTTACAAGTTCGATAAAGGCCCACCTATTATGAGTTAAGGCTTTGAATGGAGACAAGTACATAAATATATTTATATTGCTATCCTCAATCTACTGATATATTTCAAAATATTTGTATTATTCACATAAATAAAGAAATCACTACATTATGTATCAATTGATGTTTTCTCAAATTTATTTTTGATCTTAGGCTGTTAGGTATATTTTAAAAGCATATTTGTATGTAAGTTTTTAAATACTGAAACGTAATTGAGTAGTACAGTAATAGTAAATTTCTAATTTCCTCAATTAAAATTTGTTTCACTCCTCTGTTCTTTGACTCCATCATAATCACTCTTTAAAATTATAAATAATTGTATGATAATTTTCTCTATATTAGCTTGTTACCTTTATATAGCTGCTGGCATATTCTTGTGAAATCTCCTTACTCCAAGCTCAAGTCTATTACAACTTAAGTAAACTTAGTTTCGCCCACAATGTAAGGTTCGATACTTAATGAAGACTTAGTTTACGAGACACTTTGCCAAAACCTTTCAGCCGCTTTGCTTGTACACGTTAGTCGATAACGGAAGATAAGAATCCTATGAATATTTGATACCTAATCAGCTCTCCTTTCAGCTGCTTGCCGTCATCAGATATAATGTTACGCCACTTTTCAATATTCCTTAATGAATTTACGAGCCTAACGCTGGGTAAATATCGTTCGCTCTGCGAAAAACTGAAGCAATTTCCCTTGTGAGAATAAGTTATTTAGGATATTCCTATAGGGATTTTAAGCACAAACAAAATATTCCCTTTTTAAGAGGAAATCTGAACCAAGAGGATGAAGATTGATTGTAGTGAGTATTTAATATGATTTGAAGTATTAAAATGCCCCTGGCGATGTGTGAAGACTGTCAATTATCCAAAATCACACCCGGTTTTATGTTTAATGACTACAGTGAAAAATTGTTTGTTCATTGTGAACAATTAAATATTTTCCCTCGACTACTAAGCAATTACTGTGATATAACGTTCGAATTTATAAACATTATTAAATAGAAATAACATTTTATTGAAAACATTTATTGTGAAACATGTGTTGGGGAGGATTAAAAAAATACTTAGTTACATATAAAAGATAAAATGTGTTTTAAACAGCGATAAAAATAGCTCAATGAAAATTGGTTAGCTGATCCCGCACAAAAATATATTAGGTTTTGATTATTTCGAGACAGGGGCGCAAGTCTCAGAGGAGTAAGAACAATATCTTAAAGAGAGAATAGGTTAAGTTGTGTATCATATTAAACATCTTTACAAGCAGAACACAATGCTACAAATCTGACAATAAAAGATCCATCCAACATAAAATGGCAATAGCTTACATCATTTGAACCGAAGTCATAAGCACTGAAAACCAACACACCGGACCTCATCCAGTCACAAACCGCACCATCTCATCGACAGCGTCACCCTCTGCGTCCGCCTCGCCGGGCTCACCAGTGTGTCTACCCCTCTCTCCATTGGTCTCCCAGACTATCAACTTCAAGGATACAAGGGATGCCTGGACTGAAACTGATCCTCTGTCACTGTGTTCCAAGGATGATCTAATCAGCAAAATTAATGAGCAAAAAAATACCCTATCCGCACTTGTTGATAAGATTCAAGAATTGACTTGTGAACTGGAACACACAAAAAGAGAACTCACTGATTGCAGGTTGGCCCTGACCCTTAAAGACAATACTTACTCTGCCACTGATGGCTCTTCAGTCACTAACGTATCTCCTGACGTTAGCGTTGTTAATGATAATCAGTCTGATTCTATATTCGTTTCTGTTGCTGGTGGAAGACTGTTGACTGACGAGGAAGTTTGGAATGGGATGAGCTGTCTGAGAACTGATAAGGTTCAGGTGTTGACTCCTGCCGAGTGTCTCAACATCAGATTCTCTCCCGAGTCATCGGACGTTGCCAATTTAAATATTGGGAAAACTGCCACAACTAAAGTCATTCTTGCTCCTATAAGTAATGCTGGGCTGGACATTGAGACACAGCTGAACACAGAGGGTACACATTGGAGTCTGGTTGCTGTTGATGTTGTTGGTCGGAAGTATTGGCATTTGGACTCTCTACCAGGACTTAACTATCAACCTGCTTTGGAGTTTTCAAAAAAAATAAACAAAGTTCTTAAACTTGGTAGGCTAGTATTTAGACAAAAACAGTGCAATAGACAGACAGACAGCTACAGCTGTGGAATGGAGGTAATCAAGAATGCCAAATCCCAAGCAGATTATTTTAGTTTTGATTTACCTGAGTCTGTAGCTAGGAGCAGCATTTTACCTAACTCTATTATTGAAAGTGATAAGTTTGTTAATAAAAGTAATGTTCAGAACATTAATCAGACTGAGGATAAAAGTAATATATTTATTTTTGGTGACAGCCATGTAAGGGATATGGCAGCAATGCTACAATCTCACTTGCCTAAATATAGGGTAGTTGGTCATTGTTATCCTGGAGCCTCTATGGAATGTGTAATCAATCATTTACATTTATGCAAAGGTCAATTACATAAGAATGACTTTGTTATCCTAATGGGGGGGACTAACAATACGAGTGTTGACCACTTTTCTCGAGTGAACGCTAAACTACTTGATTTAATAAAACTATTACCATGTAAAATTATTCTCACAGAGATTCCTCTTCTTGTTGGCTGTGGTAATATTAAAGAATATGAGATTAACCAAGGTAACACCATGCTGTTTAATTTGGCAATGCAGACAGAGACACCATTTATCCTTGTAAACCACTGTCTTCAGACCGGCCACTACTTGAGAAGTGGTCAGCACTTGAATGTAAAAGGTAAACAATTGGTGTGTTCTAAGTTGAGTGGGTGGTTGTTTTGTGTGTTGCCGAATGGACTGGGCCCTGGTGTAGATCCGAAGACTTTTTTATAGAATCCGACATACCTGATCCTAATTGTAATACCTTTGAGATCACTGTCTTTCATCAAAATATTCAATCTGTTGCAACTAAAATATGTCCTTTAGAAGCTCTTCTGCACTCTCACAATGTGAATATAGCTTGTATTACCGAGCACTGGCTCACCACTGACAACCGGACTGTTTTTCAGGTTGAAGGTTACAGTGTAAATAGTATATTCTGCAGGACTCAATCGTCAAGGGGAGGTGTTTGTATTTTAGTCAGGAATGATTTCCCCTACTTGGTCACTGATCTTCAATCTATCTCCCACCTTAACAACGAGTTGCACTTTGAGTCTGCTGCAGTCTCTGTTGCTGCCCTAAATTTAATTGTTCTGGCTGTGTACAGATCTCCTGCTGGGGATGTTAACGTTTTTTTGGAAAATCTTGAGGAAACATTAAACATTCTTGCTAAAAAGAAAATGAGAGTGGTAGTCTGTGGTGATTTTAATATACATTTTTGGGATTTCTTTGAGCCAAGTTTTCTCCACCTCCAAGACATCTTGAATAGTTTTTCATTGGATATAAAAATCAAAGATGTGACCAGACCAAATGCATCGGGTGGATCTTGCATTGATTATATAATCACTGATATTGACCCAGATGATATATCGACAAATGTAGTCATGTCCTGTATATCAGATCATTACGCACAGATTGCCACCATTGTCAACCACAATGATAAACCAAGACCACCCATAATTATGAACTACAGAAGATACTTTTCTCAAACCAATGTCGATAAATTATACTCTCTTCTTGAAGAGCACCAGTGGGACGCCGTTTTTTACAGTGACAATGTTGATAGACAGTTTTCTATATTCATGGATATCATAGTGTCAAATTTTAACTTATCATTTCCACTTGTGAAAACCAGATGCAAAACGAAGTCTAAGCCCAAATGGTTTACACGTGATTTACTAAAAGTTAAAGAGAATGTTAAAGATCTATATATGATTCAGCGGGACTTTCCTACTGAACTCAATCGAGTTACATACAAAAAGAAACTAAAAGAGTATCACGATTTAATAGCCAATGAAAAATGCTCATACGCAGAATCATACATTCAAAGTTGTAATAATATCGGAAGAGCTACCTGGAAAATTGTAGCTGACTACTCCGGTAGAGGCGGCAAAGCAAGTAGCATAATACAGGAAGTAAATCACAACGGTAATGCTGTGCAGAATCCTGATAAAATTGCAGAATTGTTTAACAATCACTTCAGTTCTACTAATCAACATCCAAACTGGTCTGCGCCTGCTGTTTCTTCCTCCAATAATATTTCAGTGCAGACCCATTACAGCTTCTTCATCTCTCCAGCTTCCTGTTCTGAGGTTCATAATGCTATATTGTCTTTGAAACCCAGTACATCTACAGACATTCATGACATATCTCCCAAAATTCTTAGAGCGGTGGCTGTTCCTCTTACCACTCCATTGACTATTCTTTTTAATAACTCCATTTCACAAGGTATATTCCCCTCATATATGAAACTGGCCAAAATTATTCCAATATTTAAGAAAGGCTCTAGATCATCTCTCAGTGACTATAGACCTGTCTCCATTCTCCCAACTGTAAGTAAGGTCTTTGAACGCCTCATCTGTACCAGGTTAACTGAATTTATAAGTAAATATAATCTTCTGAGTCCTACTCAATTTGGATTTATTAAAGGAAATTCTACTTCTGACGCCATCAATGAATTTCTTCAGAAAGTTATTACAGCCATCGACAATAACCAGTCTACTGCAGGAATTTTCTGTGATCTTAGTCGAGCTTTCGACACTGTAAATCATGAGAGACTTCTCTACAAGTTGGAGGCGTATGGTGTTAGAGGAACGTCCCTGAAGTGGTTCAGATCCTACCTTTCAGATCGCAGTCAGCGTGTCCAAATCACAAATAGCTATGATCGAGTTCTCTCAGCTTCCTTGCCAGTCGATTCAGGTGTCCCACAAGGCTCAATACTTGGGCCCATCCTGTTTTTGCTCTACGTCAATGACTTAAGTAGAAATATTGTGGGTCATGTAGTGCAATATGCAAGAGCTGCCACGGGTAGGGAAGTTCAAATACCTGGGTTCGTACATCCAGAGTGATGGAGGACTGGAGGCGGAAATACAGCATAGGATTAATAGTGGATGGATGAATTGGAAGAAAATGAGTGGAGTGTTGTGTGATAGGAGGGTTGGCGCCAGGAGGAAAGGAAAGTTATATAAATCTGTGGTGAGGCCTGCAATGCTATATAGTGCAGAGACTTGGCCGATAAAGAAGGCGCAAGAGAGAAGGATGGAAGTGGCGGAAATGAGAATGCTGAGGTGGATGAGTAGAGTTACAAGGAAGGATAGAATAAAAAATGATTACATCAGAGGAACAGTTGGAGTGGGACCCTTAGGGAAGAAAATTCAAGAAGGTAGACTGAGGTGGTATGGGCACATACGTAGAAGAGGGGAGAACTATGTGGGGAGAAGGGTTGGAGACTTGGAGGTCGAGGGGCGGAGGAAGAGAGGGAGACCAGAAATGAGATGGAAGGACAAGGTGTCATGTGACTTGAGGGAAAAGGGATGGAGGAAGGAAGAAGCCCTGGATAGACAGCTGTGGAGGAGGAGGATCCGGAGTTGTAATGCCGACCCTACGTGACGTGGGAAAAGGCAAAGACAAAGAAGAAGAAGAAGAAGAAGAAGATGTAGTGCAATATGCCGACGATACTAGTGTGGAATTGCAATCAAATCACCTGCCACTTCTGGATATCCAAATAACCACTACATTGAACTCTCTCAGTGAGTGGTTTTCACAAAACTATATGTCAATGAATAAAGAAAAAACACAAATTCTAAAATTTTCCTTACATGGAGACTATATTGACGACATTCATGGAGGTTCTGTTCGATTTTTGGGTATTTATGTCGATTCAAACTTAAAATGGGACACTCAGATTTCAAATGTATGCTCTAGGATGAGCTCTTGTTTGTTTTCACTTAGATATCTCTCTGGCTTCCTCAACACATCTTTTTTAAAGATCATATATTTTGGATACGTTGTTCCTGTTTTGTCATATGGAATCATGTTCTGGGGGACGGCCCCAGTAACATCATTTAATAGAGTTTTCAAGCTTCAAAAACGGGCAGTTAGGATTGTTTTCGGTCTGAGATTTAGAGACAGCTGTAGGCAGGTGTTCCGTGATCAGTCTATTTTAACCCTTCCATCCTTATTCATTTACACTTATGCTCTGTTTGTTTTTAAAAATCAATATCTTTTCCCTACCCATAGTCATCCCTACAATACAAGAAATAAAAATAATTTTATCATACCTCTTCATCATAAAGCCATATTTCAGAAATCATCTGCATATCTTGGCCCGGTCATATTTGGCAGCATCCCAGATAATATTAGAAAAAGTGATAGTGAGAGGGTTTTCAAAAACAGGTTAAAACAATATCTTTTAGACAAGGCTTATTATTCAATAGACGAGTTCTTAAGCAATCAATGATTTTCACTGATAGGTATGACTGTTATATTTAATGATGTTCTTATATATATATCATTGTATTTTAAATCATTTTAGACCTTACAAAAACACTGATTGACTATGTTCCAAACATTGTTAAATGTCAATGAACAATAAACGATTTGATTTGATTTGAACATTTCTTTAGGCATCCTTTTTTTTTTTTTTTTTCAATGGCAAAAAATTGAGAACCCACCGTGTATATGAATAAAACTTTACTAGTTATTTAGGGAATATTTATATTGATTACTTTATGAGAATTATAACAGAATTGTTTTTACTAAGCTTGATTATGTACATATCAACCACTAACATTTTTTTAGGACGGATCTTTTATAGTCGAAGTTGTGTTCTCCTTGTAAAGATCTTTAATTTGATACTCAACTTAACCTATTCTCTCATTAAGGTATTTTCTGGCTCCTCGGGGACTCTCCCCCTGTTGTAATAAACTATTGAGATTTGCTTATAAAATAAATTTTTAGGCATAAGATCCATGTTTTTACAAGCTATTTCTTTATTATACAACGGTTCAACAAACTATTCAATTGTTTATCAAGCTCAAGTTTGTAATTTAAAATCATATCTATTTTGGCAAAGTTGATAATTTGGTGGAAATTTGTTCTACTAATAGAACATTTAATATGATGTACATCTCAATCTATGCTATGATTTAAGATTTTCTTCTGCTTCCTTGCGGACCGTCCTCAGTACGATGCGAAAACTTAATATTTGGTTCAAAAAGTAGTTTTTTGGTATAATATACATGTTTAAAGCGTTATTGTTCTATCTGCAATGGTTCGACAAATATAATACTGTCCCGTAAATGTTTATTAAAATAAAAGTAAAGAATATATATTGAAAAATATTAATTAGTATAATACTGTTGAGATTTAAAACAGTTTTTAAGGACAAGTGTTTTTATTTTAGATCCTAAATTTGCTATTGTAATGTCAAATTTTTCAAAAATGTTTTATTTTTCCAAGCAAACTTATTGATATAACCTAGCTACAAATAACAGCACGTTATAAAGGTAATGGAAGTTTAATTAATTTAAATAAAACATCAGTTGGTGTATGGTAATGTATTGTTAATTTAGTTACTGCTATTTATTTATATGTTTTTGACGGTGTACTGATTCATAACTACAAAGAATACAAATTGTAACGACTGTGAATATTTGACACAATTAAATCATAATTTTGTAATGGCTAAAATACATTTGAAATAATTGAGCTAATTCTAGCAGATATAAATGGTACAATTCTATCAATTAAAACGAAGTATTTGCTTTTATTCAAAATTGTACATGAAATTAGTATTGAAGTCTAGTAGTTTCCAAACTTTAACAATGGCCATTGTGAAACAAACTTTGTTAATGGATTCTGAATCGGTATTGGTAAAATGTATTTTGACTTTTTTATGAGTAAATTTATAAATTGAATATTGGAATATAACAGTTTCTAATTTGGTCAAATCAAAGGGAGTTATTTAAAAGCGAAAGAAAATGTTCAACATTGCAACTATTTTTTTACTTAAATATATGATAAAAGTCACAAAACTACTAATATGGTTACATTTTTTTATCTTATACTCCAAACATATTTATTAGACTGACATTTCCTTCGCTAAAAACAAAATTTAAGCATATAAATTTGTTTTGGTGTAAAATAATTGATGTACAAGTATTTTATTTCATTTTACTTCCAAACAAAATAGTTTATGTGAATTTTTGTTACCCTCATTACGTTGATAATAGTTAATTCAAAAGAGCTAGAGGGAAGATTGTTTTGCGTTTCAGGTTGGACAAAGACTATTTAGAAGTTAGAAGATTAACGTTTTTACAGTCAATTTTCTTATAAAAACTCATGTCAATAGGAGATGCTAGGGAATCCGCAGTGATTCGCACGGAGACTCAGTAGCATTGAAATCCTTACAACATTGCTTTGATCATTTGCTCGTCGCCTAAAAAGGGTCCTGGCAGATAAAGAAACGCAATGTCACACTTCCATTGCGTCGAGGAAAGTCATCACAAAATCAATTTCTCTTTCAGATGACTTTCTTATCAGCGGGCTTTGTAAGGCGAGGCACAACCGCGAACCCTGCACAGCGATTCCTATCGCCCTTTCCCGCTGGAGGGCTATGTCAATGAACTACCTCAGAAGGGCAGATCCCTTCTTCATCCCTAAAACTTTCTATAAATAACATACATAGAAGCAACTGTTCCGTTTAAGTAAACATTAACCAAAGATTTATTTAGTTAGGATCAGTCAATTAGGATTTTATATATTCCTTTCTTAAGTACGTGTACAGGTTAACCATACAAAATAGCATAACCCTTCATTGACAATGTGTTAGACCAACCATATAAATATATAAAATATTGTTTTGTAAATAAAATTTGACTCGTAATAAATTATTGATATCAACAGAGAAAAGCTAGGAGAAAGGAACAGCATAGATTTTACTTTACGTAGCGGTAGATAAAAATAACTAGAATAAAATTAAGATAAGTAAGTATTTTAAACTCATAATGATTATTTTAGAAAAAATGTTAGATAAAATATGTAGATTACAAATCTGAACTTTTTTACTTTATACGTTTTTATATAAATACTAGTGGCTTTTGGGGGCAAAAGCCCCTATATAAATAAAATTAAAACCTTGCTGTTAAATATTTAATGTATAATATTTAATTATTTATAAAAATATATACAGATTAATCAGGTATTATTGTTGTGTTAAAACGTCTCTGTGTGTAAGGATTGTCTGTTTCGTTGTCTTGGTCGACTGTATTTTCAATAAAAAATTAAATTTAATTCCGTCTGGGGATTTTACTCTATTAAATGAAAAGTTGCCCATATGTAAACACTGGTTTGTTCAGGTGAATACCAGCTTCTTAAAGGTTTGGCCTTGCGCCCTGTTAATTAAACAATAACAGTTGGAATATTTGATTGTCTTATTGACAGCTGGACTCAATAAATCAAAACAACAGTTAGAAACCCTCTTCACATAAGGTGAACATGGGAACTTTGAATGCCAATGAGGATAGCCCTAAAGGTGAATGCAAAACTTTTATTTTTCCCGCCATCTACAATATCAGAGCTTTAAAATGAGCCATTTCCTAAGGCCGTACGTAGGTGGAGCGTAACTCTTGGAATTTTGACGCAACCGATTCGCCTTACGAAATTAAATATATAGATTATGTGTTTAAACATACTAAGGGACGTCTGTTCATCGTGTTAGTGGACTTATCTTCTTAGATAAATTTGCTTATGCCCTAACTCACTCAAGATGTTTCCTGGTCTAGTGGCCTATAAACTATTAATATTTAGTACGGTTTTGTCATCAGCGGTTTGTTTTAATATAATTTTGAACTAATAGTAGTGTTATTCTTATGAAAGAAAAGTGTACTTTAACATAATATCTCCACCCTTTCTGAAAGATTTGTTAACAAATACTATCTTAGTGTGCCTATTTTATACAAATTTTAAATTGCCACGAAATTTTAATGTAATCTACTTAGTTTTTAAGTAACTGATGATGAGTAAGTGTGTGTGTGGTATTTCAATTATCTATAATAAAATTGTAAGTATTACAATTAAATTATTACTAAAAAGAGTGGCCGTAGGTCAGGGGTTATGGTGAAGGGGCCTCGTAGTTTGTTCGGGTTCAACTCCTAGTATGACCATAAAGTTTTTACCCCTGTGACAATCCTGTTGATAGTAAGTCACGTGATCAAATGATTCTACAAAACTAAAAAAGGGCTCGTCTAAGCAGGCGAGGGGAACTGTTTATTGGACATCTCTCCCAGAAAAGTCATACATAATTTGAAAATATATAAATAAAAACTTACTGCACAAAAATTAAATGTGGATCACACTCAATAGCATAGTACCGGTTAGTAAAAAGCTTCTGATTCGTGAATTGCCGAAATCGAACACCATAATACTGTTACCTAATGGGAGATATCCTATACAAAGGTGAAGAAAAGTCCCGGAAGAGATTTTTAATTTACGAACGATTACAGATAAAGCAATAACACTTGGCACATCAATACTACACCTATTAATCTACTTTTTGATGTAACTACCATTTTTCTGTCACACCAGGGAGATAGCCTGCAAGGAGTCAGACGAAAATCTGAAATGAGAGCAAAGGTCGAGTAGTACATCAAATTAAAGGTCCATAGCAGTAGAACATAATTTCGGATTCTACAAATCCGACCTCAAAGGTTCGCTCATTAAAACATGGTGCTGGTTTAAACTTTTAAAATGATACAATATAAGTCTTGTTTTAGTCGGTTTATTAGTCTTTTCTTAGCTCAACTTGGGAAAGTTAGACTTTGTAAATACCTACTTGGCTTAAGAAATAGTTTCTTAGGATAGTCGGTGAAGCTTCACTCTCAAAGGACGATGGCCCACTAGGAGGTTTACAAAAATACTAAAATTAGCATATGCCAAGATGTACATCATTTTAAAGGGGTTGCCTAGCACATATGAATACCACAAACATCACTTTAAAAAGTTTATCCAGTACAAAATGAAGATGTTCAAAGATGTTCATGGTTTTAGTAAGACAATGCATTAGTAACCACAATTCAAGTGAACAACTGAATCAAATGAAAAAAGCTGCTGCATGCATTATTTCTGTCGTACAAATGTACATTATGAAGTTAATCATGAAAAGAGTTAGCAATTCGAACATTTACTCTAAAAATATTTGGTAAGTATCACTTGTTTCAATTCAAATTTTTGAACACCTGCCATTTTGTATTTGATCAACCTTTTTAAGTGCTGTTTGTGGTATTCACCTATGCTAGACAACAGCTTTATAATGATGTACATCTGGTCTTATACTAGTTTTAATATTTTTGTCAACCTCCTAGTGGACCATTATCCTTTGGAAGTGAAAAGTCACCAACGATCCTAAAAAACTATTTCATAAGTCCAGTAGTCATTTACAAAGTCTAACTTTACCAAGTTGAGCTAGAAAAAGAATAATAAACCGACTAAAACAGGACTTATATTGTAACTTTTTAAAACTTAAAACCAGCACCATTTTTTAATGAGCGAACCTTTTGAGGTCGGATTTGTGGGTTTATGTTCTACTACTACTACAATATCCGGGACTTTTCCTCCACACTGTATATTGTTTTGAATTTGATGTACTACTTGACCTACGCTCTCATTTAAGATTTTATTTTGACTTCTTGCGGGCTATCCCCCTGATATGACAGAAAAATGGTAGTTACATCAAAAAGTAGCCTTATTGTTCAGAAATTAATTATCTATTCCGGGACTTTTCCTCCACACTGTATATTGTTTTGAAATATAATTGTATAGCTACGAATATGTTTATAATGGAATATAATATTGAGGGTGTCTAAAATTAAGCATAGAGGAGGTTTTTGGTAGCAGCAAATTAGAGGAATTTAACTATCTGACGTCGCTTCTAATACATACTTAAAAATTAATTCACCTGACAACTGAAGTGCTTATCAGACTAAAGGAAGTAGTTATTAATTAAAAAAAACAACATTCAGAAACTATCTCAATGGCTGTCAGTGGTTTTGTTATTTATCTGATATTCTAATCTAATTAATTAGTAGCTAGTTAATTAAATATTTTATCATACTGAGTTCAGAATTACTTATTTAAAAAGACTGATATCTTGTGCTGAATAATTATATCAAAACGAAACCAACCAGTTTCATTTATTAACTCGTTTACTAGTTTGTCCGCTTTATATAATAATAATAGAAACATCGTTGCAATTTTTGTTTGAAATGAAAAACAAGGAAATAAATAGTTTTGGTGATTGTGAATTAACGTAATTTGTTAGTGAATTGCTAATTATATTGATAGTTTATTTTTATTCAAATATGTTTTTGCTATATGTTCCTTTTCTCCTCTTCCGGCTCTCGCTTCTCCTCAGTTTCTTCCACATCATTTAGACTTTCCCTCCAACCTTCCTATTACTGCTCTCTGATTCCACCTATCACTTTCCTCCCTCGATTTTCCTTCCTCTCTCAACATCATCCTTTTCCTCAGCCTTATACCCAACCTTTCATCTTCTAGTTTCTCACCTTCCTACACTTTCTCCCCCATCGAAATCCCTATTTTCGTATCAATATTCCACTAACCCTCGCTAATGAATTAACTGTATGAATTCAGTTTTGTTCATGTGGGTCAACAGAAAATATACGATAACATTAAACATATTTCTTGTTGCCGTTATATTGCAATACAAGTGCATTTCACACAACACTAATGTATTACAGTATAAATACAAGTATTATGGAGATCGATATAGTTGAACACTTTTAACCTAATCAGACCAGAGGGATTCACAAAGGAATTCCTGGTATGATATAGGTCAAGGTGTTTTTCTAAAATCGTAAATCACCGTAATGTTTATTAATTTCGTAATCATGTTTTGATAGATTCATGTTGTAAGACATTCACTTGTATTGTATTTCTACCCATATATAATATGCTAAGAAACGAATCGTAACATTATAATTATGTTCAACCTAATAGACTAAGAAATAATGAAGAATATAAGAGTTCACATACATTCTGCTAACATAAAAAAGGCTAAAATTGTAATTGAGAGAATCTAACCTTTATATTAACAAAGGCCTGTTGCAAAATTGTACGAAACTTGAAGAAGAGCCGAAACAGAAGAAATTGAATGGAAATGAGCAATAAAAGAACATTCAAACAGCATTTATAACACAAAACGACTGTCAAGTTTGTAAAAAACAGGAACACATTTTAGGCAAAATGGTTCTGATTAGACAGTTGACCTGAGTGTGACAGTTAAATTAAATTGAACAACCTGGTAAAGTGAAAGAAAAAAAACTCACTTTCACAAAATAAAACCAGTTTGAACAAAAAGTCCATTCGTCAAAATAAAAATGACTCTTCTTCACATAGTCCGATAATCGGTATATAATATCGATGTGTCCGTGTATACATCGATATATTGATTGTAGTAAATATCGATGAGACCGATTGGGTGGCCTATATGTGAATAATAATACAAATAAACATTAAAAAAGTAATTAAACGTCATGTCGTAAGTTTAGTACAGTCTTTTCTTGGTTATGCTACGTTTTACCAATGATGTCAGGTTAGTTGCCTTTAGTTATCTTCCGATCGTTTTTTCTGTTTACAAATTAATAGAGGACACCCCTGCACACTTCACGTGCCAACCCAATCACTCGCTGCGCTCGTGACACCTGGGACCTCGGCATGTGACTGTTGACACTAAATAATAGTTGTTAAACTATACTAAGTAAAATCATAATATATAAATTTATTTTGATTAAGTAACTCAGTGCAACGTATTTACAGTTGAAATAAAAACAGCCATTGTTATTACTTAAAAGAAAGATTTATAACCTTATCAATATTGTAAACATCATTATATACATTTACAATGAAACTGTTATTAATTTACTAAAATCAACCTAATGTTATCCTTATAGAACAATCTTTTAGATGCGATTTATATTTTTTAGGAGTATTTTATCAAAAAGAAAATACTTTAGTTCAAATTACAGTTAAAATTTGTACCGAATTTCAGCTCAAGGATTATAAGAAGAGCGAGAGTTAGTAATAAGTGAGTGAGGGCTTTCTCCTTTATGTATAGAGATTACAATCATTTTCGGCTCTAAATACAACTGAGTACAATCCAATGTGATTGTGCAATCAGTACTTGGATTGGTATTCCCTACAGCTGTATTGGCGAGTATCAGCTGATCTGGGACCTGACGACACCCCATGGAGTACTAATTATTTCAACCACGGGGGCTCGGTGACTGGCCGCATTTCCGCTTATCTAATCCATTAACCGTCTCTGACCTCTACCTTGGGCCGACTATTACAGTCGGAGTCCATTTATGATCATTACTCCAGACTACTTTCGTTTAAAGGAGTCAGAAGTATTGAACCAGAGGAGAGAAATCTATATTTTGGTAGTACTGCTATTTTTTATATACAAACGAGTAACCAGTTCATGGCAATACGTTACTTGGCTCTGAATATAGAGTAATTTAAACAAATCTATTGAATATGACCAAAGTCTAAATTCGCTTTTACTCCAGTGGTAATCAAAAACTACCAGACTGATTTTAAACGTAAAGTTCATAGTCAATAAAATAATAAAAAAATATTAAATATAAATCATAAAATTATGCAATTATATTTAGTGCATTCATTTGATGTATTTAAGAATTTTGCATAACATTCTTTTGTTGTTATGAATTTTGATATAGCTTAAGTGAAATTAAATAATAAACATGTTTAAATAGATAAACAAAATAATAGATTTATCATCATACAGTGTAAGATAGATTTATCATTTTCTCAGTCTACAATTGCAGTTAAGTTTTAAAATGTGGGTTGTGTCAGCGTGGTAGTTTTTTTTTTATATATTCAGATATCTTTTCCAGATATCAGGATTTGAGACACCGACATAACTTTTGCCTATTTAAGGTAAATATAAATGAATACATAAGTGTATGGTGAGTGAGAATGATCTGATGATGTAGTCTGGTTACTGATTTCAACGTATGCTTAGAAAAGACCGTTTATTAACACAACAGTAGTCAGGGCAACTAAGTAACCTTCAGTTTAAAGTATAAATCCAAACCATGTAGTATTGGTCTGATTTTCAGCTAATGACAAGCCTAATATTCGATTTTCAGCTAGCTGACAAGCCTAATATTTGATTTTCAGTTAGCTGACAGGCCTAATATTTGATTTTCAGTTAGCTAACAAGATAATATTCGATTTTCAGCTAGCTGATAAGCTTAATATTTGATTTTCAGCTAATTACATGCATAATATTCGATTTTCAGCTAGCTGACAAGCTTAATATTCGATTTTCAGCTAATGACATGCATAATATTCGATTTTCAGCTAGCTGACAAGCCTAATATTTAATTTTCAGTTAGCTGACAGGCCTAATATTCTATTTTCAGTTAGCTGGCAAGCTTAATATTCGATTTTCAGGTAGCTGACAAGCGTAATATTCGATTTTAAGGTAATGAAAAGCATAATATTCGATTTTCAGCTAGCTTACAAGCCTAATATTCAATTTTCAGCTTGCTGACAAGCCTAATATTTAATTTTCAGTTAGCTGACAGGCCTAATATTCTATTTTCAGTTAGCTGACAAGCTTAATATTCGATTTTCAGGTAGCTGACAAGCCTAATATTCGATTTTCAGCTAATGACAAGCATAATATTCGATTTTCAGCTAGCTTACAAGCCTAATATTCAATTTTGTTCCTAAAACGCGATCCGAGCCTTTGTTACCAACTAACGGACGCTCTAGACTCTGTAAAAGTACCTTTGCCGATGGCAAACATTAAACAGACGTTGAGTCGGTATTAAGAGAGCTGAGAAAAAACATGTAGACTTCAATACCCGCAACACTTTGTCCCAAAGTAACTGGATTACAATATTACCCCTCGATTGACGACTAATTTTCAAAAAGCAGATGCTGATCCCTTCCGGGGTTTGTCGTATAGTTAGTATTACCAGATGAAGTGGTGGACGGTAGATTTGAGATTGGGAGTTGTCATCAGGATTTCTTCGAGTGTGTTTCCTGGTCTGCAACACATCAGAATAATACTTGAGAAATGTATCCTTTCCCAGTGCAGACGACAAGGTCGGGTTTGGGTTACTTAGAGCGGAATCGATATAGTTATTGACCCACCCTCCCACCTATACACGTACAATGGTACAGTACGCGCGCTGAAGGTCCGGCCTCCTGGCTAGCCTACTAGTCATATAAAAACATCGACTCTGAGCGAGGCGATCACAGACAGATCGTAAAGGGTGATTGTTTACGTGTTTACGGAGTATTTGTATTTTGCTATTTCTTGTAATTAGACCAGTATTTAAAATAAAACATCAAATAGGTTAAGAGTTTGAAAATTACCAAATTAAAACGTATATCAATAACAACATTTAAATATATCATACAAAATTATAAATCAGTTAATAACTTTAATTGAAATTAAGTAACAAAGAAATATATACTTCTTACTGTCACTAACAAAAATATTTCTGTGATTTCCTGAACCGTTAAAATACATATAATTTTTATTTAAATTGGTTTAAAATAAAAATGTCGAGTTGGGAGTGACTCGTCAGTTTTATAAAACTCATGGACGGTTCTTCTAACGACACATTTGTCGAAATCGTCTAGTTCTGTCACTGTTTTTTTTTTTTTTTTTTTTTTTTTTTTTAGTTGTGAAGGAACACTCTCTTTCCGCTGAAGTGTCCAATAAACACTTTTCACGGCGAATTTCCTTCATAAGAGTTTTTGAAACGCCACATGCAACTGCAGTTAGTTCTAACGATTTTTTTACGGGGATTCGTTGTTCATCTCTTAATTTGGCCTCATTCGCCATGAACTCACTTACTCTCCAAATAATTTCCCTACCCTGACTTCTAGTAGTTTTTCCTTGCTACTTTAGGAATAAAGCGAGCCATAGTTGAGGCAGGAACCACCATAGAATAAACTATTTAGGATTTACGTTCACTAATTTTACAACCTTAAGAGTCTGCAGAGGCTGTCGGCCATGTTGGTTTTAATCTCATTAGAACGATATTTTTTCGAACCAGACAAATGATCACGCGTGTCCAAATTTAACAGTTATTTTTAAACGGTCTTTTCCAAACAAATTGCATTTGATCAAGAGTGAAATTACTCGTTGAACTGCTTTGTGGATTCATAATTAGTTTAATAGAATAAATATAAAATTTATTTAGATTAAACTTTTATTTTCACCTATTTTTCAAAACTAGGCGTATGTATTCATAATATCAAAAGCAAACCCAATGCGCAATATGATAGCATTTTAAATGACACCTCATTCACAACTTTTAGTAAATAAATAATGATAAAAATATGGATTCAAAATAATGATGTTTTTATGAGAATTAAACCAGTATGGCTGACAGACTCTGCAGACTCTTAACACACTCAAGGAACACAAAAAAATACAAACTGACTTATTACACTACAGTAGTTAGATAAAAACAAACATATAACCAACTAAATAATTTTTATTGTACACTTGAGTAAACATTCTTAACACGCTAAACCACAAGCCAATAAATTGCACGCAGTCTGGAAACGTACTGAATGTGCATCCGTAGATAACAATTAACGTAACTTATTTTAGAAGCAAGCATGGAAAAGACTCCTAGCGTGGGAAAGTCTGACAGTAGCGAATGTTTCCAGGACTGCAGGCATATTGGGCCCTCCACCCGTCTCTTCCCTATCACCGCTCGGCGGGCTCGAGGCCGGACCTTCGGCGCGCGGTCTATACTGACTCACAAGTCTAACTTTACACGTACATAGTGCTTACCCACCCACACACGTACAGTGGGACTGAACCCATACACGGACAGTGGTATTGATCTATAGATTATTGATCTCTGCGGGCAAATTATTCAGACTGAGTAAGATGAGAACCAGTACAGTTTCTACTGACAAAAACCTCGAGTCTAGGCCACGATTCGAACCCACGTAATCTCTTACTGAAACCTGACTCCACTCGACCACTGAATCCATTAAATTGTATAGTAGCATTTATTTATAAATTAGGAAACCAATCCTCGTTAGATTAATCTAATAACACCTTACACAATAAACTGTGAATGTCATATTACATGATTGATGAGATATTTTTAATAGTTGTACAAATGTTTTAAATAGGCATAGTTATATATTCATTGAAGGAGTTTGCAGAGATTGTCGGCCATGTTGGTTTTAATCCCATAAAAACAATGTTATTTTCGAATCCGTATGTTTTCGTTATTTATGGACCAAAAGTTCTGTACGGTGTGTCATTTTAAACGTTAACCTATTGCACAATGGGTTTGCTTTTGATATTTTGAATACATACGCTTAGCTTTGAAATATATGTGAACATAAAAACTTAAATAACTAAATTTTTGTATTTATAGCTTACTAAGAGTTTATAAAGCAATTCCAACGCACAATTTTATTTCTTGATCAAATGCAATTTGTTTGGAAAAATTCGTTTAAATATAACTGTTTGGATAAAAGTTTGGATAAGCGTGATCGTATGTCCGGTTCGAAAATAACATTGTTCTTATTTGATTAAAACCAACATGGCCGACAGTCTCTGCAGAAACTTAAACTTGTACTACTTAATATCCTTTGTTATAATTTGTAACAAATATTCTTATAGGATGTTGTAACAAGTTAGTTCAAGATAGATATCAAAGTAACAACAAAAGAGATATTGAACTTAAGTTGTTTTGTAAAATAACTTGGATCATAATTTGAAAATTTAGTAAGTAAATAAACACAAGCCCACCAGTTTACAACAGTGACATTGACCCGCGTACTCACCCTTACACAAAAATAGTATTGACATTCAGTGGTGTCAATACTATTTACTTACAATAATAAATAATAACTATAAGAGATGATTTTTTAATTCCATGTTCACCTATGGTACAAACATCTTTACAATAAAACAATAATTATTATTAAAGGTCTATGATTTATTTAATTCCTTTAAAACGATCATCCATTCTGAAATCACAGCAGCATAAATGAACTTCAAGAAAAATGAAGAAAAGGTAATCAGAGTGATTGAAAGAGGTTGAAAAAGCAAACATGGCTTCAAGAGGGAGCGGATTAGAAGCGCCGGTCATTAAATATTCACGATCTCGTTATCTTTCAATAATCTACAAATTAATTTGCACAAAAGGAGCCGCCAGGTTGTACGCGGAAACTTGATTAGCTGTGAAGGCTTTACATAATAAGTCGAGATATTTGTGCAGCTGTGAACACGCATAGCTGGCCACTGGAAAGACAGGTGCGGTTTGATCTCACGTGTTTCATCTATAACTGTCGGAATGAGGGACTAATTGTCACATGGCAAATAAGAGAATTACTCACTAACACTATATTATTTGTTGTAATAGTATTCACATTAATTTAGTTTATATTCATGAGCTTTTCCTAGTGCTAATATCAACAATTAATAAGTTTACTACTGGAAACGCACTTGTGCGTAAAATTGAGCTTGCGCGGTGTGCGGACGACGCACTTGTGCGTCATGGACTAAAACAACTGATCACCGCTAATTAATGGTTTATTGTAGAATGAGATTGTTTTGCGTTTTATACATTTGTATGTATAGGTTATGTGACTTTTGATGTGTATTCGATTTAAGTTTACGTTTTTATTATTTATTAGATAGTTTTCCGAAATGACACGTATGATTTTAGCATATGTCAAAGGACATAATATTTACTCAGAAATGAACGTGTTAATGTATATATTCGAATAAAGCTATTACCCTAGATTTGTAATCCAATGCCTTAACATGATTTGTATGTGTAAACATGAACTTATTGTTAACGTTAAATTTTTAATTTATTTATAAGACGCCGATCGTCAAGATATGGGCGAATATGGATTTCGAATGAGTGTGATGAGTGTAGATGAGCGAATGTAGTCATTGTTACAACCTAAGGCCGACTATTCCTTAGAAAGTGTCATTAATAGCCCAATGACAAATGAACAGCCGGTGATTATCAGCTGATCCCTCTCAAAATGTAGTTAATTCATGTTCCAACATAAAATTATTGGATGCATAGAATCACAAATCAAGTGTTAAATTTATAAATTGTTTTCAAAGATTTTTTCCAGTTTATCGCAGAAAATCGACTATCGAGTTTTTATTTGTAGTCATCTATGGTCCAAATATTGATCAAAGAAAAGTTAAGTATCAATTTTAGGACCTGTAGTGTTCACATAAAACAGATTTCTAACTGACAGTAAGAACTTTTGTTTCCAAGCTACTGACACGTACAGTAGTATTTAAATATGAAGGGGACTTAAAATCCAACAACCCTTTTTTATGCAAACAATTGAATACTTGGGGAAAAATTACAAAAACATAAATGGTAGTTATAGGGAATTATTAGAATGTCACATATTACAACAAAATAAAAGTTATTAAGAATTCGCAAGTGTCAAAATAGGGCGTCAGCAGGAGTGTCAAAATCAGGGTTTCACAAGAGTTCAAGATAGGAGGTCGACAGGAGTGTCAAAATGGGATTTCCACCGGAGTGTTAGAATGTGGAGCCTACAGGAGTGTCAAATCATTTAATTCGTGTTCCTAACAAGACATATGAACGGAATTCAAGTCCATAATATTATTTAACAATTTTCAAAAAATCGTTAAGTAACATTTTCAAAAATTACTTAAAAATACGTTAATAACTAACCTAAAATATCGTTTAACTTAGGAGTAATTAAGTATAATGATAAAAGTGATATATTTACTCATATAATGATAATACATCAAAGTATATATGTGTTTATATTTCGAAGGAAGAAAGGAATAAACGTTTTTGGTAGGTCTTGTGAGATGGGGCTGACTGACTGAACGCACGATTGGGTCCAAGCCACTCTCCCATCGACATCAAACCCTTCGCACCGACATCCCCCAGCAATTCCACAATCCCGTTAACTTTTATTGCGTTTACGTAATTTTCAAATGGGTTAAAAGTCATGTTTTAAGCATTTTAATTGTATTTAACTGGATACAAACGCTGTAACAAAAATTAGTTTTGATAAAAATTAACCATTTTTAATTATTTTTAAAGGTTTTCTTTACAATTTAGAAAAAATATGCCTTTAGCTAATTTTAAATTTGTGAGATTCGTACCTTTGGATTAAAAATTGTACAATTTCATACATCAATACTTGAATTGAGAATCAAATAGAGATAATAAGATTCAATATTAATACAAACATATACACATACATAAAATACTTATTTCATGGATTAAAATTAATCCATAAACTAATTGAAATAGCTTATTCAGCGTTAGAAAAAGAGAATAGAAAGCAAAATTTAACACTATTAAAACATTACACTTCACCAAGCAATAATATCTTTCTACCATTTTTGTAAATACTTTTTGTTTTGTTTAAAAGTGTTAATGGGTTTTTATAAAATAATTAATAGTTTAAAATGTTAATTGATAAATGAGAATGAACAAATGTTAGACTATGATATAGAATATTTTAAATAATATGAAAAAGTTCTACGTTAAAAAAAAAATGAAAACTTTGAAAATTGCCTAGATTTAGAATATAGGCCCTAAATAAAAACTGTTTAAAAATCAACAAATACACCATAATAACAACACTTCAAATAGAACAACAATAATTAATACATATATTTATGATTAAATAGAAAATATTTATTTTGCTGTTTAAATTTTCATGATTTAAAGCTGAACACAAATTAATTTTAAATAGTGAATGCAGTTGTAAAGCTAGTCTTAATAAAATATAATTTATTCAAGTCTATATGTACCTGAAACATCTAGATTGGAATAATTTAATGATCAGCTGACTACTTAATGATCAGCTGACTACTTAATGATCAGCTGACTACTTAATGATCAGCTGACTACTTAATGATCAGCTGACTACCTAATGATCAGGTGACTACTTAATGATCAGCTGACTACTTAATGATCAGCTGACTACTTAATGATCAGCTGACTACTTAATGATCAGCTGACTACTTAATGATCAGCTGACTACTTAATGATCAGCTGACTACTTAATGATCAGCTGACTACTTAATGATCAGCTGACTACTTAATGATCAGCTGACTACTTAATGATCAGCTGACTACTTAATGATCAGCTGACTACCTAATGATCAGGTGACTACTTAATGATCAGCTGACTACTTAATGATCAGCTGACTACTTAATGATCAGCTGACTACTTAATGATCAGGTGACTACTTAATGATCAGCTGACTACTTAATGATCAGCTGACTACTTAATGATCAGCTGACTACTTAATGATCAGCTGACTACTTAATGATCAGCTGACTACTTAATGATCAGGTGACTACTTAATGATCAGCTGACTACTTAATGATCAGGTGACTACTTAATGATCAGCTGACTACTTAATGATCAGGTGACTACTTAATGATCAGCTGACTACTTAATGATCAGCTGACTACTTAATGATCAGCTGACTACTTAATGATCAGCTGACTACTTAATGATCAGCTGACTACTTAATGATCAGGTGACTACTTAATGATCAGCTGACTACTTAATGATCAGGTGACTACTTAATGATCAGCTGACTACTTAATGATCAGCTGACTACTTAATGATCAGCTGACTACTTAATGATCAGCTGACTACTTAATGATCAGCTGACTACTTAATGATCAGGTGACTACTTAATGATCAGCTGACTACTTAATCAACTAAGGACTATTTAACAAATAAAACGTTACTTATTAATGTTTTAGCTAAGGTTCAATTTTAAATGTAAATTTACAAATTTATGGAAAAACAAACAAATCAAGTACATACTTTAAAGTCTATGTTTAAAATGTGGTAAACTTAATTCTTTTACATTTTTAAGAATTATGCCGCTATTATTATTTCCTTTTCAAACAAGATTGATTATTGTGTAATTTACTTCGTTAAATACACTAATAAATGTTAAACGACATTATTTCCTCAACAATAACTTAAGACTGATTTTAATACCTAAAATTAATAAAATAACATGAATGTTTATTTTTCAGCCTGCAATGCTAATTTAGTAATAATGATGAATTATAAAGGAGAGGCTGTTCTTTTTACCTCCAGTCAAGGCCAGGCCAGGATTCGTACCGGCGTTATCTCTGTCTGGCACATGGTCCTAACGCCATACACCGCTCAGCCATTGGCTATCCTTAAGGAGGTTGTCCAGTTGCACTGAGCCATGGTCAGTTTAAATCGGCCTAATGTAGCCGATCGTTTATTTATTTATTTTTGTAACAAATTTGTTAGTTTTTTACAGAGTAAATTAATGGAGCAGCATGCACAACGACATACCTTGCATATTACTAAGGAATTTATAATATATATTATTTATGACGTGTTATAATGACAATCAAAGCATTTTACTCACTTTGCACTATACTAAGTTGTAATATCTGTGATATATGTTGTGACTTCTTCTGTTTCGGAGTTTTCCAGTTTGCCTTTGATGTGCGTACGGAGAAATCCTAACATGAGATGAGAGTCAGTTAAAGTCATTAGTATTATAATTGAAATTTTAGTAACACACTTAAGCAATGATAGTATAATATATAGGCCTAAGTTAGCGACGTGGTTACCTGGGGAAATGAAAATCTGCAGTAAGAACTACGCAGGGCTAAGTTTGGTAATCCTTATAAAAAACCATTTTCGTTTTAGAAAATTGCACTGTCGAATGTAAATCTTGTTCAAAATTAATTAACTCTCAATAAATTCTACTTTGTTATCGACAACCATCATGTACACCAATCATACATCAGTATGTGTCATTTGTTTCATAGAAGTGAATTTTTGTCGAATCTGTCATTACAACAGAATATGCCGGGGTGGAAGTGTGACTAGGGAAGCTAAGCGTTCTACCTGAAGAGTCCCATATATGACCGCCGGTGCAACTAGACATGTTAGGGACAGAGGATTATTTCGCCCCTTATAAATTCCTTCAAACACCGGTGCAACTAGACATGCTAGGGACAGAGGAATATTTCGACCCTTATAAATTCCCTCAAACGCCGGTGCAACTAGACATGCTAGAGGATTTCGACCCTTATAAATTCCTTCAAACGCCGGTGCAACTAGACATGCTAGGACAGAGGATTTCGACCCTTATAAATTCCTTCAAACGCCGGTGCAACTAGACATGCTAGGGACAGAGGAATATTTCGACCCTTATAAATTCCTTCAAACGCCGGTGCAACTAGACAAGTGAGGGACAGAGGAATATTTTGACCCTTATAAATTCCCTCAAACGCCGGTGCAACTAGACATGCTAGGGACAGAGGATTATTTCGCCCCTTATAAATTCCTTCAAACGCCGGTGCAACTAGACATGCTAGTACAGAGGATTATTTCGCCCCTTATAAATTCCTTCAAACGCCGGTGCAACTAGACATGCTAGGGACAGAGGATTATTTCACCCCTTATAAATTCCTTCAAACGCCGGTGCAACTAGACATGCTAGGGACAGAGGATTATTTCACCCCTTATAAATTCCTTCAAACGCCGGTGCAACTAGACAAGTGAGGGACAGAGGAATATTTTGACCCTTATAAATTCCCTCAAACGCCGGTGCAACTAGACATGTAAGGGACAGAGGAATATTTTGCCCCTTATAAATTCCTTCAAACGCCGGTGCAACTAGACATGTAAGGGACAGAGGATTATTTCGCCCCTTATAAATTCCTTCAAACGCCGGTGCAACTAGACATGTAAGGGACAGAGGAATATTTCGCCCCTTATAAATTCCTTCAAACGCCGGTGCAACTAGACATGTAAGGGACAGAGGATTATTTCGCCCCTTATAAATTCCTTCTAACGCCGGTGCAACTAGACATGCTAGGGACAGAGGATTATTTCGACCCTTATAAATTCCCTCAAACGCCGGTGCAACTAGACATGCTAGGACAGAGGATTTCGACCCTTATAAATTCCTTCAAATGCCGGTGCAATTGGTAATAATCCATATCAAATATTATAGCCAAATTTTATTGAAAAACGTAAATATAATGTCTACTATTATTTATAATATAGCTAAGTTAAATAAAATTATAAATATTTGGAATATATTTAAAAATATATAGATTATATATTTGAAAACTCATGTTTTTACTAAAAAAATATATTTTCAACAATAATGATTGTGATATCATTATTGTTGGATATCGTTAACAGATATATTTCAAATTATTTAACTTTAGTATATTTTGAAGTATAATGACAACTTTTTTTTCAATAATCCATCCTCTTTTCATTTCAACTAAAGTCTTCAACTGGTCTATTTTTTAGTGTAAAACACATACATAATCCTCGAAATATAAAAAGTTACACCCAAAGCACAGTACTTATTCTTTCATAACCTTAAGGACACAGCCTTAAAGAGAAGTACTCTTGTTGATGATCATGTTTAAGGCTGACTCCAGCAACGTTTACGAGAAGTCCTTACTTTCCCCACTAGATTTACAAATTTATGGAAAAACAAACAAATCAAGTACATACTTTAAAGTCTATGTTTAAAATGTGGTAAACTTAATTCTTTTACATTTTTAAGAATTATGCCGCTATTATTATTTCCTTTTCAAACAAGATTGATTATTGTGTAATTTACTTCGTTGATACAAAAATACACTAATAAATGTTATACGACATTATTTCCTCAACAATAACTTAAGGCTGATTTTAATACCTACAATAAATAAAATAATATTAATCTTTATTTTTCAGCCTGCAGTGCTAATTTAGTAATAATGATGAATTATAAAGGAGAGGCTGTTCTTTTTACCTCCGGCAGCATTCCTGGGACTTATAGACCTTAAACGGTTCACTGCGTGTCGTTCTACCTCCACGTCTTCCACTAAACTTCATACTTTTGTTTTACTGTCCATTGTAATATTTACTGTAGACATTTCAAGACACAATAAGTAGTTTTGTAGATACTTTTTATTTACAAGCGGCTGTTTGTTTTATTCAGTTAAGCTGCTGAACAACTACGAGTAAGATTAATGAGATAAGTAACTGTTTGGGAGAACATTTTTCCATGACATCTTTTGGTAAACATACATTTTTAACGAACCTACTCCAACTATTTTACGTACTTACGAATCATCCATCTTACATTATTTAACATATGTACTTGCACATAAAAGAGCCCTCAACAATCTTAGCAAATATGGCTTAACAAACTCGCAATATTTTATGCCCTACATATTTCCAGATTCACCCCCACATTATCATACATTGCTTGAGGTATTCAGCTTCTTACATACTCATGTACTTTCACATTTAACGGGACCTCTCCAATCTTGAATTAACATATCCTATTTCATGACATGTCTTCCGTACCGTCAAAGTGAATGAGCGTTCTTTCTCCACATTAAACTTGTTAAAAGCCCTCCTACATTTTATATGGCATAGTGGCTCAGTGGCTAAGGCTTCGAATTGTGGAGGACAAGGTCCAAGGTTCGAATCCCCACTGAGCAAACGGTCGGTACTTCACTCGTTCACGCACTGGCCTGTAGGCCCATGTGAACTGGTAAGTGAAGTTAAAAAAAACTCCGTTATTAACCATAGTATGTAGATTTAATGTATATCCAGACGTTTTACTCTCTATATACTCCCACTTTAATTATATTTTTCAAACTGACCATGTAACTATATTTGGAAGAGCCGAACGGTCTTAAGGCGTAGGACTTAATACCTGAGTTAGATATTGCGCAAGTTCGAAACCTGCCCTTGACTTGTTAGCTTTTATAGTATTATTCACTTTGTACTGTACTGGCTCTCTTCTTTACTCTGTCTGATAATTTCTCCATTCAGATCAATAGTCTATGGTAATGGGCAGAGTAGGGTTAAAAAGGAGATTGGCATCTCCTTAAAAAAAAAAAAACTTCAATATGACATATGTAACTATAATGTAGTTTTATAAATCTTAACGAAATAATTTTGATACGTAAAACGTGAGGTCAGTTTTAATTAAGTACAACTTTTCTGGTGTTTATAATTAATTAATTTAATTAAATAGTTATGAAACAACGTTACATGAGTTTGTACAAAAGTTACTCTATTATTTTTTTGTGTTTTATAAAGGATTGCATAAGAGTTTATTTAAAGTTTTATTATTTTAAATAATACCTTAGAATTGCAGATAAAAAAAAAAAAAAAAAAAAAAAAACTATTGATGAGTAAATATAAGGTTATCATAATTTCTTCATCATTAACGACACTTTCTAAGGAATAGTCGGTCTTAGTTTGTGACAGTGACTATATTCACACATCTACACTCACCAAACTCGTTCGATCAAACTCGACTCATCCATATTCGTCCATATCTTGACGATCGGCTCATTAAGAATAGATCAAAATAAATAGACCATTATCCGAATCAATAATATATTATTTAATGACTGTCATATTTTAATTGTCAAGGTATTAAAGCGAGAGCCAGAGGTAGCCATAAAAGAAAGCCAGTAATAAAACGAAAGGTTTATCGGGGAGCGGTGTCGTTTGGGGGCAGGAAGGGAATCCAAAGTTTACTGCGAAAAAGAACTTGGTTACGGAGGCAATTTGACAAATGGAAAGCCAATCGATTGGATGTATCAACAGAGAGTAAACAAGTGTAAAATTCACTTTAGAATAATATAACTAAAAACAATTACTTGTCCTATTATGGACGTAATAATGTATTCTAAACACGGTGCGATCAAACTTAATAAAAATTAGTTTTAGTTTGGTTGAATACTATACAAAATTATTCTTCATCTAGATTAGTTAAAATGGAATATTGAAAGACTGTGCTATAAAATACAAAAAGTAAACAGAAAGAATTTAAGAGTTAGAAACGTTCTATTTACTATTTCAATATTTTACCTTTCAGTCACATATATTTCTGTCTAGATTGAAGTTACTTGAGCAAATTACTCTAATACATTAAATATTAACATTTGACAATGTCTACTTAAGTAACAATGCTTTACCTAAGCAATGAATTGATATTTATTGTGTATTATGTCAAATATTATAGAAATACATCACCTTTTCCAACCGGGAATTCATTGATGTAGAGACTAAATACTGAAACTACAATCATTACAAAACAATAAATTTGATAAAATAAACAAAATAGCAATGTAAATACGCTATACTATGCAGTAAAAGAACATCAGAATAATAAAAACACAAAAACAATACAGTAGTATAATTATACTAATAACATTCAATAAATACAGTAATTTAAATTAAATTATTTAACATTGTAGTAAATACAAAAAGTCATATAAGTTAAAGATAAATTCTAGATGATATGTGGTCAAATAAGTATGATGATATGTGGTCAAATTAGTATAAATACATCTAGAAATATTTTAAAATATGTATACTGGAAATAACTGGCTAATATGAAATATATATTTTTGATGTTACTGTAATATTCCCTAGGTAACGGTAAAAACAGAATAAAAAGTTAAAAGTTTTGTCATATTCTCATCTGTATTTTGTAAAAATTATTTCTCTTTTTTACTTTAGTTGAAGGCTCTGACTATTTAAAGCTTTGCTTCTTGATTTTAAGAACTTATGTTAAATGATAATAATAATAATAATAAAAGCCCTCTATGATTGAGGAAAAAACCAGATACTGATAAACTACAAGGAACTCTAACCTTTTAAATAGATCAAAGGAAGATGTTAAAGTAGGGGAACCTTATCATTTCTTGTAATTCAAAAGAGTGGCACGAAGAATAGATATATATTAAATTGGTAGGGGAGTAGTTGAAAGAGACCAAAAAAATGAGTTCTGTAAACATTTTTAACATTAATTTTGTTGGCGAAGGAAAACTAAACTTGGCTAAGTATCGAAGTTTGTATCAACGATTCAACACTAAGAATTGTTTGAAAAATTATTGTCGAAATTGTTATTATCTGTACCGTCTGTATTAAGAGTCTGCAGAGGCTGTCGGCCATGTTGGTTTTAATCCCATAAGAACAATTTTATTTTTGAACCGGACATACGATCAAGCGTATCCAAATCATACAGTTATTTCTAAACGGATTTTTTCAAACTAATTACATTTGGTCAAGATCAAAATTGCGCGTTGGAATTGCTTTGTGAATTGATAATCAGTTTTATAGAAAAAGTATACAAAATATTTTTTGAAGTTTTTATTTTCAGCTATTTTTCAAAACTAGCAGTATTCATTCAAAATATGAAAAGAAAACCCAATGCGCAATATGATAACGTTCAAAACAACCCCTCACACACAACTTTTGGTCAATTAATAACGAAAAAAGATGGATACATGCAAATAAAATTGTTCTTATTGGATTAAACCAATATGGCCGACAGCCTTTGCAGACTCTTAATGGACGAATAGGGTTGAGTGGAATATAGGACTAAATAGTCCTAACTACACCACGTTAATAAAGGTTTCATTTCATGAATGTAACTTTCTTTTTTGGCGTGTTAAAGAAACGTATATTGATATTATATTAAACTCCAACCTCTAGATTTATGATTTTAAACTTTACGCCTGATTTACAAGTTTGAACTTGACTATCTAATGTTACAATGAATCTCGATTTAGTATACAGAGAAAAATGAAACAGAAAACGCTTTGTTATTGCCGCAGCGAACGCCTCAGTGGTATTTTGTTCTAATTAATGTTCCTAATCTAAAAATAAAACGGATTACAATCCAACAATTGTTTGACATAATAAAAACAATACTGTAATTGTTTGACATAAATGTTTATGAGTTGGTGTGGCAGACATTATGAAGCGATATGGGACGGCATTGCCTCAAGTATTTGATATTACTTTCACTCGCGGCCCGTCAGGCTTGAATATTTTATACCGAACCACATTATGAGAACCAGACGGTGGTGGGGGCTCACTTAAAATACCTCCCTTCGCCACGGTATGAAATTGTTTAGACATTCTCGAAAAATTCTACAACGTGGTGATTAAAGAACAAAACCCCGACAAGGTGTTGCTTTCTTTATAAACACGATAAGAAAACTGTTTCTACCTGCTAAGGAATGTTTTAAACTCAATGTAAGTTGATTAGATATTAAAATACATTGACCTTAGTACCTAGTTGTATATTGACCTCACATGCTTGTACTAGTAGTTTTGTGACTCAGTGCTAGCTAGACTGTGATCAACGACATGCTTGTACTAGTAGTTTTGTGACTCAGTAGCTAGCTAGACTGTGATCAACGACATGCTTGTACTAGTAATTTTGTGACTCAATAGCTAGCTAGGCTGTGATCAGCGACATGCTTGTACTAGTAGTTTTGTGACTCAGTAGCTAGCTAGACTGTGCTCAACGACATGCTTGTACTAGTAGTTTTGTGACTCAGTGCTAACTAGACTGTGATCAACGACATACTTGTACTAGTAGTTTTGTGACTCAGTGCTAGCTAGACTGTGATCAACGACATGCTTGTACTAGTAGTTTTGTGACTGTGCTAGCTAGACTGTGATCAATGACATGCTTGTACTAGTAGTTTTATGACTCAGTGCTAGCTAGACTGTGATCAACGACATACTTGTACTAGTAGTTTTGTGACTCTGTGCTAGCTAGACTGTGATCAATGACATGCTTGTACTATTAGTTTTGTGACTCAGTGCTAGCTAGACTGTGATCAACGACATACTTGTACTAGTAGTTTTG
Organism: Stictocephala bisonia; assembly: GCA_035578905.1. Classification (NCBI taxonomy): domain Eukaryota; kingdom Metazoa; phylum Arthropoda; class Insecta; order Hemiptera; family Membracidae; genus Stictocephala; species Stictocephala bisonia. The sequence continues at coordinate 818,726 of JAQJVL010000147.1, read as the reverse complement.
TGACTCTGTGCTAGCTAGACTGTGATCAACGACATACTTGTACTAGTAGTTTTGTGACTCTGTGCTAGCTAGACTGTGATCAATGACATGCTTGGTAAACTGTGATCAACGACATGCTTGTACTAGTAGTTTTGTGACTCAGTAGCTAGCTAGACTGTGATCAACGACATGCTTTTACTAGTAGTTTTGTGACTCAGTAGCTAGCTAGACTGTGATCAACGATATGCTTTTACTAGTAGTTTTGTGACTCAGTGCTAGCTAGACTGTGATCAACGACATGTTTGTACTAGTAGTTTTTTGACTTAGTGCTAGCTAGACTATGATCAACGACATACTTGTACTAGTAGTTTTGTGACTCAGTGCTAGCTAGACTGTGATCAACGACATACTTGTACTAGTAGTTTTGTGACTCAGTGCTAGCTAGACTGTGATCAACGACATGCTTGTAATTTTATAAATCACAACAAAATAATTTTGGCACGTAAACATGATGTTTATTTTAATTAAGTATAACTTTTTGGTGTTTTATAATTTCTTTATTTCATAAATTAATTCTGAAACAACGATAGATACATTTGTATAAAAATTACAAAATATGTGTGTTTTATACAACATTTTGAGTTTTATTATGTTACAAAAATTCTTATACCAGTACGCTTCATGAAAGTGTAATTACAAAATTATTTTTACCAGGAACGGAAATGTATTCCCATTTTTGAATTCATCATCTATTTCAACTAATAATCGGCTTCTGTAAGTAGTTGCGAAACCTATCCAATCCATCCCCTTTATTGGGGAAACACTTGTGAAGTTATATTTTTAATTACAGTACAACTATCAGAAATGCTTTAGTTAAAAGTTAATGAATTAAAGCACAGTTATAGCAAGTTAGAAATACGTTCACAGTTTAGTGACTTATATATGAACACGATAAACTATAATTAGCTCTAATAATGTCGATCATAGGCCTAATTTTTTCTTAAATTATTTTCCGAGGTATGTCTGGCCTGATGCAAAATAATAAGGCGATCCCATTCTGTGGTTACTAACTGTCACTTTATCGACACTTATTATTATCTAAATTACATACTTGGAGATATTTATAGGTTTATATTACTCGTAAGACCATATTTTAATGCTTGATATAAAACCAATGTTATTCACAACAATTATCACTTAACACACACGAGTTTGTGTTCACATAGTACTCGTTAACTGTCACTTCTGCTCCAGGCCGAGAAATCTCACTTCCACTAAAACAGACTGACCCGTCGGCTGAGGGCTGCCTTTATATAAATCGTCACTGCAAGATGTTTCTAGATGTGTTATTCGAGATCGTTATCGAAAAGTCTTGTACAATTTGGTAACATTGACTAGAAATTATTGCTATTTAAGAGCTTCTAGATTGGTTCAGATGCCAAAACAATTAGTGGTGCAAGGAGAGGGACGTGGCACTCTCGGTAATCGCCGTGCCGTGACAATGCATACGCAGTGTAGTTAAAATAGTCGTTCAAGAGAAATATGGATGTACGCCTGACGTAAAAGTCTATCATAAATCATATGAGCAGGTTAAAAGGCTTGTAATGATACGTGTTGAAAGGCTGGTTATGGTTCAGCCATGCGCTTGTGGAAGACAAAGCGCATGTCTTGAATTATGGGGAAGTAAAGTTGATTTTAAAGTGGTTAATGTTCTAAGTATTTTAACTATTTAAAAATGTGAAATTTTAAGTCGATATTTAAATCAGTTAAATTTTTATTAAAATGAAACGATACTTAAAAAATGTTTTGGGAAAGCAACTATATACTGACCGATATTGAGGCCTTATTAGTTAATTACTATTTACATATGTGCAATGACGTCAAGTATTTGTTATTTTGGCTCATCTGGTAGCATTATTATATATTTTCATCGATTAGTACCACGTTTCTTAAAAATTTAAGTATAAATTTGTAAGAAAATGCTAAATATGCACTCAGAGTAGTTGATAACAGACTTTACTAGTAAAATTGTTCACAAAGGTTTACAATCATTATAAAATTACTGACTAAACTAATGAACTGACATGATAAACTTACTATAATGTAAGTATAAAATGTACAAAATATTAATTAAGGTCATAGATTTTGGTAAACTGCGTTTAACTTTATTAGACCAGAGGAATAACGTTGGTTTTCAACTACACTACTTGTATACTAACACTTGCCACTGTCGGGAAACTTATTTCGGTTAGCTGGAATCGTCAAAATGGTGACATTTGAAAAATAATTGGTCAATTACAATTTGTTATTACCTACTTATTTTTGATAGTACATTATGCAAAATATCTCAAAATAAAAATTAAGTTGATCATTCATAAGTTTATTATCCTTAAATTTTTATATAAAAATACATAATTCATTTCATGCATTTATAATCCTATCCATATTACAAACTTTGTGAATATCTCAAATTCCATAAATTGAATTTAAACTGAGGCTTCTCTTCTTATTTAAAACATCAGGCTTCTTATTTTTAAAAGTAAAAATCTAGTTTTATACCTTTTGTTGAGATTTACAGTCTGACCTACGTAAAACACATCACAATCATTAAAGTTAACCTTATATATTCCAGAACCAAAAATATTTTTTGGGACTTGATGTTTTTAAATTAATTGAAATTTTAAAAGCTACTTAAAAATTGAATTTCCTAAGTCTATTAGCAACTTTTTGCATAAACTATCCATTGTAGGGAAGAGATACATATATTTTTTTAGCAAGGATTTATCAATCTTAGCTCTTGTATAGTTTCGATTCTGATTTTCCATTTTTTCCTTGATTTTTCCTCCAATATCATTCTTGAATACGTTTGCCATTGCTTTTGATTTAATAATACCTATTTTTGATTTCTATCTGCAACACTTAAAGGTATTTAATATGCCTTTTACAACATGGATTAGCGAACAATTAATTATTGTACAATTAGTTTGAGTTTGTTTTCTAATTTCTCTGTAGCTAAATTTGTTATCATTACAAATTAGATGTTAGTTCTGTAAAATTAATTTGAGATGTCGATGCAGATTCCCTGGTATTACGAAGTTTGTTCTGGTAACAATTATGTGCATTTAGCAAATTATCAAATTAAATACACGAGTTCTCATCGAATTGAACTAGTATATCGATATATTGGAGATAAAATACGATATCATGGTCCTTTTTCAGTTGATCTCAAATAGAGTGTTCATGAAGGTGTAAGTTCATCTTGGCCAAAATGGCTGACAATAGACTTCACATAGCCGAACCATCATTCTGCATGTAAATTTGTTATTAAAATGGAAGTAGTTACAAATACATTCTGTGATTAAATTACAGAATAATTTAGCCAATTAAAATGTGAACCAAAATATTTCAATGAATCATAGTGTAATAACATAATTTTTTCTGTAGAGGTTTGCCTATGTGTGATGTAGGTAGCTTGTCCATTTGATCAATTAATTATGGTGGCAGTTTTCAAAACTACCAAGTCACCGGTGGGAAGTCATCAGACCCAAACCGCCAAGTCACCGGTGGGAAGTCGACAGACCCAAACCGCCAAGTATCGGTGGGAAGTCGACAAACTCAAACTGCCAAGTCACCGGTGGGAAGTCGACAGACCCAAACCACCAAGTCACCGGTGGGAAGTCGACAGACCCAAACCACCAAGTAAGTCACCGCTGGGAAATCGACATCCCTAATATAGTAGCTGCCCTGTGGACACAGACACTGCGCGGCACTGTTTTGCATGGCATTCCTGACAAAATCCCTTCCTTTTCGTCATAGTTTTATGAATACATTGATAACTTATGAGTCCACGAAATAATTAACGACTATGCCTTCGTATTGTGTGGTTATGGTGGTATAAGAAACCATTTTGATTTATGCGGAGTTAAACCAAAGGGTTCTTAAAACCATTTACAGTAGACCTCAGTCGATTTTATTGAGAGCATTGATAATTAATTATTTAAAAATAGAATCAACAGAAATATTAAGTGGTCTACCGAGTTTTAATTTTTTAGACACGGTTTTAGTAAAATGTTCATTTGTTTTTAACGTTTTAAATATTAGGTCTTAGGCCTATTTTATATTTAGATATGTGAGTTTGATTTTATGTTTTGTATTGTTATTTATTTTTATGGTGTTATGAAAAATAATCTCATATGACAAAACATTTGAAATTTAAACTAAAGTTTCTTTTATATCTGGGTAACAATTTACATTAACTAACCATCATACAATTATTTAATTATGTTCATTACCGTATTATTTGGTATAGAAATAATGTTTTGATTACCAACATATATTCATTAGTCTGCTTAGACTTAAGCCTGCAGATTTAAATGATAAAATATTTAAGTAATAATCCAACAAACGAGAAACGATTTCAAAATTACTCTTAAATGTGTTGGTACTATCATTTTTCTACATACAAAATATCTAGGTTCTGTAGTAACATTTTAGTTATTAAATTAATTTGTTAAACGAATATGATCTAAAGGAATGATATTCCTATCACAATTTATTATTTTATAATATAAAATACTATTCACCTACCACCAGCACTACAGAGGTCTTAATGACACATATAACAGCTCTTTGGGTTTATAATGTTTATGGAGGTGTAAGCATTGCTTCTTTGAAGTGTTCTATTGAAATGTCTCATTGACGAGGGTTGGCACGCTAATAGTGTAGGGGAGTCCCGTAATTTAAAATTTATTTAACTAAATTTGTATATTACAGTTTAAATATTTATCCCATAGCAAAGTATGAGGAAATAAGTAGTTTTGTATAAATTTGTTACATTGAAATGAACGTCTTTTCACAATTTAGTTAACAATATGCTATTTTCTTTTGTGAGTTACCAGAAATTCCTAGAGTTAATAGTCATTAAAAAAATTTTAAACTCTTTATCCAAATATTTGTGTTTGTAATCTTGTTAGTTTTACATTTTTTCTAATAGCTCGTGAGGAAGGATTGAAATTATAGTCAATAATTAGTGAAAACAAAATGTATTGAAATTATTTCGTTGTGTTATCAAACATTGTATTAAATAGGTCGGTTTTCCAGATTTCCACTAAATCCGAACCTATAACACCTACTGTGGATAAATGCTAAAAAAGAGGAAGATATTTAAGCCATCGGACTCTACTGTTCATTGCAGTACGAACAATATATTTAAAATTTATTCAAATGTACAAATTAAATATATATAACAAGACTAACGAACTTTATTTTATATAACAGCTAAGAAAGCTTTATGTTGTGACAGTCAGTAACATATATACTGCAGGTTTTGTTCCAATTCCTTCTTTGGGCCGCTATAATTAATTGCTTATGGATCATAAAACTTTTCTGAAATGTTTCTTAAGCTATACACTTAATACTGACAGCTATATTGGCAATTAGCAAAACATTTCAACTGTAATGTTAAAATATTTCCAGCGTTGCATTGAGGACAAGTCACCAGTACTGTGGTAGGGGTAGGCGGTGAGCCGACTCACATTCACCGAATGGAGTGCGCGATCCAGTTAGAGTAGTATACATCGATGGACAAAACATGCCTTTCTATTTAAACTGAAGCCGTACAGTTTATTATTATAATAATATGTAGTGAACGCTGTATGGTTATTAAAGGACTAATCTAGTAGACCATAAGTTGATAGTATGAGTCTTTAAATTTAACATAATATTTAAGAATTATATGTAAACCTTTACATACCTTTAACCGTCGAAAGATTATTAAAATACTAAATTTGTTTATAAAAATCAATATATGGTCCACTATAATAGTTCTTCACATATCAAATGACTCTTAGGTAATCACCGTATTAGGTGATTATTACAGAACAAATTGATGAAATAGAAACCCATGTTTTTGTCGTTTTTCGTGGAGCGAAACAGCCCCCATATGTGACTATCTGGACTCATTTTTTTTTCTAACCATGCTTTGTAATTATTCTAATTAATCACGCAATGGTAATAATTAATTGTAGTTAGATTTGTTTTGATGACTTTATTTGTGTCATAATAGTTTCATCATTTCAGACCTTAAAATTGTTATTTTAAGTAAAAGACTAAATTTGAAAAAGAAAAACAAAAATAAAGGCAGAACCTACAATGCCTCAGTATGTTACTCATTTTGACCTTTGGAATCAAGATTGTCGATACGGTATCTGCGGCAGTCTTCAAAGCTCGGTGGTTGGACATTCTTCTCCATTTCTTTCTCCTTAATAGGTTCTTGGGTGCCTCCGGTGCGAGGGAGAATGTCAGTTCGACAGAGGAATGCCGGTAGCAGCCGCCTGCCATCATTAGACCGTCCACTTGTCGCGTTTTTATAAATTACACTCCAAATTCTGTTGTTTACGGGCTCACTATATAAATTAGACCCGCATTCGCTCGTTTACTGCATCTTTATATAAATTAGACTCCGGTTTCGGTTGTTTGGGTCGTCACCTCGACGGTAGCTATGTTGATTGGACTTTTATAACCGACTGACATTGATGGCTCTGGGTCACTCCGTAGGGGGTGGGTGAATTGTAAAACAGCTGTTTATACATGCGCAGCAAGGTCATTTCCGTTACCGGCGTCCCTTTAGCTATTTGAATGGCTAGACAGTTTCTAGAGCCCGAATACTTCCTGAACAGTGAGAGAATATTTTATAAAGAAAGGTTTAACTTAGGAGATAGGAGCCTATTTGTTCTCCCTTTATAGTAAAAACTAAAAATGGTAGTTGATAAAATGTTAAAATGTTTCTTTGGTAAACGTTTTATTGTGAAAAATAAAGTTGAATATTTTGTTAAATTCTACAGAATTGAATGTATTTAGATTTTGTTATACTTATCGTAATTGTAGTAATTATTATCATTATTATTGTTATATTACGAAAATTATTTTATGTTACATTATTTACAGTATAATAGCTTGTAAATATCATTAACCAGGAGGTCCACTTTGAGGGGGGGGGGGGAGAGGGCAGTAGTTTTCATAAACTCATGATTTTTAAAAATATATTATTTAATATAAGATCTAATTTAAAATATTTGAATAGATTTGACTCTTACTAAAGTCTTAATCACTTATTTAATTATTTCTTTTTAATTAAGAGTAAGTAACTTCAAATTTTAGGTATTTTTTATTTTATTGTAGCAGATAACCTAACAGAAAAAATATCTATATTCATCAAACGAATTGTGGGTTAGGTTAAGTTAGTCGATTTCTTCGTTACAACTATTGTGTTTAGAATGATAGTGGTAACGATATTCTTTGAACATTCTTATCGCTTGGCAACTAAACGTCTTTCCAATACTTGGCTTGAATTTGTTTTATTCTTAGACCGCCGATAGTTTACCATATTAAATTATCACGACATTTAAAGTTTATCTAGTATTTGGTCAGAATGACAGACATTATAAAATTTTACTTGGTCATATCACAGTGTTTCGTTCGGAGGACCTTACCTTTTGGTATGAGAAAGTTAATAATGGTTTTGTAGAAATCAGAATAATATTTAAATTCTTCAAGACATTGAAACTCACTTTTATTTCCCAAAACTGTACATCACAACAACAAAATGTAAGGTCCTCCGAACGAAACATGGTCATCCGGCCCGGAGGACCATGATTTGTTCGGAGGACCTTACCGTTCACTGCCAAAGCTCATAACCTCAGATCCTTACGTCTCTTCAAACTCTACATATGCATATTTGTATGTTTTAATACAAAGGCTGTGCACTTTGAAACGGTCTCTGAATTGTCTTCTACTGCCTTTATTTCAGCATTGACTAGATTTATTTCAAGACGTGGTTTGTGTCAAAATATCTATTGTGACAACGGAACTAATTTTGTGAGCGCAAAAAAAATCCTAAAATCAGTGGTCAACTAATTTCTGAATAACCAAAATAACAAACGAAGAATTTCAGAATTTTCTATTCAAAATTCAATACAATTTCACTTCAATCCCCCCTTAGCTCCTCACCAAGGAGGGCTGGGATGGGGCTGGGAGGCTGCTGTCAAAAGTATGAAATACCATCTTCGAAGAGTTGTAGGAGACACTGTTTTAACAATTGAAGACTACAACACAATCGTTGCAAAAATTGAAGCTGTTCTGAATTCCCAACCACTAATTCCTCTTTCATCTGACCCTTCCGATATCTCAGCTTTAACCCCTGGACATTTTTTAATTGGAGCCCCTCTGATTTCAATACCTGAAAATGAATTGAACAATACTTCCTTTAACAAACTCAAGAATTGGCAAAAGTTACAAAAAATTACCCAAAACATTTGGCATCGTTGGTGTCGGGATTACCTCCATACTTTACAGGAGCGGCAAAAATGGAAAAAACACAAAACTTGAAAATCGGGGATTTAGTTGTGATACAAGATTTCCTTACTCCACCACTCAATTGGCCATTGGCTCGAATTGTGAAAATCCATCCAGGTCCTGACAACATTGTTAGAGAAGTCACCCTTCAAACTAAAAATGAAATGTTAAAAAGGCCTGTGATAAAGATTTTCCCCTTACCAATAGAAGACAACATTTGTTAAACCTGTCGGTTCAAGTGGCCCGGCATGTTCCTGATGGTCTGTGTATTTTTAACATTTTAACATATGATGTTGTAATTAATTATTATCATGTGTCTTATTTTTGTTTTTGTTTACTTTTGTTGTTGTGATGTACAGTTTTGGGAAATAAATGTCTTAAAGAATTTAAATATTATTCTGATTTCTACAAAACTATAATTAACTTTCTCATACTAAAAGGTAAGGTCCTCCGAACGAATCACAGAGAGTAATTTTCTGCGATCTCATTATTTTTTTGGGAAACTGGAATTATCAATCCGGTTCTGTCAGTACGGACAGTCCTCAAACTGTACAGCACACCGTCAACAACAGAGAGGCATGACCGGTTACCCAGCGTGTCCACTTAACTCTGTCACTGTCACACGATGGGGTGCTTAAGTACTTTGATGTGGTCTGAGAAAATTCACTGGTTATAAACTAGTAAAAAATGTGGTTATATTTACGAACGAAGCTCAAACTACTGTAGTTTTTAAGTCATCGTATACATGATATAAACATGTTATGCTTATCTCCGAATAAGCATGAGAACCTTTTTTAAGGGGGCCATTTCTCTCCACGAAAAATATGCTAAAAACATGGGTTTCTATTTCAATGATTCGGTCCATAATAATGATCGTATTGTAACACTTGAAGTGTCATTTGACAGGTGAAGGCATATTCTAGTGAACCATAAGTTGGTTTTTGTAAAAGATTAAGTACATTTATATTTTTCCTTAGTTAAACATGTGAAACCTTAAATGTCTACATTCTTGATGTTTTTTTTTCATTGAAAAACTCATAAATTCAACTAATGGTCCACTAGAAGGAGCCTTCAATAATCATACAGTGATCACTAAAAATCATTATAAAAATAAACGCGATCCGCACAGTTGAAAAGCAAAGTATGTTTTGGTCAACTTACTACTAAAGGACTGCCTGAAACTGTCGACTTTCCAGCGTTGACTTAGCGATTTGGGAAACAGCCACCTGAAATGTGAACTAGAGAGGTACACTAAAGTAAGTTTTAATAAGAAAGAAGCATTAGAGTGTTTATGAGTATATTACTGATAAAGAAAATGTTTTTAACTATAGAATGTAGAGAATGTAGACTAGTTTATTTTATTTTTTCACCATGATTTTGTTATCCTATATATTGTGATGATTGTCCATGATGTGTAAGTAGTTTTATGACAGTAAAACAATACTGATTCATGAAACTACACATTTTAATAAAAGATCAAGACATTTTAAAATAATAATTCTTGATGATCATTTTATTTATAAACAGACTTATATTACTTGGTATATTGCTTTGTCCCGGAGATCTCTTTTAAATATAGGACAAGTATGAAGGAAAATAAAGATAGCATTGCTAACTCTAGATTTGCAGCTCAATCAATTTAGGCGTACATAGATTATTTGCACGTTTGATTAATGTAAATTTGAACTAAATTAAAACTTAAATAGCAAATGCAAATAAAGCATGTAATGCACGTCAGATAAAAACAAACTGCAGATCTAGAATTCAAATATAAACTGTACAAATCAAGTGTTAAATAAAGAAAATATCTAAACTGACTAAATCTGTATTACAACATTTCAAAACCCAAATCAAACAATCATCTTGCTTCTCGTCTATGGTATGAGTAAGTAAGACAGAGGAGAGTTAAGATTGGGGGGGGGGGGATGGAGGGAGAATGATGGATTGAGGGAGCTTAGTTTGATTAGCTGAGGGTCACTGGGTGTCAAACACGTTATCTGAGGTCTCCATCAGCGGCGGCGATCTACCTATGACGTCACCAGTGGTTTATAGTATTGCACGGAGAGTAAATATATAGGCGAGATAGCTCTTATAATATATAACACTTGCACTTAGTGAGACACTCCTGTTTTATTGAGAAAAATTGCTAAAAAAATACATAAATATGATTGTATTCTTTGCCAGAGGACTAAACGTTAATGATGGCAAACGTTATTTTAAGTACATCTATAATTTTCCTACTGTGACAGTCCAGTTATTTTTTTATCAGAATAAAAGTGTCTTAATCAATTTACTATCGTACAAACGTAAAACAAAACAAACAAGTTGAAATAAGTGATAGTTGGAAAATAAAAATATCTCTCACCACAGTGAGATTTAGGGTAATGGAAAAATAATAAAACAGTCGGTCATTTTCGTTCATATTTGAATAAAGTACTCCATGATGTTTCGGAATGTTGTAACCCTAACTTTTGTCAGGATAATTTGTTTGACGTACTTAAAATTTAAAATTTAATCAAAGCAAAAATAGTGAGAATTAAAACTCACTTATACTGGGACACAACGCCTCTAAATTATAAGAAACAGGAGAAATATTTCGGTTGTTAGAAAAGAACAATCTGGAAGTTGGTGTTGCACGGAGGAACGATACCAGGAAGTGTAATTAGTAGCCCTGAAGTGTTCGACAATCACTTATTCCTTTTATCTAACATACATAGAGAGAACGGAAGCCTGTAAGTTGGTGTTGCACGGAGGAACGATACCAGGAAGTGTAATTAGTAGCCCTGAAGGGTTCGACAATCACTTATTCCTATTATCTAACTTACATAGAGAGAACGGAAGCCTGTAAGTTGGTGTTGCACGGAGGAACGATACCAGGAAGTGTAATTAGTAGCCCTGAAGGGTTCGACAATCACTTATTCCTATTATCTAACTTACATAGAGAGAACGGAAGCCTGTAAGTTGGTGTTGCACGGAGGAACGATACCAGGAAGTGTAATTAGTAGCCCTGAAGGGTTCGACAATCACTTATTCCTATTATCTAACTTACATAGAGAGAACGGAAGCCTGTAAGTTGGTGTTGCACGGAGGAACGATACCAGGAAGTGTAATTAGTAGCCTTGAAGGGTTCGACAATCACTTATTACTATTATCTAACTTACATAGAGAGAACGGAAGCCTGTAAGTTGGTGTTGCACGGAGGAACGATACCAGGAAGTGTAATTAGTAGCCCTGAAGGGTTCGACAATCACTTATTCCTATTATCTAACTTACATAGAGAGAACGGAAGCCTGTAAGTTGGTGTTGCACGGAGGAACGATACCAGGAAGTGTAATTAGTAGCCCTGAAGGGTTCGACAATCACTTATTCCTATTATCTAACATACATAGAGAGAACGGAAGCCTGTAAGTTGGTGTTGCACGGAGGAACGATACCAGGAAGTGTAATTAGTAGCCCTGAAGGGTTCGACAATCACTTATTCCTATTATCTAACATACATAGAGAGAACGGAAGCCTGTAAGTTGGTGTTGCACGGAGGAACGATACCAGGAAGTGTAATTAGTAGCCCTGAAGGGTTCGACAATCACTTATTCCTATTATCTAACATACATAGAGAGAACGGAAGCCTGTAAGTTGGTGTTGCACGGAGGAACGATACCAGGAAGTGTAATTAGTAGCCCTGAAGGGTTCGACAATCACTTATTACTATTATCTAACATACATAGAGAGAACGGAAGCCTGTAAGTTGGTGTTGCATGGAGGAACGATACCAGGAAGTGTAATTAGTAGCCCTGAAGGGTTCGACAATCACTTATTACTATTATCTAACTTACATAGAGAGAACGGAAGCCTGTAAGTTGGTGTTGCACAGAGGAACGATACCAGGAAGTGTAATTAGTAGCCCTGAAGGGTTCGACAATCACTTATTACTATTATCTAACATACATAGAGAGAACGGAAGCCTGTAAGTTGGTGTTGCACGGAGGAACGATACCAGGAAGTGTAATTAGTAGCCCTGAAGGGTTCGACAATCACTTATTCCTATTATCTAACATACATAGAGAGAACGGAAGCCTGTAAGTTGGTGTTGCACGGAGGAACGATACCAGGAAGTGTAATTAGTAGCCCTGAAGGGTTCGACAATCACTTATTCCTATTATCTAACTTACATAGAGAGAACGGAAGCCTGTAAGTTGGTGTTGCACGGAGGAACGATACCAGGAAGTGTAATTAGTAGCCCTGAAGGGTTCGACAATCACTTATTCCTATTATCTAACTTACATAGAGAGAACGGAAGCCTGTAAGTTGGTGTTGCACGGAGGAACGATACCAGGAAGTGTAATTAGTAGCCCTGAAGGGTCTGTTTCAGAAGAGGACCCCCACGCTTGGTTAGGTTAGGTTAGGTTAGGTTAGGTTAGGTTAGGTTAGGTTAGGTTAGGTTAGGTTAGGTTAGGTTAGGTTAGGTTAGGTTAGGTTAGGTTATAGTAAATTTTTCAAGCGTGGGGGTCCTCTTCTGAAACAGACCCGCCCTGAAGGGTTCGACAATCACTTATTCCTATTATCTAACTTACATAGAGAGAACGGAAGCCTGTAAGTTGGTGTTGCACGGAGGAACGATACCAGGAAGTGTAATTAGTAGCCCTGAAGGGTTCGACAATCACTTATTCCTATTATCTAACTTACATAGAGAGAACGGAAGCCTGTAAGTTGGTGTTGCACGGAGGAACGATACCAGGAAGTGTAATTAGTAGCCCTGAAGGGTTCGACAATCACTTATTCCTATTATCTAACTTACATAGAGAGAACGGAAGCCTGTAAGTTGGTGTTGCACGGAGGAACGATACCAGGAAGTGTAATTAGTAGCCCTGAAGGGTTCGACAATCACTTATTCCTATTATCTAACATACATAGAGAGAACGGAAGCCTGTAAGTTGGTGTTGCACGGAGGAACGATACCAGGAAGTGTAATTAGTAGCCCTGAAGGGTTCGACAATCACTTATTCCTATTATCTAACATACATAGAGAGAACGGAAGCCTGTAAGTTGGTGTTGCACGGAGGAACGATACCAGGAAGTGTAATTAGTAGCCCTGAAGGGTTCGACAATCACTTATTACTATTATCTAACATACATAGAGAGAACGGAAGCCAGTAAGTTGGTGTTGCACGGAGGAACGATACTCGGAAGTGTAATTAGTAGCCCTGAAGGGTTCGACAATCACTTATTCCTATTATCTAACTTACATAGAGAGAACGGAAGCCTGTAAGTTGGTGTTGCACGGAGGAACGATACCAGGAAGTGTAATTAGTAGCCCTGAAGGGTTCGACAATCACTTATTCCTATTACCTAACTTACATATAGAGAACGGAAGCCTGTAAGTTGGTGTTGGACGGAGGAACGATACCAGGAAGTGTAATTAGTATCCCTGAAGGGTTCGACAATCACTTATTACTATTATCTAACTTACATAGAGAGAACGGAAGCCTGTAAGTTGGTGTTGCACGGAGGAACGATACCAGGAAGTGTAATTAGTAGCCCTGAAGGGTTCGACAATCACTTATTACTATTATCTAACTTACATAGAGAGAACGGAAGCCTGTAACCAATCTATCCCTGATGAGACGTAACGAAGTTGAAACAGCTTTCTCTCTACAATCGAGCCATCTGGGTCTTTCACAACAAACTCCTTTCAAATAGGGTCACATTGTAGGTAAAGAAGTGGTGTGTGGAACCTTAGCAGGATCGAATCCTTGGGGAGGTTACTAAGGGAGTCAGTCCATTTAGGTAGAAAAGGCTTCTAGAATATAAGGGTGTATGTAGCAGTCATCTGCTAGAAAAAATGGACGAGCCAGTGGCCGAGTGGTCCAATGAGACTAAAGATCCAAAGCAAGTTGATCTGTTCCTACGTTCCTCTCCTACACATACGTTCTTTTCTATTCACATGAACAATTAATATCAACAGTTTTAAAATATACATTAGTGCAAAGACCATTTATTAACTGAATATAAAATACGAACTGATCTAAAGATGTAATGTTTGTTTATACAAAAGACTATTGGATGTTTTTAAGCTCACGTTGAAATGAAAAATATGTGACCGAACTATTATAAAAAGGGTAATAAAAGTAACTAAAATTCCTAAAACTATATGTTAATTATAATATTGTTCAAATCTTACTTTATATTATTCTGTAAAGTTTGCATAGCAAAGGGTTATAATTTGATTATTACCAAAATCGTTTATGGAATGGAAGCTTGATGAATTTCTATTTAAAGAATGCCTTAAAAGGCCACAAAACATTACATATAATTACGGCACCATGTTCATTTTATTGATTGTTGAAGCAATAAATTACAAAATTACTGTTTTTTTAATGCATCCTGGATTTTGAAAATTAATTTATAATTATTTGGGAGCAGGCTTGATTAAAACACATCATAAATAACCAAATCTGGATGGTCTAATTTAAATCAATCATAATTATGAAAATTCAGCTCGCTTGGTTGCATTAATGTATGGAAACTGTTGTTGTTTGATGTAAATTCACTAATCAATCTAATGATGGACAACGAATTAAGAACATTCCGTATCAATTAACCATTATTTGAATAATCACTTACCGTCGGATGTGAAAAATCAAACTTGTCCGCATGTATTTGTGTCTACAAGAACTATGTATTTGTAATTGTTTAATATTTGTTTGATTATTTAAAAAACTAATAAAGTAGATGCTAATTTTGTATCACACCCAGCCAACCATTTAAACCACAAGAACCTATTCTAATCCAATCTATCCCAAGAACTAAATAATTTTGTCCTTAAATTGTATGAAAACAAGTTACTTTTAATAATAAATATTTTATTAAACCTGGATTTGGAGCAAACTATTCAAGGACTTGTACTAACTATATAAATTATATGCTCTAAAGTTGTTCAAATGTTGTGTTTGGGGTGCATGAAAAACAATCTTCATTTTATTTTTTATAGCTATTTTTTTGTAAAACGGCCGTTAGAAACAAAAACCCCACCATTTATGAGTTTTTTACCCAACTTTAAAGAGTTTGGTTGGGTATTAGAAAATGTTGATCAACTTTTGGAAACGTTTAAGAAAGTGATGCGAGCACAATATAACATTAACTTTGAGAATAATTCTTTGTAACTGCCTAAATGTCTTAGTAAATTTTGACTTTAAAAATGTTAATTAATCGAATATGAAAATATTGAGCTAGCCTGGGATACAAAAATCTACAGGTGCACAATCCATTATAATATTTAAATTAAATCAAACATAAACAGAATAGTAATAGTAAAAATTGCAGGAACATATTACAACAAACAATACGAATTATCATGTAATATTTATAGCTCACTTCTTGAACAAATACTTTTTAGTGGAATGTTCATTAATTTTAACTAGAACTAAATGCAAATGGTTAAAGTACAAATTTTAGTTTATCACACATGAACATTTAATATTTTGTATTCACTCATTAAGTACTTCCGTCAGCTGTCAAACTACATTTTATTTTTCTCATTCATTACAGTATATATTAACCGTGTTGCCTCCCTGTTAGATTTTAACTTGGATATGTAAATAATGTTATTCAGTGATGAAGGGCGATGAAGTTGCAAGAACGGCCTGTTATCTGACATTATAAATGACTAGCGATGGATCGCGCAAAAATTTCAACAGTCATCCTTCAGTCATCCATTGGATAAACAATCGACTCCTCAGGGGTCTAAACTCCTGAATCTTCCCATTAGAATCCCATTTGTTACTGTACAGTTTGCATTCTTTGCCAGTTACGTAACCCAGCCCGTGTTTCTGAACTAGTTATTGTTTCCAAACTGTGCTTCCATTGAAAACAATTATAACGATTGTCTTGATTCAATGCGCCTTCTAAATTGAAAATGATATAAAAGGAGGGATAGAACATCAGCATACTAACAATAGAAGATTGGTCTACAAATCAAAAACATATCAAAACCAAAACTTAATATACCAAGTATATGTGCCACTGGTACCAAACATTTTTTTCTCGTGGTGTAACTTTTATAAGTTTCTTGTGTATTGTGTTAGTGGACTTATCTTCTTATGTTAGTTTGCTTTGCCCTTTTTAATAGCATAGGGCTTTGTAACCTAACCTCTAATTGAAAAATTAGACGGTCGATTAATGAAAGGTTAAACTATTTACTAACTTAGATTGTTATCACGTCAGTTTTGATTTACAACAATTGAGGATCCATTATTAGTAATATAAATTGGACTTGGAGACGTACGTTCCGTGAATATAAAACATTTCTCTGAATGCCCATTGTAAGAATTATCTAGAAGTTTTCTTCTCATATTATTGGAAGGTGATCAGTAGTAGAGATAAAGTTGGCTGTTGCCTTCCGCGAAAACCTTTAAAAACGTGGGTTTCTATTTCAACGATTTGGATCGTAACAGCAGTCGTAACACTTTAAGTGTCATTTCAAAGGTGAAGGCCTGTTCTAATAGGTCTCAGGTTGGTTTTTGTTAAAAATAGAATATTCTTATACTTTTTTTTCGTGGTTAAATACATAAAACTCTAAGTGTTATTCTAGACGATTCTTCATTAAAAAACTTTTAATGTCAACGTATGGCCCACTAGAATGGACCTTAAATAATCATGAATTGTACACTATAACTAATTATAGTAATACACACGAACCACACAGTTGAAATAAAAATGTTTGTTTTAGCCTGCTGAAGGTAAAATTCCATTGCCACTTTCCAATGGTGGCTTGGTAGTTTGGGAATCGGCCACCTTAAAACAAGGATATAATATTTTATTGATACTCTAAAAATTCTATCGTGAAACCTTACCTTTAGGTAGACCGTAGAAGCTATAATCTTCTTATATGGTATTCTTTTTTATGTTGTGTCCACATTTAGACAGACTTGACATATGAACATTGGTGATCATGAGAACCATCCTAAAATTTTTACTTTGACAATTATTGGTAGGGACTATATGATATTTCCATTTTGTTATTTTAACATACCTAATATTTTCCCAAATATAATCTTAATCTATCCTAAGTATAATTAGTAAAATTCATACTTGAATAGAAATAGAACAATATCTCTTGGTGTTCCAAAAATACTAATATCAGCATTTAAAAAAGATTATTAACATAAATACTTCATAAATACATGCAGTAAGACGGAATTTGCTGAAATAAGTAAATAATCAAGCTGGTTTTTCTAATCAAAAGGGAAATTAATGTTGTCCTTTAGGAGATATTGAAGATTTTCTCTTTTTATATTACGTTTTGAGTCCGACAAAACTCAAAATATTCTCATATAGTAATACAATGCTAACGTGTCATGGATCCGCAAAATACATTTTGAATGAGGCTTGAAGCTCTCTTAAAACATGCGCTATGAGTAGTAAAAGAACCCTCTTTGCAAAGGGCATTTTGGGGCCAAAAGTCTCTGGCGGGCTCATCCAAGAGACATAAAATGTCTTTGTTGTCAGCGAGCTATGTTTGTTACAGCGTTCGCTGAGTTGATGGTTTTACTACGTATGTGTGTTTTATGGTGCTTCACTTTTTTACGATTTTATGTAAAATAAACGCGGAACAATATCCCGGCGGGAATATCTTTAGCACTTAGAGTAAGAGTTGATGTAACTAAAGGTGATTAGCAACGTCAACTGTAGTTCCATTAATTCATAATCTGAGTGTATGAGTAGAAGGGGTTAGCTTTAAAACATAGTTACGGCTTGATTTTTGAATTGTTATGTGTTATTATACTCTAGCTGTAGAAACTTATAGATACGTTCACATTTATCGTACATTTTGGCAGATTTTATAAAAAACACTCAGTAGGTCTCTTTATTTTTGGCACATAGTGTAATGATAATTTCAAAAATGTTTTAAAAGTATATGCTTATAACAGATTAAAAAACATGACTGCCTTTAAAGGGTCTAAAATTCATTCACAGATAGAGAACCTTGGAACATGATCTAATCAAAATAGAGTCCACAGATTTTGGACCATTTTGGAATTTTCCTCGAACCAATTAGGAATATTCCTAAATTACATATTTGATTTGTAATAATTAATTGCAACTCATAATAAATTATTAAGTTACGATAAATAAACAGATAACTGAACTTTTATGACCAACAGTACACTTTATGAATAAGTTATGGTTATTGTCTATTTGTCTTAAAGAACAGATAACAACTTATTTATTTTTCAGTAATTTTTATCAAGATGATATGCAAATAAATTAAGCAACCTATACTACTTTTATTTTTTATAAAGATTCAGACCAGTAGGTATAGTAGACAATACTTATCAAAATAAATTAAATCAGTCCTAAGTGGATAGTGGATTCCTGATGTTTAATTTGCTATGTATTATTAATGTTTAGAATATAGGTACTTTGGGAAAATCAACTACTTTGCACCAAACATTAATATGATGGTAACTTTGAGTTTTTTGTTGAAATAATGTTGGCTTTGGATATTCGACAGGAACATTGAGATTACTTCCTCTTCCATCATGCTGATAAGATCATTATCATGCAGTTTGATAAACATTTATGTAAATGTAATTTCCTAAAACAGTTCCCAGTTGTTTTTATACTTAGTGCACTCAGGGTATCATTAACTGGGTGAAGATATGATCTTGATAAATTCCCTTTTCAACATGGAGTTTAAGAGTCTTTCCAAAAAGTGGGTGAAACGGGAGCCTCTAATAATGGTCTTGTGACCACTTCATCAATCATTTACCAAATTATAGCTATTTAATATGATTTCCCCCTTGATTTTCTGAAGAGAATCAGTTAATTTTGGTCTGGACTCCATGGCAAACACTTAATAAATAACCAAATCCGGGTAGACCTACACGCACTACATCATTATGAAAATTGGGCGTGTTTAATCGCGTTTGCTGGTTAAGGATGAATATCAATTAACGTTTGATGAATAGCTAGACTCTGCTTCCAAAAAACATCCTCAGTGAGTAAGTCTTATACGGCACTCGGAGCTATTTTCTCTAATATCTGAGTTCATAGCTTTCAATAAATATTCCCAGAGACCAAGTTTTATTCAACTTTCGGAGCTGTTTCTGCTAATATATCTGGCTAATGGCTTTTAACAAACCGTTTCATTAACTAAGTGCCATACGGATTTGTGACATATATTAGCTATTAAGTGTGCTCAAGGCTTCAACAACTCTCAAAAGACGTGATTTTATGACCTTGAAAGCCTTTTTTAACCACCTCTTTTCCTACAGGCTCTTGAAGTTTTTCCTTCAATATTTGAGTATACAGCCCACAAATAGGCTTTTCTGCCACCGATTCTATACAAGGATCTCAGAGCTTTTTCCACTAACATCTGTGTTTATGGTTCTTAACCACGTTTTTTAGCTAGTTCATATGGCTCCTGGAGCCTTTTCTCCTAATATATCGCGCAAGGTTCTAAACTAGACTGTTCAGCTCCTAAGTTCTTTTAAAGCATTCCTCCCTTATATTCATGCACAAGATTTTCTACAAACTTTTCAGCCTTGAAGTGTTTATTTAGTTTTAAAAACATTCCTTTCTAATGTCTGTACATACAGCAATTTGTTTCATATTGACCTCAACGAACCTCAAAGAACACTAAAATCATCTCCAGAGAAATAGATAAAATAGATGATAATCAAAACTTCTTCCATCCACTTGCACTCTTGCAGATTGGTTCCTATACGTCATATAAGACCATGTCACCTTAAGTTAGGAAGGATCCTCGGAGCGCAATTTTTGTAGTCCATACCACTCCCACACTTTTACTTACAAGGCTCTAAACTTGTTGCATCATATCACACCGTGCATTAGTCACGACGGGCTCTCCCCCCTCCACTACCAGATGGCTCATGCATTTACGAGCATAACGTGATAGAGACGTTAAACATCTAATTCACCTTTACTAATGTAGGCGCAATGAGGTGACTTATATAAATAGCATGGCCAATGTTGTCTTATTGCTTTCAAACTTTTCAAGCTAGGATTGTATGTTAATTGAAAGGTACAAGGGAACTGTTTGAAGTCAAGGTCAGTTTATAGTGAACAATGGCACTCCAAGTATGTGTACTTAATTTGGGGAATTGAAAATATGTTTTTAATCGAGCTGACTGAAACTAACATTGTACAAGATATTATTTTTACTTTTTATTTTACGGGTAGTAGTAAAAATCGTATATTGTTTCAAATTGTTATTTATTTGTTAAATTACTTAACAGATTACATTACAGTTATTTGTATTAAGCTAGAAAGTTATTAAAGCTATGGACCCGTGTCACCATGCCACTGTGTCATATTAAGTTTACAATTATATTCCTACTATAATATAAAATCCTTCTTTAGCCCAAGTTAATTTTTCCTTTTAACAATAGTTGATTAGTTGTAGCAATTCTAATACCAATGTTTGATACTAATTCGAATGTAAATGTTCAACACGTTCTTATATTTAGATGACACTGTTAATTATTTTTCTTTTTAGTGTTTTGTTAGTAGTTATGAAACAAGTAATGTCTCACAATAAAAATTTTCTGTACTATAAGTAAAACAGATTAAACATTAAGTAGATCCGGGAGAGCTAGTGACCGAGTGGTCTAAGGCGTTAGGACTTAGTACCTAATTTAGAGATTTCGCAGGTTCAAATACTGGCCTTTACAGTTAATATTTATCAGTAATACTAACATTGTACTGTACTCATTTCCGCTCTGTTCCAAGTTCCACGTACAGATCAATAGTCAATGGGTAATGGGTAGAATAAAGTTAAATAATAATAATGTTTTTTTCTTATTTGATACATACAAAGGTAAAAAATAAAATATAATTGTACTCCCAATGCTGCCTTCCTATACAAGAAATAGATAGATACAAATAAATATATACACACATACATAATTTAACATGTACATACAACCACCCAACCTGCAGCTGTATCATACATATGTTTAGTACCATTTAAATGTACTCGTAAATATGTTGAGAAAATAAATAGGGCCCCTTAGATCATATCTGTTTTGGGGTTCCATTACAAGAATAATATTTCAACAAAAAGACTAATGCAGTAGCAAACAAACAAAACTATGTTCCTAATCTTCCTTACAGTAATATTCTAAAGTATTTACAACAAATATATACTACGTTAAACTAAAAACATTCTTGTTAATAAATAAAAGACGTTGCTCAGTGCTTGTAATTATACTCATTGGAAACTTTTTATGCTAAGAAATGAACATTTAAAATATTAAAACAAGTTAAACAGAATATAAAATTGAAAATACACATATAACATACTAAGATAAAAAACCACAATAGTTAATTTCAAGTATTAAAATAATAAACAACGAATCCTAGGAAACAATTAAAAAACCATCCCTTGCTATATTGTACTATTTACCCTAATGCAGTCTCACAAAATATTCCTCAATATTTTCAATTGACCATTGACCAATTAACATTCAAATAACCATTTTTTTACTCTCTTCAAAAATATGTTTTTACTTGCCACCTTTCTTATATTTAGTGGAAGTGTATTAAACAATCTTGGAGGTACAAAAGTATAAAACTTAGTATTAAAGGTCTTAGTATAAAACTTAGGTTAGGTCTTGGGTTTGGAAAGCTAGATGCGTATCTAAGTTTTTGTTTAAAAATATTAACAACATTTGGTAAATTTACACTTTTGGAACAAAATATTTTAAATACTTTGAAAACGAAAAAAGGAAGTAATTTAAGAAGTTAATTTTTTTCTTAATGGAAATACTCCAAGGTTAAAAAACAAGGTAAAGATGGTTCTCGGCAATTTATTTTCAGGATAAGTTTTATAAAAAGAGGAAATCGGCCTCTCCTCAAAAAATATCGATTTTGGTAAACTACTACTTACCCTTTTTGAACCCCTCTTGTCTGAGGATGGTAATTGTGGTTTAACGAAATCAAGCAACAAAATATTTGTATCTTTTCTGATTTATATTGTATTCGCTTTGGGTACTGACTGTAACGTTCACTTCTTTGTTAGTTACATTACACATTTATCATGGAAAATAGTTATTTAAAGACACTTTATATACGTGTGTGCAAGGTATAAAAAAATGTTAGTGTTTAAATTTGTAATAATTATCAAATCGCTTGTTTATCATTAAAGAAAGGCAAGAATAACGTGCAAATTTTTAAGAATTGTAAATATATAAACAACGAGCCACTATGAATTCGATGAAAGTTGTTTTTATGAGGGGAATGAAAACCTAATTTAATAAACTAGACGTGGTAACTGAACTCTATTGCACTTCTAGACAATCTATTTTATACATTTACAAAACTACGAGTGCAAAATTAAAAAGCGAACTAATTTTCGGTCGTCGTAGAATACCTTGTATTTGATTTTTTTAAATATAATTTTTAATAAATGTTTGAACAAAAAACTGATATCCTTTTAGTTAAAAACAGTTGTGACCTATATTTCTGAGAATGATATGTAAGGTGTTCAATCTCCTCAAAATCCAAATATACATAGACTGAGGACTTTTGAAACGTCAAAATGTAGGCAGTAAATCCTTATAACCTGAAAACGATAGGAATCATACTCAAATATGAGGGTTTCTTGCACAGAACCCAAATAAAACTATACAAAATATAAAAGGAAAACGGATAAGTGATCAAAATATGTGAGACCCAATATACATTCTTGCCATTTTATAGGTGTATGAGGTAATTTTCTCAATTAGATGAAGCTATAGGCTTGTAAAATGTTACCACCTGATTCATAACCCTATGTTCAAATATTATTTAGTTGAAATAAAGGCAAGTAAAACTAATTTTCTTTAAAACTGTTACTTAATCTGGGGCAAATGGCTTAGAAATAACATCAATATATTTAAAGTTCAATTCACTATATTCTTGACATCTCCATCAAGTCCTCTATAAGTGTTTCGACGTTCTATCTTACATCATAGGCACAACAGTCTTATTACCTCGTGGGAACTTACACTTTGATAGATTGGCAACCCTGCATATCCTCTCAACATGGAATGCGGTAGTGCCACCACAATTGAGAGGTAACGGTCCACCTCCCACAGGTTATTGTCCATCGAAGTGTTAATCACATGTTTGCCGACAGCAACAGCTGATGACTTTATCAGCTGATAATTGGTGGGTACCGGTCACGTGACCTGGAGAAGTGAGGTTAGGGTGTGTTATTACAACCCCTTCCGCTGGAAAGTGCTGTCACTCGCACGCTATTATTATTACGGGATGGGTTTTTGCTCTGCGAGGCCCATCCGTGTCGCTGGTCTCCAGATAACAATGGATAATTATCTATTTGATGGGGGAGAGGAGAATTCGTTTGTTAGTCATAAGTCAATTTCTACCTATTTATGGAGATTAATTATTTTGTAGGGAAATCATTGCTGTTTATAAATATACATACAATAACTACTAAATACAACAAAACGAAAACCAAATCACTACTATGATTTTATCGACGTATTTATATTTATTTGTATTGTATTATTGGATTGTTTTGGTTAATTAAGTGCCATGGTTTAACTTGCTAAGATATATTGCTCAATATAAATCCGCTGATTGTAGGTCTTGATGTATCATCCCATAACATAACATATTCTTCAAAACATTACACCCTTCAAAAGATATTTGGAGCAATGTGCCCCAATGTCTGTGCTGTACGGCTTCCTGAGCTATGTTCGCTGAAATGTGTATCGACGGTTTTCAGCAAACATCTTCAGTGACCAAGTGTTATACTGTTTTTGGAGATATTCCGCTGATATCTTTATTTATGGCTTTCAAAAAACAGTCTCATTGATCAAAGGTTCTACCGATTTTGGAGAGATTGTAAATGTCCGAGATTTTTTTACAAAATGGCTACCACTGAATGCTGTATAGAAATCGGATACTAACAAGTGAGTGTGCCATACTCTTATATATGTGCATGATTTGTCATGTAATGAAACACATGTATACTAAGCTTACACAAGTTTAGGATCAGGTGTCGGGGGGACCTACGTTCTCGACCTGTACGTGTATGGGTGGGAGGGTGGGTCAATACCACTGTACGTGTATGGGTGGGAGGGTGGGTCAATACCACAGTACATGTACGGGTGGGAGGGTGGGTCAATAACACTGTACGTGTATGGGTGGGGGTCGATGTTGTGTAGGGAGAGGGCATGTGAGAATAAAGCTTGTCAAATAGCTGAAAATCAGACAAATACTACGTGATTCGAATCCCACGTAAAGCTCTAGGTTCCTTTGTTACCCTGACTATTGAGATATTAATAAATGGTCCTTTTTGGGCTAGGTCGAACTCAGTTACTAATAATAACTACACTCATCACACCTCTCATATTTGAACATATTTCTAAGATCGGTGACTAACATAACCTTTCCTAACCTGCCGTAATATAACCTACATGCAGTTAGCTTTCCCTCCAAAATTAACATATATTACATAGAAACTATTTTAATGTGGTGACTCTTTTATAAAAAACCCAAACTTTGTTTAATTTAATTTCAAAACAATGAACACGAAATTTATTGTGAAGATGTACTTATATTTGCTAAATAAATGAATATTTTAGGAACTACGATCGCGTTTTGAAAATGTAACAACCCTCTATCGGATATCCTAAGTTTAAACCAAACGGATATTGGTTAGCTGGAACGTGCTGAAGATAGATTTTTTGTGGATATTTAACCCGTACTCTTCTAGCTCCTATAATAAGGGCTAAACTTATGCTAAGTACAAAATTATCTGTATGGTTTTATTAAGAGCCTGCAGAGGCTGTCGGAGCTTTTCGGCCGCGTTTGTTTTAATCTCATAGAACAATGTTATTTCAAACCGGACATACGATAACGCGTAACCAAATTAGACTGTTATTTTTAAAAGAATTTTTTCCAAACAAATTGCATTTCATCAAGAATGTAATTGCGGGTTTGAATTGCTTTGCAAATTCCTAATTAGTTTTATAGAAAAAATATAAAGTACTTACTTTTAAGTTCTTATTTTCAATTTTTTTAAAAACTAGGCGTATGTATTCATAATTCCAAAAGCAAACTCAATGCGTAATATGATAACGTTTAAAATGACACCTATTATACAATTTTTTTGTCAATAAATAATGAAAAAATATGGATTTGCAAATAACATTGTTCTTATGGGCTTACAACGAACATGGCCGTCAACCTCTGCAGACCATTATTTACAAATTGACCTGTTATAAAGTTTAGATAATAAAATAACTCCCAAGAAAACCATGGTTAATTAGTGATTGAAGACTTGTCGGAAGCAGCGAGATGAATGCAATTGGAGATGTGCGGACGGAAACGGAAGTACATAGCCACAAACCTGCAAATATTGGCGCCGGATGAAACGCCTTTGTACTCACAGGATATTTGTACGGATGGGTTGTGCTGAGAGTTTGTTTGGCTTGTTGCAAACATCAGATGTGCTGTTTTCTCTATTTTTTAGTGGTAATACAACATGAATATATCATATTTAGTCACACATGGATTAGCCTATATATTGAAACGATTTTCTAATGAAATGTTTACAAATACTTTTCAATTAATTTTTAATTTTGTTCACTCATGTTGAATTATGAACATCATTTACTGTTAAATCTACCACTCAATCATGATCAATCACTATTAAGTACAAAATATTTAATCCTTTTACTGATACATTCTTATGTTAAGTCTAATTTAAAAACAGTTTAACCACTTAAATATGTTTCACAATTATAAGCATTAAACATATTATACACATGTATAATTGGTTTTAAATGATTTCATAGTAACATTTCTTTAAACTTTTAATGAAAAAATATCTAATCAATTTTCTGAAACAAACGTTTCTTGGCTTGTATATTTTACAGGTCGTAAAATTAATTTCTTGGTTTCGTTATATAAACTGTATGGTCACGTCCCTATTAAATGTATAGTTATGATACATTACTTTTGTATGCATAAGTAAATTAAGTGGTTTTAAATTGACTTTTAAATTTTAATCAATTCGACGTTATTTTAATTAATTATGAATGTGATACAATCGGGGGTTTGAGTAATAAAAGTGTTAAGTTGATGCTCAGTGAAAACTAGTTACAATTTCAGTACTTTTTTGTTACAACTAGGATAAACATAGCTATAATTTATGATAAAAGCTTAACATATAACGTAATGTGCAATTAAACGAGGGAAAAATGGTGCAATTTATCATAGTCATTGCATTTATCATGAGGATTTATGTAACATCCTTAGTAAACATCCTTCAATCTCAGGTACCCACAATTTTTGCGCCGACAGTAACTCCATCCCTAAAAGAAAAACAAGAAAACGAGATATAATGTAAAACAGAATACAGAGAGAATAAACGAAAACTAAACTAAATATGTGATATATAACATTAACAAGTACGGTATGGCCAATACTGCCAACCGTGCAGCTAGCCCTCCTGGCCACGGGCCAAACACAGACCGATACGACAGCTTTTCGATTACCAGGCTAATTTATGTCTACCTCAAACACGAGTTAACTGTGCAAGCAAATGATGCAGTAAATCGAATCGAAACACATGCATTTATTTTATTTGGGTTAAAAGTTTTAATACCTGAAACAAATTTTGAATAGTTGTTCTAGAAATTTCTTTCTAGGGCATTTATCATTGCTAGTTGTGTTTCATAGCACAATACTTCCTCCACTAGTGACTACCTACGCAGCATATTATCTGCTGTCATATTATCTAATGACCATCAAACATTTTTCAACGACTACCACGTTTACCTGTACTTACAATAGTTTTCATTTCATGTCATATCGACTCGTAAATTTACTAAAATTACACCATATCTAACACTGAAGCCTTGGAATATGACGAAAAACAAAATAACTCTAAAAGCATGCTTTTGCAAGTATAGCAGTCAAGCGTTCATCTCATAATATCCTTCCGTTGGTACGAAGGGTGGGTTGTTAGGCCACAAAACTATAGGTCAAAAAGGAGAAGTAAACGCAAATCACTTACAGAAATAAGTACATAAAACTTAACCTCAGTATACATCCAACATTTTTACATTGTTAAAAATGCTAATTACTATATAACGGTCGGTCAACTTAACCCTTAACAGGGGCTGTGTACCCTACCAAAGTAGACTCACTGACTTACTTACATGACCTACGTACTCATATTTAACTTACCTTTCGCCCTACTGAGAATCACGTAACCCTTGACGAGGGCTATTTACCCTCCCCACGTGGATGCACTTAATTACTGACATGAGCTTCGTAGTCAAATTTAACTTGCTATTCAACCTACTTAGGTTTTCTTAAAATGTGACGACGGCTACATATCAGTTTATGGATATATGTGTCGACCTTTATTAAATCCACTAAGCACCCATATTTTGCTCATATAACCCTTGACAGGGTCTATGTACCCATATTCAACTTATTACGTACCAATATTTGGTTAAAAAAAGTCTTAATGGGGCTATGTACAGAAGGTCTTGAAGCCCTAAGACGAAGACTTGATCTGCCCACTCACACATAATAATGGAATGGCTTTATTGAAAAAAAATTACGAAAGTGCGAACACAGAAAATTAACTCTTACATCTAAAGAGTGGAACTTAAATGAAACGTTACACATTAAAATAAAAGTAATTATTTTAATAATGCATTAATAATGGTTCAAATCCCGGGAGGTCCTTTTGCCATAGAGGTTTAGACAGTTGTTTCTCAACAACGTTTGAATATTATGTTAAAAAAAAATGCCACTGGTGTAGAAAGTAAGAAAATAAGCTGCTTAAATACTGCTTAATTTACTTTCAATATTAATCTGCTGAATTTAAATAAAAATAATTATACGTAGGAAAAAGCATAGCCAACATTTTATCGTGCATTCACGACCTGAATTGAACGCGACCAATCAGGATCAGCTGTGGGCTGTTGTACAATCAGGTGAACGCATCTCTACACTTGTTCATGGTAAGTAGGCTTTGTTCCCGTAACTAGATGCTAATTACAGGATCATCTTCCTCCCCCTCCCGAGCGTAAATATTCATCAAACTTGGACAAAGCAGAAAGCCTTGTCTAAGCCCATTGTTGCTCCCTATCCAGACTACGCTACAAGGCCGGACTGTCTTGTCCTACATTGCATTGTTTTGGTACTCACTTAATTACTGACCAATTTTTTTGTTCAGAGCTTTTTAGTTATACTGTTTGTTTTGGGTATGTTGATTTTGTTGAGTGATTATATTATTATTGTTTATTGTTAACTATTATTGCAAACATTTGTTAGATTGTAACTTCTTACATTATTGATTTGATCAATTCAAAATCAAATTAAAAACACGTATGAAATATGTTTAAATTGTAACCTGAAAACAGGCATAAGTACACGAATAAAATTATCAATTGATTTTCATTTATAAGTTTGTGCTTATTTTAATTTGAGATGTAGACTTAATTCATATGTGTTTATTACTTATGTAGGAGGGGGGGGTCTTTTAGTGTATATTTTTTTTGTTTTCAGGTTAGGATAGATTATACCTTATCAAGTGGTTTTAATATTTATTATTAAATATTATTAATAGTCTTAGCGTTATTAAGTAAGACATTTTAATTTAGATACAATTCTTGAAAAAAATACTTAGGGTTTACGAAGTGGAAACGTCGCGTAAGGTCACTTCACGAAATAATCATGGAAAATGACCAGCAATCCATGTCTACCGCATCAATAAAATTATTCTACTTTATAATATAGATGTCTAAAATTACTTTTATTTTTTGTCATTTGTGGTACAGTAGTTATGAGGGAATGCTTGATAACTGTCGTCATATGACACTTTGTGAAAATTTAATTTTAGCATGATCCATGTTCAGAAAATATTTTACTTTTATTTTAGTATGATTAAAGCTAGACTAGGAAATAGATCACTGTTGGTGAGGAACGTACAGCTCTTCATATATCCCATTGATTATTTTCCGAAATAATTTTTGGACATTATGTTGGCACTAATAGCGCAGTGATGTAACCCAGCTACTTGGGGAACAGGTTTTGTGGAGATTTTAAGCGAAAGATTCTATGCTCGGTCCTCATAATACCGATTTGGCGTCTGCTCAATGGTTTCTATTGGCGGAACACTACTAAAGAAGTCTGGGATGTCCATGTTGGGTAGTAGTCAGATTCCGAATGTTGTGTAGGTGAGAGTATACAACTTAACAATCAGATGGTAATTAGATAATTTCTATGTGGTTCGAATCTACAAAAAGTTATAAATCCCTTAGTGGCCAATGGCCTGGCTATTGGATTATTAATAAATAGCCCTTTCTGAGCACAAGTCAATCTCGGTTAGTAACCAAACTACACAGGTCACCCACACTCATCCTACACTCACATATTCATATTCGCCTTAAAACCTACACAACGTTGAGTTGGCGTTGAGTCATAAAATATTTTCACAGCAATTTTCCTTATTGTTAGAATAAGAAGCATCCCCCACGAAAGCCGCTTAGGGGAGACATGTTACTCACATTGCAGTATAAATCATTATACATGAATTGATATGTTTTCAAAAAGGTTTATTTGTTATAATGTATATTTCCGTGATTAAATTATATTTGTTATAATGTTTTAAAGTATAATTAATGGTTTGTAAATTGTTGATTTTGTTGTTTCTGAGTTTGTTTTGTTATTGTTAGAGCCATTATGGATTGTTTAATTTTGTAGGGTATATATTTTTTGTTATTCTTTGTTTCATTTTACAATTGTTGTTTTTCTGTATAGTATACATTAGTTATGATTTTTTGTATATTTTACATTTGTTGCAATTTTTTTATGTAATATACCTGTTGTTAATTTTTTTGTATATTTATATCTGTTATTTATTTTTCCATAAATAATTAATGCTCTTAATTTTCATCCGTCCAGCTGTATTAAGTTTAAAGTTGTGTTGTTCATTATGTATGTTCATATATTTTTTTAAATGTTCCCGTCAATCAACACAAAATCTTCTAAATATAAAACTATTTCATAGTTAATTATAAATTTTATATAACATATATTTTTATATACTCATTATAAAAACAAGTTGTAAATACTAATTATATATTAGCAATTCATAATTTATGAAATAACTTGTTAAAAATAAAGCTTAGCTTTCAAATCGCTTTTAGGCTAGAAAGATTAATATACATTGCATGTAAGAGATTGCATTTGGGCATGCGAGAAAATATACCAATAAAAAATTAGCTATTATTGTTAAAGAAATTACGGCTTATCATCAATTTACTCACTCGAAGAGCCAGGTCTCAGTGATGAATGTCTTGGACCCTAGCGTGAGAAGGTTCTTACTGGACGTTTGAAGGTGCAATTAGCCTAACCGCTGTTTACTTAGCCGGTAAAACGGCACGAGAGTTCTCAACACCACTTTATCGCAGCCATGTAAATAGCAAGTGGTCCATGTAAAGGAAGTGTTAGGACTAATGCCCTCTAACATGCTCAGACGTATGCCGTAATGTGAAGCCTTTATTTCTTAGAGTTACATACCATCAAATTGTTTGTCTTTAATAACGAAATACTTTGAGCGATGTTATCATGTCAAACTAATGTTCAACGAAATGTCAGTAATTTAGGTAGGCCTAATGATTGTAGATCAACTCCTAACTTCAGAGCTAGATTGAATAGAGTTTACCTAAATAATAACGTGATTGCGCATAATACTGATTTCAAATGATAGTCTACGTTATGTTGTGATATTAAGGTAGCTGTGGAAAAATATTCGTTGTAATGTGTATTTTAAATTCAAAGAAAGTTTATTATAACTAAAATTGTTTACTTGTTTATTAATAATATTACCTAGTCTACTTAGGAGCCTATGACTTTTTTGTAATTAACTTTTTGCATCTTCCCCAATAACCTGATTTTTTTCACCTTCTTGAAAACTTTCAAACAGAAAGAATAGAAGGAAAAACAAATAGATAGAACAGGTTCAGTCTTTTTTATCTCTTCCATTTTACATAAAGTTAGTCCAAAATTATTGACAGTCTACATATCTAATAACCCATAAATAAATGAAAAATTACAAGTAGAGACTTTTTGGTGAAATTAATTTTCGCCTCTTAAGGATCTGCAATGTTAGAATCAATTTCGTTATTCTAATGATGTCAAAGTACCCTTCGTGTCTTTTCACTAAATAGTCGTTTCGTGTTTTGTGATTGTTTACGAGATATACAAAGATCAATTTCCCAAAGACAATCCTTATCATTATTTGTAATCTTGACAAATACATCTACTCTAATTCGTTTAAATATATCATATTAGCTTTTCTTATAAGTTGCTCTTATTATAATAATTTGTTACTTACTACGTATTACAAGTATAGCAAAGCGTTTCATTGTCAAATAGCTTATGCCTAATCAACTCATTATTTGAATCTAAAATTCTGTGTTCTTATATTACGTCGTTATTGCTATTAATTTTTTTCCATTTTATGTTCTTCTATTAATAGAATTTTCTTAAATTCAATCTGAAATTAATATCTACGAACAAGAGTCATACCTCACTTCACAAGCTCGTACATTTGGTCTTGAAAGAACAACTCATTATAATGAAGTAAATTCAAGCAGATATTCTATGAAAAATATATAGTCAAAATGTACTGTTTTATAAAAAAAATTAATATTTTTAAACTAAGGTCTTAATTTTTCAATATCTTAACCCTGAAGGGCACGGGAATCCCTGAAATTACGTTTTTCGGCCATAAGAATAACACGGAGAGAGAGACTTAAATTATTCAAAAAGTTACAGCTGTTCAAATGTAAATACTAATGTTTATGAAATTTTGTCAGCTATTGGAATGTAAATAATGATGTTTATAATACTGCGAAGGTTATAGATCTATCTGTTAGAGAGAGTATGTTTGATCGATTCAGTGAACGTTTTGTTTGATCTACAAATATGAAAAAAAAAACACGAATGAATGTCTGTGAGTACGTGATAACCAGCTGTTTAATAAAACAAATGAAATGAACATTTTTGAAGTAGACCAACTAAAAGCATTTGTTTTTCTTATTTAGACTATAAATAGAGTACTTATCTGCACTGCAGTTCAGAGAGTAAGATACTGTAAATAAATTTATGTAATATGTTACATATTACGTTGTCCGAATACAGTTTAACTACTGATAGTTTTAGTAAAAAGTTAATGACATGCCGAAGCCTGCAGGGGTGTCCCCTAGTATCCATGTAATGTGAGTACATAGAATTAGAATCTGTTTTAAGTGCAATTTACCAACCGAATATTTAAAGCGGGTATTTAGCCCACATGACAGTGACGCAGGGAAACAACAACATCCCTCGGTACATAACGTACAAAACGCCCGGGGTGTTCGCCTACACGACTACCACATGGAAAGTTATATGACATCTCATTTAGTAATACCGGCTTTATGACATGAGATAATGTAATTGTGTTACGTAACCAAGTTGGAGACATTTTTTCAAATTTTAGTGTCAATGATGGCAGGATTTAATAATAAATTCTAATTGATAGAACCATTTAAAAGTTCAATGAAAATTTTGGAATAAGCTTAATTTAATATTTAATCTGGTACTTATAGTAAAATTGAATTACACACATCAATAATACTTGTATATAATTCCATTTTGTTAAATAATATATTAATTTTATGTATATTTATATTGGTATATGTGATTTAATTTGACTAAATGTTAAATTAAGCTAACTCTTGTTTCAAAATTGAATATTTCAATGACTCTATAATAAACAATTTATCTTTAAATCTTACCATCTTTGTTTAGTTTAAACAGTCTCCCCGTTTTAGTCACGTAACACAATAAGATTATCTCATGTCAAAAATTTAGTTTTTACTAAATAAGATGGCATAACAAATATTATTACGTTTTCTAAATTGTTCTCTTTTAGAGCAATTTTTTTATAAGTTGATAAAAAATAGTTATTCGTGAAAACTATTGTAACAACCTCCAGAGTAACTCAGAACATCAGAATATTTATAGAATGCCTAAACATTTTAATTTCCTATTTATACATTATAAGAGGTATATGTAAGAAAATATGTATTTTTAACAAAATACTACGTATTCAGTCAGTGTCCGTTCGACGAATATGGTGCTAAAAATAAGTCTTGCATAAAAGTTAAACATATTTTAGAAGGTAACCACTTGAAATCAGTCAAACCTATCAGTCCTTAGTACTCTGTGAGTTCTGAGGAAAATGAAAATGTCCACTTGTATACATAAACATTTTGAAAATATATATTGTAAAATTAAAATATAATTGATTCTAAACCTTAGTTCCACTTTTTAAGTGCTAGTATAACTAATTGTTTTTCATGATAAGTACAGAATTGTATGTATTTCAAATATCCTGTCCATTAAGTCAAACCAAACTCTATTCTGATCTAAAATAATAACATTATTTAAGTTTTAAGATTTCAAAAACCCTAAAAAGCAAAACGTCTCAATAAGCTATCAACATTTTTATATACATTTTAAACAGTTTTTCTTTAATAAATTCATTATTCGATATTTTCTTAGTACAAGACAGCTGATAAACCTACACAATCAAATACCTGACGATTTGTATACTGGGACTTGACTTTAGCTACATTTGCTGTGCATAGTGTTCTTGAGACCTAGTGTTATTGAGACCTAGTGTTCTTGAGACGTAGTGTTATTGAGACCTAGTGTTTTAGAGACCGAGTGTTCTAGAGACCTAGTGTTCTTGAGACCTAAGTGTTCTTGAGACCTAGTGTTATTGAGACCTAGTGTTCTTGAGACGTATTGATATTGAGACCTAGTTTTTTAGAGACCTAGTGTTTTTGAGACCTAAGTGTTCTTGAGATCTAGTGTTCTTGAGAGCTAAGTGTTCTGAGGCAGTATTATTTACAGTAACATTGTAAAGTAAACATCCAAAATATCTTTTATATCTAAATTATTCCTACTTTTATTATTGGATGTATTTAGCGTTGTATTTATGTGATTAGAAAAAAAAATCATCAGAAAAAATTTCCAACATTGTGTAGAGTACAAAGGTATGAAATGTTAAAGATTCTATGTGTATTACAAAATTTTCAATAGTATTTTACCTTAATTACTTGACATTTATATAAAAAAGTCGATCTGTACACGTGATTTTCACAACAGGTTCACTGTTACGTGGCAGTATATAAAACTAATTTTAATAGCAACTGAGATTAAATTAGTTAATTTTATGCCTTAGAACTATATTGTGAAATATAATTATGCCAATAACCATATCGTGGTCAGCTACATTTTAAATAGTCATCTATAAAAAGAAACTAATCGAATAGGCTCTATCGAAACGCTATAGCGTGTAGTGAGGGTTAGAAGTAGAACTTTTCGAGATGTCTAATTGCATTTTAAAAGTCAACAGTTAGCCTACCTAAAAGGTACTTTCAATATGCTAATAACTTGAACAAACCTAATCGATCATATGTTATTTCATTTCTAGTTCCTTTTTGCAAAATAATGGCATATTGACCTTAAATATTTTCATGTTTAGCGAAACAGTTTAATTTGGAGGGGAAAAGAAAAGAAACAGTATTAATGCGTTATCTATTTATATTTTATCTAATGTCCCGTTAAAAACCTATTTTCATCTGTACTGTGAAACATTGTATGAAAAAATAACAGTTGATTTCGAGTAGATACACGGTGTTTCACAAGTAGAACTGGACGTACTGTGACATTTTTATAAAAAAGAAGAATTAGAAAAGGGTTTGATGGAGAAAAAGAAGAAGGTGGTGGGGGAAGGTCGTAAACCACCGAATTCAGTTGAGTTAGGTTGTTTATTTTCAGTACTACACAGCACTCTGTGTCTTCACCTTACAGTGACAGGTTATCTGCTTAGCTTCCTAAGACCACGTTGGTAGCGCTAAGAAGACAAGTGGAGATAAGCGGATTGGTCTTGCTTGGCCTAACCGGAAAATATTCTGTAATATAATATCAAGACTTCATTAACTAAATGGTGTGAGCCTAAGCTAACAAACATAGACATTATTATTTTTTCATGTAAAGGAAATTTAATTGTTATTATTTTTTCCATTTAACTTTTCTAATTTTTCTAATTAATTGAAAGGAATGTAATTCTTTGTCATGTTAATTATTGTATTCAAATTTGAACATATTTATTTATTTATTTATGTATTTATTCACGGCGTCAAGATATGGGCGAATATGGATTTCGAATGAGTGTGATGAGTGTAGATGAGCGAATGTAGTCATTGTTACAAACTAAGGCCGACTATTCCTTAGAAAGTGTCATTAATTAATAGCTCAATGACAAATGAACAGCCGGTGATTATCAGCTGATCCTTCTCAAAATGTATTGACTCTGATTGGAATCGAACTGAGAACCATTAGCACATGAAGCTGGGATTGAACCAACTACGCTACCGACCTAGTAAATATTCAATTATTTAAGTTTATTTGTAAACAAGATTTTACTGACTTTAAAGAAATAATAAAATATTTGAATCATCTAACTAAATGTTAAATCCTGGGTAAAAAAATATAATTTCATTTAGCTTTTAATACTTTATTTAAAAAAGTATAATCGTAGAGAAATTTGCATAGTACAAAGTCTTACTTTCGATATTACGAATAAAAGGTATTTTAAACAGATATAACATAAAAGTAAAAAAAATTAAAAGTTCAAATATTTATTGAATAGAAAAACATTAAATAAGACTCAGTTAATTTTGACAATATAGGGGAATAGTTACTATAGAAACACTACATTATGAAATAAACAGTCTTGCCAACTTAATGAAAATATAACACTAAACTACTCTACTTAACTCCAACAATAAAGTTACTGGTTTGTACAAATGTATATTAATATAGTTCCTTTTTGGGGTGATTGTGTCAGAGAGCTGAGTATTCTCAAGTTATCTTGTGTACCGCTCAATGGTTACCATCATCATGCATGTGCACTACCGGCTAAATATATCGGTGTTTATAAGAGATTATTTCGCTAGATCTTATTGTATTATTTTATTTTTATGGATGACTATTTAAAATGTAGCTATGGTTATTGGTATCATTATATTTCACAATATGAAGATTGGTCACTAAAATTCGTTTTTATATACTGCTATCTAACAGTTGGTTTGTTAAGAAAATCACGTGTACAGGTCAACATTTTTATTTATGTCAATTACTTCAGCTAAAGTATTATTGAAAAAAGTTTAATATAAATAGAATTGTTAATACCTCTGTCCTCTACACAATTTTGGTAATTGTAGGAAATTTTTTTAGTCCTAGAACATATTTTGCCTGCTTGTTTTACAATAATACTGTGAATGATACTGCCTCAGAAATTAGCTCACAACAACACTAGGTCTCAAGAACACTTAGGTCTCAAGAACACTAGGTCTCAAGAACACTAGGTCTCAAGAACACCAGGTATCAAGAAAACTAGGTCTCAAGAACCCTAGGTCTCAAGAACACTACGTCTCAATAACACTAGTTCTCAAGAACATTAGGTCTCAAGAACACTAGGTCTCAATAACATTACGTCTCAATAACACTAGGTCTCAAGAACACTAGGTCTAAAAAACACTAGGTCTCAATAACACTATGGCACAGCAAGTGTAGCTAGTGTCAAGGCCCAGAGACGCGCAGTATACAAATCGCCGGTTATATGGTTGTATAGGTTTATCAGCTGTCTTGTAGTAAGATAATATCGGATAGTGAATTGATTAAAGAAAAACTGTTTCAAATGTATAAAAAAATGTTGATAACTTATTGAAACGTTTTACTTTTCAGGGATTTTGAAACCTTAAAACTTTAATAATGTTATTATTTTAGATCAGTATAGTTTGGTTTGACTTAATGGACAGGATATTTTACATACATCAGGATATTTTCAGTACTTATCATGAAAAAAAAATTGTTTATACTGGTATTTAAAATGAGTAGAACTAAAGTTTCAAATCAATTATATTTTAATTTTACAAAATTTCTTTTGAAAATGTCTATGTTTATAAGTGGACATTTTCATTTGAAAGAGGAAGGTGTATAGAATAGACCATCATTTAGGGTCTGTTTGGGATGATATGTTA
Source organism: Stictocephala bisonia (assembly GCA_035578905.1). NCBI lineage: Eukaryota > Metazoa > Arthropoda > Insecta > Hemiptera > Membracidae > Stictocephala > Stictocephala bisonia. The sequence goes on along the minus strand of JAQJVL010000147.1, from coordinate 781,239 downwards.
TGAGTAAGCTATGGGATCTCAGGTAAGTTATGAAGATCTCATAAGGAGGTGCTGTTATGAGTAAGTCTTGTCAAGAGTAATTCCTACTGGAAGAGAAGTTATTCAAACCATGGCAAACAGACATACGATGGGCCTAAAACAACACCTACTCATACACGTATAGTGGTGTTGACCCACCCATACACGTACAGTGGTGTTGGCATAAAAAATGCCAACAAAGAACAGTGCTTATATAGAAATAAATATACCAACGGATACACATATATCAAGAATGCCAACAAAGAACAGTGCTTATATAGAAATAAATATACCAACGGATACACATATATCAAGAATGCCAACAAAGAACAGTGCTTATATAGAAATAAATATACCAACGGATACACATATATCAAGAATGCCAACAAAGAACAGTGCTTATATAGAAATAAATATACCAACGGATACACATATATCAAGAATGCCAACAAAGAACAGTGCTTATATAGAAATAAATAAACCAACGGATACACATATATCAAAAATGCCAACAAAGTACAGTGCTTATATAGAAATAAATATACCAACGGATACACATATATCAAAAATGCCAACAAAGAACAGTGCTTATATAGAAATAAATATACCAACGGATACACATATATCAAAAATGCCAACAAAGAACAGTGCTTATATAGAAATAAATATACCAACGGATACACATATATCGAGGCAAGGATTATGGAAATAATTTAGTTGTTAACCATGTTGACAAATTGCTATTAAAACTGCTCTCTACGAGAACAGGCTGATCTTAGTAACTAGACTACAACGATCAAGGCTGTTGGCATCCTGCAGTCTTATTAACTTTAAAATACCAAAAGATAGTGTTGGTGTCTTAATTTAAATTTAAGTTATCTATATCTTAGAAGAAAAATATTTCTATTAATCAATATTTTGAAGTTTTGCTAATGATTTTAAATTTGAAAACATACAAGATTATTATTTTGACTGTCAATGTTATTTTAGGCTGTTTACTAGGGCCTATTTATATTTGAATATTTCTTTTATATTCTTTATGAATTTATGTTATGGTTTAAACAAACATGATAGTACATATATAATTGTTGGAAATAGGAATTGAGCTATATTTTAAGAAAGATTGCATTACATAGGTAATTTGTGATTATGTTTCATTTAAGGTGTCCCCAATAAAAGTAAAAATCAGTTAATAAATCATTAATCGATTCTTGTTAGTAAATACTCGTTAGTTAGTTGTTAGTATATAATGATATATTTGTGTTTAAATGACATAATTATCAGATCGTTGTTGGTTAGTTAATCAGGTGATAAAGTGGCCCTCTGCCCTTGTGGTTGGCACCCCCTCCCCCAACTACCCACTAGTCTGCCGCTCTTGTGGTCACTCATTACCCCAGAGGTGGGGGACAACGCCCTTCAGCCGACCGGTGGAATGTCCAGTGCACTGCTGACTAAATCACAATACAACACCTGTATTACATAATGTTATATATACTGTATTACAACAGTATATATAACAGTCAATTTATGTTATGTAAAAATAAATAGACTTTCAAAACTAATTACTATTTTGTGTTTTTATTATTTTTTTAGTTACCTAGTAGGTTTCCTGCTAAAAATTTATAGGATAGGCATCTGAACCAGTTTAGTATTATAATCTCCTATCACACTAACTCACAATATTGATTGTTCTTGTAAGTTTCATAAAAAAAAAAAATACTCTGTCTGAAAAAAAGTGAAGATAACACTGACAGACATTAAAAATTAAGACATAACCCCAGATTTTCATAGCACCATTGGAACATAAAATAAACGTATCCCTATAAATTGAGATTCTCCAATATCATGCCTATCAGTGTTAGTTTTACACCTCAAAGGGTATATATTTATTTAAAAATAACCAATGATAAGGTTACAAGTAAAAAAAAACCTATCTACTTTCACCAATTAAAATGGGTAACAAAACGTTTATAAAATTACCATACCACTAAAGTACATTAAATAAATATATCTATTTTACAACAGAATAACATAATTTACCTAAAATAGTGCCAGAGGATCTAAAAAGCAGATGAAAAAGAACTAAAAAAAAATTAATAAATTCATTAAGAGATAAATCCTATTGTATAACTGAAGATTTCCAGTAAGAAATTCTTGGGAGAATAAATTTACGAACTTTATATAATTAGAAAATTATATCTATATAATCATCAGAATATTGGTAATCTTGTCATGAAATTTAATTTAATTATTCTTTGTTAAATGATGGTTTTTTATTTTTTTATAATTTAGTATTTTATACAAAAATATTTATTTTGTCAGATTATAGAATTAAAAAAATAGTAAAATTCAATAGATAATTATTATTTAATTAAATAACATATCACTATTCCTCAGTCCAAGAAAATTCAAACGAGCAATAGTTTTATCCGTTAAGGGTGAATCAGTATTGACGTGCATTGTTCCAAGGCTATCTCATTTCCAGACAGGAAAATAGCCATGTTTGTTATAATATATTCTGTAAATTCATAAAGATTCCTTTTTTTAAATTGGTATGAATGTGGTCGAAAACTATCAAATATTTATCATCGATCATGTTCGAAGCATGACTATGCTATATACAAGCAGTCGTATGTATTCGTAATGTGTGCTGGTCAAACACTCATAATAGTTGTTTTGTCATATGTATTCGTAATGTGTGCTAGTCAAACACTCATAATCTTTGTATAGTCGTATGTATTCGTAATGTGTGCTAGTCAAACACTCATAATCGTTGTATAGTCGTATTCGTATGTATTCGTAAATTGTGCTGGTCAAACACTCATAATAATTGTTTTGTCGTATGTATTCGTAATGTGTGCTAGTCAAACACTCATAATCTTTGTATAGTCGTATGTATTCGTAATGTGTGCTGGTCAAACACTCATAATAATTGTTTTGTCGTATGTATTCGTAATGTGTGCTGGTTAAACACTTATAATATTTTTTTTGTCGTATGTATTCGTAATGTGTGCTAGTCAAACACTCATAATCGTTGTATAGTCGTATTCGTATGTATTCGTAAATTGTGCTGGTCAAACACTCATAATAATTGTTTTGTCGTATGTATTCGTAATGTGTGCTAGTCAAACACTCATAATCTTTGTATAGTCGTATGTATTCGTAATGTGTGCTGGTCAAACACTCATAATAATTGTTTTGTCGTATGTATTCGTAATGTGTGCTGGTTAAACACTTATAATAATTTTTTTGTCGTATGTATTCGTAATGTGTGCTGGTCAAACACTTATAATAATTTTTTTGTCGTATGTATTCGTAAAGTGTGCTAGTCAAACACTCATAATAATTATTTTGTCGTATGTATTCGTAATGTATGCTGGTTAAACACGCATATTAATTGTTTTGTCGTATGTATTCGTAATGTGTGCTGGTCAAACACTCATAATGATTGTTTTGTCGTATGTATTCGTAATGTGTGCTTGTTAAACAATCATAATAGTTGTTTTGTCGTATGTATTCGTAAAGTGTGCTGGTCAAACACTCATAATAATTGTTTTGTCGTATGTATTCGTAAAATGTGCAGGTCAAACACTCATAATAATTGTTTTGTCGTATGTATTCGTAATGTGTGCTGGTCAAACACTCATAATAATTGTTTTGTCGTATGTATTCGTAATGTGTGCTGGTTAAACACTTATAATATTTTTTTTGTCGTCTGTATTCGTAAAGTGTGCTGGTCAAACACTCATAATAATTGTTTTGTCGTATGTATTCGTAAATTGTGCTGGTCAAACACTCATAATAATTGTTTTGTCGTATGTGTAGGTTTGCGTCAAAAGTTATGTGCATTTAATAAAGATCTTGTTAGGTTCAATCATTCATATGTTGTCTGTTTATATTCTTTTTGTCCTTATTTTTAAGGCTGCTTCATTAAAACACTTTAAAAGTAATTCACGTCTAACAAACAAAGACAATCAAATGTTTGTTAGGATGTTTTATAAGAAAAAAATACTTACTTTGTTCATAAGTCCACTTTTTGAATAAATAGATAAAAAAGAACAGAAATAGATAACCTATTTTCATAGTTACATATCTCTTTACGCGAATTGTATTTTTGGTGGCAAGATGAGTGGGCCGTAAGAAATAAGAAGTTCGAAGGTCATATAAGAAGGCTCCAATATACTATGTTTACGTTGACTATTCGTATATTTTTTCTTTAGATTTATTCAAAGAGTTGGTATAATGAGTCATACGCAGATGAAAATTTAATTTGTGAGGTAATTTGACTTTAAAGGACAATTTTTTAGCTAGTTAGCCCTTATCAGATTATATTTATGAAAATTGTTAGCTTCATCTTTCATTTTATTTTCAAATTAAATTGAACTATTGCAAACAGTAAAATAACATTACATTATGAAGCAGTATAGCTCTATTATGTATATTCAATATAGCTTAACATCCTGACCTGTTTCTGATAGCTAGTTTATGAAAGTTACTGATAATTTTAGTAATAGTCGTAAAGTAATGGTCAACATGAGTAAATTTCACATGAAACATTATTAGGCGATAGGTTGGATGCTCGGTCCTCTTAATACCGATATGGCGTCCGCTTGATGGTTGTTATCGGTGTGGACACTATTAGATCAGTCTGGGGTGTCCATGTTGGGTGGTAATCATTGTGCGGATGTTGTGTAGGGGAGATAACTGAGTATCAGGCTTGTCAATTAGCTGAAAATCAAACCAGCACTACGTGGCTCGGATTCCACGTAAAGCTGTAGGTCCCTTAGTTGCCCTGGGCGTTGGGCTATTAATAAATTGCCCTTTCTGAGGAACAGTTTAACTCAGATAGTAACCAGACTACACCCATCCACACTCATCCTACACTCATATAACCATTCATATTCGCCTTAAAATACCAACAACGTTGTGTCGGCGTCTCATATGTATGAATGTAAGAATGATAAAATTATCTGTACATATTGTTTAGCTGTCAGAAAAATATTTTTCCCGCAAAAAATTTAGGAAAATATTCTTCTTCAGAGCAACATTTAAAATATACTTACGTCTTTTAAAATGTACTTACGTCATTTATGCATCCATCCTAAAAAAAGAAAAGTAACAATATACTTGGGCATATTAGTAACAATAGGCACATTCTATTTTAACGAGTCTATGACTGGCGACTTCCCTATTGTTTCCCGAACGTATTCCCGTCCCCACTTCCTCTGGGTTTGACCCCTGGACTATTGTTGTGTTTCGCACATTAGTAGTGCTTGTATGTAAACTAGACACATATCTCCAGGTGTCACACCTACGGGTTTTGTTAATTGGCTTATTTAGGCTGTCGAATAAATTTAGTTCAAGGAACAGTTTCAGACAGTATCTGATCTTTGGTGGGTATTCCTCCCATTAATTGTGCAGACCAGAGCGTCTAGATATAAAATAATTAATTATTTAAAACGGATAATATATATTAAATACATGCTAAATTATCACAAAGGGGGTTAAATTAGTAGTTATATGTTGTTTAAATCTGAAATGAAATTAAAAAAATAAAATGGTTTTATTAGTAGAAAAATTGTAACTATTAGCGAGGTTAGGCCGGTCGTTGTATTATGACCAATGTTCAACTTTATAAATCTGTACTAATAAAGATTGCCCTTAAGGGTTTGGTGGGGGTTAAGGGAAGGGGCTAAAGGGGGAATACATTGTTGAACTTAAAATAATAAATGTAGGTGATCTATAAACTTGGATTTTTACGTCTAAAGTTGGTATATTTGTTCAATTAATATATTTCCACCTCATAAAAGTTGTACATTAGTATACTGAAGGTAGCCTGTTTGAACATACTAGGGAAAATATATTTTTATAAATTAATAAAATAATAAAAATGCAGAGAAAAAAGTAATTCTTTACATTTGAAATATATTTATGTGCAATAGTTTTTACAACTTATGTTTCTATTTTGGGCAAGTGTATAAAATAGCACTCTTCATACCTGCAAATTAATAAAAGACGCAAGATACTGCTGTGTTTCTTGCTTCTATTAGATTTATCGGAATATTATGCAAAAACAATTAGTAGCTAGTTTATGAAACTAATATTAGTAAAAGTCGTAAAGTTATGGTCAACATGAGTAAATTTCACATGAAACATTATTAGGCAATTTATTACCAAGGTCATAAATAAAACGCACACTTCGGCGAACATTGCCACATATTTACATTTCAATCGAGTATCGAACATGCACAAAACACATTAATAAAATCCACCACCGAACCAGGATAAAATTTAGTGTCTGAAAGTAAACAGCATAAATCATGACCGGAAGAACGTTCCCGAGTTCCTGAGGGAATGAGGTCCTTGACCGTGCGGGAGGTTTCGTCCTTCGAAATTCTGTACAAAATGTTAATAGGACCAGCACAAAGAAAACATACAACTTGCTTCAGTGAGGTGCAAATCAGAAGAAACATTGATGGAACATTGGATAAGAAAACACTGGCATCGACCTTTAATGTGATGAAAACCGATAGATATAAATTTTTGAAATCATTATATATAATAGGTCTACGTGAACCCTTATACATCATACTTCTCCCCTATTTCTTGATTAATTCAAACAGTTGAGGTGTCAAAAAACTTGTCTCTGTTCATAGTTGTGCAATAAGGTCTCAGTTATCAATATTTTCACCCAAAGAGTTCACTTAAAGAAAGTTACATTTTTCGACCATAAGAATAATAACATGGAGAGGGATTTAAATGAATCGAACAATTACAGCTGTTCAAGTGTAAATAATGATATCCACACAATTTAACAGCTTTTGGAATGTAAATAATTATGTTTACAATATTGAAGAAGTTAGAACTCTTATAATATTAAACCAGGGAATGTTGTAAGTATGTTTTCACAACACTACTATGAGTTTAGCTGTTTTCGTTATGTGTTTACAACCTGCGAAACATCATATTTTCAACAGCTGTCTATTGTTTACTACCGAAAGTAACATTGTTTACAACCGAAAATTTTCCACTGTCCACAACACCTGTTTTTATTCCGTAGTGTAGTGAAAAGTATCGTTCAAAACTCGAGTGAATATCACACTCGTGTTTTGTCTTTTGAGTATCGTGTGAGAACATACACGATACTCAAAAGTATCGTGTATGTTCTCGATCATTCGAAGTGCTCGACAAGTCTCGCACTTCAAACATATGGGTCTCGAACTTGCAAAACCCCACTTTCCACTCTTGTTATGAAATATACTATTTTATTCACATTCGATTGTAGGACTGCGCTTTACTGGAGTTCAAGGTGTAATTGATAATATAATGCGAAATGAACACGTTTGAAATATGCTAATATTATTGGGTGTTTATACTAATAAATAGGCAACAACGCAAGAACTGTGATACTGTAAATAAATGTAATACTGTGATTTTACGTTACACAGATTACCTACTAATATTTTTGCTAAAGTCATATGCCGAGGTGTCACGAGCGCAGTAAAAACACCTCCAATGTAATTAAAACCAATATATATATGTAAAAAATTGTGAAATCCTAATATATAATTGGCCTACCGCTTATGACATTATTAAAACTATTTTTCAAGAAGGTGTGAATAAAACCGATAGATATGAAATTTTGAAATTCTTATATATAGTAGGCCTACCATTTATGAATTTTTAAAAACTATTTTTTAAGAAGGTGTAAATAGTTGACTCGAAGCGTGCAGAGGATCAACTATTACTTAAATTATTTCTGCAGAGGACAAATTAATCTAACGCGTAAGGATTCAAAATAAAAATCACGCTTTTGAAAACGACTCTTGGATTTAAGTAGATCTAACTTCCTGACGTATTTTTATTTTCAGGTTTCTGTCTCATAGTTCTTTAGTTATTCCAGTCCTCAGAAACATCATCTCACACATTTACTAAGCGTTGACTTCATTTGTCATCGTCAACAGTTTCTTATCGTAAAAGTGCACGATATTCACCTTTTTTTGACTACATTTATTCACTTATAAAACTAGTCTTTAGCGTAGCATTGGTGTAATTTACGAATGGGCCAAACCATAAGAATAGCCACAGAGAAAAAGGTAACATAGGTTCCTTTCTTACGGTAGTAGCAAACGTTTCAGTAATGGTTACCTCAAATATAAATTATTCACTTTTTGTTATAATTACCCCGTTTATACTTCAGGATTTGGAGGGGGAAAGGGGAGGGACTGTCAACTTTGCTGACACTGTCACCAGCACAGTGAATTGGAGAACTGACTATTCGACACCTCAAGGTTCTATAACTAGAAACCTATTCAGCGCACTATTGAATACAACCTCTGTTTCTTTCTCTTTGTGGAATAGTATAACCTTTTATAAAGGTGTTTATGGATACACATATATCTTTATGTCAATTTAGAATGCACTATGACATCTAAAAAAGGTTAAATAAGGATAAAAACAATACTTTAATTCAACTTACAGTTAGCAATCCGTTAAGGGACCGTTTAACTCCACGAAAAACGTCAAAAATATGGCTGCCTATTTAAGAGATTCGGTTCATAACAATGATTGAACCGTAACTCTTGATGAGTAATTTGACATGTGAATTCTAGTAGTCATAAGTTGATTTTTGTTTAAAAATGAGTATTTGTATAGATGTTTTACAAGTTAAACCGTATGAATCTTTAAAATGACGGTTTAAAATTTAGAAAAACTGATAGTATATACTTGTGGTCCATTATATTGGACCTTTAATAGTTACCGAATGTTCGCTTTAACTCATTATAATGAAGAGCACGAACCGCGCAGTTAAAATAAAATGCATGTTTTAGCCCGCGGACGAACAAGTAGCAAGGTACTCTACTTGCTAGCGGCGGTTTGTCAGCTTGGGAAACGGCCACGGTAGAAAATAGTAAAATCCATTGCTTCAGGTAAGTGACCAAAAGAAGTTGGTTACCTGAAGTATATAATTTTTCAGTTAACTGATATATATATATTCTCTGGTACATACCGAATAATGATAGTATGTGCGAAAACTTTATTGGTTTAAGAGATTGTTAATATTTCCTTTACAAGACATAGGCATATATTATGATTTTAGTAATAGTTTAATAGGCCTGATATGTGAATAATTTTATTGAAACTTAGGACATTTCATAAATACTTTACTTTTTCAATTCTTCATCTTAAGTATTTAAAATTTAATAAATATATGATACCATAAATTGCTCTTAGTCCACTAGAACCATATACGGTATAGACCTTCCTTAAGGATGTAATAGAGTCTTCATTGCAGTTTTAATGAATTTATATACTAGTTTGTCTACAAGTCTCCTTAAGCGTTTACATCAAACAGAATGTGAATATATAATTAAAAAGATGACCAACGGGATACCGGTCACGTTAAGAGAGACGTCAGGGCGATTTTTTGCGCAACACTGATCAAGCATATTCTAAAACCAGTCCCTCCGTTCTCAACCCCGTGCGTGCACCTCAGCCGTTCTGTTTGTTTTTCGGCAGTCGACAAACGAGCTGTCAATATGCATAACAAGTCTGTTAATTTATACCGCCTGAGCCGGAGCCCAATTATTATCATATTCACATTGCGGTGTTGCCAATTGACGGCAGAGCACCTAGTGGCAACCGCGGGAAACAAGGTAACGTAACGGCTTCATTATCTCTGCCGCCACCACCACAACAGCGGGTTAGTTTATTGTTCACTTCCGTTCTAGAGGAATTAAACAGCTGTTTCAACTCAAACACTATTATCAACTGTTGCTTGTTGACGAGCTCATAAGCGCAGACCTTATTGACGGATTAGGGTTGACTGTGGGTGCATTACCGTATTTTCTTTTATTTATTTAAACCTCTATTGAAATATTACGATTATTAACCTGGAGAAAATTATAGTTCAACTTTAATGCTAAACAAGTGTAAACAAATAAAGAGGAAAATGTATAAATCATAAAGTTAATAAAAAACTAACAAAATAGTCAAGTGAAATTAGTAATAGTCGTATGAAAAAAAAAAAAACGAAAAATGCAGAGATAAAAGAGTGAATTAAAATAAAACCAAGAACAACTACGAATGGAAAAACAATTTACTGAGAAAAAAATAACATCAGCGGTGTTAAATACTAAACATTTTCAGAATTTACACCTGTAAATAGAAATATGTTCAATGAAACTTGTTTTGTTCAATGTTATTTGAGGTTATTTGTTAGTACTAAATTCTGTTTCAGTAGAAAGTGTTTAATTCGTAAATAATAATAACAAAAGACAGTTGAGAAGTAAAAAACTACAATAATACAAAATTATAAATAACAAAATTATTTTAAAATAAAAATTATGTATAATATAGTAAATAAGATTTCTGTCACTGCTTATTTTTTCAAGTATTCCATAAAATTACGAACCTGACTCAGTAGGTTTATATACCTACTGATAGAGAAACACAGGTCGCTTTCTTATGGCATCTTTATACATCTACGTTTAGCATAATTATTACGGTTTTCCTTACGGAATTACGGATACAAAAGGAGGGACTGAAAAGCTGCTGACATGGCAAACTGAAGAAATAACTACTCAATACAGATTTAGCACATTATTGGATGCGACCTCTGTTTCATTCTACTCTGTGGCTTACCTGAGTCCTCAGCATCTCAGCAATGCCTCTGGGATGTGTCAAGATTATATTAGGTAAGTTAAATAGTATTCAGTGGGGGGGGGGGGGGAGGGAGGAGAGCTCTGAGGCCATTCCTAGATTGCACTTCAACCTTAGGTTTATTGTGCTCCTACTAGAACGGGAAACCTATTCCTAGCGGTATGACTAGCTCTAAAATCTTTTCCCCCAGATTAGCTACTATTCTTTCTCCTGAGAGCTCGCCTCTGAATATTCTGCTTCCCCAAAGCTTCAGAGCTTTGCACTCAGTTAATAGGTGTTCGGCAGACTCAAGAGACTCACCACAAAGCCGGCAACTGGTGTTTTCTCCGTAGATACCAGTTTTTGCCAAGTGTTTCCTGAAGTGGCCGTGTCCAGTAATATACGCAATCACCAACCTGATGACATTTCGATTCATGGCAGTGAGTTTGAGATTCGGGCAGCGTAACGTCATGCTATTACATGGCCAGCACCTTGTCAGTCCATCCCTTATTCCCACAAAATCCTTAAGATTAACGTAGTAATTATTACTACACATACAATAAGATGTACAAAAGTTGAAATGTACTTACAAGTGCCAATGAGATAATAAGTAAGCGATCTCTGTATCTTTTTATCTGTGCTTACACCCACAGATCAAGGGGTTTCAACTGTCATTTGCACGTTCCAACAGTAGATGTATTCAAACGGATTTTCAACTCAACCACATTGACTGCATGGTAAACCTTTTCTTGTTTGAATAACTCCGAAAAACGCCTCATCACAGCTCAGTTAGTTCAGATGTCAATTTTACAGACAACCAGCGTCAAAGTAGTTCTCTTGGGGGGTAAACTGTCTGGTCCTTGTTGTTCCAGCTGTGGCCTCGCCATGATTGCCCCATGAACCCTCAGCCACCACTGGAGGAGTGGTTGCTGCTAGAGCCCCCACAGACGCAACCTGACATGTGTCAAGGGTGCTGTAGGTTGTTTTGGAAACGAATCAAAAGAAATAGAATAACTTTGAAATGAAACATTTTCACAAAAAATGTGCATTTACAAAGTTTATCAAATATTATATTAAGATAAAATAAAATGTACAAACTGTTTCTTCAAAACAGTTTGGACCAGTAAACAGTATATGTATAAATACTCCTACATATACATACAGACCTTCTTCTTAACTTTGCTCTGCTCATTTCTCATGGGCTATAAATCTGTATGGGAAACTTATTCAGTCAGTCTAAGGGAGAGAACAAGTATAGTACAAGGTGAATATTACTGATGAAAACTTTAAGTCCTGGTTAGGATCCGAATTTGTGCTATCTCTAACTAAGGACTCAAAGAACTGTCCTGGCTTACCTAAATACTACTACTATAAACTTTCATTATAAATTAATTTAAAATTAGTTCCTTAACAAGTGTGTTGTGAATTATAATCAATTACAAACAAGTGGATGTGAAAATCTTAAGTTTGATACAACACAATTATTGAATGTACATATATTTTTGTAATAGATTTGGTTATCTATGTTTTCCTCAGACCAAGAGGACTCACTCAGTAACAACATAATTGCTATAACAAATTTTACTTTATATTAAACAAAATGCCGTTATTTTTGCAAGACATATATGATAAATAAAGTAAAATATTAAGTAGAAAACATTTTTAATCTAGTACATTTTAACTTGATAACTGTTGAGCTCCTTATGATACTCGCAAAGAACACGAATAGGTGCTCCACAGATCGGGTAGAATTACCAGCCACAAAGCTGTGTAGATTGTCAAACATATTGTGTGCTATGATATACACAAAGAACACGTGTAGACGCTCCACATCTGGGGTAGCATTACCAGCCACAAAGCTGTGTGGATTGTCAAACACATTGTGTGCTTAGATGTACACAAAGAACACGTGTAGACTCTCCACAGCTGGGGTAGCATTACCAGCCACAAAGCTGTGTAGATTGTCAAACATATTGTGTGCTCTGATATACACAAAGAACACGTGTAGACGCTCCACAGCTGAGGTAGCATTACCAGCCACAAAGCTGTGTAGATTGTCAAACATATTGTGTGCTCTGATATACACAAAGAACACGTGTAGACGCTCCACAGCTGGGGTAGCATTACCAGCCACAAAGCTGTGTAGATTGTCAAACACATTGTGTGCTTAGATGTACACAAAGAACACGTGTAGACTCTCCACAGCTGGGGTAGCATTACCAGCCACAAAGCTGTGTAGATTGTCAAACATATTGTGTGCTCTGATATACACAAAGAACACGTGTAGACTCTCCACAGCTGGGGTAGCATTACCAGCCACAAAGCTGTGTAGATTGTCAAACGTAATGTGTGCTCTGATGTTCACAAAGAACACGTGTAGACGCTCCACAGCTGGGGTAGCATTACCAGCCACAAAGCTGTGTAGATTGTCAAACACATTGTGTGCTTAGATGTACACAAAGAACACGTGTAGACGCTCCACAGCTGGGGTAGCATTACCAGCCACAAAGCTGTGTGGATTGTCAAATACATTGTGTGCTTTGATGCATGGACTCGTCTGTAATGTCCTGTTAATTACTTGGAAATGGTTCTTGTATCTGTAATGAAATATTTTAACTAGCAGAGAAATAATTTAAGAAATTCTCAAATATTCCAATAAAATGCTTTATTATGTGGGGCCTTTCCCCTACAATGTATGCATCGTCAGACATCAACACAAAATTCTAATTAAAAAAATTTTTTTGTAAAATATAATAATGTAAATATTTAAAACATATGGTTAGATTAAAAAAATAATAAAATTTAAAGTGTTTTTATATAAATATGAATGTAGCCTATAGTAATTTTAAGTTAGATTATACTATATAAACGGAGAATGTTGAATGGGAAGAGGTTCATTATTTACAATTAGTGTATTAAATTTGTTCATGTAGAATGTTTCTGATGCATCTAACAATTGATTTTTGTTAACTTGTTTTAAAACTTCAAATTGAATTATTTTTTTAATCTAACCATATGTTTTAAATATTTACATTATTATATTTAGTAAACAAATGTTTTAAAATTATAATTTTGTTTTGATGTCTGACGATGTCTACATTGTAGGCGAAAGGCCTCACATAATAAAGCATTTTATTGAAATATTTGAGAATTTCTTAAATTATTTGCAATTTCCAATAAAGACTCAAAGAAGAAATAGCAGAGAAATGTCGAATTTTCAGTTAGCAGCAATAGTTTTTCTTTTATTTCATAGTTAGTTATATACATTTTCAAAACAGTGAAGCTTTATAATGTGATCATTTATGATATGTAAAACAACACTCTATTGCTGAGTAGAAATTTGAGTTTTGGAGAATATAAGGGACAAAATATTTTCAAATTGGAAAAATAATTACTTGTTTACATTAGGCATAAACAGTAGGAAAGTACTGATTTATTTTCACAAGTTAAAACATTTTAAAAATATTACAAGAAGTAATATATCATTCGTATTGATTTTTTGATCCAAATAAATATTATAAGAGCTTGAATTATTCTTTGCTAACAATATAGTGCATTTTGAATTTATTACACTATGCCATATGAAACAAACCTAGTTTCAATTCCTGTATGTCACTAACTCTTATTTTGTATTTCCAACACAGCAAAACAAGTACCGTTTTCAATCAAACTTGTTATTATTCTATACAATCAATACACTTTATTCTATACATGCGTGACAAGACTAGACCCTTGTCTAGCTCCTTTATAATATTTGCAGCTAATGAATTCAATATCAAACTCCTCCAATGCTATATCTGACAGCCCTTGAAAGAGTCTTCGTAAGTCACTTGTCCATTTGTACGTAAGATGCACGTTTTGAAAGTCTGGGACTGACGGCCCTCAGGAGTCTTCATAACTCACTTGTCCATGTGTACGTAAGATACACGTTTTGGAAGTCTGGGACTGACGGCCCCTGGAAGAGTCTTCGTAAGTCACTTGTCCATGTGTACGTAAGATACACCTTTTGGAGTTCTAGGAATGACGGCCCTCAGGAGTCTTCATAAGTCTTTTACCCATGTGTACGTAAGATACACGTTTTGGAAGTCTGTGACTGACGGCTCTTAGGAGTTTTCATAAGTCACTTGTCCATGTGTACGTAAGATACACGTTTTGGAAGTCTGTGACTGACGGCCCTTAGGAGTTTTCGTAAGTCACTTGTCCATGTGTACGTAAGATACACGTTTTGGAGGTCTAGGACTGACGGCCCTTGGAAGAGACTTCGTAAGTCACTTGTCCATGTGTACGTAAGATACACGTTTTGGAGGTCTAGGACTGACGGCTCTTGGAAGAGACTTCGTAAGTCACTTGTCCATGTGTACGTAAGATACACGTTTTTGAGGTCTAGGACTGACGGCCCTTGGAAGAGACTTCGTAAGTCACTTGTCCATGTGTACGTAAGATGACGTGACACAAGCTGCGCTTTTGTAGGGAAACATATCAAAATTCAGCCAAACAAACATAAATTATTCAGACGGTTTTACTTTAATTAAAAAATCATGGAGGAGAGAACAATATAAAATTTATTGTTAAAAAAGTTGTGACAGTTTATAATTTTAATTTTGTTTAGTGATGACAAACGAGTTTGGCATTTGATTGGAAGTAGTTTTATGACTTCTGATTGTAATGGATTACGTACATTTATTTTAATATGTTGTACAAAAAAATGTTTGCGAATGATTATTCATTTTTGGAGACACTTTAAATTTAGAAAAAATGTTGTACAGCTGTATAATTCAAATAATTTCCAGGCGTTAGTGATCTAAAAACAATGTATTTAATGGAGAGTATATATAAGGATATATAAATATATAAGGATAAAATACCTTAAAAAATTAACACAATGTGTTAAGGTAATTTTTTAAGGCATATAGACTATGTCATATACAAACTATAATTGACTGTACTAGACACTGTACCACCTTCAAAATGCTAACAGGTATAGGCAAGAAATGAACAGTTATTTATAGACATATAACTTATTCAATATTTTGATTTAACTATTAAAAATTGGTTGTTGTACTATATATTTTATTATAAAAAGCATATTACCATTCTTTTATAAATAAATGGGTACCATGCTTTACTAGTTTCCGTCACATATCACTGCAGCTCGTTTTTCCAAATATTTCTAGTAACCTCATAATCATGATTTTTCTAGTAATTAAGGATAAAACGTCACTTCAGGACCATAAACAACACTGCCACCCATGCTTGACACTGATTAATACAGCAAGCGTCCTAATGCAAGTGTGCGAGCAGACGTAGCTGCAGTGTTGTAGATGCAATCGGAAGGAGTAAAATCTGAAGTTTGTCACTGCGACGGTATCTCAGACCGAGCTTCAGTAGGAATGTTAGAGCCCCCACAACAAGCGCGGGCAACTTATGATCTTCAACGCATCTCAATGCGCATCTTTCGCTTGTTAGAGGACTTCTATCGATTTTAATAAACAATCGTATAGGAGGCATAGGAAAGCAAGTTTCTTCAGCTTTTTAAAGAAGGTCCTGAAACAAACTCGTTTATATTCAGAATTAGTACTTACATGGTTAGTATTTCCAGGGAGTTTATTATATCTAAACATCTGTGTTTAGTATTAAACAAACTAATTCTTAGAGGGAATTCCAGACTCAGTACACAGAAAATTGCAGAATTCACACATTGGCTTGACAGTTCAGCTGTGATTTTGCCAATCTAGTTACCAAGCCACCACTACAGGGTTCCACGGGTCTATTTTTTATGCAAATATTGATAGCTGCATTTGTCAAACATTTTATTAGTAATTCAAACAAGTTTCATCACTTTATGTATTGTCGTTCTTGAATTTATTTCCATATTTCTACTTTTCCTACCATAATAGATTGAAATATGAAATTGTTTTTTGGAAGAAGTTTGTCTTATCCATATAGTCTTTAGACAGAAATGATTAAAAAAATAAGACGAGACTTTTAATTGACGGATTAAAAAATGTCAAACTTGTACCTTGAATGCGGGCAATTGTTCTGATTTTGAATTATAAATATTTTTTTAATTAGAATGTAAATTAGAACGTATAAAATATTTATTAATTACTATAAGCTAAAAACAAACCTGACAGTTTTATTATACAGCTATAATATACTACTCTTTATTCAACATTGAATCAGTTGCCTATTTCGACCTATTTTAGCTTCTCTTTGTACTCCATGCAGTTACTCCGGCATATATAATGTAGGCCTATTTTAAACAGCTACTGTTAGTGGCAAATATTAGAACTCCTAACACTCTTTTCAACTTGTTTAAAGAACTGCTTTACTAAAGACATGTATTGTCAAACAGCGTAATTACCAAATTTATCTTATGATAACAAATTGAATTTTTATTATTTTTACCTCAGTCTAAAGAAAAATTGTCCTATTCACATTTAATATATCACTCGATGGAAAGAATTAATTTTTGTCTAATTAAAACATTCTGAATGAAATTTAGTCTATAAATGTATCCACAAGTAACTAAGCTGTAAAAAAACTAATTTATTTAAAACTCTAATTAGAGATGGATGCTCTTGAATATATTTCTAGGTAATTAAGGTTGGTTAAGAGGTTGAAGTTAATTTTCTTAATGCAAAGCGCAGGATTCTAACTCTTAATTTTGACAATTAGTTCTGTATCTCTAGTGTTTTCCGAATCAATTTTGATCTAGTAAAGAACATATTCCACTAATTAGTTATCTAAATTAAAGCTGTAATCCCAACAATTAAAGTGTGCCCCTATTATTACTATTCTATACTTTTTTTAATCTATCGCTATACAAAAATCTTGAACTATCTTATACTGAATCGATAATTGGTAATTTTATATAATTTTCTTTAATTTGTAATTTTTGTTGCCCTTTAATTAACTCCCTGACTTTAATAAGCAGGCTAAAATGACTAATTTCTTATGAGTCAACTGTGATCGTTTGTAAAGAAATATTATTTCTTTGAGATTAAAATAAATCTGACTTATACACACATGTAATCAATACAGTCCGTTTTCTATTCAATATAAGAGGTAAACTTTAATTCCAACCAAAATCTGTTAGTTATATCTTACTAGATTACAGAATTGAAACATTCTCCACCTTATTGCTATACCCTAATTTAAGGTCAGATAACCAAATAAGTGTTTTCCAAGCAATTAAAACGCCACTAACCTTGATTTGAAAAAAAATAAAAAAATAAAAAAAATTCAAAGTCTCAAAACATTATTTTTGTTAGTGATAATATTTCATGATGGATGATAAAATTACCGTGAATTTTCACTAATAATAAATATAACAGTGAGTAAACATAGTCCAAAATTATGCGACTAAGCACAGACTTATCAGGGTGAGTAATTTTTTTGTAAAAAAAATATTTAAAACAAATGTATTACACTTTCTGATTTAAAGGACTGAGAAAATGGTCCAATATCACCTCTATATATGGACTAGGCAAGTTTTTCAAAAAAACATTTTAGAATATTCAAAAGATGAAAATTCAAAGTAAATAACGAAAAGTTAGTGAATTGGAAGCTTAAACCCGATAGAAAAAGTCTGATAGAAAGATTGGTAAAAATTAAAAAATTGCAAGATTGACGGATAATCAACTGGTACTGCATTCTTTTCTTTACGCATTTTTTGATGAACTAACATGATTGGTTCCTAACCAAGAAATAAATTTTAAACTAAATTACTTCATAGAAAATGATTATCCTTTTACAGATAAGATACTACCTATTTCCTTTTTTTTTTTTTTGCCATAATCTGGATCTTTTCCATTTTTCCAGTCAAATTGTGTAATCTGATGATCGCATCCAATCACCAGTCCGTAATGTACATCCTAATTGTACATTGTGTGTACAATTAGGAAGTTCAAAAGGACCTAAAACTATTTTATACATTCGATCTGTTCAATGAAGCTTTGTTACCAGGCATGACAATACCCGTCACGCGAATGTTACTTAAATGCTTTAATCAGATTTTAGTTGATTTGTATCACAGAGAAGTGAGAAACAGAGGCTACACCTAACGGGTGTTAAGGCAGAAACTTTGGGTGTCGAAGAGTTAGATCTCCAGTTCGCCATGCGGATGGTAGAGCCATCGTTGTTAGTCCCATCATTATCCCTACAAAATCGTCGAGGATAAAAGTGGTAATTATTACTATAGATTTGTGACGATGTACATTATTTGTAATCTATTTTTAACTACCCTGAGGTGTTCGATGTAGTCATGTCATAAGAAAGCGACCTTTGGTTATTTTTCTATCTGTTTGCAACAATCTATAAGTGGTTATTACAAAGGTTAGACATTGAATTAGACATACCTCTTTTCACATATGTAGTATATTTAATATTGAAGATTTTTTATATATTAGCAGAATATCTGGAAAGTTTCTGCGAAGGGTTGGAGAGACGGTCGCCTTGAGTCGTATGTGATAGTTTGTTCGTGGGAGGTTCAAAAGTTCAACAGTCATCACCACGCTATTCTTGGTTTTGTATTATTTAGGCCATGAAATTCTTCTTCTTTTTTTGTAAAAGGAGAGGACTATCTCCTTTTCAGCCTTAATCTGACTGTTGGTCTGTGCGGGGAACGTATTCAGAGAGAGTAAGGGGAGAACCAACACAGTACAAGGTGTACATTTCTAATAAAAAGTCCTGACGCCTTAGACCACTTGGCCTCCGACTTTCACAACATGCAATAGTCTTGATTTTTTTACCACTGTATGTGTATGGGTGGGCGGGTGGGTTATTACCATTGTACGTGTATGGGTGAGCGGTCTGATCAAGAGAGATCTTCCCAAAGTTCTGTTTTGGGTCTGACTCTGTTTCTTCTTTATATAAATAACCTTCCCACTGGTGTAAATTCATCTAAAATATGTCTCTTTGCCGATAATACATCCTTCACACCCCTCTGTGTTAATGACCCACCCACCCATCCATACACGCCTGTGTTAATGACCCACCCACCCACCATCTGAATGATTACCAGCGCATCTGAATGGTAATCATGTTAAATATACAGTTAATGGAATCAGGGACAAAAGAGGTATAAGAAAACACCAGTGTTCTCAATTTAACTGCTGTTTACCCTGTTTAACAGGTTTCCGTGTTTCGATATAGTACACACTATATAGTATTGTTTATGTACTGTAATCACTTTCTTGCTTTTTTACTTTCAATTTAAATTACATGTTTATTTAATAGTTAAAAGGATACTTTAGTAGATTATTTACGTCAAATCACGACCAATCTCAAATCATCCCTTTTCTAAAGGATAGTTCAATTGATTTACGACGCTCCTGATGTAATATTGAAGATATCGGTCCCAAAGGTGCAGTTCACTTTCTTTATTACCTGCATCACTTGGTGTACTGTATGGGTGGGTGGGTGGGCGGGTCAATACCACTGTATGTGTGTGGGTGGCCGGGTGAGTCAATATCACTGTATGAGTATGGGTGGGCGTACAGTGGCCGGAAGTAGACTTTGTACTAACCCTCTCGTAGTATAGACGTTACTCATCCACTCCCAAGCCCCTGTCAAGACTCCATATAGTCTGGAGTACAGTTTGTAAGAACTCTTTGTAGTATAGCCGTTCTCATTCCACTCCCAATCCTATGTCAAGGTCTCCATTATGAAGTATTGTCCTGGGGTCTGAGCATGAGAGGTCCAGAATTTGATACATGGTTAAATAAATTAATTAAATAATCACATAACTTTTGAATAAAGTGAAAACGTTCAATTGAATAGTTATTTCAAATGAATGTTGCACCAGCGAATTTCTTTCATAAGTGCATGTGAACGAAGTTATAGATTTTTATACATGGACTTATACATGAATAAATTATAAATATAAACTAGAGGACATCACTGCACGCTTCGCATGCTCATCTCTTCACTCGTAATATTTAGGTAGATAAAGGACTTTTCATATGATAAACGTAACGGTAGACTCAAAGCGATTGTAACAAAATCCTCTATCAGGGAGAAATAGTAGGTGGTTTTAGAAGAACGAGAATGTGGTAATTCCCGAGATAACTATGCACAGAGTGTGAATCTAAGCATGCGGGTGTCGTTGAGTGTCTACTTTGTGTGGCCACAGGGATCTTGTACATGCCTGGTGTCAATGAAATACAGTCGGGTACAGCCCAACTTGAAGCGGAGCCAGCCAACTGTGTTGTGTGATTGTTTGGAGAACAACAACACTAGTTTGTAAGAGTTGTTGCTTCGTCCTATTTTATTATTATTATTTTTTACGAAATACTTTACACAATTCAATTCCAGTTCATTACTAGAATCTTTATGTAAGTAACTACTGTCTAAACGAATCCTCACAGATATAATCCTAGGATATAACATTTATTAAAATTAGTCGGTTATATGTCGGTTTTATTAAAATACGGACCGCCCATACACAAACAGTAGTATCGAAGTACTCACCCGTCCATCCATACCCGTAACATTTACAATGTGTACTGAGAAAATCCTAAACGACCAAGCTACATTAACACTAGATTTGCTTCTACTAACATAAACATGCGAATATTAATACGATAATTTAAGTAAAAATGTAATAAATAATAATTAATTTTAGCAGAAAAATAATATTTTAGTGTAGGATGCACATAATAAGTTGGGGTAACATAAACATTAAGCTTTAAACTATTCAAGAAATTATAATAACAAATGTACTAAAAATCACATTTTCATGTCATCTGTACCATCAAATTAATATAGCATTTATAGAAAAAATTACCCTACTAAATATATAAATGATAAATAAAAGAAATGTGAACAGCGAGAAAAAGTGATTTTAAAATTGTAAATATTTATTCATATCAAATCGATACACTCACAATCAAAAGCTTCCTAAGTTCCTTGTTGTTTGAACGTACGGTAATAATCCACTTAGGAACTGATGTTAACATCTTTAAATAAGGAATATTTATCGAAAGTATACCTACGATTTCACGATGAATAAAAACCAGAAAGAAATTAAAAGAATAAATTGAAAAGTGTACTAATATTGAATTTTACAAAATTACAGTCATGGGATTCTAATGAATATGAAATAGAAAGACCTTACGTCACATAAAATATAAGGTAATTAGTTAAAAAATTATGATCACATTTAATTCTCATGTATAGTTGTTTGAGGTTGTTGTAAACAACATTTTCCAAGGTTACATTTATTTAAATTAAAATAATGTATAAAGAATATATCATGTTGTTGATACTGTCCATTTTGACGGACGAGTAAAGATTACTTCATCAAAACTGTGACAGTTTTGAGTCAAGAGTGATTGAGGGAGGCTAACATGTTCAGTGATTTGGCACCATGTCACGAGTAACTGGGTTGTGCTGACCGACATACATGTTGTTAGATATGGAACAATCAACTCTGCTCTGGACTTTGGTTGTATAATTGGACACATCCAAAACTGGGACAGACCTGAGTCATGGATGATTGAGGGAGGCTAACATGTTCAGTGATTCGGCACCATGTCACGAGTAACTGGATTTAGTTGTGCTGACCTACATATGTGTTGAAATATATGGAACAGCCAACTCTGCTCTAGTCGTTGGTTGTACATCCAAAACTGTGATAGTTCTGAGTCATGGATGATTGAGGGAGGCTAACATGATCAGTGATTTGGCACCATGTCACGAGTAACTGGATTTAGTTGTGCTGACCTACATATGTGTTGAGATATATGGAACAGCCAACTCTGCCCTAGTCGTTAGTTGTATATCCAAACCTGGGACAGACCTGAGTCATGAGTGATTGAGGGAGGCTAACATGTTCAGTGATTTGGCACCATGTCACGAGTAACTGGATTTAGTTGTGCTGACCGACATATGTGTTGAAATATATGGAACAACCATCTCTGCCCTAGTCGTTGGTTGTATATCCAAAACTGTGATACTTCTGAGTCATGGGTGATTGAGGGAGGCTAACATGTTCAGTGATTTGGCACCATGTCACGAGTAACTGGGTTGTGCTGACCGACATACATGTTGTTAGATATGGAACAATCAACTCTGCTCTGGACTTTGGTTGTATAATTGGACTCATCCAAAACCGGACAGACCTGAGTCATGGATGATTGAGGGAGGCTAACATGTTCAGTGATTTGGCACCATGTCACTAGTAACTGGGTTGTGCTGACCGTCATACATGTTGTTAGATATGGAACAATCAACTCTGCTCTGGACTTTGGTTGTATAATTGGACACATTCAAAACTGGGACAGACCTGAGTCATGAGTGATTGAGGGAGGCTAACATGTTCAGTGATTTGGCACCATGTCACGAGTAACTGGGTTGTGCTGACCGACATACATGTTGTTAGATATGGAACAATCAACTCTGCTCTGGACTTTGGTTGTATAATTGGACACATCCAAAACTGGGACAGACTTGAGTCATGGATGATTGAGGGAGGCTAACATGTTCAGTGATTTGGCACCATGTCACGAGTAACTGGATTTAGTTGTGCTGACCTACATATGTGTTGAAATATATGGAACAGCCAACTCTGCTCTAGTCGTTGGTTGTACATCCAAAACTGTGATAGTTCTGAGTCATGGATGATTGAGGGAGGCTAACATGTTCAGTGATTTGGCACCATGTCACGAGTAACTGGATTTAGTTGTGCTGACCTACATATGTGTTGAGATATATGGAACAGCCAACTCTGCCCTAGTCGTTAGTTGTATATCCAAACCTGGGACAGACCTGAGTCATGAGTGATTGAGGGAGGCTAACATGTTCAGTGATTTGGCACCATGTCACGAGTAACTGGATTTAGTTGTGCTGACCGACATATGTGTTGAAATATATGGAACAACCATCTCTGCCCTAGTCGTTGGTTGTATATCCAAAACTGTGATACATCTGAGTCATGGGTGATTGAGGGAGGCTAACATGTTCAGTGATTTGGCACCATGTCACGAGTAACTGGGTTGTGCTGACCGACATACATGTTGTTAGATATGGAACAATCAACTCTGCTCTGGACTTTGGTTGTATAATTGGACTCATCCAAAACCGGACAGACCTGAGTCATGGATGATTGAGGGAGGCTAACATGTTCAGTGATTTGGCACCATGTCACTAGTAACTGGGTTGTGCTGACCGTCATACATGTTGTTAGATATGGAACAATCAACTCTGCTCTGGACTTTGGTTGTATAATTGGACACATTCAAAACTGGGACAGACCTGAGTCATGAGTGATTGAGGGAGGCTAACATGTTCAGTGATTTGGCACCATGTCACGAGTAACTGGGTTGTGCTGACCGACATACATGTTGTTAGATATGGAACAATCAACTCTGCTCTGGACTTTGGTTGTATAATTGGACACATCCAAAACTGGGACAGACCTGAGTCATGGATGATTGAGGGAGGCTAACATGTTCAGTGATTTGTCACCATGTGACGAGTAACTGGATTTAGTTGTGCTGACCTACATATGTGTTGAGATATATGGAACAGCCAACTCTGCCCTAGTCGTTGGTTGTATATCCAAAACTGTGATAGTTCTGAGTCATGAGTGATTGAGGGAGGCTAACATGTTCAGTGATTTGGCACCATGTCACGAGTAACTGGATTTAGTTGTGCTGACCGACGTACGTGTAGTCGGATATTGAACAACCAACTCTGCTCTGGACGTTGGTTGTACAATCGGACACAATTAGTGATTTTATCTCTTAATAGTTTCCTAGCCTCATGGGTCATGTTAAATTAAAGTTTCTTTGAGGTTTGTACTGGGAAATATGATTTTTTTGTTAACAGTTATTTAAAAACTCTCCTTTGGAATACTTGAGTGGGTAAGTAAACACTTAAACTGTCATTTGTATTGCTAAAGATTCAGCAATTCAATGAAAAGCAATTGAATTGCATTGCTATTCAATTGTGTTATTGAATAATACGAGTATGTATTCCACCATTACATTCAGACAAAATATCTGTTATATAATCTAATTATATAATCAGCTAATGGCCATTATATAATTAGAGATATGATCTCATTATTTTTCAAGATATACTTAAGAAAAAACTAATTTAACAAAAAATAAATACACTAATTAGTAATTAAAAATACTGAGATTAACAATTACAATCTGAAGTTTTAAATACTATAAAGACACTGAAGAAACGTTGCTTATAATTTTAACAAACCAGACATAACCCTTTATAAAAAACACATTAGCATATAAGTAAATGAATCAAGTTTAAATTAAATGTGTACAACAACTTACAGTAGTCTCTCACATGTAAATAACAGAAATTAATTTTTGACGTAATATTTGTATTTACACATTGAAAGCTTACACATAGAAAAATAGTTCTTTAACTTAATTCAAATATAAGTTCTATATAAAAATAATTTAAGAAATTCTATTATATACAATGTGATTAGAATAGCAGGTTTTCTTTAATAACGCTGTTCCCAATCAATAATAAATTAAATATAATATTATATTCGAATTTTAAGTACAGGTACATCGAATATTAAGTAACTGTACTTAAATATGTTAGTTAGTTATAAAACCCACTTAATAAGCGTTTCAAAATAAATTCAATATATTGCAAATAGTTTATGCAGTCATGAGCATAACTATGTTAGTTTGATGCAATTAATTTCTTTTAAAAGATTTTTATCTTCATTTTTGTTACACACAGAATCTAACATTTTTATGTGTCAATGACGTATTCAAACACAATTATTATAAAGAGGAATCATTATTATACATTAAATACGAATTTCCTGTATCCTAATGAAATAAAGTTGTCAACAAGGTTCCACGTATTTCACAGTTAAGCACCGATACTTCCTCACTAAACATTTCACTATATTACAGCTTCAATAAATGAATCCAATTAGGTCCAAAATGCGCAGAATAAATATAACACTTTACTGGCTGTTTCCCCTAATTAAGTTGGGAATTTTAGATTTTTTAAATATATCATATATATGTAAATGTAATCATGGCACAGGTGTCTTCGAAACAAACCCTTCTTTCCAAAACGAATATATGTTGGTAACTGCTATACAGTCTTAATTTTATTGATAATAATTAGTTTAGAATAAGCAATCCTACGTATTTTATCACATAGGATTAAAAAACAAAGTACTGTTTATTTTTTTTTATTTATAAGATTTTAATTTTATTTTCTTTAAAATTTTCGTTAATAGCGTTAAATAATAGTTCGTATTTAACGAACTATTGTTATTATTATTTTGAAAGAATAGTAGTGTATCAATTCGAGTCGATTCAATGAAAGGTAAATCGATGATAAGTTTCGAAAGTTTTGGATTCAATATCTGAAAGTAAAAAAAAAAAAAAAAAAAAAAAAAAAAAAAAAAAAAAAAAAAAAAAAAAAAATACTATTCACTATTATTAAGCCGCTGATCTTTAGGGTAGCCATAAATTTAGAGGGGCACATGAGTGTGACGAGGGTTGATGAACGAACGTAGCCATTTTTAATATCTAAGTTTGGCTGTTACTTGGAAAGAGTCAATATCTGTTCATTATTGCCAATAGTGGAATCCAAACCACGTAGTATTGGTCTGATTTCCAGCTGATTGACTAGCCTAATACTCAGTTCACTTCCCTACACAACATATAGACCCAATCTACCACCCAACATGGACACCTCAGACCACTCTAGTAGTATCCACGTTGATGGAAAACATTGAGTGAACGCCGTATCGGTATTAAGATGACCAATCATAACATATCGCCTATGATATTCACAACACTTTGTCCCCAAGTAGCTGGATTACACCACTGCGCAACCAGTGCCGACTGTTTTAATGCTATCTGGTTATTTTAAATAGTTCTTTTGCCGTTGGCGTTTTTATATTTATAAGTTTAAAAAATGTTGGTTTTTAACAAACACTACATCTTTCTTTATATTTATCCACACTCCGTAGTAAGAAATAGACAAATAATGTTCATCTTATTTATACTAATATAAGTAATACTTTAAATTAAAGTCCTTGGATTTCCTTGTTACCGAGATCAATTCTCCCCCAGTCTAGGTGTCTCCAGAACTGAGGGAACTTCCATAAATCCCTCTGGTCTGAGAATGCGCAAAGTGGTTTACGGAAATAGATTACCATAAATATTTCAATATATGGTACTTATATTTTAGTAAATTTGTGTTCAACGACGTTCACTTGTTTTGTAATCATACTTGTTCCTAAACTGCCAACTAAAAAACTATTTTGATATGGTAATTTAATAATCAGTTCCAATGTATATAAATCAAAACTGTACATACAATTTACGTAAACAAAAGCAATTTAATCAATGCATGGAGAATGGTACAACGTGAACATATTTGTCCAACAGTAAGTTGAGAGCAGATTGGTGCGTGGCTGCCAGCTTGAACATAGTTGCGCCAACTTGTAGCAGCCTGCTGTCGGTCTAGGCCAAGTTACAAGCACCGTGAGCTGGTTAATGCCCCGTTTAACTTGCTGCAACTTTGCACTAAACTCCATGGTTTATAACATTCCTCTTACTCTGACTTTTATTTGACATTGTTATATTCATTTTTCTATGCAACATTTGCCACAATTACTGTACTGTTATAGAATATGAGAGAACAATCTTAATTACAATAGGCTGTACGCCTGTACATTACAAATATTAAAAAAGGTTATTAATCAAACAATGAGGAGATAAGAAAATATAAAATAGTAAAACCACATGCTAATGAAACCAGTCGCGACACTCCTTTGACAATTGGCGACAAGCAGCCGCTAGCGATCCTAGCGGCGGGAGGACAGTATTGCGTAGTTCTGCATTATTTACATTTACAGATGCCAATAATAAATGTCAAATAGGCGTAACTTATGTCTATAATCAGTCATCCCACTTCTTCTATTGATATTATTCCACTTCGTTGCAAGACACAATGCAATCGCACTATTAACAGTAAAGTGGTGTAGTTGTGCGATCCGGCTACTTGAAGCGCTAGCGCCGTGCTCGCTTCACAGTGGAGCAATGTGAGAGTCATGACTGTATATTATTAGACTATGGTAAAATTGCTTATGCTATAGCTATTTAATGACAAGATATCACAATTTACTGACAAAGGTTTATTTTACAGAATTATGGGGGGACTTTGTGAGGTTTATATGTGTTAAAAATATTATTTTATTCATTATATGGCTCTGGAATTGGTAGTTAATACAACAGTAGCAGGTTCACGTACCTTTAACGTCTAATTCCTTAGAATAGCCATCATCAGAAACATACGTTCTATAGGTCTGATGATGTCTTCGTGAAAGGTGAAACTAATTGTCATCGATTACCACAACAAGGAATTGTGACGTTAAAGGTAAATGAATCTGCTATTATTGTATTAAAACTATTATATAATTGTTATGAGAAGAGTAAAAATTATATGTAAGTGTAATGGTTTTAGAGAATAGGAGGTGAATACTACTGATCTTTATAATTAGCAACAGCTAAGACATCAGTGAAGAAAAGAAAGAGAAGTCAAGAAATACCTGGCAATGAATGATGGTGAATCTTTATTATCTGTGCTGTCCTAAAAACATTTCTCGGAGTATATCTAATTGTAAAGTATGTTCCCCTTAATTACAGTAAAAAGATACTAGTATGTTCCTTCAAGGTTATATTTAGACCCAAATATAGACACTCCTCTTGAGACAACCACAGAGAAAAACGAAGCAAGGATCGCTTTCTTACGGCAGCATCGAACGAGGCGTTGGCCTCTGAGGTAGTGGCAGTTACCATTAATAAAAATCTTTATACATTAATAGTTCAAATTAATACGTTTATCATTCATAATTTTTAGAGGAATTAGAGGAGGAACTGACAAGGTGCTGGCCCACAATCAACACAGAGAACTAACTACTCGACACCCACTATTGGATATAATTAGAGGAGGAACTGACAAGGTGCTGGCCCACAATCAACACAGAGAACTAACTACTCGACACCCACTATTGGATATAATTAGAGGAGGAACTGACAAGGTGTTGGCCCACAATCAACACAGAGAACTAACTACTCGACACCCACTATTGGATATAATTAGAGGAGGAACTGACAAGGTGCTGGCCCACAATCAACACAGAGAACTAACTACTCGACACCCACTATTGGATATAATTAGAGGAGGAACTGACAAGGTGCTGGCCCACAATCAACACAGAGAACTAACTACTCGACACCCACTATTGGATATAATTAGGGGAGGAACTGACAAGGTGTTGGCCCACAATCGACACAGAGAACTAACTACTCGACACCCACTATTGGATACAATCTGTTTTTTTACTCATGAGACAATTCAATTCTGCTAAATGTGTAAGTTTGATAAAATGCAAATGCCTTAGCAGTTGTGTGAACACCCATAACTTAAAGCCAGCTCGGTTATTTCTTATTACATAATAACTCACCTTTGAGGAATTTCGAGTGACACAGCCTTCTGCGGATAGTTGGCGACATGATTGATGACCTCGTGAGTATCGCTGTTGAGGACTCCACTTAGCTCGAGCGAGTTCCAGATCCAATTCCAGGTTGGCGATAACAAGCGGCGAATCCGGAAGAGGGTAGGTTACCGAGGTTACAGAACAATACCTCGCTTCTGGAGAGCACGCGAAAAGGCGGAAGAGGTCGTGAGAGAACAAATATACCTTGCCTTCCACAAGTCATTTTCCATACGTCAGGTTGCATACATGAATCAAACTAGAGATGACCATAGGTGGGCTGCCTCGTGCCCTAACTTAGACGACCTTAATTGAGTGGGTTCTCCTGTTGTTCGGTCATGCAAACTTCACATGTAAGAGAACATGCTTCGTAGGTGAAGAGATTTTCCTTGCTGGTAATATTGTTGTAAAACAAAGTAATGAGTAACTGTTGTTTATCGTTTCTATTTTTTGTTTTTAGAGAATTTATTTAGTAGACAATTTATGTTACCATAACATAATCCAAACTTGGTTTATCATGGAAATACTCGCATTGGATATTATGAAATGAAAATTCGGCCATTAATTTGTAGATCAAATTTAATTATTACTTTATAACATAAATATTATTGGATCTTATTTCGTAAGCTTAAAAGCGGCCGGTGTCATTACTAATAACCAAAGCTTCCGGTAACGATCGCGTCAGGCGTTACTTACAGTAATATCTAAGAGTCTCATAGATACTACTGAGCATGCCACATCACAGCATGGGCGAAACGTTTGATGATGTAAATTCTGTAAATAAAACCTTGACGCGGTCGTTACCGGAAGCTTTAGTCATTAGTAATTTGATTGGATGATTGAGTTTTCCAATTGCCTATTGTTACTATCTTTAGCGGAAAACTAGAGGTATTCAAATTTGTACTTTCTTATTGTCGACTAATGAGTGAAATAAATTTCATGTATTGTAAATTTTCTAATATTTTAGAGTCAACACTTTTATATTCTATTGTATTTTTACCGAATTGGTTTTTAAAAATAAAGGTATATGGTTAAAGAAATTATTCCTTTATTTGTTTCGCCACTAATCCGTTTTACGTTTTCCACTACCGGCTTCGAAGTTCTCACTTCATCTTAGGGTGATAGGTATTAAAACTGTTCGTGTATGGGTAGGTGGGTGGGCCAATACCACTGTACGCTGTACTTGCAAAGGGACCAGATGATAAACAACGGCTGTTCATTTGTCATTGAGCTATTAATTAATATGACTCTTTCTAAGGAATAGTCAGCCATAGTTTGTAACAATGGTTACATTCGTCGGTCCCGAAGTTCTCACTTCATATTATAGTGGTAGGTATTAAAACTTCACTTACACAATAAAACTAACATTACATCTATTCTAAAATATAACTTAATCTAGCCTAAATTCCTTCTAAACTGTAGTTATAGAATAAATAAAGGGGTAAATTATTTAACCGTATACGAGATTTATAGAAACTGTTCGATTTTACTTAATTTACTAATGAGTTTCATTGTTTACTACCATATATAAGTGTTAACATATAGCATAAAAAATCACCCGTCACACTCATTTTTAGAAGAATGACCTGTGCGGGGAACTTATTCAAACATACTAAAGGAAAGAACCAGTGAAGTACAAGGTGATCATTAATGATAAAATGTTTCAGACAATGTCAGGTCTCGAACTTGTGGTATTTCCAATTTAGGCTCGAATCCTGACGCCTTAGACATATCGGTGGCTGGCTCCTCTAGTTTCGCAACCATTCAACACCTGCTCCTATAACTGAAAAAATATCATCTAATAGATCCAGAAAGTGGCGCAATCGACACTGGTTTGTTGTCCATAGTTTAAGTATCAACTCCGCAATCACGTTATTGATCATTTTCCATTCCCCACTTATATTTCCAGTAGTTCTTATCTTCCCACATATGTGCGAAAGTGACTAAAAATAGTCCAATCCTTACGAGAAATGTTTTTCCATCTATGACAATCAATTTATTAATATCTAAAATAACAAAAAATAAATTGTTGAGATATATATTACTTCTTGATAAAAAATGTAATATATTTTTATTAAAATGTATATAGTATATATTCAACTATTTTCATTTATCAAAACATCTCTTAAATATTTTAAGGAACATATGATCAACTAATTAATTTATATTGAAAAAAACTGTTTATATTGTTAAGTGTTTGAAAATGGCTTCAGATTGTAAAGCCGAAATATAAAATATATAAAAAAAAAAAAAACAATGTGATGTGTAGCTAGTTAACATAAATCAATAAATATTACTTGTTACAGGGTAGGGAATAATATGGAAACGCTTTCAAAACTTTAGTATGACTTCACTTGTAAAAATGAAATCTTGTACATTATCAAGGCATCGAAAAAATTGTTTGACGCCATTAGTAACATTTAATCTTTTCAGAGGGACAGCCCACGAGGAGTCAAACAAACATTTTCAAAGTAAGCCTAGGTTAAGTTTGGTATGAAATGAAAGGTTTATTCAAGAGAAATTAACTACCTCAAACCGGACTCCGAAAGGTTTACCCTTTCAAGAATAGCGGTCGTTTGAATTTAAAAGTAAATAATTTGAACAATTTTGTTTTCCCACTATTTAACGGTTTCAATTAAACTATTGTGTTAAACAATTATACTTTATGAAACACAATTGTTAAAAAAAAATTAAACTATCAAATTATCTATGGTAAGAAGTAACCCATATTTTTTCCACCCTGTATAAATAAGAAAGAATCACTCGACATCAGTTCTATATTCAAAACACCTGTAGATCTTGACGATGGTCGTCTTAACGACAAACAAATAATTTCCCCAAATGTTCGTTACTAGGAATCTAAATTGTAATTTATTGCACTAATTATGTTAAAAGTTTTAAGATTACGAGAATTTATAGTTTTCTTTACATGTTACGACTATTAGTAAACTAATGGCTTAGTGATTTATTACAATTACAATGTTAAAATTATATTCCTGTATTTGATTTCATGTGAAGGACAATATTTTAAAATGTTAATTGAACATTTTAAATGTACATTATCATCACTATTTAAAGTTCACAGTTTGACTCATTCAACTAAAACACTTTAAGGAGGAATACTCAAACCGCCATTTATAACAGATAAATAAGGGAAACTAGAAATAATAAATTCCTATTTTTCCAACGTAGTAATTAATGTCTTAATTTATCTCCCTAGGCTTATTACCCCTGACACAAAACCAGATAAGCACTTGACAGTGTATTAAATGGTAGTGTTTAATTAACAGTGGCCTGCGGGAAGGTTACCAAGGCTCTAAGTAGATTACCTTTGACGGTTCCCAGGGTCATTACAGCAATGCATGATGGTAATTAAGCAATTGCGTTTACATGTGTTTGCTTGTACGCTGCTCATTTGCCCTTTCTGCCGTCTCTTGTATTTGCCTCATTATTGTTTACAATTAAAACACGTTTTTTGATAAACTTTACTCTTTTGGACTTGGTAACTTATGGGTTGGACATGGCTAAAGATGTAATTGTAAAGTTCAAACCAACCAACAGCATATTTAAATGTTTGTAGTTATATATTTGTAGGGTTTTTAAAATAAATTCTAGTAAACTGGTTCAGATTGTTAGTTGAAATTGTCACAGCTGCAGAATCTGAGTTGAATAATTAGCAATCAATGAATATACGTGCATTGTTTTCTAGAAATACTTCAAAAACACAACAAAAGTAGAAAAAAGTTATTAGTTGAAAATGAAAAATCACTTGTATTACTGTTTGAACAAATTTTGTGGTCAGTAGAAATAATAATAGAATTGAAGTAAATGTTTTTGCAATATATGTAGCGTTAATATAAATATTTATAACAGGTTTATTTTGAAATATATATCGTAGAGGAAAACGAAATCATTACTATTTTTTCTATACTACTCTTTTAATGAAGCAATCTATCCGGTTTTAGTTAGTACACAGAGGAGCACGTTCCTACACCCCCCTCTCCCAAGCTTTGTAATTGCTCCAAATTTGTTCAACTCAAGCGGGAGGGCATATCTGGCGATCTTACAGACTCTATTGCGACCGTGGAAGAACAATGGTTGTGGAATACAAATCGACAAAAACCTCGGGTAGTCACGACACTCACGGCCGTCTCTGTGACGGGCGGACCACCGGCCTCGACTGTGGCCCAGGAGTGCATGCCACCGGCCTCCACCAGCACTGCACGTTTTTCATATGCAATGTACGGTTCCACACGCTTCATCCATCGGCCTCCAGCTACAGAATAGCTAATCTGTGCAGCGACTAGCTCAAAGCTTTATTCAACTGTAGATTCAGGCATATCTTTCTCCTTCATCGATCTATGGCCCAGGAGTGCATGCCACCGGCCTCCACCAGCACTGCACGTTTTTCATATGCAATGTATGGTGCCACCCCCTTCATCCATCAGCCTCCAGCTACAGCATAGCTATTCAGCGCAGCTACTAGCTCAAAGCTTTATTCAACTGTAGATTCAGGCATATCTTTCTCCTTCATCGATCTACGGCCCAGGAGTGCATGATTTTATTTTCAGCCACTGGCCTCCACCAGCACTACTCGTTTTCCATATGCAATGTTTGGTTTCACATACTTCATCCATCAGCCTCCAGCTACAGCACAGTTAATCTTTGCAGCTACTAGCTCAACGCTTTATGCAAGTTTAGATTCACGCATATAATTCTCCTTCATCGATATGTCCCAGGAGTGCATGATGTTATTTTCAGCCACTGGCCTCCACCAGCACTGCACGTTTTTCATATACTATTTATGGTTCCACATTCTTTATCCATCGGACTCTAGATATATATTAAAAAACAAAATAAATAAATATAGTGTTGCTAATCTGTGCAGCTACTAGATCAAAGCTTTATAGAACTGTAGCTTTACGCATTAGGAGTTTGTTCATATAGTAATTTTCCGACTTTTCTTGAAACTCTAGAATTCCAATTCAAACACACTAAATTGCACGCTTTCCATCCGGAGTAATATTAACAAATTGAATTCACTTTAACCACCACGCACAGCTGAAAATGTATGCTCTATCGACACTTGTAATTGAGCTCAAGTTCTATTCTAATTTATTACTCTTTAATCATCACATACAGCTCAAAATCGTATAATTTACGTAATATAATTTTCATATTCAAAAAATTCCCCCAGACCTAAATCTACTAACAACATATTTAATTATCTCGTCTCTTTGTTGATCTATGGCAGAGGATCGTATATACTCTTTATTCCAACCACAAGTAGCACACAGAGTAATCTTTAATGAGCAACCATCTACAATACAACATTTAATTATATACTCTACTACTCATTTAAGTACGCCCTAACTACTCTCTCTTTATTTAAAATATACAAAATATAACTGTGATCATGGACCTATTATCTATGTAATGTATACTCATTTTATTCAAACAAATCATACATAGTAGAGCCAGGGCTGTTTATGTTTAAGTGCTGCGCAATCATCATCATTACGTCATGATGCAGAACATTATGTATTTTTTCATGTAACATTTTCCTCTCAGTACTAAAGTTCACAATTATTATTGACCTGCAAGGTAAGACTATGAAGAAAATTATCCCTAAACTATACTTAATGTAACTTTAGTGCCTCGGAATTGATAAACTGGGAATACAACCGCCCATAAAACCAAAGCCAGGATAATCCAACTAGGTTACCTTAAATAGCCTTTAATGTGTGACATTAGACTTTTGCTATACAAACTTTATGCTAGTAACATTTAAATAAATGATGACAATTTTTTTGGAAATTTGTATTATCTACTGAAACAGTTGTCTAGTATGTTATGATAGAAGGAAGTATGTTTTATAGAGGATCAATGTTGAATAGTCATCAACCCACTAACGTAAGCATAAGTTAAGAAATCATTCTTTAGTAAGGAGTTGAATAGTGGTTACTTGTTTGGGCATCATGTCGAGATATAACATAAGACTCTGGTGTGTCTAATGTATCAATATATACAAAAAAATCAGATGCCGCATTTGGTTCGACTCAACTGTATCAATTATGCAACAGAAGACGTATCAATATGTGTATCAATATGTGTATCAATCAATAGAATGTATCAATATGTGCAAAAAATTAGATTTCACTATGTGGTTCGGCTGGAATGTATCAATATATGCAACAAAAGATCAGATGACACCACATGGTTCGGCTTAAATGTATCAATATATGGAAAAAATATAATTTGACAACATGTTGTTCGAATCTATATTTCAACTCGAATGTAGGCCTATCAAAGTATGCAACAAGAGATCGGATGACACATGTGGTTCGGCAGGAATGTATCATTATATTCAAAGAAAGATCAGATGTTATATATAAGTCCGATTCACTTAAACTGTAGGTTTCTCTACTTCACGATTAAATATTGCCTTTCAGAGGATAATCCGGTCTTAGTTCGTAACAAGGCTACACATTTCATCCAAACTTGTAGCAGATTAATTTATAGTTCATACTAACATTATATAACACAACCAATTACATGCGTCTCTTGCATTTGTATCTGAATATATTTTAGAAATAATTACAACCAATCAACAGTTTTAAATAGAACTGAGTATTTTAATGCATAACTATGAGACATTCATGCAAAACCTTCTCTGATAAAAATTATTCAAATAACATTGTTTTCGTTCGTAATTTGCGTGTTAGTTAATATTTTCACACTGGAATCATACGGCATTACATTTCGTTGTGAACATCAGTGTGTATTTCACTTTATTAAAATCAGCTGTCTTAAAGACGAGAACGTTTCGATGTTATCTACAAAAAATATAAAAGTTTCATTGTAAATTTTAAAAGGCACAGCAAACAAGTTGTTTGTTGTATCATTTGAGAGAACATACTATGAAAACAGAACTCAAGAAATTTATCACTTTTTAATTCAGCCATTAAATTACAGAATCTGTGAATAAGCGTCGAATAAATTTGAAGCCAAAGTGTCTTATGTAAAACCAGGCGGGATGTTTAAGAAATGATTGTTATGGTAATTAAATAGGGTACCCCCTGTTGAGAGGCCGGCGTTTTTTGTTTTCCCTTCCCTCTAATTTATTCAAAAGTCTTCACTGACCCCACTCTTAGAACTGGAGTTTGGAAGGGTTAACTTCGATTGTACATGAATTCTTTTTAAAATCGATTATGTTCAATGAATGAATCAACAATGCTGCTACTCATAGAATAAAATAATATTATTTAAATCACCACTTTCATGGAAAGTAAATCATACCAACCCTTTGGTGATAGGACTCTTTAGTCCTAACCACTTGCCTGCGTTAAAATATTCTTTAATTAATTCTCTCAATTCTAACAAAGAATTAACATGAAATGCAGAGTCGCATTACAACAACTAAAACATTGAGGATGTTACAACCAAGAGTGTTTTACACT
Organism: Stictocephala bisonia; assembly: GCA_035578905.1. NCBI lineage: Eukaryota > Metazoa > Arthropoda > Insecta > Hemiptera > Membracidae > Stictocephala > Stictocephala bisonia. Next base: position 744,609 of record JAQJVL010000147.1, on the reverse strand, counting down.
GTTATGTTTTTATTATTTTTGTCCAAACCATACCTCTCCGTTTTCCTCGAAATCAACAATGTACGACATGACCTTTTCTAACCCTGTTAATTCTCCCATAGAAATTTACCTTTAGTACAAACTTTTTAAATGTCTAATTTTGTACGTTTGTTCTCTTAAATTATTTCAACATTGTCATGCGTGGATAAGATTATTTCCGCTCTAGCTTCCACAACCGGCTTCGTCTTATTGCTTTCTTCTGGCAATTCCCTTACACAAATTTAACTCTAAAGAAAAAAAATTGTATGGTGAAAATTACAAAACTTAAGTGGGCGAGAACGGAAATTACGTTCTCTTATCCAAGAGTAAACATTGAATCTTAACCCTATTTTTTTATTTCCTATCTCATAGCCCGTATGTTCGCAATTCATGAGAATTAGAGATTTCTTTTTTTATCTGTTCAGTCGTTAAACATTTTAGGCTAAGTCAAATTTGATATTCAATCTTCATAGTATCCTACCATAACTCCCTCCGTATCTTTGTTATTTGTGTGTCCAATGCTCTTTTTTGATGACAAACATTATTTATTTTGTTATAAGTCTCAAGGTAGCCGTATCCCAACTGACAAGTCATCGCTGGGAAGTCGACAGCCCTTACAAAGTTGACATGCAATCTTCCGTCAGTGGGCTTAAACATGTTGTTATACTTCAACGGTACTATTATTGCTGTAATTAGATGTAGTGAACTCTGTATATAATTATTATAAGTATACATAGTTTGACCGTTGATATAATGAGCTTTTAAAATTTAAAATGTTCAAGAATGGCATTTAAAGTTTCACATATTTAAAATATTTAAACAGTTTTTAAAATACTTAATTTTTTTATAATAGTTACTTTATTGTTCGCTAAAAAGTGTTTGACTTATGAAAGACAATGAAATACGAAAATTGTGTTGCGATACGGTTGTTATTACAGACCGGATTCTTTAAATAGAAAACAGTTTTTTGCAGTTTTCGCGAAAGATATTGATTCAGTTTTGCTTTAAATATTGTTAACATTTCAAATATAGCTAAAGTGCATATCGATTTTCACAATTTAATTTCGTCTCTAGCAACAGCCCAACGTAAACATTAACAAGAAATCCCGTTTCACGGGTCAACAGCTACCGCCCACCCATACACGCACAGTGGTATTGACCCACCCGCCCACCCATACACGTACAGTGGTATTAATCCACCCGCACACCCATACACGCACAGTGGTATTGACCCACCCACCCACCCATACACGCACAGTGGTATTGACCCACCCATACACGCACAGTGGTATTGGCCCACCCATACACGCACAGTGGTATGACCCACCCAACCACCCATACACGCACAGTGGTATTGACCCACCCGCCCACCCATACACGTACAGTGGTATTGACCCACCCGCCCACCCATACACGTACAGTGGTATTGACCCACCCGCCCACCCATACACGCAGAGTGGTATTGTGTGTACCACTTATTACCACTCAGTACCACCGTACGTGTATGGGTGGGCAGGTGGGTTAGTACCACCGTACGTGTATGGGTGGGCGGGTGGGTCACAATAGTCACACGTATTGCTCCGAGTACCGATACGATTTGTTTCCAGATTCAATTTTATGGAAATATAGTACATAACGGGTATAAACGTTATTAGTCAAGTATATAAATTCAAGTTGAAAAACTCATTTTCTTTGAGAAATAATAAAGAATCGGTGTACGATAAGTAACACAGTAGCTGAAATTAAACCATACTTTATTAACTTAGACAGGCTAGAACGGACAAAAGTGAATTAAGAACAGTAAAGTTAGATTGAATTTACAAGCCCTCGAGTCCTGCAAGGAACAAAGGACAGGTGAAGAATTTACAAGGCCAGCTTGTCAAAGTTTGAAGGCCTCGTTAAAAATGATTCTTTACGGCGGATTTACGGGTAGTTGGTTTATGGGAGCTGCCCGGCCGGGCTCAATAAATGATCACCACGGCGCAGCCTAAATGAGCAACAAAACTGCTACCGCAGATCCTCCCCACTCTTTATCCTGACAAACGAATACAATTACGATTGGTACATAAGAAATATTAATGAGAACATTGACCGATGTTATCTTGTATGTACTTGGTGGAATATATTGGGTTTTAAAATAGAGCACGTTTTTGAAAACTGATGATGCCTTAACCGGCGAAAGCACTTTTTTAATTAAAATTTGTGGAATAATTTAAAAAATGTGTTCTTTTTTATAACATTAACCTAGTCAGTATACGTAGTTTCAAATTATTTATTCTGAAACAGTTTTAAAGTGGTAAACATATCAATCTAACGTAAAATTGGAACGCAATCTTCGATTAAATACTATATGTGTGAAGGTATCTGTATGTTTTAATCTAATAAAGATATGTTAAGTGTAAATTACCTGATTTACACTTAATCCATCCAAGTACCTGATAATCAAGGTACTTTACCTTACAGCACATACCATGGTCTATGGAGTGATCTTCTTAGACCATGAATGTATTCACTTGAACTATATATAAGGTAGTTCAAGTGAAGATAAAACAATATATAATGGTCAAAATTCAATTCTTAAATCAACACTACACATGAAAAGGCTCAATACCACAAATACATAATATTAGCTAGCAAATATTCTCACGACAGTAAAAATAATGATTATAAAATAAAAAAGTTTCAAATATACTAATGTCACTGATTTCAGTGTATCCAATAGTTTTAGGAAATAGTTACTTCTCATTGTTAGGCAAATATTGCAGTTCTAACAAGACTGCAGTGTAGTGTTTTACGTTTTTCATTAAATTTAAAGAAGTTCAATTTAAATCTCTCAGGCCCGAGTACTTTCTGTTGAAGAATGCTGTTTTCTTCACACTGTGTTACTAGTACACAAAGTTCTGTAGTCAGAGAAGCTTCTTTATCTAAAGAAAAAACTTATTTTCAGAGGTGACGTGAGACTTCATAGTACTCGGCAGGATGATCTGTTTCATATACCTAGGGTGCGTCTTGAGCTGGGGAAAAAGGATTTTCGTACTTTGGACCCCAAGTGTATAACTTTCTGCCATCTGACTTAAAAAAGTAATAGCTTCTCCAGTTTCAAAACAAAAATAAAGGATTTTCTATGAAATAAAATATTAGAGCCATAAAACATTTTACTACTTTATTTATTTTATTAATTTTACTCCCTGTGACTTTCTTTTTTAAAGTATATCTTATTATGAACTGTATTGTTTTTTATGTTTATATTATTATTGTTAAGCTGTTTGACTTTATTTAACTTGTGAACATAGTCTGTACTTTGAAGTTCGCTCGAAATAAAGACCTTATTTATTTATTTTATTTAATGTATTGGAGTTATTATAATGTTACAATTAATACAATACCAGTATTACTAAAAATGCAATTTTCTCACTGTTGTTATTGTATACTATTTAAACTACATTGTATATTTGGCTGTACGAATGATTATTTAATATAAATTGGTTGCAGATAATATATAACCTAAGTACTCGTAATTAAAACAGTTAAAATATGTAATGTATTTACTGGCTCCTACTAAATATGTAATGTATTTACTGGCTCCTACTAAATAAATGAACAAAATACATTTACATAAACAGGTCGAGTTTTAAGTCTGTTACTGTCTAACTTGTTTCTAAAGCTTATAAAATATTTGCTTTTTGAATTTTCTATTAAATTAATTCTAATCCACGCCATGTTTAGGATGTTTCAATGTTTTTGGAGATTACTTGGGGTCCAAAATCTAGGAGTTAACTACAAAATTTTTAATAGGAACGTGATCATCGATATGTCATTGAACACCACCATTTCAACCTAAAAACAAAATTGCAATCAGAATTTAAAAATTATGTATCGTTCTTTGGTTATTAATTATTGTGTTATTTTATTTAATTTGTCATCGTCTATGTAATTTCCAAATGAAAACCGATTTGTTATTGGTAAAACAAAAAACACCCATACATATTTACTTTTGTTTTACTCATGACAAAATAGGTTTAATTTGGGAAATGCGTAGGTAATTAAAAATAAAATAACAACTTAATTAATAGCTAAATAATGACACGCCCTTTTTAAACTGTGATTACGTTATCAGGTTGAAATGGTGATGTTTAATGACCTATCATATGACCACGTAACTACTTAAAATCTTGAATGTGACTGCTAGATCTTGGACCACAAGTGATCCCTAATAAGGTTGTAACAAAAAATTTTAATGTGGGTTGGTATTGATTTTATTAAATATTCAAAAACAAATAGTTTATAAACTGTAAGAATAAGTTAGGGGGAAACTGATTTAAAAATCACCCTCTATAACCTACAAAGATATAATCACTCAATTATAATAAAAAAAAAAACACAGTATTAGAAAAAACTACATGAATGACTTTGAGTATGCCCCCAACGGGCCAAAATGACTAAAGTTAGCCAAGAAGAGACAAAACCACCCAACTTTAGACTTTAAATTTCGAGTAGATCAAGGATAAATATCTCTATTAATTTTGCTTTTTCTTGACATTAAATTTACAGATTTTTAATCATGTTTGTCGATACCTTGGATAACCAATAACAGTTGGCGACTTAGAAGAATTGGTACGTACAACAACGACAAGATCGAGACGGCAGTTGGATATCCAAGGACCAAAACTGGACTGTAATTGGGGAAGATTCTCCGTGGCTTCCACCTCCACCTCACCGAGACGATGATGAATGCGGGCATGCCTCGGGATAGTTGTGCTAGTGATGATTGCTGGATAACAAAAACCAACAGACCCGCCCAGCAGCACTGCGGCTACGCCGTTATTAAATAGTTTCTGCGCACCTGTCACTGCGCATACGCACCTGCTTGTCGAAATTATCTATTTCCCTCCACTTTCCTCTGTTGGTTTTGTCTTAACTTTGTAATTAAAGGCCTTGTTCCGACCCGGCAGACTCCTCAGAAGACATACTACTCTCTTCAGTTAGAGCAGGTTCTATGGAGGACTTGATCTATGATCAGATTCACACACTAATAGCGTGAGATTTAATTATCATAGCAGCTCTTGGCTAGTTAGCGCCTCGAGTTCCGGAACACGTCCTTGGCCGGATTTGAATACTACAAATTTTCTTGGACGATCCAGAAAGATTTGAGTTCCTTGCTTCAAATTGCCTTATATCATGCTTATTATGTTCTGCAGCCTGCTTTTGAATTTGTTTAGTGTTAGATGGCCAATAATTTCAGTAATTATGGACCTAGCGCACATTAGCCGTAAAGCAACGGCATTCTGATGGGTGGTTCCGTGTCTGGAAAATGTAAGAGGGTTTTCAGTATATTGTCGTTCTTTTTTCTCAGATTAGTTGATTTTCCTTTGCGTTTTCCATGAGTGAATTGTTTCATTGAACCAATTATTTGCTAATTTAAATATCTCATTCTCAGACAATATTTACTAAAATTATCAGTGTTACTGGAATATTTTGTGTCAATCACTGATCACAAATATTCCATACAAATAAGCATGAAAAGACTTTACATAAAAATGTGGGTTTTACTCTTAGACATTGTAGTTAAATTCCAATTGATTTTAAGGACTAAACATTAAAAAAACTAAATTAAGGCTCTCCCGTAAACTCCTATACACATGGTGAGGATGACCCTCATACCCTCCCTTACACGTAAAGTGGTAATGACCCTCTCACCATTCCATATCCGAGGATGACCCTCCCACCCACCTATACAGGTACGGTGGTAATAAACCTCCACCCATCCAAATAAGTAGGTTGAAGACCTTCCCATCCACCCATACATGTACGGTGTATAACACAATGTTTGAGTATTGTTTTGTCATGCTAGAAAACCTGATTCTCTAAGGCCACAGATGAAACATTTTTAATATGTGCTATACCAGCTAAAATGAAAGGACACAATGCACTCTATAAAAAATGTTATGTAATAGATCTCGCTGATGTATCGTTTGACCTCGTGTATGTTATGAAACAGATAACTTGTCTCTGATACATAAAACAAAAACACACCAGCAACACCATAAATATATTTTCCAGCGGGTAGAATGAAGACATCCTGATTGTTTATATCAGATCCTTTGACATGCGAGATATTAAACACATTCTTGTACGAAGAACGCTTTAACGATCAAGACATCCTCAGGCGAAGGATCAAGATTTGATTCAAGTTAAAATAATCGACCAGCATTCCTCGATGTTAGTATCGACTCGACTGCATTGCCATTCCAAGCGCGTGCATGGGTGCTCGTAAGTCAACTCTCGGCTGAGGTGAGACACGGAGTGACAAATAGTGGGAATCCATTATGGACCCGGACCGGACCGACGGGTGTCCCTAAACGTCCTTCGCTGCAGTCTGGGGCCGGTGTTTTTAAGGCGAATGAAGATGCCGGTTCATGATAAAGACGTGTTTAAGTTGTCTGCGGCCAATGCACTGAATTGGAAGAGTTGCCATCACGAACAATTCAGAAATAAATCATATACAAAGGGGTATGATTGAATTATAGTTACAGTAAAAGAATTATTTAGTGTGTCCAGTTTTCTGAAAATTTGGATAAATATTCAAAGTATTTAATTATTTAACCAGGAAAACATTATTATTGGAAAAGTACTTTTTAAACTCGCTTTAAGTAACACGTTTTATTGGAATTGAATGCAGTAATCACGATATTGAATTTATCAGGGCTTATATAAAAGATGGTTGATTAGAAAAGTTAAACTGATACTTTCATTAAAACACATCTGCCCCCATTTAAGTTGTGGTTAACTGGTAATAATAATTTTAAAGTTGGTGAAAGCTTCAATATTATATTTTTTTGTGTTTTTTATTTAATCAAAATTAACAAAGTACAATATATATATTGCTTAACAGATTTTATTTATTTAGTACAGGAATACATTTTTGGAACAATGTTCAAAAATTCTAACATAAGGAAGAGTGTCGCATCCCTCGTATGAAATGCCAGATGTAGAAAAACTTATATTCCAACTTGAGTTCCATTTTAAAGGTTTTACATTCACCATAATTAATCTTATACCAAGAAGATGTGTGTAACTGACTCCTCATAGCCAACCCACTGCCCCATGAACATATACCTAGTGGTATCCATGTCTCCCTACAAACAAGACTCCTAGTGGCCAACACATCTCCCTAAAACAAGCCTTGTAGTGGCCAAAACATCTCCCTACAACCAAGGCTCCTAGTAGCCACCATGTCTCCTTATAAACAAGCATCCTAGTTGCCAAAACATCTCCCTACAAACAAGACTCCAAGTGGCCAACACATCTCCCTAAAACAAGCCTTGTAGTGGCCAAAATATCTCCCTACAACCACGGCTCCTAGTAGCCACCATGTCTCCCTACAACCAAAACTCCTAGTGGCCAACACATCTCCTTAAAACAAGCCTTGTAGTAGCCAAAACATCTCCCTACAACCAAGGATCCTAGTAGCCACCATGTCTCCTTATAAACAAGCATCCTAGTTGCCAAAACATCTCCCTACAAACAAGACTCCTAGTGGCCAACACATCTCCCTAAAACAAGCCTTGTAGTGGCCAAAATATCTCCCTACAACCACGGCTCCTAGTAGCCACCATGTCTCCCTACAACCAAAACTCCTAGTGGCCAACACATCTCCCTAAAAAAAGCCTTGTAGTGGCCAAAACATCTCCCCACAAACAAGGCTCGTAGTAGCCACCATGTCTTCCTACAAACAAAACTCCTAGTGGCCAACACATCTCTCTACAAACAAGCCTCCTAGTAGCCAACACATCCCCCTAAAAACAAACCTCCTAGTGGCCAAAATATCTCCCTACAAAGAAGCCCCCTAGTGCCAACATATCTCCCTACAAATAAAACTCCAATTGGCTATCGTATTTTCATTAAAAACCCCTCCTATTAGTCACCTCCTCCTTTAAAATATGTCTTCTGGACACCAACCCTTCATAATACAAGCCTCTTAATGGCCACAATTCTTCCCTACTAACAAGCCTCAAAGTAACCTTAATTCATCCCTACAAACAAGGCTTCTAGTAGCCACCATACCTCCCTACAAACATGCCTTCCAGACATAATCTTTTTCTAAAAGCAAGCCTACAAACGTGACTCCTAGTGGACAATATTCCTCCCTGAGAAGAAACCTTCAAGTGTCCACCATTCTTCCCTACATTCAAGCCTTTTAGTAGCCACCATTCCTCCACATAAACATGCATTCTAGTAGCCACCATTCCTCCCTATAAACAAGCCTCCTAGTGGCCACCATTCTCCCTACAAACGATCCAACTATTACCCTCATTCTTCCCTACAAACAAACTCCCTGGTGGCCACCATTCTTCCTTGTAAATCTAACTTTTAGAGGCCATTGGTTATCCTTACAAACAATATGCATCATAGTGGCTAACATACCACCCTTCAAACATGCCTCCTAGTGACCATTGATCCTACCTACATACTCGTCTCCGAGTGGTCCACCAACTCTTCATAAAAATAATAAGAAAAAATAACTCTCGTATCTGGCTACACAATCACCCTATGAAATACGTTTTTTGTGGACACCATCACTCCCAGCATAACTGATTGCCAGTGGCCACATTAGTTACAAAAATAAATGCCTGTTAATGGTAATCGACCCTCACTAAAACTATATGCTAAAAATGACGCTTCCTGGCTCCCCCTTCAGTTTATAAGACCATGAACCTCTCCAACAAACTTACCTCCCTCAAGTATAGCTCCTCCTTTTTGTTAAACATGATCCCCAACCCTTTCTTTGAATATTGTTGATTGGTTCTCCAAAACTTTCTACCAACACTGCATAGAAACTTCTGTGATCATGAATCCGGTGTTATAAAAGCTACAACTCTTGATATTTTGATGAATCACTACGTCACTAGTGCTAACAATATACCTGTGTACGAAACTGGAGGCTAATTGATTTATATGGGTAAATGAAATTATTCTGACAGTGAAAACCAACGGGCGCAGTTTGTCAAGAATTATGAGCGATTCAACAATGAAACCTTGTCTCTAATCGGATCAACGCTTCAACGGCTGTCGGATGTAATGAGATTGGTGTCGTACTGCAGTTGCCCATATCAAACAGGATTACGGTCTTGTACAAAACGTTCTGTAGCAAACAAGAAAATTTAAATCCTGAATTATTGGAAACTATCTTCATCCTTCCATCTAAATTAATGAATTAAGAATAAACTTTGAATTTTTAATTTTTAAATGTTTCGTGAATATGTACTGAATAACTTTGACGTATTTTTATTGTTTGGATTATTTTACGTGTGTAATTTATAGCAGTACACTCTTTACTGTATGTGTATGAGTGAGTAAATAGGCCTACCAGAGTAAGTGTATGGGTGGGTGGGTCAATATCACTTGACATAAATGAGTAGGTAAACACCAGTGCACGTTTATGGGTTGGTGGGTCGGTCAATACTACTGTACGTGTATAGGTGAAAGGGCGGGCGGGTTGGACCACTGTACATGTATTGAGAGCTACCATGTATAGAGCTCGCTTTGCTCTCGTCTAGGGTTATATTTTGTCTAAGGAAATTAAGGTTGTATGTTGGTCTTAATGTACTCATTAAGGCTTACTTTGGACTGTTTCACTCCTATATTTCTTATGGCACAATTCTCTGGGGCATACACTCGTTCCACTCGTTAAAAATGTGAGTTCATCAGTACCCATTTCGATCTGAATTATTAGTTAGTATTTTTTTCTAAACTTATATTTCTTATTGTTCTATGAAGTACATTTTTCCCATCGTCCTTGTCACTTAAGTTTGAAAATGAATCTAATCAAGCTATCTTATATTCTTCGTAGATCAAGAAATGTCTTGGGAAATAACTAAGAAATTTCTAAGAAAACTAAGAAATGTCTTAGGCTACATAAGTAAAAATATGTATAGATGAGTATATAAAGGCCATGTAATTAAAGTAGTAAGTAAAAAAGTACAAACTGACAAAATACACGAGTTAGATAAACTACACGTTTACTCTATGCAACTTGTTTAATACATTTGTGTTTTACAACAGAGTTACACAACAAGTTGGAAATGTACAATTTGTATTATAAAAGGCATTATACAAGTTGTACAATGTTGACAACATTCGTGCAGCCTTCCCGGCCCGAGTCGGTAAAGATCAAAGGAAATTATACAAGTTGTACAATGTTGTACAACATTCGTGCAGCCTTCCCGGCCCGAGTCGGTAAAGATCAAAGGAAATTATACAAGTTGTACAATGTTGTACAACATTCGTGCAGCCTTCCCGGCCCGAGTCGGTAAAGATCAAAGGAAATCGGTGTTTCATGAAATTTTGTTTCGTAAACATGTTTAAAATTAGTATGCACCGTGCAACTTATTTAAAAAACATTGCCGACATCAACGTTCAGTGCTGACAAAGCACAAGAAGTCAGTGAATTGAAATTCCTTGCTGACTCCAACATTTAACTCAAGAGGAATATATTGAGCCCGTTGCCACACAGATGAAGTCAGTTATGCAGTAGAGATGAAAGTGTTACTAAGAAGAAAAACTAGAATCTCTTTGTAAATCTAGTGAAAATAAACATTGTGTTTCTTCCTCGCTTCCAACCAAGGGCGTACCCAATGGTATGTTAGCTCTGGCATTTTTTTCATTGCATATAAACACACAAGCAGTGTTAGTGACCATCACATCCTCACTGCTTGAAGCCATCGAGGCAAATGCAGGTAGAATATGAACTAAACATGCTGATTATTGGTCTAATTTTTACAAAAAAGGTTTTAAAAAACTCAATTAACATAAGTTAGAGAATTATAAAACAAAACTTTGATCAAATATGTTTAACAAACAAAAGTTTGCTAAACAAGTTGCATATTGTAATCGCGGCTTAACACAATGGCTTATCCAATCGTAAAAACCTGACGTTATCACACCACAAAATAGACCACGATTATGTGTGGTTTTAGACCCGCCACCTGCCTTCAATCAGCCGAAGCCCGGAATGGCAACCATTTGACGACTCGATTCGACCTCGCATTAGCTTCGGTGATGGACAAGTAAATAGAGTGTTTAGACAAGCCCTGACGTGCAGCAGTGGGGAAGAAGAAGGGTCAGTGTGTTATTAGCCATAATGCGTGGCAGCTGCACTTCTAAAACAAACAGAACCCTAGTTAACGTCTAATCATTGGCTTTCATTAAATTACCATCCAAACAGATTGTGTGCAGGTGATGAAGCAGAGGGGCGACGGAGGGAGAGCCGTAGAGCCGTCTCACACAGTCAAAATAGTACTTAAATTAACTGATCAAGTACCGACATGTGAATTAATTTATTAAAATACTTAAAATGTTGTTAAATATCTTAAATTACTTGAGCTCAGTAAGCTTAACACAGCTTGTAGAATTATACAAGGGGACTACACAAGTGGCTAGATTTATTAGAAATGTGCAACATTTTCTAAAGTTAACAATAAGAAATTCTGGGATAATTTGCTGTTCTAAATTTTTATAGATATGTTTGTTTTGAGAAAATAACCCATACTTGAAGTACACCACCAGTTTTATTTAAAAAATCTGTGATTATCCTATATGGAGCTGAATATTTTGAAGGATGTGCTTGTTGGTAGCTACGTTCCCAAAATCCCTTATATGCTTTAAAACGTTTTTTAACTATATTCTTGCTAATGAAAAAGAAGACTATAAAACAACAATACAAACAGTTACCTTCACCATAAATTTTAATTTAAGTTTAAAGTCGTCCTAAAAAAATTAAAAACTATACAGCTATCACATGGAGCCCTCAATCCAACAATTTAATCAAAACACTAAAAAATACTAAATGGACGCTCTTAAATTTTAATTTTTCATAATAATTTTTAAATATAAAACATCAGTTAAATGTGCTAAAAGGGAAAATGTTATGCAAAACTTATAATTTGCAGATATCAGAAATACGTATCAAACACATCACAAAGAGCTGATTTGTAAAGTTATTAAGTAGGCCTTCCTACTTTAAAAACATCAAAATGTTCCCTTGGATACTTGACCTTCTAAAAATTTCAATAAATATCCTTAAAACTGAACGCCTGGGTTAAGAATTGGAAATTATATATAGTTAAAAGTTGTGTTCTGATTTAGGCCGCTGACAGTAAGACTGAAAATGTACTATAGGGCTGTCGAATTTTTAGCTTTGACTTGGCAGTTTAGAAAACAGCCACTAAGTTACGATTTTTTCCCGCTAAAAGCAAGATATGTCAATGTGTAAATATTTCAATAGAATAGAATATGTTAATTTCTACAATGCACAAAGAAAATACAAACATTTGAACATAGCATACAACCTCTTGCTTATTTTACTATTATTAATTTGGAACAATTGTTATTATTCATTAATGCTATGTATTCATGAATTATAAGACAGTAACATCTTTCAAAATAAAAAATACAGAATACATGGAAAAATTAAGGCAAGACTTACAATGTATACAACTTTACCACAAACTCATATTTTCGTTAAAAAAGTCGATGCTTAAATATAAACACAAACCTATTTACACTTAAATAATTTAAACAGACTCTTGAAAACCATATTTTAGGTTTTATTTAAGATTGCATTATGAATAGGTACCTCCTTAGCTAGTGCTGTGTGGAGGTTACCTTCAAAATTTATTTAAAAAAAATTAATTAGCGAGCAAAGTGGGTGGGCAGGCACCAAACAAGTGTATAAATTAAGTGTACCAGTGGAAGGAAAAAATAATACTCATACTGAATAACATTAGTGCCTAACATTGTTATTGGTACAATATTGCAAACAAAATATTTACTAAGTAATAAACGCTTAATCAAATACAGGATATGGAGATAAAAAAAGATTATGGAGAAAAATAGTTCTATATCGTCAATAGTAAATAACCACATTTTTACTTTCTTTAAAATAGATATATTGAATTTATTTCACTTATAAACATCGGCAATTTACTATACAATTTTGGAGCACAAAAGTTGAATGATCTTCTAAAAGCTTCGTTTTTTGGTGCAGGTATTGTTACACGTTTCATAGCCCTCAATCTGTCAGAATGTACGTTAGCACTACTCTTTGAGTAGGCTCCACTTAGAAAAAAACACTCTTAAAACACGGTAAACAAATAGATATCTCAAGAGGAGCAATTTCCTAAAAAATTAGGAAAGAATGAACTCTGATTTTCGCACCAGTGATAACTTTGATAATTTTTTTTGCACAACGAGAATAGGATTAATGGTAGAAGAATAAACTCCACCCCAACAACATATTCCATATTGAAGTTTTGAATCAACCAGTGAACAGTATAAAAGTCTTAAAACCGGAAGTGGACAAATACGCCTCAAAAAGTAAAACTTCCTTAACGACGAATACATGTATTGTTTCAAATCAATAATATGTGGCTTCCAAGAAAATCTGTCATAAAAAAAGACACCTAAATATTTAATTTTTTCAACCTGCTCTATCTAATTACACATATCACAGCTATCTTTACCAATAAGCAAGCATGATTTACACTTGAAAAATAAATCTTGGATTTTATTAGCTTTTTCACGCAGGGAAAAACGTATAAACGTTGTTTTCACATTCAATTCAATTTTGTTCACAGTAAACCACTTTTTAATTTGAACCAGATCACTTCGCATCTCATTCCTAATAGTAATTACATTTTGAGACGTATGACAAAGTGCTGTATCACCTGCAAAACAGGTTATTTTACCAGCACATTTACCGATACACACAGCGATTGTTAATTTTGCGTGGCGTATGGCATTGTTTTTTAACTAATCGGGATTCACGTCCTTCATTTTTTCTTTTTTGGAAAAATAGTTGAGATAAAAACATCGGCAGAAACTGCCGAAAAAATATCCCAGAAACTAAAAAGCAATCAACATTATGAGTTTTCACAAGAATTACTTAAAATGATTGAAATTGTTAAAACCGGTCAATGATAAACGTTTCAATGGATTTACCATACAGTTATATTTTAGAATAATTTTAGAGTATTTAACGTTAGTTTCTTAGAGAATAGATTCATGCTGCCCGGAAACCAGAAGTTACCAGAATTTCTGATTACACCATGCGAATCAGCCAAAGCATTTTTAGCACCTATTCTTAATCCGTTTTAGGTCATTTCCAGATCACCCGTGCCATACAACACTTGAATCCCTGTTATCAATTATCTTCCACATTAACATTCCTGTCAGGGTTGAGCGATGGCAGCTGTCTGAACGTCTCTGCTCCGCCCAACGCCCTCCGCCTCCGCCATTAACATGTTAATTCTAGCCCCTCAGGCTAGGACTGCAGACTTCCTGCACTCCGCAGGAAGCGGCCCAAGGCATCAACCAGAACCTCGCGCTTGTTGACCTCTCAGCCAACGTTCCATTCAGCTTTTTTCCAGTGCAGGCGGTCCGCTAAATTGCATTCAGTGAGGTCAGTCATTCTCATAGGTTTACCGTCTTGGTAGATTTTCATCCGCCGCTGGTCGCGGTTTTTCGGCGGTTGTCTGGTAGGTCTGTTATTTGACAGCTTCCGGCGGATCCCCGCTGCGGTATCGCTAAACATCTAAGGAGACCGAACCTCTAAATTGGCTTTAGGTATTTGGGTAGGTGATATATACATTCATTTGTTGTATCTTATCAAATTTCGAATGATTTGGCTCATGACAACTATGAAGTACCTAAATTGTGTTTAGAAGGCAAGGTTTAGGGGGGGGATTGCATTATGGGGTGAAAAGAAATTCTAGTGACTTTTGGCCTGGTTTTCGGCCAGCAAGAATCTATCTAATGGTAAAAAAATGTTCTTAAACTATGTAAAAACATAACTCCACTGCAATGCAGTTTCTCCACTGGCTGATTTTATGATTTGCATTTTTACAAATACTTAAGTAAATAATTAATGTTTATTGTTTTTTGGTTTTTCCAAGTTGCTGGTATTTTCATTCCAAATAGTTTGTTAAGAAACCAATCGTGTATAATTGTGTCATAAAAACTAAAATAAAAACATCGGAGTACGTTGACTCAACATTGTCCTTTGCAATACCTACAAAATAACATTTCAAACATCAAACATAAAAAATCTGTAAACTATCACCCTAAGTGATAAATATTGGTCCTCTCAAGGATACATTCAAGATGGTTGACCACTCTAGCTCCATCTTAGGATGAGAGGAGAAGGAGGAAGCCGTCAAATTATCGTAGGATGGATGTGATGAACCGTTAATGAGGTCCTACGATTTTCACATAGCTGCAGTGTTATGTGGATATGTACCGTACTTTACCTAACTCCAATATTTGAGTTCCTTTAAAGATTATTCGTTAAGTTTAGTTTAGTCACGTTAAAGTTACCCTATAATTTAAAGAATATTGGTTTTGCGTAGTTTCGTTAAATATCTAACGATTACTGAGAACCGAGGGATAGGAACGTAAGGAGTGACTTGCGGAGATGTCACAGGTTGATTTGGCTGTGAAAAACGTGCACTCTAGCCCTATATTGGGAAGTGGGGCAAAGAAAACAAAAACATTTTTTTCAATTCAAACTATTTATAATTAAAAAACTGAATTTACATTCCTTGATAACAAATCGGTCATTAGTGTACTTATTTAAAATAATCCTACCAACTTAACCTTTTGTCAACGACTGTAATAAATGACTTTACAGAATATGTCCTACAATATGTTATATAGTAAAGCGTTTGATCTATTCAATGATTGTTATTTGATTGAAGTTGTATTTGAAAATGAAAGATAAAAGAATACAAAACCGTACAAATGGACCGTGTGTAGTCGGAACAGAGCGAAGTTGACGCCATCACGTCAAAGCATAACTTTATTAACACGACACAAAGCTGTCCATCAGGCGATATTGTGTTATTGGACATATTGTTTGAATATTGCTAGCAAAGCTGTCATTAAAATGAGTTCAATCATTACTGGCCAGAGCTTTGTAACGTCAACTCGCGAATCGGTTTGCTCGCTCATATTGTAAGTTGTTGAAAACTCGTCCTATTAGAATAAAGTCTTTAACCTTTTATTGTTAACCCTATACCTTTCTTTTGGTTTTCCACTATGGTACTTCTCAGAGTTATATTGGTTTTAAGTATCCAATCAGGATATGTTTTGGACCTCCAACAGTGAATATCACATCCATCTGATTTTATCTAAAGTCTAAAAAAAAATAATGTACCGTACATGAGAAGGTTTTAATAATTCTTAGAACTTAGAATTTTTAATCCATTCATACCCCACTGATTCTTACATACAAAAACCAGGTCTCCAAGAATCTGGATTGAACTCCACAAATCCACTCAACACAAACAAGCTCAGGGAACGCCAGTTGTCACTTTTTAATGAGCATAATAATGCTTTATAAATTAAATATCTACAGTTTTCATGAGCTAGTGCGTATTAAAGGTAGTTCCAAGCGTATTTAGTTTACGTTACGTTACGTTACGTTACGTTAAGTTAGATTAGATTAGGTTAGGTTAGGTTAGGTTAGGGCTAGTTTGCTTTGAAACTGAATATTGACAACAATTGAACTAGTGTATTTATATAGGCCTATCAATTTCTGAATGGTAATTTATTAAAATAATTTCATATTAGAGGAGCCAAGGATGTGTCAGAGGCGATGAAAATAAGAGTGTTTTGTTTCATATAAATATATTTACAAAATTGGGTAAAACAAAAATTTAAAAACATTTTATCGCTTGGTACCCATTTTAACATACTCATTTGTATGAGTACGTATAAATTACGTATTAAAGAAGTAAACACTAAAATTAATGTTCATATTATGGAAAAAAAGGAAATTATAATATGGATAGCATATGTTCTTGACATCGTTGCTTAAATATAAACTATTGGATTAATTGTACAACCAGACACAATTGTAAATTATACAATAAATTGGTGCGCAACATAAAACAATTTCAAAAGTCATAGTCACAAAATAAAAAGAGATTGAAAATATATTTTTTTTATTTATATCTATTTTTATCTTTTCGATACTTTGCAAGTGCCCTAACACGATACAAAACTTGAATAGATACTTAAATAGTTTGTAATTTATAATTATATAAAATATTAAGTAGCATTTACACATTAGAAAATGTATAAACGTAAATAAATCAAATAAAGAGGATCCGTTCGGTATGCTCCATCATGTAGTACTTTCTGTTTATTTATTTATTTTCAGAGAAACACGTTTACATAAATAAGTAAATGAATACTTTAATAGCAAACACCATCAATACTGAATCCCGGAGCGGGGAAGGGGGAGGGAAACTAAAACCTAACAACCCACTAATTCGATTTTATTCCATCCGATTGCTGACATGCCCGTTTTCTTTTTATATATTTTGTGTAAAATATTTTATTCAATAAAGAGTATCATTTTTATTTATGGAGCAAGTTTTATGAAATCCGTAAAATTAGTTAAACTAAACATTAACTCTGAAACCAAACGCATATTGAAAGCTGATTACAAATAATGATTTTTGGAGGCTGCTGTATACCGTAGTCTACATTAAAATGAATGGAAACAAAAAATTTATAATTGAAGATTGAAAATGAATTTTTTTTACCTTTAACATATTAATACTAGACATAAAATATTTGAACAATCACTAATCATTATTCAAAAGTACAAACTGTAATATTATAAGAGAAGTAAATACATAAATTTAAAATAAGTATTTTCGGCATGTATTTACATGTAAAGTATTCATGAAATATACTTTTGTAGTGTTCAAAGAAATTATGAAAAAAGTGTGTTTGTATATACTTAAACCATCATCTACATTCAAGCAAATTTCTTGTAATAATTTATTATTTGTTCATACTCATTAATTTATTCATTCCTTATTTCGTAACTTCTTCATATGGGATACATTTATTATTAGCATAGGTTGGAATTACAAAGTGTTCTCTAGTACATCCTACACTCCAAATAAAATTCATCCCTTTCTTATCGTGCAATAATATCATGGTACCAGACATATATTTATCTTCTAATGTAAATGATCAATTAAAATAAACCTACTAATCTATTCCAACTCTGTATAAAAATATAATTTTAAATAATTAATTCTCGTAAAAGTTAAGAGAATTTTACTAAACTAAACAAAATTAAGGGGGTTTATTTATAGCAAAGTCATTAGTATTATTAACAATCAAGTTAATGAGGTCTTCATTAACAAAATCATTCATGTAGTTAAACATTTACTATAAAACAAAAGAACAAACAAACAAGTAATAGTGCGAAAATGAAACATTTTCATTTAATGAAAAGATAAAGATCACCACAACACAGTGCTGATTACACAAATAAAACCCATCGTAAACAGAAGGCTTATTACTATTAAAAGGCTCATTGTCACTATTAATTGTAATTAATAATTTGTATCAGCAACCCTCTTATTTTGCAGAAAATTTATAGTAACATTTAACAATCCAGTTAATAATTTTGGTGTGACCCAAATTGACTGTGATGGTTTTAGTAAAGTAATTAGCCAAATAATGAGAGCATTTAAATCTAGATTCATAGAACAAGCAAATTTTAAAAATGGACTATTTGAAAAATTCAGCAATGGCTAAACATGATCTTGAAAGAAAAATATAACTTAAATAAATTCCAACTAAAATCTAAAACAATACTACTAAAATATCACAATAATCTACATTTTGATGCCACTGAAACTTCCAAAATAAAAATATAGTAGATAAATTGTAAATAATGAAAATACTTCAAACTTCTTGAATTATACAGTATAAATTTAAATCTACCACACTTAATGAAAATAACTATTATTATGTTTCAATCTGTATTTTTCGGTAATAGGCCTAAGTATGTCAAGGGTCTATCTACACTAGTTTAATGTGTAAAGCAATTTTACGTGGTTTTCACAGGAAAACACAGATCATAATTAAGACACGAGATCCCACTTAAGCCTTAAATCTAAGATTATTATTTGTCGTAAAACAACGTTTTACATTTCATTTGTAATATTTTAAGAAGCCTCACTCAACTAGAAAAACATGGTGAACATTCTGAGAATGTTTTAAATTATTTCAAATTTAATTTATTTCAATAAGAACTTGAACAAGAAAACGTTTATCTGCTTGTTAGTATGTTATGCGTAGTTTATTATACATAGAATACATCACTATAAGTACATTTTATAATGCTATAGTTAATGAATGTTTCATTTAGTTTAGACGTCTAAACTTTCTGCGATATAACAGTAACAGAATATGGGCCTCTTTAAGTACAGCCACAGAGAATAAAGAAACAGAGATCACTTTATTATGGCAAAGGCGAACGCCTCCGTGGTAGTTACCAATAATGTGCATCTTCAAAACTGTGTAGTAATAATAGTTACTATGTTTATTCTTGTGGATTCTGAGGGGAATACGGGAAGGGACTGACAACGGTGACGGCCCTGCCATCTGCACAGAGAACTGGAGAACTAACTATTCGACACCCATTCAGTGCCGTATTGAATGTGACTTTATTTTTTGTTTTTTTTTTTTTTTTTTTTATTGGACTGTCATACGTTAGGCATGTACTTCAACTCTTTGAAATTATTACTTGCTTAATTTTATTTTATAATAACTTAATTATAATAAAATCATATAAAAGCTAAAATGAATAAAATATTGATTAATTTTTTAGAAGATGTATGTCAGTAATTTATTTAATTAATTTAACTTGAGAACGAAAACTGTTGCTTATTATTGTCTTCAATTTCACCTAGAGTTAGTGACGTTTTTATTTTAATAGACATCAACTGTGTTTTATTGTTTTCCTTTAGAAATAGCACTTAATCTATATTTTGACGTAGCTTTTATATAAATAACATACATGCTTCTATTTTGTTTACAATTAAGTGTTTGTATTGTTCTAGGTTCCTTTCTGATTAATTGCTTCATTTATTTATTACATATAACAGTATATGGACAGTTACAATAATATTTTATTCATGACAAAACCCCAATAAAAACTCATGATACTTTTCAGATACATAATTCAAGATAATAATACAAGAAATAACATTCTCACAAGAACATCATACTCACCCTTCATAGTCAAAAAAAAAAAAAAAAAAAAAAAAAAAAAAAAAAAAAAAAAAAAAAAAAAAAAAAAAAACGGATGGGACCAACTTTTTTTAGATTTTCACTGGAAATTATAGAAAAAGAAAACAACTTTAATATGATCGAGATAAAATTAAGAACATACTTAGCTGATTCTGCATTATATTCGATGGAAGATTTTTACAAAAAGAAAAACAATAACTAGTAAAGAAGAAAACAAAATTAAAAAAGAAGAAATAGAAGACAAACAATTACAATTTCAATTTAAGATACACTAGGACACAACATTTCCTTAAAGATGCAACAAAACTACATTGGATCTGCGTTATTTGTATGTATTGTTATTTACATAATTTAAATTGTAAATATAAATTAAACATTTAAGATTTTAAATCGGGTAATTCGAAACATTAATTATGATTTTTTTAGTGAATAGAATATGGTTAGTGTTCTAAAATATTTTACAATACTAACAAAATATCCTTTCAATGGAACTTAAAAAAGTAAAAAAGTTTCTTAATAATATACTCTTGACTTAAGCCGAGAAACATTTGAGTTGTCAAATAAAACATGATGTTAAAATTTAGAACATTATTATGATCTATATAATAATGCAGAACAACAACACAATGGAGTCGAATCCATTACAGGCTTACCGAGTATTTACATTCAGGTACGACCCGTTGATTACGTTCAGCATTAAGGCCCACTACACTCGTTAATTTGTTTTGATTTACATACAATCGCTAAACAGCTAATGCACTTTTGACATCCACTCTATAGAAAATGGAAATGCTCGTAAATAATAAATGTTTTATTGTTTCAATGGTAATGGGTAGAGAATATTGTTAGATAGTGAAAT
Source organism: Stictocephala bisonia (assembly GCA_035578905.1). Taxonomy (NCBI): domain Eukaryota; kingdom Metazoa; phylum Arthropoda; class Insecta; order Hemiptera; family Membracidae; genus Stictocephala; species Stictocephala bisonia. The sequence goes on along the minus strand of JAQJVL010000147.1, from coordinate 723,614 downwards.
ATTAAAAAAAAAAAGAAAAAGTGTTGATATTGTCAACACCCACCATGTAAGAAACACTTAATAACTGTAAAACAACCTTAAAATTTTCAAATCAATATTACTAGTTTGTAAATATATAAAAAAACCTACAATTTTTCTGAAACTGATTGTGCTTAGCTATTGGTCCTCCCCCCCCCCAATCTGAGAACTCAGAACCTAAAAATTAAAAACAAATGGGGGAAAATAAAATACAAAAAAATCAGGAAATACAATTATAATAATATTTGCACCTACATAATGAAGTCATGAAATGTTGTCAGCATTAACGTAAGCCAAATAGCAGAGGTTATTATGTAATAAAAATGAAAACATCTGAATTTCATGAATGATAGAAGTGGATGGTACTGAAGATCATGCAGTGTGCTCATGAACCTGTCGAACTTAGAACTATGTTTTCCCCATTGTATTATTGCTTGACTATGTTGAATGAGCAGTTTAATGTAGACACTAATAATGAATAAATTTAAAAATGCACATCTTTGATATTTTTTTAGAAAATAATATAAGGTTTTTCTTCCCTCTGTCCCAATCCAAGAGCTTTCGACAAGTAATGGTTATTTGTTTCAAATGTATCTCTTCGTCTGCAAATTTTAAAACAAAAACACGTTTTGTTGTGAAATTAATATTAAAATTGCTAAAACATAATTTTTATTTATAAGCTGATTTGGATAATATTTGTTCGAGTTTGTTATTAGCACTCGAGATTTTAAACTTAATTTTTCATTTTAAAAATTCATGTAAATAAACTATATACATCACGAATGATAAATTGAGTTTCGGTTGAACAATTGATGTCTTTAAATTGTGAACTATTCTTTGAAAACTGCCGTCTACTAAGTCAAAATCGCCGGTAATTGAAGTGTATAATGTAAATATATTAATGTGTAGTAGCAATGACTACATTCACTCATCTACACTCATCACATTAGAAATCTATAGTCACCCATATATTGACGGTTGGCTTCTATAAAATAGATAAATAAATAAAAATAAATAGGCAATAGACAAATTTAAACCTCAAAACTTGAACTGTATAAAGTACAAATAACCACAGAAGTACTTCTAGGAAGGTCAGTGAAAATGTTTGTATTAAGTTATAATGTTACACCTGTGCAATAGTCTTAGTAAACATAACACAAAAGTAACATTTAGTAAGGAGAGAAGTAAAATATTTTGTTCCCCCATTTTATGTGTGTTCTATAAATTCACTCTTTATTATCATGTTGGACTTTAGTTTGAAAACAATTGTTTATTTCTTGAACCAATTAGACCAAAAACATTTGTTTTTCATCACGAAATGTTTTTAAAAAGGTATAAGCATTTATATCTATTTCATCTCACACGCTTTTGACCAAGAGCCTTAGACCATTACCGGTAGATATTAAAATAAACCTGTTACGTAAAACAAAGTGAAATATGTTACATCAATTAAAACACAGCCAAAGGGATGATGTGAAATGCTGCTGTTAATTGTTTCGTTTTTAAATTAACCCTCATATGCCCGCATCTACCTACCAGATTAATTATATAGCAGTTTACCTGAAAATAATGTCTGACCTTAGATTTTTTTTTAATTTTACACAAATCAATATAAAACGTGTTTAAAAAATATATAATACGCAATCAAATAGTCGGTTTAATTTATTTATACATACTTAACTTTATATTATACATAGGCTGCGTAGAAAACGTCCTTTTCTACGCAATAGTGTGGGTGAGATGGAAAGAGTGGTGTAAGTAGATAACTTTTCTTCTCCGATTGTGTAATTTCATTTAAAAATTGTCATGGCAACCCGAGCGGTACGTCACGTGCTGATGGCGCAATAGCAAGGGTCATTAGCAGCATTCACCAGTCACCATTGGTTGTTTTGATTAACACCAATGAATCAAGCTTAGAACGACTAAATAAACGATTAATTAGTATTAAAATATAAATTAATAATATCATAACAGAATTAATAATAGTTTAAACAATTAATAGCAACTATACACACTTTTATAGTTCATTATAGTTATTTTTTCAACTAAAAATTGTTGCACAAGTACGACACTTGAAGGCGGAAGTTAGTCGCGCCAGTGAAGCTAATCAGCTCAGCGGTGGAAAGGTTCCCCTCTGCCGCTGTAACCCCTACATGTGCTAAATGTAACTCGCAGGTCGTTTTTTACCTGGCCTAGTTTAGTGTTCTCCCGTCAAAATGATATTATCTGATGGGTAAGAAACGATCTTAAAAAAATAATATAAAAGCAATGAGGGCAGTTTCCTAAAATCAAGTGCTTACAATTTCGATGAAAAAGAAAAGAAAATTTTCGAAAACAGCCGAGTCAGCAGTGGTGGGAAAATATATTACAGTGTAGGAGGGTACTTAAAATCACGTTGTATAGCAGGTTCGATTTCCAACAGAGGTGGCCTTCGCAGTCGCTGCCCGACACCAGGGGCATATTGGGAGCCAAGAACTCAATAGTGGACAAAATTATATCTATTATATTTATTCTTCTTTTAGTATTAACTCTGTATTTCAAAGATTAGAACTTAAAATTTAGGGACCTTTTCCGTAAATTTACTACCACTACATTGGTTACGTTATGAAAGGTTGTTTAGGTTATGTTGTGTTAGGTTTGGTTAGGTTATGTTAAGATTAACCTAAGTTATGGTTATGGTGGTGAATTCACGGAAAAGGTCCAAAATTAGTTCGTAAAACATATTCGGCAATCTATTTGAGTAAGTTCTGTCTTAATTAACACCCCTCCCCCTTAGCCCACAAACACGCAAGATTCTTCATGACCATAGATGTAGAAGAAACGAATATTTACGTACTATATAAATACGCCATATCATAGTTAGAAGTTAGAAGTAAGTCACTACATCTATATTTGCCAATTATATGCAGAGGGTATGCTACATCTCATCTAAGGAACAGTGTTTTGGAGATTGTAGGCGATAGGTTCTATGCTCAGTCCTCTTAATACTGTCATGGCGTCCACTATCCAGACGCCATCAACGTAGGCACTACTAGGGAAATATGTGGTGTCCATGTTGGTTGGTAACAGTGTCCGGATGATGTGTAGAGAAGAGGACTGAGTGTCAGGCTTGTCAATTAGCTGAAAATCGTACCAACACTAAGTGGTTCGGATTCCACTTGAAGCTGTAGGTCCCTTAGTTACCATAGCTGTTGGAGTTTCAATAAATGGTCCTTTCTGAGAAACAGTTGAACTTAGTTAGTAATTAGACTACACTCATCCTACACTCATGTAATCTTTCATATTCACCTTAAAATACGCACAAGGCGTCTCATATATAAGAATCTAAGAATATAGGTACGTTTTATCTTCATATAGATTTGCTCTATGCCATTTAAATGTATGTCTACATGTACTACTAGTAGATGTAACACTCCTATAAAGCTGGGAGGGTGTGACGTCACGACGGGGGCCCATGTCTCCGACACCCCACTAGCTACCAGCATCTCCTCCACTAACTCACCTGTCATAGAGATCCATAAGTTAACTCAATGCGGGCTTAGGGATGACGTTTTTCTGACTGGTCAAGATTAAATTTAAAATGTTTGATAAAGCAGGTGGCATTGGCCAAAGGATATATGACGCTGATGTCGTCTAGTTATATAAATAATACCTGTTTTACTACGGAATTTTTTATATTAGAGTTGTCAGACAATTAGATTAAATAACTTTATTTAAAAATATACATAACTTATAAGTGAAATAACTAAAAATAAGTTAGTAAAAGCCAAACAAATGCTAAATGGTACCAGTTCAACACCAATCAGTCATAGCAAATGTTGAATAGGATCTACTGTTCATTTGAAATCGTGCTTTTAATTAGTGATACTTTCTAAGTAACATTCAACCTTAGTGTGTAGGAAAAGCTATACTCGCTCATCTATATTCATTCAAAATTCACATTCATACATGAATCGTTAAGAAAAATTCGATTGGCGTTTTAAGAAAAAACTAAACTGTCATTTTCTTACAAAATATCTTACTTGAACATTTTCTTATACATCTCTTATTTTTTATAATTATGGACTGCAACAAAGTAAAGATGATCTTAAATTCTTTACAAAAACCAAGACCGAACACTTCTAAAATATCTTCCAATGTTTTTAAATATGTATGGCTATTTAATTGAATCTCTCATCATGAACTCAATCATACTTGAATTTGTGAATTCACATTTAACACTTCATATTTGTCATTTCATTACTTGTGAGAGAATGCATCAACGTGAAAAATATCTGGAAATGTATTCATTGTCAGGTTGATTCAAATGTCTCACCAAAACCATATTTTTAACACCAGAACAATGTCATATATACAAATGTCTGAGCGTGCTCTGGCGGTTTTTTGTACTCAATACAGGGACCGCACATGTATTATTAGCTCGTTTGTTAAAAATATATATAAATTAGCTGTAAAAATAACAGAAAGTCGCTGATATAAATGTTAATCATAGGTAATAGTGCTATAATTTAATGATGTAACTGAAAGTCAATCTAATAAACTAAATACTCTACTAAAATGTTTAGTATGTTTACAAAAGAAGTTGGTAATGCAGGAAGACAATGAGCCTTTTAATAGTAATACGCCTTCTGTTTACGATGGGTTTTATTTCTGTAATCAGCACTGTGTTGTGGTGATCTTTATGTTTTCATTAAATGTAATTGGTTCATTTTCGCATTACTACTTGTCTGTTTTTTCTTTTGTTTCCTGGTAAATGTTTAACTACATGACTGATTAGGTTAATTACGACATTATTAACTGGATTGTTAAAAATATTAATGACTGCTGTAAAAATAACCTTAATTGTGTTTAATTTAAGAATATTATTTTGACTTTTACAAATATAAATTAAGTATAATTTTTTCACTACCCTACTTTGAGATCAGTTGATTTCCCCTTCACCAATTTATTTCTGGGGTTTCCACTTTATTTTACTTTTGATACACCAACAAATAACAAAGTATTAAATACTGAGGATTTTAAAAACCATTTCAATTTGATTTCAGTAGTTTAAGGACCTGAATGTAAACGTAAATTGAGTTTTAAATGTAGGAATAAAGAACGATCAGAGTGTAAACCAGAGTATTGAAGGCCCGACATCCATTATCACGGTTTAATTACACATTTGCCCCACGCGCCTGTTTTAAATGGCTTGTTTAGACCATTGTAATTGTATGCAAAACCGAAGCAAGTGGTGGAAAATTTAGTGCTGCTGTAGAGTTTAAACGACGCACGAGATTGGTTGAAGTGTCATGTAAAACTTTGCCACTACAAATCAATTGTCATTACAAATTTAATGACGGATTTCAATTCTTTACCAAATATCACAATTTATAACATTGTTGCAGTCATTGAATACTAACGTTACATTTACAAACTATTTTTCAAGTTCAATTAATTATTTTCTGGTTTTATTGCTATGGCAATTTATTTCACAAAACGTCTGAACACAAATACTTATATATGTGTTTATTTTTAAAATTTATTACATATATAAAAATATTGACCTCTTGCTTGCCTAACAGTTAGCACTCTTCACATTGATGAAGAGGGTCACGGGTTCAAATCCCGAGAGTTCCAACTAAATTTAGCTCGATGGGTTTGGATCGTTGTCCCATAACAACGTTGGAATCATCAATAAAAATTCCACAATAAATGGTAAAAAAAACCACACACAAAATAAATTATTTACGATTGTACATGCAGGTAAATCTTTATAGAAAATGTAGATCAAGTTGTTCTAGGACAAATTAATAAACGAAAAGCAGGATACAAAATGATCAGCTAAATGTCACATCAATTTACAAAATTAATTCACGTCCATTGGCATCGCAGAATGTGTACCTTGAATTTAAACATGTAGACTATTAATATTTGGGAAATATTAGTAATAGTCGGCACTGGTGGCGCAGTGCTGTAACCCAGCTACTTGGGGACAAAGTGTTTGGGAGATTGTAGGCGATAGGTTGGATGCTCGGTCCTCTTAATACCACCATGGCGTCCGCTTAATGGTTGCTATTGGCGTGGACACTACTAGAGAAGTCTGGGGTGTCCATGTTGGGTGGTAATCATTGTGCAAATGTTGTGTTGGGGAGATAACTGAGTATCAGGCTTATCAATTAGCTGAAAATCAGACCAGCACTACGTGGTTCGGATGCCACGTAAAGCTGTAGGTCCCTTAGTTGCCCTGGCTGTTGGGCTATTAATAAATTGCTCTTTCTGAGGAACAGTTGAACTCAGTTAGTAACCAGACTACACACTCATCCACACTCATATAACCATTCATATTCGCCCTAAAATACCAACAACGTTGTGTCAGCGTCTCATATGTAAGAATTTAAGAATTAATAAATAAATCAATTAATTATTGTTGACGTTATATGAAATGCTTATTTATTAGCAATTAATCCATTTATCAATTGATAAATTAACGTCTAATTGATACATCTATTGTACGTTCACGTATTGATATGCAGAAGTGACATATTTTTTAAAAGTAAAATAAGAAAGGTTTGTAAATATTTCCTACACACTCAAAAATAATAAATATTTAAGCCTACATTTGGATAATTTCTTATAAATTTGTTGAATTACTTTATTTTCAAGTATACTTTAAAAAGAATTTAATAACTTTAAATTAATTAAATAATTTTAAATATATACAGTAAAAAAATGTATAGTATTGAGGTATGTTGGGCAATTTACGATGAAAAATGAATGATTATTGCATATATACTTTACTAAAACCCCTCACTTACATGTTTCAACATTTTTCTGAACATATGTGTGCTTATTACGTTGATGTACAGTATTTTTAATAACTTGATACCTATTTAAAAGTGCAATAACTACACTTTGTTAAATTAATAATAACGAATGCATTTTTTACATGTGAGTGTTTGTTTTTGCAAATTGACGAAACTATTATTTCAAAGGTTAAATATCACGATCATATCAAGTCTTAAAAAAACCAAGGTACTCAGTCTGCGCCTGAGGTCCTTGGTTTTGTGTTTGTGACAGTTTTTTGGGAGGGGATGTTCGCAGCATAAGGGTTGTAGAAGGGGCGTACGACATTGTACGACCAGTGTTTCTGGACTGTCAAGGACGTACTTGTGATCTTTATTACTAATTTACATGACTCTCTTGCTCTCTGTAACGTTCTGCCAACCCCAGACGCTCACTGACTGAAGAGTGTGGTGACAGTAGTTAGACATAAGCATTGAATTTTAATTTTAAATGACGTTTTTAAGACTTAAAATATTTGATTCTGGGGTTTCAGAGTAATGTTCATGATTAGTTGCAGTTTTAGGGATGGGATAGTTTATCTATAACTATAAAATCCAAATACCATTGACAGACTGATCGCAGTTTCTCAAAATCTTTAATATTTTGGACTATGATACTTTATAGGCAACTTCTTTATAGGCTCTAGATGAGTACCAAGAAATTATTTAACAACAGTTTATCTCCAAGTACTAAAATATAGTAAATAATATATATTCCAATATCGGTAAATCAGAGAGCATCTTTTTCAATTACGAATGAGTGAGTTTGTGTCAGTGCACTTTTACATAAAGGGTTGTTTTTGAACAATATTAGAGTTTGATTAAAAGGAAAACAATAATAAATTGTTAACAACCACAATGTCGCTTAAGTAAATTCCAGCCTTGATGCTCGGTAGAACCCTTGACCAACTTGAGGCTCAATAAACCCAGCTATTAAGGATATTTCTCAAAAATTAAGAACGGAAAACACTTATTACCTCAACATAACATATTGGAATAAACTATCATTCATTCTGAAAAAGTAAATAGTAGCTCATAAAATAAGATTATTTAAATAATACATATTGTCTTTTTTAATTAAATGAATATAAATAATTATTTTATGCATAATTTTATAAAACATTAAATAAATGGTTAATAATAATTTAACACTATGTTAGTGTGCATCGTATATTATTTATATATAAAATTGCATGAAAGAAAATTCACTGTAAAACCAAAACACTAATTCAAACAATACTGTTTAAGAAAAACTGTTTTGAATGGTAATGTATAAACACATGAATATAGATTTTAAAAGTATCATTAACACTGAATAAAGGTGCTCAAAGTCTAACAAATATTATTACTAAACATTCTTTTTATGTAGTTGAGTTTTTCCTATGAAACATTATTTCACGAAAATTCTGAAAACATACATTCCTAGATTCTCAAAGACGTTTATATTTACGTTTTAAGGATTACAAGGATTTTTGGTTTCGTATATTATAATTAAAAGGTTATTTTAAAAACTAACCAATAACATAAACGAATATGGAAAGGCCTTTTTCTTGGTATGAACAAAATAATTTTGCCCTGCGTATGAAAATAATGTTGAGAATATTTGTGTCATTTTGATTAACTTTCACAAACACTTTTGAAGTTTTCCTATTTTTCGAACATGGAATAAACATTATTTGTCTCGTCATAGTTTAAGATTGTTAAACATAGTAATAGATCACCTGATTTTTTCAATCATAGAAGGACTATTGTTAATTTATTAAAATGTTAACAGTATAGTTCCTAAATATATCTATATATTGATTATTTGATTAGATGAAACACTATGAAATAGGGAGGATGCGTGGTTAAAACTTAAGTATTTATATCTTTTAGACCTGACTTACAGTAAACTTAAAAAAAGGTATCCCTTTAGTGGACCCTGAATGTTACCTAGTAGCTTATGGTTATTGCTTGACTTTACTTACAAACACGTAAATTATTTTATAAATAATTATAAAATAAAAAATAATCCAAAACATATTAATCAACAACAAACCTTTTCCTGCAGTAGTGCATGAAACTCTGATAAGTAAGGACATTTTGAAAATATCACACAATGCCAATGTTTTACACAATATCAGTTGTGACTGCGTTGGCACTTATACTGCAGTCATCATTTATATGTATTATGTAATTTATTATAAAAAATAAAAATACTGTGATTAATAATACATCAGCAAATGAAATAATTAACTAGAATTAGAGTTACTCCATTGGGGAAAATTCAAGATTTTTATTTCATGAAGATAATCTATATCAATGTAAGATAGCAAGTCTTTCACCCTGGGAGCTGTCCTTCCTAACACACTCCGGAGAGCCTTGTTTCTCCCGCACCTCCTGACAAGGACCGCAGATCTGTCAGATACACTACCCACACTGCATCAACGGAAACATAAATAGCTTTATCTTATGATATTATCTGATAAAATAATATTTTTTGTATACAGACGCCACCAGATGTCTCCTTAGACGGGAAACACGTGCCCGTGGTATGGTGGCCAATGTGTTCATCTCAGATCCCGGCACCTGCATTAGTAACCTCACTATGGGTTGATCTGCAAGATAAGTTTAAGTTACTATTATTTTTTTTCAATAATTACCTTAAATTTAACATTTTAAGTGATTCATTCCTATTTGTTCTCGTTAATCTAACAAAACTAATCCAAACAAACTATCTAGTTACCACTAACTAGTGAGTAAACACTAGATACTCGATACTATAATTTTTCCAAAAATCTAAAATTAATTTCTTCAATGCATCTAAAGTAGAAATGATTAAAAATACAATAATAAGCCAACGTATAAAATTAACAACGTACATCCACTACTAAAATAGAAAAATGACAAGTACTACTTTGAAAATTCAATAAAACAGAACTGGGTATAGTACATTAAAAAATTAAACAATCTCTATTAGTAATGAAATAAATTGATGCCATCTTCCATAGCTTGTAAGATTTATTGGAAATTATGCACTTTCTAAACACTCCTGAAAATAGGATTATTGTTAAAAAACTAGGGGAAATGTGTTTATATTTTTTGGAGAGTTTCTTACAACTCGAAAAAATTTGAAAAACTCGTATTATAACTGAATGCTGAAAAAAGAGTAAATCATTATTTTTATCATTTTTGTTCATGAACAAATAAATAATTAGTCATGCGTTACTATTAATTATTCAGAACCAAAAAGAAGCTTTTCAAATACATAACCTATAACCTAACGATTATAATATATTCAGCAACATTTTGTAATTTGCAATACGATTGGAAGCTTCAACTCAATTGTTATGCTTGCGGCCGTCTTCTGGTGGACATATTTTATATACAAATGATTTTTTCCTGCTTAGTCCCTGTTTTATTCCTTAAGCGAATTGCCGTAAAAGTACTTTCTCCGTGATATGTTAACCAATGATTTAAATACGAAAATAGTTTTCAAATTCGTGTTCAGCATGAAAAACGCATGAAAATAAAACAAATCCACTAAATAAAGGTTATGTGATAAACAAAGATTGCAATAAAATATCTTTTTAGTATAAAGGAAGTTTTTCATGGAATAAAATCTATTTCCCCTGAAAATATATATTTTGTTCTGGACCTTTTTCGCTAATTCACCAGCACTACTTTTTCCACTACTTCACTATAAGTACTTTTTTTATCGCAATTACGGTTAGGTAAGGTGGCTATTGAAATTGGACACAAACTGGTAAATCCAATGATTGACTTACCGCCGAATGCACCCTCCGTGTGTAAGTTCTGGAAAGCAATAAGATAAGGCCAGCGATATCGGATTCCTAGCGGATAGGAATACCGCAGTGCACGAAAAACTGATTGGTGAACAGTTTTTAGAGCAATAGAATATTTTTATCAAGTAGCAGTGAATTAACGGAAACAAGAAAAATTAGTGGTAGTGCATAAACCGAAAAGATCCCTTGTTCTACTCAGTTTTAAATCAAAATGTCAAAACTAGCAAAGCGACTAGAAAAAGTTCATAAATTTAAGATAACAAAATGACAAATTCAGCCCATTATTAATTAAATTTACGAAAATAAACATTGTTTGACTATGGTTAAAAATCCTAGTTATGACAATAAAGTATAGTTTATTGTGACGTATAAGTACTACGTTACTTTATAAATATTTAAGATGCAGCAGTGTTCTTCCAATGCTATAACTCTTGTTTGATTATATTATCACGTACTTGTTTATTACCTCAAGATCAAGGTTATAATTGCAGATAGTAACGCAATGCTGATTGCTTTGAGAACCTGCGTTTGTAAATGAACATGGCGACTTAGCCAGAACCACTGGGGCTTGCATGCCCACTCTAATGGCTATGAATTTATAATGCCTATAAATATTGAGCACTTCTATAGGTAAACCAACTCGCACCTACCATAAGCGCTGTCTGAGTGCTTTAGTTCTGTGGTCTTTGTATGGTAACCCTGTGCTATTTAAATGTGGGATTGGTTTTCTCTCCGTGCCAGTCCATGTCTGGAGGACTTAAATATCTCTAATAGAGACGTAAACATGGTTTAGTATTAGTTTTAAATATAATTAAAAAATCAACGTACCATTTACGTTTAAATTACATTAATTTTAGTATGAGTAAATTTGGGTCATGGTTTTACTTCAAATATTCCATATAATGGAGTCATGGTCTCTCTAATAATGTTAAAAAGCATTACGAGATTATAAGCCCCAGATGTTTGCCTGTCTTTGAGCTATTGATTAAAATAATTGTTATTTTCTCGTCTCTCCTCAACATGTAGACGTAAAGTTATGTTTGGGTACGTTCTAATGAAAAAATTATCATACGTTATCAAAATGTTATATACAATATTGCTTTGTACATTCATAAATTGCTAATACGCCGATCGTAGATATATGGGCGTATATGAGAGGATAATGAGTGTAGAAAGAGTTAAATCATTACTTACTATGGTCAGCTGTTGCTTAAAAAGAGCTATTCTTTAATAGCTTAATAGCTTAATAGCTTAATAGCCAGGACAACTATGGGACCTAAAGTTTTACGTGAATTCCGAATCACGTAGTATTGATATGATTTTCAGCTAATTCACATCCGGACCCTTATTACCACCAAACATGGAAACTCCAGATTTCTCTAGTAGTGTCCATTTTGATGGCAATCGTTGAGCGGCCACCGTGTTGGTATTAAGAGGACCAAGTATAGAACCTATCGCATACGACCTCCACAAAACTTTGTCTCCTAGTAGCTGGATAACAACACTACACCCATTAGTGCCGACAACTCATATTTGCTTATATTTTTGAAAATGAATAAAAACGTTTATTAACAATGTATTTAAAGGTAATTGACTTTGAAAAAGTAAAATGGTAAATTGAGTTAACCAATATGCTTCACTAACCTTTCATAACAAAAATTTACATAATTTTAAAAACTTTCAGGATAAAAAAATTGAGTTTCAATTGAATGTAGATAAGTTTATCAATACTTTCGTATTCTTAGTTTGTTTTATATACAAAACAAAACGAAGTATGGTTTTTGTATGTAATTTTTTAAATTGTAATTTTGCATATATTTAAGTATTATTTACTAGAGAATTCAACATGATCCCTATCGATCTATTAGCTAAGCGTTTTTTTTCTTTTTTTTTCATAATGGTCAGTCGTATTTGCGTTTTTATTGTTTTTGTTTATAATTCAAAACTATTAACCAAACTATCAATCAAAAATGCTTAGTCGTACGTAAACTAGTAACTGTATTTAGGGATCAGAACACTACTGCTTCTATTCTCGTCTATCTTTCTGTCGTGTTTAATTAATCTTACTCCTCTATCATGACTCATTTATTCTCTTCTTTTTTGTTGTTGTTTGAAGATGGTGTTTTTCAGTGCTACAAACATTTTTCACATGGCGTATTTACTTCAAAATGTATGGGTGTACCAAAACTACATCATCTTTTTTCCTAATAACCTTATTAGTTAAAATGTCAATTTCGCGTTCAATTTTTGAGTAAGCTTGATTAGGACATTTTGAATTAAAATTTTAAATACCTTAAGTCAGCACAAAACCTGTTTTTGAATTTTTAACGGATAAAAGGTATGTAAGGAAGCGCAATAAGACATTTTAAAAAGATTTTCAATTCTAAAGAATTTTTTTAAAAAGTATATTTAGGATGTAGAATTCCAACAAGAATAAATAAATAAATAATTAAGTTTAAGAAATTTATGAATATTACTCTAAATAATTTAGTTTGCAGTGGATTATTTATGGAAAACAAAATATTTGAAAACTTGTATTATTATAAAATATAATTAAAAATGTGTTGTATTTAATTACTTTAACTTTCCGTTAATCAGTAGTAAAGGCAAGGCGAATGTTTCCACTACAGTCATATAACATTTGCATCTGCCTGAAACAAATAAATTGAATATCCTTAAAGGAAAAAGAAAAGTATTCTTTCAGCCAAATGCATCTTAGTAAAAATAATTTTATAACTGACAGTAGGCCTACCGACCAAGTACCGACCAAGTACCGACCAAGTACCGACCAAGTACCGACCAAGTACCGACCAAGTACCGACCAAGGCGCACGTTATCATGATTTATTTTCAAATCCCTTATAATTGACTGTCTACCGTTATATAGAAGGTCGGCTGCGTGATTCTCACTCATAAACAGTGTGTTAGACCAATGTCGATATGTTAATTCGAGAAATAACTCACAAGCCCCCCCCCTCCACTCCTGGCTGAAATGTTAAACATCCTAACAAGCTTGTCATTATTTCATTGACAGAGATACCTCCTGGCAAGCCGAACCGCTACGTGGACTTTCTTTGTTTGTTTTACCATTAAAATTAAAATTTTGAGTAAAGGTGCATTTTAATTACTGTAAGTAACTTTCCTGTTGGTATTCCAAGAGTTAGGCCCAGGCTATTTATGGAAAATATTGAAATTAAATTTAAATTTCACTAAATAAAAAGTTTAAGTGACTCATCATTTTCGCTAAGTGGAAAAAATCTACGTAAAGTGGAAAAAATACACGTTGAGGTTATGTACCTCAATAATTTCCACGGCTTCGGAGTTTTTAAATTTAAAGCTTAGTACGATTTTTCAAATTATTAGCCACTTCGTATTATAATGATGGAGCTAAATATGTCCACCGTATGTTTTCATGGTCAATTAAAACATTAATTCACTTTACAATTATGAATAGTAAAGTCCGCTTAGTATAAACTGTCTGCTTCAATCTATTGAGTTATATGTTGGAGACTTATACAAAACCACGTTCCGACAGGTACAAAGTACTATTTAAATTATAACAATAAGAACTAAGCAATGTTATTCTACATTTCTACATTTTAATTGATATTAAAAAGTTTGTTTTGATAGAAATGTGGGGTAATGTATTAAGCGACACTTAAGGACGACAGTAGTTTTTTTTTTATGAAATATATTTCATAGTACAATATTATTATTACTTATATATTTTCCTTATTTTAAAATTCCTCTTGCTTTTGATTCTTATTTTATTTAGTATAGACAATAGACATATATTAAAGGAATATTTTCCCCTTATACAGTCATTTGCAATATAATTGGATTTTGGTACGTTTTGAATATAATACTTGAAAACTCAGTCTGCACACATGCAGTAGGCCCATGTAGGCTTTTCCAAGGTAAAATTAATTAATGTACAGTTTTTCTTTTAATCTTTAGACTGTTTAGTGTTTATTTTTATTATTATTTAGTTGTTGAATTTTATCATTTATTTTATTGATTTGAATGTTTGGAGGGTAAAATTTATTTTTATTTCGTTTTCCATTTAATTTTTTACTAAATTTATATTTATTATTTTAATTTACATATAATTTTATTATTAGTTTCATTTTTCATTTAATATTTCCTTTCATTTTCCATATCATTTTTCGTCCCGTTCGATTCCGTTCTGTTCCGTCCTTTTAATTCCGTTTAATTTCGTTTCATTCCATCTAATTCCGTTCCGTTCCGTTCTTTTGCGTTCCATTTCGTGTAGATCCGTTTAATTTCTTTTCATTTAGTTAAATTTCGTTTCTTTTCACTTTCCTTTTAACCAATACTTTAACAAACTGACAATCATGTACACAACGTTGTGTCAGGATCGAACAATTTTACATTTAGTTATTTTTATTAGATAATAAAATATTTATTTGAAACTCAACAAATAAACTTAATACTTTTTCCGTAATTTATCGACATGATTAAAGATGTTTTGTTGTATACACTTGATGGAATAAAGTTGGTTTTAATAAAGGACACATTTTTAAAAATTATTCCACAATTTTTATTCAATTAGCACTTTCGCTTCTGAATTGTTTAAATAAGAAGTAGAATTACCAAATAAGGGATTTAGGATGGGTAACAACATTTTTGATTGTTTAAATGTAGGTGAGTTACAAGTAAAAATTATTACAAGATAAAATATTTTCCATAAATCCTTATAATAGGCCTATGTTTTATCTTTTAATATGTTATACTAACGGTGTGCGTATAACTTTAACATGGTTTCTATACTTATCTTCACTTTTAAAAGTCCTCAAATCAACCAGTAAATTACTTCTTATTCATTAAATTCCATATTACAAAGATAAGAAGAAAAATATAAAACTAAATATTTAATTGGGGCGTGGAATAGGAAGGATAATTATATTACCATTAATAGGTTTACGTAGCAAGAAAGGTCAATTGATTTTCAAATATTTAGAAAACACTTTATTTAATTTTTATTTTTAAGTGGAAGTACCCGTATGAAACTGTACAAATACATTGAGGGAAAACGCTAAACCAATACTGTTCGATCTAATATACAAATTGAAAATGTAAATAATGGTTCCATCCATAGCAAGAACATATTTTATGAAAATGTTTATTCTATTTTCTCCATTCTAAATTCTACGCTTATACAGGAAACGGAACAGTTTTAAGAAGAAATAATCAATGTAAGAAGTTCCAACATTTGCTGGTACATTTACGAATATTTAGTCTGTTGCCTGATGAGTTCTAGTTCTAAACTAACTTTACGTTATTTGTAAGAAAATTTGGATCATTCTAAGTATGGAAAATACAAATGTGAACATAAAGGTAATTCAAAAGTAGCTAGATACAAGGAAATATGTCCAAGGATGTGTAGTAAATTAAAATACTGCAACAGTAAAATGTAAAAGTCAAGCTCCAGGGTTCTATTGTGTTAAGGGTAATGTAGCCAACACTCATTTGCACTCAATCACCCTCAGTCCCTTTTATTTTTCTACGTTTGAAAAACAAGAACTAACTCTACAAAGCAAATTTATTATAAATGTATACAAATTATATATAAGTTGTAGATATAACTGTGTAATATAATTATTATTCATAAATATAGTTTAAATAATATAGCTTAATCCTCACACGACAGTTTAAGGTATCTGAAAACAGGATTTCTAAATTCAAGTTTGATAACATACCTACTAAAAAAAAAGAAATATAAAAACTCGTATTTAAACTAAAATAAAAAATCTAATTTACCTTAAAATAACCAAACAAATCATTTGTCATCAACTATGATCATGGTTCAAAACCTGCAAATAGTTTGCAAGTTCGAGCACGACATTAATGTAGGGTACGTTTTGCATAATGTAAGTTCATGTTTAGGCCCATGCATCGAACCACAGATCTATGTTAAATCAAAAATAAAATAAATTGATTAAAAGAAAAATTTACTGAAAAACATACTTAATGTCAAGGATATAATATTTATTTTTTTAAATATATACATTTAAAAAATATAATAGTGTGGGATGAATTTTTTCACTATTCTTCTTCTTCCCTGTTGGTGAACAAAAGCTTCATGGCGTGACTGAATAACCATAACGTTTGAAGTAAATAAGTTTTAAGAACATTAATGAATGCAAAAGCTTATAAAATAAAGGAGAGTTAGATAAGTTATATAAATATCATTTTCAACTCGAGTGTTGACCAATAGCGCGATTTTGGCCTATTTGTGATTCGGGATTGGAACACGAAGCATGAAGGCGTGTCCCCTAGGTTGTATTAAAATCAACTTCTTTGGGGGAAAAAACATCTCGGGAGGTTCAAAATTATTGACAATACACTTCCTTGTAAGTTACAAAAATTCTCATTATCATGCGACTGGGCGTGTCTTCGGTCAAATTTACTAATCTATATTTGTTCCTACAAATGGAATGTTATAAACCATTCTGTAAAACAACTATCAGTCTTTAGAGACTTAAAAAGTTTCGGCTAAATTCTCCAAAAAAGTTTGAACATAAGGTGTATAATCTTAATTTTTTTGTAGATTTTTTGCAGAAGGGTGCTTTCTCATTCTATCTTCCAAAACGCTAAAATAATTGCATGTACAACAGTTTGTTTGTCAGCAATCGCAGAGTCCGGCTTAGATCTAACACGGCTTTTGTCTTCCCTGGCACGTAGCGCTCGTTTCAGCATGATTGTATGCAAACCAGCCCGATTCCCGGCGGCCCTTCCTTTGACGATTTGACCAATTGTGGGAGACTGCTTTCTGGATTCAGAGATGGTGTCCTCCTACACAAGTTTCGGTGGAATTGGGTCAGTCCACAGGTCCCTTGAGCTTACAATTGTTAATGTTTTTGAGGTTTAATAGTTCTTCTTAATTTTATATTGAATTATTTTATTGGTAAAACTCGGACTGTTAAAATAAGGGTGAAAATATGAAATTAGTGTAAATGAACGAGTGCTGTTAATGTTACTAACTGAAGTAGATGTTTTCTTAGTTAAGACTATTTATTTGTGAGCTAATAGCCAGGGTGAAACAAGCACCTAAACCACAGAGAAGAAATAAACAGAGGTCGCATCTGATAGTGTGCTAAAAATGTGCTGAGTTGGTGTATCGAGTAGTTATTTTTCCAGTTTTCCAAGTGATGGCAGAGCCAGCACCTTGCCAGTCTCTCCCATATTTGCCTCAAATCTACAAGGGTAACGTTTGTACCACTTTAATTATTACTACAATGTATACAGATTTACATTAGTTGTACAAGTATATATAAAGGACACTGAGCTGTTCCCTGTGGCCATAAGAAAGCGATATCTGTTTCTTTATTCTCTGTGCCTAGGACATATTCTGTTAGTCAGGAATACTAACCACTTGATATTGGTCTTACTTACGGAATACTGACATATCTAATATTCAATGCTCTCTTCCTTTTATAACAACTATATCACAGTTTGACACCATAGACTTCTCTAGTAATCACCATATCAATGGCGACCATTAATCCAGCACCATATTGGTGTTAAGAGGACTAAGAACAACACTTAGCCCCAAAGTAGCTAGGTCATAGTACTTCGCATAATAGTGACTATGTATGATTTAAAATGGCGTTTACATAAAGGCTATGAAATCATGTTGTAGTCACGTACTGATTTTCATAATATAATATACAGCTGTTAATACCAATATCTCTTTCTTAGTGATTATTCCAGTCTAAACTTATCTTAGAAAGTATTCATAAGGAAGATTGGTGGGCCAGTAAGAAACACTTCCTTAAGAGGACTGAATGGGCCACGATGACGTAAATAGTTTGTGTTGGAGGGTAGTTGTACTGCATAATACATAATAGTGTGTTTTAGTTGGGTGGTGAGTCATTCGAATTAGTGAGCCTTAATCTGTCATTATTAGTTCTCGACTAAATTGTATCCTAATTCGATATATTTAACATATAAAATTTCCTGAATATAAAAATCACCCTTAATCATCGATATCAGAATTCAAAGGGGGAGGGTAGAACAAAAGAAACAATTTGAGTGGATTTTTACACTAAAAAACAAGTGGATTAAAAACAGGTGCTAGACCTATTCTTAATTTGAAGTAATAGTCATTGTTCTGTTTTTAATTGTAAACAATAAACTATATTTAAATTATTATTGCTTGAAAATTCTATCATTATTTCTATATTTACATAAATAGACACCCTAAATCTTTAATAATTGCAATGCGTTTTTTTGTGTGAATTTTAGATTCTGTATTTAAGATGGTTGACCAAAAAACACATTTAAACTTTATAGAAAACGCTGTCACCAGCAACTTTGTCCAACTTTTGCCGATACTTTTACTGAAAAAAATAAAACGATTTCCAACAACAAAACTCTAAAATATTGAATGTCTGAAGTTCGTCCCCTGGCAGCAGACTGATACAGGACTTTGGAGGCGATAACACATCAAGGAGGGCGTGGAACACGTCCATAAAGTGTCCAGAAATTGTAAAACTACCTTTATCTGCTGGACTACCGTGGGGTGCTGTCTGTCCTCAGAGGCCGTTTGTCATCCGTGTTATCGTCATCTAGGAACTGCGGTCGCCACAGGTTCTGGCCTTATCAGCGATCGCCGGTCGTGCTGACTTAAGGCCAGCTCTCAGATCGCTTTATTGAGGATGTCAACACCCACTGTTCCATAATACAGAGGACGTCTACTTCGGAGATGACTATATTTTGGAGAATGGGTTGCTGTCAAATAAAAGACGTCAGCTGATTTCTTAAACCCATGGAAGTCGTTTTTCAGTTTTATGTTCATTTGTCTCTTTGGTATAAGTTTATGTAAAATTCCATTTAATTCATGATTTGGAACTGTATGAATTGTCAGCTACGTGAATGATTCAATCAGATTTTATAGTTGTATAATATTAGTTATAAACATATTAGCCAGCATGTTTATTTTCTATATGAATCCAAAATAAGACATTGTTTTCACAGATGATGAAACCAGTATTTTAAATAAAGGCTTAAATTATAATATACAGAAGAATGGTTGGAAGAAAAACATTATTTCCGAAATATTAAATGCCGAAACCTCAATTAGCTCTATCACTAATGATCAAACAAAAACTGTTATTAGGCATAAAATCGACCAAAAATTAAAGAAAATACAGACTTATAAAAAACATAAAAAACATGTAAGCAACAATAACTTATCATTACTTAACTCAATTAAAGAGAAACTAATAGAACACAAATGTATTATCACCAAAGCAGACAAAGGACAGTCAGTTGTAATCCTACCCATCGAAGATTACAACAAAAAAGTTACAGATTTTATAGTTAATAATGACATCAATGAAATACATGATGATCCTACAAATAAATACAATTATTTGTTAAAAAATGCAATCAATAAAAGCACAAATATTTTTACTAAAGATGATATAAAATATTTAAAAATGATAGATCCCAAACCCCCCACCCTCACAGGCCTACCAAAAATCCACAAAGCAGACGTACCCATCAGACCACTTGTCAATTTTACAACTGCTCCGTCTTACAAATTAAGCAAAAAATTAGACAAAATTTTGAGAAATAATATTACTTTCCCCAAGAACTACAGTCTAAATAACAGTCTAGAACTTTTTATTGATGTTACAAAAAACCTAGTTATTGAACCATATCACACCTTAGCATCATTTGATATCACCAACCTATATACAAATGTACCAATAGCTTTGACATTAGAAATAACAAAAAGAAATTTGCTTTCCAACTCCAAACTAAGCCATGATGCCATAGATGAAATTATAAATCTACTAGAAATAGTTTTGAACCAGAATTATTTTCAATTTGGTAATAAATACTACTTTCAAAACAATGGTCTGGCCATGGGATCCCCTCTCTCAAGTATCTTATCTGAAATATATCTGAACGACTTTGAGAATAAACATATTTTTTCTGAGACTAACAAATTTTTGAATAATATTTCACTTTACCGCCGATATGTAGATGATACAATAGTCATTTTTAAAGGAAATAAAAGGCAACTAGACTTATTCAATAAATATCTTAATGACTTTTCCCAAAACTTAAAATTCACCATTGAAACTGAAGATAACAATAGTTTAAACTTCCTTGACCTTACCTTAAAGAAACACAATAAAGCCATTACATACTCCATATACAGAAAGCCAACAACCACCGACCATACAATCCATGCCTCGTCATACCATCCTTATTCACATAAATTATCAGCATACAGAAGTATGGTTTACAGATTATTGAAAGTTCCACTTACCACAGACGATTATGCCAAAGAGTTAAATATTATAAAATACATAGCGGTGCATAATGGTTATAACATAAAAATGGTTGATGACCTAGTTAGTAAATTTAAAAATAAAAAAGTTCTCACTCCTTCAGAAAAACCCAAGAAAAAATACACATCAATAGAATATGGAGAAAATTTATATTTCACTCTGAAATCACAACTAAAAAAAGAAAATGTCACTTTATCTTGTAAAACATCTAATAAAATTGGAAAACTATTAAATATCCGAAATAAACCAAATCCTACTGCCTTAGATACCACTGGCG
The DNA here is from genome assembly GCA_035578905.1 of Stictocephala bisonia. Lineage (NCBI taxonomy): Eukaryota > Metazoa > Arthropoda > Insecta > Hemiptera > Membracidae > Stictocephala > Stictocephala bisonia. The sequence goes on along the minus strand of JAQJVL010000147.1, from coordinate 702,383 downwards.
TATATAAAATCAAATGTTCAGATTGTCCGAATATTTATATAGGACAAACAGGCCGTTCTTTCACAAAGCGTTTCAATGAACACCTTCCCAAGAACGTTAATAAGCCTCAAAATTCTCGTTTTGCTGAACATTTAGTTAACAACAACCATAACATTAAGGACATTCACACCAACCTAGATATTCTCCATAAATGTAATAAAGGAGCGACAATGAATACTCTTGAAAATTATGAAATATATAAAGCCATAAAAAGTAACCCAAATACTGTGCTTAATGAAAAATCAAAATTCTCTACAAATATTTTATTTGATCGGATTACAAATTTGCATCAACCGATGAAAGAAGACAGACGGCCAAATAGAAATAAAATTATTCAAAGTCAAGTAACCATTGGATAACATCGTTCCAGCTGCACGCTCAATCCGGATCTAACCATCATACCAACCGGCAATGTTATCATATGTTTTATTATTTTTTGTAAATCTTTAATTTTTGTATAATGTTTTGATGTGACTTTTGACAACATACAATGGATGTGAACATGGAGTTTTTACTCTGAAACCGGTAATCCAATTAAGAAGATTTTGTAGCTGAAGACGACAAAAGGTACGTTAACCTTATTATTTGTCAAAATAAGACAATAACCAACGACACAAGGTCATAAAAATAAAACTAATGAAATTTACAAATATTATGTTGATCGATTTCGTAAACCACTTTTACCATTCTCATACTAAAGGGATTTAAAAAGGAATGAATGTTGTACATTCTTTTAATTATTTTGCAATGAACTTGTGTAACGTTAAATTCTTTTTAGTTTAAACCTATAGTATACTTTTAATAACCTTAAGTTTTAGAGCCAGTGTTGAAATAAGTAAAGTAAAATTAGTATTATTTTTCTAAATAATGACATTTAACCACACTGTTACACGTTAATTTGAATCTATTATTTAATATCATATATTATATGTTCATTTGTTATCTTAAAATCTTAAATAACTCGCCAGTTGCAAGATTAATCAAGCAATTGATTGTTAATTTAGTAAAACGTCCATTTTGTTTGTTTACACATTAACTCAAGTGTATTTAGAGGAATCTTTAACGTGATTAAACTATCAAAATTGTTATATCATACATGAAGGCAGCGGTGAATACAAGAGATGAATGGTTTACTATATCCTTTCCATTTGGAAGACTTTCTTAAGGAAATGTTAATCTCCTTTTTAACAGTTCTCTGGCAATTCCCCATATACTATTGATATGTAAGGAGAATTTATCGTATAGTACGAGGCGATTATTACTGACAAGTATTGATACTTATTTTCACAAGGTGTTTATACATAAGTATATGAAGAAATGTTTTTCATATTTCGATTTAAAAATTCAACTTTCATTTCCCTCACTCATGACACGTATGCGCGTTATTTACACGTACAGTAGGAATTATTGTATTCTAACGTTTACAGTTACAAGTGTTGATTTCATGAAATTATTTAGTAAACATTTCAAAATTAACTTGATTGTGAGTCTTGTTCACATTTCCACATCAGTATCTATTTGAAAAAGTAATTTGAATGTTAAGAATGGTGGAAGTTATGTAACAGTTTGTTTCCTTGTCACAAATAAAATCTCACTACAGACATGTTAAGAGGTTGTCAGGTTAGTCTAAGCACTAGTAATACCATTGAAGGTTAAATTGACACTGATAGGCTAAATGAGCCCAAGACATGAATGCTTACAATTTGCATTAGAAACTTCCTAAATGTATGTCTACAGGACGGATGATATGCACTTAAAGTGACATATATTTACTTAGTGTAAGTTGTACAAGTGAATGTCACACAACACAAGTATATTACAATCAAGCACAAATATACCACAATATAAGTACAAAATGCGCAAATACCATGGTGATTGATTTCGGGAAATCTCGTTCATTTTTCTCAGACCAGAGGGATTCACAAAATAATGGAAAAATCACTTACATTTTCCTCTTTTTTCCATAATTTGTGAATCTCTATAGTTTGAGGAAGTCTACATGGTTTGCAGAAATCAATCACCATGGTATTCGCGCATTTTGTACTTATATTGTTATATATTTAAGCTATGTGACGTTCACTTGTACAGTTTATGCACCAAGGTGTATTATGTAAACTATTAGTGTACGTGACACGCTTATATAAACACAAGATGGCGAAATGTTCCATGAAATATTGTGTGTCTAAAGAAGTATGTTTGAATCTCCCTCCATCAACAGATGTGTGGGTCCGAATAAAAAGTTTATTTGAATACTAAATGTCCAGATTTGTAACCGCAAATTGAGCATTTTGCATGATATGTTTACTGTGTACTGATTTAATGAATTATTATTTGATAATAGCTTCCTTCCTTAAAAGAAATGGAAATAAAGATGGCACATCTTATTATTTTTGTTTTCTATTTTTTCTTGCATAAAAAAGGCTAATATGCTGTAAATTGTATAAATGAATGACTTTATTTTTTATATGAAGGAGATACAACTTCACCCTAAATGATGCAAGAACATATGAGCTAATAATCTGTTGATTATATAATTATCCAACTATATGAAATTCATTTTTAGTTCTTATCTTTATGTTTTTGAAGGTAAATCCACATTGAAGTTTTCTCAGAGACAAATAATAGGTATGCTGCAAATATTAAAAATTATAAGTAAAGTCTATTTTTATATCAACAACATAAATAACCATACAATTGATATCATACAAACATTTGCATGTAAAGAAAGGAAAAAAGGAAGACAGGGAAACACAGACATGCAAATTGGATGCTTTGTAGCAATGAGGGGACTTGAGAAATGTATAAAACAGCCTACCATCCGGCTCTCATATGCCGGTCACGTCCAACTCATTTCTTCCAACGCCACAGTTTATTGTATGCTAAGTAACCAGCTTCCGTTTCCCGGTATTATAGTCATCAATGATGAGCTATAGACAAAAGCAATTCCAGACTAAATAACGATCAAGGAGTGTCGGCTAGTTTTACCGTGCTTGGTAAGGTGTGAGTCGTCACGGTGGAGGGGGTAAGTTCACTCCCTGTTCGGAGAGTGGACGGGCTCTCCAAAAGTCATGTGTTGTATGGATATAAAAACCACGAAAAAATTACTAGCACAAAAATTCCACTTTTGTTAAAATAAATAAATAAGTAAAATGTGTACAAAATTACTTAGACTAATTATTTACTTAATGATACCATAATTGTCTAGAAGTTAAGTCTATAAAAGGTTTTACATTATTACTATCGATAGGCAGCTTAAATTGCTACCTACTGAAAGCACTGGTGCGAGATATGTGCACTGAGTGGTGGAAGTGAGAGAGAGAACCACTCTTCACCACTGGGTTATTCCTTGTAATAGTTGTCGTGGAAACTAAGTAGATGACAGGGCGTGTGCTGGGAAGGCAGTAAGAATTGTCGCTCATTATGTCATCTGCAGCAGTGACCATTGGTTGTTTTTATCAACATTATTGAATCAAGCCTAGAAAGGTTATATTAAATCATTATTTGTTATTCAACTAACAATTAATAATAACAATAACAAAATCAATATTAATGTAAGCAATAAATAGCAATGAAACATACTAGTACAGTTATTTTTTACAGCCAAACACTTTTGCGTAAATTGAGCACAGACTGGAGCTTGAAGGTGTTAGTCACACCCGTGATATACGGCGGGGGAGCGGTGGAACCTCTTTGCTGCTGAAATTACTATATGCGCTAAATATAAACATCTGTCTTTTGCTGTCAAGCAGACTGAATGTTTTTCGCAGCTTGAACGAAAACTTAAAGTACATTTTTTAGAGAATAAACAGAACAAATTAATAAAAATCGTCACATCAAAATATATAACTGAGATTAAGGGAGCATTTAAGTAATTAGAAGTCTGTATTCTGTTTACTCACAAACCCGGGGTGTAAAAAAGTTAACGCTAAAACTAGAACTTACAAACAAGTAAAGGACACACAAAACTTTCATTACAATACTTTGGAGGTCAAATTCAGCTTACCACGCTAACCATCCTCAGACCAAGCGGTTCACAGAAAACAACCATCATCACAAAGAAGGACGGATTCCTTCGTAAATTCCTCTCGACTAAGGGTAGCAAACGTTTATCAAAATCGATCATCGTATTATTTAAACTATTTTGTACTAACTAATATTGTTGTAAATTTGAGTTCACTTGCTTGTAATTTCTATCAATACGGAATATGCTAACCATGAAACTGAACTCTTCTTATTTATTTAATTTACTAATATTTGCCATTAATTCAAAGAAAGGACACTAATATGATCATTACAGTTTATCTATCTGTAAAAAATATTTGTTTTTTAGCTCCAATTTATGTCAGAGGTAAGATACATTTTTCACAATTGAAAATATACAATTTTATAATTTCAGTTTAGTTGCAGCAAATACAAATAAACAATTCAGTATAACTGTATGAATAAAAGGTTCATGTAAAGATTACACCTTTAAAGTTGAGCAATATAACGTCTAGGTTTTATGAAATTAAAACTTTGGTTTTGTTCATGAACAAGTTTGTTATAATTTGATCAACAGAGAGAATGATATGTTATGACGTACTCTTCTGAAACGCAAACTTTAAAAAAGTTAGATCTTTCGGGGAGTATATACGACATTTTTCACTTCTTGCGTTACTTCCAGGTAACTAGTGTATTATATAATAAAATAATTGATGTTGAATGTCGATGGTTGAAAAAGCATATAACATTTCAAGTTTGTAATATAAAAAGAAAAGAAATTAAGATTGTGTTTCAAGCAAAGCTTACATAATTTTTCATTTATGAAAGATATTCTAAAATGCATACAAAAATAAATTAAACTGCAAAAATAAGAACAGTGGTTTTAGTCCTTTAATGGTTTAAATTCGTATGAATTATAGTTGAACTTGTCAATTCATTTATATTTCCAGGATTCGTAGTTGTCCAAGAACCATTTAACAAACTAACAATCATTATCATAAGGCCCTAGAGAAAGTAAAAGTTAAATCTTTCTAGTTACGAAAATGAAATAAAATTAATTGATCTATTTTTAGAAAACTTGGCACTAATTATTTAATAAAAATTGCTTTTGGTTAAATGTTTAACAGAGGCTGTTGTTTGGATTGTCAGCATCCACCACCTAACAAGCAGAGAGGTATGAAGACGAGTCATTTTTCTTCCAGTAATATATTTGTGGCCATTGTCTGAAAATTTGAATTTCAGGCTCAAAGGGATTTGAGATAATTGGTCCGGCTTCTATCGTGGCAGGTTTATATGCCGGTGTTCGATACAGAAACCAACTTATGAGCGGCATAACATTGTATATATGCGTCTGGACAGAGCTCGCTTCATGAATTTGGCATCTTTTCGTTCATTTTGTCAATTTATGTTGGCACTTTTTTCTTTTTTAGTACAGTCACAGGTCCAAATAAATACAGCATTGAAAACCAACTCTCAAAGACGATATTTCTGAATATAGTTCGCGACCCTCAGCTTGACTTTATAAATAGCAGAGTTACTTTATTTTATGGCGTTCAAGTGATTCTGCGTAGTAGTTATAATCTTAATTACGAACTACCACACATTGCTTTATTTTACAGGGTACAAACTAAAAGCTATTTTTCTTCAAATTTTGTATTATCAAAAGGGATGAGTATGAAAGGTTTGCACAGATTTTTATTAGTCAGCTTTCGTTGAATTGTATGAGTAGAATAAACGATTTAAAACTAATACAAATTAATCAAATAAGTACTCCGATGAATGTTTCCAAATTAATTTGTATTATTCACCAGTTTATGATCTGTTATGTTTGACCAAGTCGGTCACATGATTTTTACAGACGCTTAACGAGGTTTCTATTCAAGGAGGCAAATTCATCGGTATTTGATGTGTATTTTTTATAAAACCAAAATTGACAAGGTCAGTCTCAAAAGACCACGACCGTGTATATAATTGTAATAATTTAATCAATTGAATAATATATCAGCATCCTTTGTCAATTAAATTATTTTTTTTTAATATCTGAGGTTGAAATTCTTTATTTGGGATGTTAAAATATATTGATATAGTTTTTTAATTAGCATAGTACGTGTTGGTACAAATACAGTACAAGTAAACGTCACACAACACAAATGTATTACAATATAAGCACGAAATGCACAAATATATTACAATACAAGTACAAAATGCGGAAATACTATGGTGATCAATTTCGGTGAACCACACTCACCTTCCTCAGACCAGAGGGATTCACGAAAGAATTCCCTTATTTTGTGAATCCCTCTAGTCTGAGGAAGGTGAGCGTGTTTCACCGAAATCAATCACCATAATATTTGTGCATTCTGTACTTGTATCGTAATATATTTGTGCATTTTGTGCTAATATTGTAATATATTTGTGTTGTGTGACGTTTACTTGTACTATTTGGTATAGTAATGTCATAAAACATATTGTGACCATAGAGAAATAATGTTTCATTATAACCAACGCGTTTATATACAAGGGAAAGCAACTGAATAGTAATATGGTTGAAAATTGTGTTGCATAAAAAACTGCAGTTCAGTAGTGATGTTACGAAAAAAAAAAACTGCATATGAAAGTTACTGCAGCTTAGCTGTACTTGAAGTTTAAAAATGTCGTGTGAAAAATCTGTGAAAATGACGTTTATATCTCTTACTTGTACAAACAAGACGGGAAAAGGGTTTTAGAGAATACTTCGTAAATCAATATCAGTTATTTAGTAAACCAAATATAGGAATTGTACTTTACTATTTGCAATGTTCTTCTTCATATTACAGAAAATGAATGTAGCCTATATTATTTTAATAATGTTGAATGGGATGAATTGGCGAAAGAAAACTATAAAAAGAGGGGAAGCGAAATTGAAGAGTAAGTAATGCAAAGAAAATAAATAGTGAAAGAGTGATATAGGAGGAATAGGACAGATAAAATAAGAAAGTGTAGTAATATAAAATTAAAACAAGGAAAAATGAGAAAAATTGTATGGGATGGAATATATTTAATGGTAGAAAAATAAATGAAAACAAGGTCAACAGAATAAAAGGATACATTAATGTGTGAATAGTGGGGGTGTGGTTAAGATAAATGATCGAAACAAATAATTTGAGAGTAAAAAGCATATTATTGATAAAATTAATAAAATAAATGACCACAAACATTAAAATGAATACTTAGAGAAATGCGTACTGGAGTAAAAAAACAAGATTAACCTTTCCGACTAGTGATACCTGTTGTTTGAACTGACACACGTAAGATTGAATATCCATACACTATCTCAACCTGTAATGCTATAGTATAAACTTGTGATTTTCTAAACATCTAGGATCTCGAAAGGAAGTTGAGACGGGAAGCCAGTGCAAGGGAGCGTCAATGAAGAAAGATTCGAAATCGATACCAATATGTCAACATGGGCCACCATTTTATGGCCAATAAGGGGAGAACTAAGTGGTACAATCGGCTGGATTGTCACCGTCGTCGCGACGTCTGGCATGGCTGACATTCAGGGAGGTTTTATTCATCCCAAGGACTGTTATAGCAACGAACTTGCTACCTTAGACTACTGATGCCATTGCTATTCAATTCACCTAGGAGAAATTTTGAGAGTTTGGGCCAATTTATACATAATCTTGGCTCATGGATTAGTCAAAGGAATTGTCCCACACCGGCAGAATAGTTTCTGAACGATTCCAGATAAAGAAATAAAACTTGTTACATCAATAATGCATTTCAAAACCTACTTTTTGAAGTAACTACCGTTTTTCTGTTATATCAGTGGGATGTCCCACAAGGAGTCAGAATAAAATTTTAAATGAGATCATAGGTCGAGTAGTAGCCTACTTCAAATTAAAGGCCTTTAGTTAGTAGTACATAATACAACGATCCGACATCTAAACGCTCACTTACGATGGTTTAAAGTTTTTAAAAAATTACATAATATCTCCTATTGTAGACTCAAGTTGGGAAACTACTTGAGTCATGAAAAGAATATTAAACCGTCTAGAACAGGACCTAATTGTAACCTTTAAAAACTTCAAACTAGCGTCTTATTTTAAATAATAAATCTTTAGAGGTCGTATTTCTGGGTTTGAATTCTACTACTAAATGCCTTTAATATGACATACTAGTCGACACATCTTCTCTTTTAATATTTTGGTTCAACTCCTTACGGATCTTCCCTCTGATATGCCAGAGAAATGATAATTTCTCTGTCATATCAGAATTTCTCTCGCAACTTCAAAAAGTATATTTTGAGATGCGGTAAAGGTTTGCCGAGTTTGATTGCTATACCTGTATAGTTTAGAGTTAAGCCTGTGTCGGACTTTATAAACACACTGTACACAAATGTATATGATATGTTATCAGGTCATTTTGATATCGTGTATAGTCATCTGAAAGTGAAATAACTATTGGTAAGTGTATACAACAGAATTTATTGTACTTTCAATACATTTCATATGTAAATACAAGTACTGAATTTAATTTAGCTGATACAACTAGACTGATTCAAGTGGTCGGTATTTTACATTGGGTCTAATTATATGAATAGATTCAACAATTATCAGATTACTATAGTGAAAATATTTCGTAATTCTAAGATTTTTCGTATTTTACTGAAGTTCATGACACACAATAATAATACTATAGGTTTCTTAAAACATATTTTTTAAGAACATATTCAATATTCTTTTTAAAACCATTATACAATAATTTGTACGGACTAGAATGAATTACTCTGGAAAGCATCTTGGCATAATTTAATTTAAATTTTGAATTTATCATTTAAATTTATTTTAGAGATTAAGGTTCTGCAGATGCTGTCGGCCATGTTGGTTTAAATTCCATACGAATAATGTTATTTGCAAATCCATATTTTTCGTTATTTATTGACGAAAAGTTGTATATGAGGTGTCATTTTAAACGTTATCATATTGTGCATTGGGCTTTCTTTTTATATTTTGAATATATACACCTAGTTTTATAAAATTAATTAAAATAAAAACTTCAAAGTAAATATTTTTTAATTCGCAAAGCAATACCAACGCGCAATTTCAAAATTGATTAAATACAATTTTAGAACTTAGGCTTAAGCGGCCGGTGTCGCTTTGTTTGTACAATACAATACAATTTGTTTGTAAAAATCAATTTAAAAATAACTGTTAAGTTGGATACGCTTGATCGTATGTCCGGTTTGAAAATAACATTCTTATGGAATTAAAACCGACATGGCCGACAGCCTCTTCAGACTATTAAGAAATTTGTTAATCTAAATTATATATGTATAATCAATTTGTGGAATAAAGCTTCATTTGAATTTGGTATTTCGCTTCCTGACGTAGTAGGCCTACACTCGTTTATTGATATATCGTTGATTTATGATGGTACATAGGATTCATTTTATAAACACATTCTGCTCGTGCCATTGCGAGAGAGAACTAACGTCAGCGAAAAGAGGCAGAGCTAGGTACCTAGGGAAATGCGATGGTTTATGACACTGCAGTGGCTCAATCTCAGGACAACTCTTATCTCTCCATGTCGTGTTTATGTCTCTCTTACCTCCTGTAAAACTCACCTGACATTATTCCTCCAGGATGGATATTGGTAATGTACAAACGGTACTATCAAAATTTTTAGAGTTTGATGTAAAATATATCACTCTGTGGTGATTAGACGTATTGTCAATAAAAATAAATAACACCCGTAATACATAAGACATTAGAACTTTATACCATCAAATATAAGGTTTTATTTTAATAAATTATTAATTACGTAGCGTAAACTTAATTATTTCAAAGATAATATCATAAAAAAGTTTTTACAATAAAAATACTAAGATTTAAAAGGGTATAACAGTACAAGATATAATACAAATAATATTTTTCATATTACATCTTAATAGTATATTAAATAAATACAGGGTGCGAAACTTATGAAAAAGCTTTTATAACTTTTCTATGACTTTACTGGTAAAAGTGATATCTTGTACATCATCATCGTAACAAGGAACACACGTTTTGACGCAATTAGCGACATTTCATCTTTTCAGGTGGACGGCCCACTTGGAGTTGAACGAAAATCTTAAATGTAAATATAGGTCGAATTTGGTATAAAATTAAAGGTCTATTCAAGATAAATTAATTGCCGCAAACTGGACTTCGAAAGGTCAATCCTTTCCAGAGGATTCAACGGTCATTTGAATTGCAAAGTGACTAATTTTAATAATATTATTTCTCCACTATTTAACGATTTTAAGTAAATTATTCTGATCAAAAATTATTCTTTATAGAACAAAATTACTGAAATAATTAAACTATGAAGTTATCTATGGAAAAAAAATAAAGTTGAAAGCTTAGAAAATATGGAAACGCTTTCATAACAACTTAATTTTTTCCCATAGAAAATTTGACAGTTTAATTTTTTTAGTTATTGTGTTCCATAAAGTATAATTTTGTATCAGAATAATTTACTTAAAATCATTAAATAGCGGAGAAATAATATTATTAAAATTAGTCACTTTGAAATTCAAATGACCGTTGAATCCTCTGGAAAGGATTGACCTTTCGAAGTCCAGTTTGCGGCAATTAATTTATCTTGACATTTATATAGACCTTTAATTTCATACCAAACTCGACCTATGTTTATATATAAGATTTTCGTTAAACTCTACGTGGGCCGTCCCCCTGAAAAGATTAAATGTCGCTAATGGCGTCAAAATGTGTGCTCCTTATAACGATGATGTAAGATTTCACTTTTACCAGTGAAGTAATAGAAAAGTTGTGAAAGCGTGTCCATATTTTTTCCCACCCTGTATATCATGAAATATGTTTAGTAGTACATAAATTCAAATATTCATATATAAATAACTGTGCTACAACTAAAAAATGTTGCAGTATTTAAAATGTAATACATTTCCAATTAAAATGTATTTTATCCTAATATCCAACCGCTAAAGCATTGGATAGTAGCTGTAAATATAGTTTGGAATTTCAACCGAAGAGAATTAAAATTATTTAAAAAAACAACAAAATCAGAGGAAATCATCGTTGTAGGATAATCGTCCATCTACGGACTAGTTATATTTGTATGACATAATTAGAATAAAAAATACTGACGAATAAATTATTTTTCTCTGTTTCATAACATATTTTGATATAATTTTGTATGTAGTACAATTATAAATTAATTCTTAGATTATTTTTTAAAGAAAGCTGTATAAAATATGTTGTAACTCACAATTACAACTATGTACGCGTCTCATATTTGCCTGTCGACTCTACACATCCGCCTACTTGTGGGATATTTTATGTAGAGTAAATTAACTGAGCGCTAAGGAAACATTTGAGAAAGGAAAGTAGCAAATTTTATATTTTGTAGTATTTGACTCCAAGTAAAAAAATAACAAAAGGGAGCTATAAATATGTACTTAATACTAGATATTAAGAAAAAAGCAAAATCTTCATATTAATTATAAACTTTTTCGATGGAGATTTACAAGATTGTAAAGAAAGGTCTATAGCTTTTATAATAAAAGCATCAACAAATGGAAAGAGTCAGTTTTGATTTATTTCACTTTTACTTTATCAATCGGAGTTTTCTTTGGTTTGGATTACGTAGATTTTGTACAGTAATTTAAATTTTCACAGAAAAATTTTAAAGAGCACCATTGTATTTTGTTGTATGCACTTCAAAACAATTAAAATAAAATTATAAATTTCTCATTAAATTATAATTTAAACTCGGTGGAACTTCCATTCAGTTATATTGGAATCTGCGTCTGTTAATAAAAACCTCAAATTAAAAAGAGATTCAGCTGAATAAATTGACAGTTTATTTTTTCCTGTAAAAACCATATTGCTGGAATAATCCTGATTATAGATTTAAATAAAAAATTCATAATGTGTATAAGTGTCAACTAATTCCAGTATCCAATCAAATAAAACCTAAAAGATGTTATTGATGTTAACTTCCCCCACAGTCAAAAACGTGACTTGTGGTACGCAAAATATTTTCTTATTCGTCCTTCTTTCACCAAAATACCGAAGAGGATGTGATCAGATTGTCTTAACTTAATTTTTATATACGTACTGTACGTAATCCTTATTTAGAGTAAGTTTGATCAGCTCTCTTATTGACGTGTAAGGAATTATTTTTTATATGTCTCAGCATTGCTCAAAATCTACCAATTACCAGCAATATGATTGAGTTTATTTTGCCTTCTAATTTAATTATATTAAGAAATAAACCCCATTACTTTTGATATAAAGCTCAATTGATTTTTAAAATTGTATAGAATGTCAATAAATGTATTAAAGACATTTAAATTATTGCATGGAGTTAAAAATTTAACAAGTGAATGAAATGATTCAATTTTCAAAGGATATGAAAATTAATTTTTGTGGATTTGTAAATGTTGACAATAATATATTTTCATATTTTATTTATATTTATCATGAAAGCGTCGATCACCGAAATATCTCCGTACAAAAGCTGCGAATGCATTTGATGAATAATATTATGAGATATAATACTTAATAATACCATGACTTAAAAATACGTATATAAATATCATGCAATAGGAATATTTGTGCCAGTAATTTGGTTAGTTAGTAAGCTCTGCAATTGCAGCTGGTTAAAACTGCATTACAGTTTTAGTTATTTGTTGCTTTGAAGATGAAAACTGTTTTTCGAAAGGCCTCAGACAAATTTTACTGGAAAAATGTGAGTATAATTTCTACCATTACATATAATATATCCAATAACTGAGTTCTCTTTAATATGATGAATTAAATTTATCTAGGACTAAATTTAGTAATCCACTACGGGTCCCAAAAACTGCTGATAATTAAAATGTAAAATTTAGTATTGGATGTTAAATCTATCTGTGTGTATGTGAAATCAATGGTAAAATTGAACAATTTGATCCTTGTTTCTACTAAGTAAAGACGATAAGGAGAGATAAATCCTAATAGTTAGGGCAATTAAAAGAACCTTATGTAGAATACAAACCACGTAGCATTAGCCTGATGTTCAGCTAACTGAGAAGCCAGTTAGTTTCTCTCATCTGATAACATCCGAACTCTGACCACCACTCAACACGGACACTTTAGACTCTCTAGTAGTGTCCATCCTGATAGCAACCATCGGGTGAACTCTGTGTCGGTATTAGAGGACGATAACAGGACCTGTCACCAACAACTTCCACAAACATTTAATGTAGTTTGGCTACAAAAATAGTCAGTGCTGGTTTCAATTTGGTACCATAATGGCTTACAAATACACACGTAATAACAATGATTATAGATAGGCCACTTAAAAAACGACCTACTGAACGTACTGGTGCGAGTGAGTTGAGGAAGTGAGACAGAGAACTTCACTTACCCCCTGTGATTTCATTTAAAAATTGTCATAGCAACCAGGATGACCCAAAGTCACGTGCTGGCAATAAAAAGCTACGGCCACTACGTCATTAGTAGCAGTGAACATTGGTTGGTTTGATTCACACCAACGAATCACGCTTAGACGATCAAATTAAATTATTGTTTAGTATTCAGTTAACAGTTTATATTATCAATAACATAGTGAATATAAACATAATGTGAACAATAAATTGCAACTAAACAAAACTGTACAGTTTATAACAGTTTTTTTCCAACTAAACACTACTGAGGAAGTTGAACAATTGAAGCCGGAAGTTAGTCACTCCTGTGAAGTAAAGCAGCTCAGCGGTGGAAAGATTCCTGTCTGCTGCTGGAACACATGCGCTTAATATAACACGTAGGTCACTTATTCTACCCAATTATATTTATGGTTAGATATAGAAAAACAGCTGATGTATAGTTTTAATGTCTGAGAAATAAAATATCGTGGTCGTAAATTTATTTAATACAATTAATTAAAAATTTTTATAAATTTATTACGTAGACTATCGAAATATGTTACGTGAAATTGCGTTTTAATCGTACCTATGTATATAAATCATTGTACATTTTCTGCGTTTAATCTCATAACCTGAATTGATACGTAGTTTGATGTGATCTGATAATAGTAGTCTAAATAACCTAAGAACTTAATCAAATTAATTATCAAATTATTATTTATATTAGGGTGCAGTGATCAATTATAACAGGGGTTTGAGACCCATCCCCCCCCACCAAAGCTGGAAAGCGTGCCAACTGGGGGATGGCTCAAAGCAAGTCGAGCGATGGGATCACGGGTGGCAGTTGGAGGGTCAAAATAACACTCGGCAGCTGAGCAAAACTAATTTATTACCAAGAAGCACAAATTAAATAATCAAAAACGGCAGAAGGCCACAATATAAAATAGGCAGAAGGCGACAATATCAATTAGCACTTCAATAAATAACAATAAACACTAAAATTAACAAGATAAGACACCAAAGCTACAAAAACCACAAACTCTACAAAAACCAAAATTAACAACTACATGGTGTATGGCCTATCTGCAGCCTAGCCAGAGACACCCCAAACGTAAGCAAATTTTAAGCCCCAAATAAAAGTGAAAATTTAGAAAACTTCTGGCAAACAACAATTAAACCGGCAATTTAGCCCAAATCCCATAATTCCACCGGGCCAGGGAGTAAGCCGGAATCCCTGGGCAGCTCCGAATTACAAGTTACGTAAAAGTACAATAATCCCCTTTTGGTGAGTTTAAAAAATTAAATAATTTAAAAGAAAATATAGCACGGTACCGTTCGAGTAAAAATTCACTTCCAAGCACCCCTAATACACTTAACAAACAAAATAAATAACAATAACTAGGCCTAAACATATAAATAAATAATAACAGGATTTAACAATGGGGACCTAACAAATATAAAAATCTCAACAAATGTAACAAGAAAATAAACTAATTAAACTAAATAACAATAAATATTAACATTAAAAGTTCTTGGTATATTTTAACGGTTTTTATTCCTTTAGTAAAAAAAATATATAAGTCCCCCAATGGCTGTGTTGAATAGAATCACTGCAAAAGTTCCAGTTTTAGGCCTAGGCCACATAAAGTTCCGCACCATTTTCCCTTTTTATTTCTTTTAGCATGGAACATGCTTTAGTCTTGACCTAACTGTCTGAAAACGTTACGTTACGCGGGAGGGTGACGCGGGAAGGTGACGCGTAACCATGAAAACACAATGACATATCAGTGTTGACTTCAATAATGATTTTATTTGCAAGCGTTCATCAAAGTTTTTAGTTTCCATGACAACTCTTGTTTTGTAATTCCTTACATGAAATCTAAAATTCGTTGTTTTCGGAGAAATACATTTGCAGAAATTATTAAAAAGGAGCCACCGGGTAGCAGCCGTGATCTATTACCAAGTAGCAGCCGTGATCTATTACCGGGTAGCAGCCGTGATCTATTACCAAGTAGCAGCCGTGATCTATTACCGGGTAGCATCCGTGATCTATTACCAAGTAGCAGCCAAGAGCAAAAGCATGTTCCATGTTTCTTGAATTTTAGCCGTACGCTCTAAGCAAAAAGATCCGGGGGTCCAGGGGGCTTGCCCCCTGGTGAGGCCCGCAGGGCCGAGTTTTTTTATTTATTTATTTATTTTTTTCCACAAATCACCCCCAGCTCAGCCGCCGGGAAAAAAGATGGAACGAACTGACCTGAGGACAGAAGTCTTCTACCCAAAGAAGTAGAGAGGGCAGCACGGGGCAAACTTGCTCAATCACATGGTCCCCAGGCCAGGCTTGCAGTGTGGTAGGTAGAACTTTGCCCGGACGACCGGCTGAGGGTTGAAACGTCCTACTCAAGGACCCTGGAGTTTTAGGAGCTCTAGCCTGGCATGGTAAGGAGGTTCGGCCGAGTAGAACTCTACTAGAACAATCCAGAAGATGGCCAACCTGACAGCCAAAGGCCGGAACACGGAACAAAACGGAACTGAGCCAACGGCCACCAAAGTACGCGAATCGCCGGGCAAAAGCGAATCTCAGGCAGCCCGGCAGACTACAACGGAAAAAACGAAATGTACCGGTCAAAAGACCCGGTACAGGTTGACCCATTATATTATATATTGCTTTAGAAAATAAAACGGTAAAAATGTAGGAAGCTGACTTAGTACTTTGAAAGAAATTTAAAATGTCAGAAATGTCTAGTAAATTACCACAACTCAAAGTTTTTAAAGAATTACCTAGTTTTGAAAAACCACATACAATTGAAATTGCTAGACAAATTAAAAGGGATTGGTGGGATCACTTTTGGCCCTGTGTAAACATCAACAATGAAACACGCAATCCAATTCATAAGAACAACGCTCCTCCCCCCTACAGAAATAAAGCTATATCATAGATTAAATTCATCTCCATCTTGAAGAGACATTTTAATAGCATTAAATAACTTCAAAATACTTAGAACTATTAAGTTGTTTTAACATGTTAAATTAAAACTACAATGGACAAGATTTTAATTTTTTTTAAATTGTTTGGCTTTACGTAGAGCAATAATATAATAATTTACACTAGAAAGCCTGTAGCTGGTTTGTCAATGGAATTAGGAATAACGCCACACCATTTATATGTATTACAGAACATGAAGGTATTGTAATTATTGTAACATTAAGTACATGTTAAATCATGAACATGGCAAAAGGCAAGTACAAACTCCATTAACTTCCTCTTACTAAAACAGTTTTCATTTTATTTTTAAATTTAGAAATTGAAATAATAAGAGTGATGATACCTTTTCTGATGATACAGTTTGATATCAGGGAAATATAATCATTTCATTAGAATTACCTTAGAAATGAGCAAACATCTGTTGAACGTTGTGTTAAAGTGTCCCAGTGGAGCTGATGACATGTATCTACATCTAGGACAGTATTAACATGCAAGGCCACTGGAGACAGCCCAAGGCATCTCTACATAGTTACTGTCTACGACACATTAGGTTGACACACTTAACTCACACTATTCACGGAATATTTTATAGCCTGATATAGGAGAAGGAAATATAAATTTAAGTGTATTTATAAGTAGTAGGCATATATTCATTGGAAACGATTTGAAATTGAGTTAAGACCAAAAAAATAATGATCTTATAAGTTATACCATTGATTTTATACACAAATAGATTTCCCATCCAATGTTAAATTTTGATTCTCAAAATATCATCTATTTTTGTGGTCCATTGTGGAGCGCTATTGTAGTACCATGTAAATGTAAATGCAGTTTAAACCAGCTGTGGTTGCGGACCACACAAACTAACAAAATTACTGCCACAAATATTCCTAATATATGGTTAATCTATGCAGGTTTATATAATGAGTGGTTATACTCTTCAGTTTCGTAGAAACTGTGGAACCAGTATTTAAGTTAAATAACTATAATAAATGACAGATGCAATTTAAGTGAGAGTACTGGCAGTATGACTCTGATAGGTGGGAAGTATTTCAAGATAGGAAGTCTCAAGATGTACGCTGGTAAGTGGGAAGACCGTCATGATCTGCGCAGGAAGGTGGGAAGTCTGTCTATATGTACGCTAGTAAGTGGGAAGTTCGTCTAGGTGTACACTGGTAGGTTGGACGTCCTTGTAGATTTACGATGGTAAGTGGAAAATACGTCTATATGTACACTGGTAAATGGGAAGTTCGTCTAGGTGTACACTGGTAGGTTGAAACTCCTTGTAGCATTTCGCTGGAAGGTAGGGGTTCCGTTCAGACGTACATAGGTATAGTCCGAATAAAATAACTTTGGTACTGGCGGAACGGCCTCGCGCCACTGGTCTGAAATGACAAAGTTCTGAGCTTTAATTTGTTGTCAAACTTAAAATAGGTAAGCATTAATTTTTAAAATAATTATATAGTATCCACCAATATTGTTTAAGAAAAATTATGCTGGAGATTTAGCTTAAACTAATTTGTTTTTTATTATGATATTTGTGTTCAGAACATGTTTTTATGAGTGGAATTGCATGTGATTCGTCTTTAACCTGTCAATGTAGCTAGAATAATAATAATAAAAATAATTTCTTGTTAATAGCTGACAGTTTGGTTCATTGTGATTAGTTTGGTATGTTTCATTTAATTATTCAAACAGGTTAATGAATTAATTTTTTTCTAAAACTGCAAACACTAGACAAAACTTCCTTAAACCTAAATTAATTGTGTAATTTAAATGACACTAAAATCATACTCTCGTATTAAATATAATTTTATTGAACTAGGAAGAAAGTTTCAGGAGTTTTCAAAACTAGATTGTCAACAAGGCACCGGTGATACTACACGCGCACTGTACAGTAACTAGCTCAGATTTCATATACATTATTTAGCCCCTGAGCTGTTCAATCAACTAGCTCAGCTCTGGCCTCTTCCATTGCAAGCACTTCTTGTCAATTACTAATAAAACATTAACTAAAATTTGAAAGGGCCTAAATATTAGAATTGCACTAAACACTGATAATTATATATACACTGAATCCTATAACGTTATTGTCACATCTAAATAAAAAAATATCATTAAAACAAAATTACTGTAATAAAAATAAACTAGTTATTAAACTATACCAAGCACTGTTAAATCGATTAAGAACTGAACACGAACACATCTCAAAATCAAAAGTCAACTAACTCACCTTATATCTTATGGATAAATATTTCTTATCTGGAAATATCGTCGATCTATTATTGTTAATATTATTTTACGCTCGGGATGAATATCCAGTCCACACTTTCTCTTGAGCAGAATATACCTTTCGCGCCCGACACAGCCTTGATGTAAACGAATTATGGAGTTACTTCATCAACTATTCATTATTTTTCTGCATGTTTTATTAGTGCCACAGTATTATTTTACTAATACATAAAGAACACAGTTAATGTTTGATCAAAGAAATTTTCATCAAGCTGTATGTAAAAATTGAGTGTGGGGTTCCACAAAACGTACGCTTTCTGTTAGCAGTTGAAGGTAATTAATGTGACTATTGAAGGGTGGAGTAATTTGTAAATGAATGAACTGAAGCTATATAATTAGACATTCCCTTAAATTAAGTAAGGTTATTTAATATAGTTTATAAGTTGCACAGTATATATTTATATATATTTACAGTACAAACAATATAGATAGTTAGACTAAGCACATTCAATTATACGTTTGAAATCAATATATCTATTCAATGTACGTTTGAAATCCATATAGCTAGTTTTCGTCAGTAATACTCGACATAATAACTTGACTTAATTGCTCGTGACCTAAGTAATATGGTAAGTTTTGTTATACTGAAACCAAAATTTAAATAAAAGCAGGAATTTGTTTTCACAGCCCCCTATGATCGTAGTTTGTTGATCGTCATACACTAAGTAGATGATTGAGGTATTACGTTATTACTATTTTAAGATCAAAGCGCACATAAAGTTCTAGGGATAAAGTGCATTTTTCACAACCCACCACAGGGACAAGCGGCTCTCTTGATTTAATGAGCTCATATTTTACCCGACGATGTACTTATTTTTGCAGCCTCTGTAGTAAAACTGTAATTAAAAGTTTCAATTTAGAAAGCAGGCAAATTTTTAATTTTATAACTACTTATATTGTACTATAAATGTGGGTATTATATTGTGTTATCCTCTTTTAAAGGTATCCAAAATTTACTTAAATCTACATTAAAGTAGGCCTAATCTTCAATTTACCTACATCGAGGTCAGGTATATATGAGGCTTGTAGGTCAAGGTTATATGCCTTCATATCTACCTTGTAGGTGGTTCTCAGATTACTGTATATAAAATAAAGTTAACAGATATTTTTTTAGATTATTCCAAGACTAGTGACGGTAACAATTAATAAATTTTAAAATTTCTTAATAATGCTGATCGTCAAGATATCGGTGAATAAGGGAACCGAATAAAAATGTTGAGTGTAGATGAACGAGTTCAGTTATTGTTACTAATAAAGGTCCATTGTTCCTTATAAAAAGCCATTTAAATATATCCCAATAGCCAGGAAAGGTAAGGTACCAACAGCTTAGCTTGGAATCTGAACCACGTTGTAATGATCTTTTCTGTTCGTTCCTTGCACTTGAATCCCGGAACCTATCCCACATGGATACCCCAGACTTCTATAGTGAACCATTGAACGGACTAGGTGTTCAGAGGACCGAGTATAGATAGAACCTATCTCCTACAACACTGGTAGTGGCAACACTGATAAACCACTTCAGAACCTCTCCAGTTTTACTCAAAATATATTCTAAATGTTTATGTATGTATTGATAAATAGAGGTGATTGTAAATGTCAATTTAAAACTGGCAGAGCAACCAAATTGTATAACAGATTTTAATTTGCACAAATTAATGACATTCAAATATCGTATTTGAGTAGTTCAATTAATTATAAATATTAGTTTTTATTTATAATATTAAACATATTTGAAGTAAATACTTTCAATTATAGTAAGAATGCTATGTTTTGGTACACGTTTTACACTTTTAAATCCGACATGAAATTATGTCAATGTATTGTTACAAATTTAGAAGAAAATAATATTTAATAATTATGGCATTATGTAAAAAAATCACTATCAGGTACTAGATACATTTTTACCGTAATATTTATGAATATAGAAAAAAGCAAATAAAATAAGCAATAACATTCGGAATGCTAAACAAATATGATATTTGTGTTATTTTTACGTCGAAGTAGTGAGGAAAAAATTTAACATACGATGAAATGGAGTTCATATTTATTTACATGTTAACACTAGGCTTACAATGGGCAACATGAAAGTAATTTAATGTGGCTTGCGCATCTATTCAGGCCAGCCGAGCACAGTGGAGCATACTGTTCATCCCGAGCACATTCATGCTTAATATTACATGCTGGCAATGGTTGGGAAGTATGCTGGATAAATAAGCCAGTATGTCATCATGGTAGCAAAGTTCTAAGTAACAAACCTGAAATGATTATATGTGAAATATTACTTGTTTTGTGGAAAAATAACGTTTGATGTTTAGGTTTAACAAACTATATTAACTAAGTATAAACGGAAAATCTTCAATATTTCACATTTATTTACACTACGACTAAAAAGTTTACATTTTTTATATATAGTTTTTTAATTAGCATAATACGTGTTGGTACATATACAGTACAAGTAAACGTCACACAACACAAATTTATTACAATATAAGCACAAAATGCACAAATATACTACAATACAAGCACAAAATGCACAAATATTATGGTGATCGATTTCGGTGAACCACGCTCACCTTCCTCAGACCAGAGGGATTCACAAAAGAATGGAAAACGGTGTTCAACAACTCAATTTATAGGCCTATGATCACGTGACCCCATTGGCTGGAATCGTCAAAATGGCGGCTGCTGTGATATTATTGGTTAATTCCTATTGTCTGTTACTTCTCTTCTTTTATTCGCTGAAAATACATTATTAAAAACTATTTCGGAATCAAAATTAACCTGTTCATTCATTAATTTATCACGATCCTTACATTTTTCTTTAAAAATAAATAACTCTTCCCAAGCATTCATGTTACGACCCTTCTTACAAAATTTTAGAATATCTACATTTTCATCTATTTTATTCAAACTGTGGGTACAATTCAGAAGGTGTTTAGCTACATTAGATCTTTCAGGTTTATTATTTTTAAAAGCAGAGACATGGTTTTTATATCTTTTGCTAAAATTTACAGTCTGACCTATGTAAAACATATTACAATCATTACAGTTAATCCTATATATTCCTGAATTATTAAATTTATCTTCACTTTCAATATTCGGGTGTAAAATGTTGGACATAGTATTACAAGTCTTAAAAGCTACTGATAAATTGAATTTCTTAAATCTATTACCAACTCTTTGTGTAAACGGCCCATTGTAATGGATGGATACATAGAAAACAAAATAGATACATGGATACATAGAAAAAAGAAAATAGAAAACAAAATTCGAGACGATAGACGAACAACACTTAAAAAAGAAAAATCCGATAAAGAACAAAAGAAGTATGTATCCATCCATTACAATGGGCCGTTTACACAAAGAGTTGGTAATAGATTTAAGAAATTCAATTTATCAGTAGCTTTTAAGACTTGTAATACTATGTCCAACATTTTACACCCGAATATTGAAAGTGAAGATAAATTTAATAATTCAGGAATATATAGGATTAACTGTAATGATTGTAATATGTTTTACATAGGTCAGACTGTAAATTTTAGCAAAAGATATAAAAACCATGTCTCTGCTTTTAAAAATAATAAACCTGAAAGATCTAATGTAGCTAAACACCTTCTGAATTGTACCCACAGTTTGAATAAAATAGATGAAAATGTAGATATTCTAAAATTTTGTAAGAAGGGTCGTAACATGAATGCTTGGGAAGAGTTATTTATTTTTAAAGAAAAATGTAAGGATCGTGATAAATTAATGAATGAACAGGTTAATTTTGATTCCGAAATAGTTTTTAATAATGTATTTTCAGCGAATAAAAGAAGAGAAGTAACAGACAATAGGAATTAACCAATAATATCACAGCAGCCGCCATTTTGACGATTCCAGCCAATGGGGTCACGTGATCATAGGCCTATAAATTGAGTTGTTGAACACCGTTTTCCATTCTTTTGTGAATCCCTCTGGTCTGAGGAAGGTGAGCGTGGTTCACCGAAATCGATCACCATAATATTTGTGCATTTTGTGCTTGTATTGTAGTATATTTGTGCATTTTGTGCTTATATTGTAATAAATTTGTGTTGTGTGACGTTTACTTGTACTGTATATTTTTTATATGCCAAAAAAGGGTAAGGGTGGGCAGAGTTTGGTAAATACAATATAGTTGTACAGTATTGTCGTAACACACTATATGTATATAACATAATCTACTTTTTTGACTTTTTAGCATGAACAAATCGGTTTTGATATAGACAAAATTATTCTCGAGTAGAATATCAAACAAATTAAGAATTTTATCTCTACACAAATTTAGCATACAGGTGATTTCAATTCGTATAGTTGATTATATTTACTGATATTTACTGCCTTAGTTAGTAATAAATGTTATTTTCTTATTGGTAGTACATATTTTCTAACCAATAGGAATAAAAGGTGGGTAATTACTTTGAAAAAGCTATTGAAAAGAATTGCCAATGTTATTTGAAATACTGATAACTCAATTGGAAACTGACTAAACTTAAAACAACGCGTCAAATAAAAATATTAAGACTGGTAAAAGACATTTTATTTATATATACTTATATAGTACAAAATAGTACACAGAAAATAGTAAATAAAAATCCATCAGATGTACTTCAGGAACCGTTGAAAGCCTACAAAAGAAACTACAATATATCAGTATTTTATACCCACTACTACTTTTCTTGTTTATACCTACACACATGGAATGGTGATTAACCCCCTCCCCTCAACATTTCATATACACACAGTGGTGATTATATGAAATGTTACCCCCATACCTTTACGTAAAGGGGCGATGATTCCATTCTCTGTATAAAAACATAAATAGATAAACAAAAAATTTAAAACTGGAAGGCTAAATCGTGTTGGGTTTGGAATGACAGTATCTGGAAACCAATCCTCCGTTCACCGAGGCGGAGCAAATAAGTCCTTGGTAAACACCAATTACTCATTGCCAGGAACCTGTTAATGAAGACGCTCCCCCCCTAGACAGAACCGGTGCACCGGCCAAACCCGGTGCACAGCTCACGACAAAGACGGCATCAGGCGCTAACAAATTATTTCAAATTTAGTGGGACATTGCGTGAGAGGTCTGGGTCTGATGGGATCAGCTCTATAACTCTCCGCAGCCTCTCTCCTCCGTCTGACCGGCAGCCAATGGACCAGGAGAGACCCCAGGGTGGGAGAACATGGAGTCAGTCATGTATGATTGTTATGGAAATAGAGCAACGATCATGGTTCAGTCGTTACAGTGGTGTATTTATGAGCCCTTTTGATCTAGTAACTGTATGAATAAGAAATACTTAAATCATACAAGTACAAGACAACTTACATAGGACTACACTAACAAACCATAACTGCACCTCAGAACAGCTGATAACTGGATAAACAAAATTCAGCATGGTCTGATAAATCTATGTATATAAAATAAATAGTGGAAGGTTATCTCACTGGCCCACCCATACACGTACAGTGATGATGACCCACCCGCCCACCCATACACGTACAGTGATGATAACCCACCCACCCACCCTTACACATACAGTGATGATAACCCACCCACTCTCCCATACACGTACAGTGATGATGACCCACCTGCCCACTCATACACGTACAGTGATGATGACCCACCCGCCCACTCACACACGTACAGTGACGATGATCCACCTGTCCTCCCATACAAGTACAGTGATGATGACCCACACGCCCACCCATACACGTACAGTGATGATGACCCACCTTCCCTCCCATACACGTACAGTGATGATGACCCACCTGCCCACTCATACACGTACAATGATGATGACCCACCCGCCCACCTTTACACATACAGTAATGACGCCTACACATTTAAAAACACTTGCTTTAAATGCTTTTTAAACATTACTATGTTTATTCAGGCAAGCATTACTAATCTTAACCCCCTTATACTGTCAAACATAAGAGAAGTATCACAGTATGAGTAAAAATTGCACATTTAAACTACGTTTACCATCCGCATACTATTGGAAGTCAAGAAGATATAAACGTTTGCAATCATTTTTACTATCTCATGAATCTCTCTGGTCTGGATATAATATTAGTGATTAAAATCAAGTCTTATGAAAAGATTGTTACTTGGCCCATGTTTATAACTGACATTTGAGAACAAAATCAAAAATAATTAGTGACAAATTACTATAAAAAAACAGAATATTTTTTAATAAACCGAATGGAAACGATGAGTATTAAACATCATGAAACTGTTAGTATCTATCGAATATCAACTACAGTTTTTAATAGACCAAATGGAAACGATGAGTATTAAACATCATGAAACTGTTAGTATCTATCCAATATCAACTACAGTTTTTAAAGACCGAACGGAAACGATGAGTATTAAACATCATGAAACTATTAGTATCTATCCAATATCAACTACAGTTTTTAATAGACCGAACGGAAACGATGAGTATTAAACATCATGAAACTGTTAGTATCTATCAAATATCAACTACAGTTTTTAATAGACCGAACGGAAACGATGAGTATTAAACATCATGAAACTGTTAGTATCTATCAAATATCAACTACAGTTTTTAATAGACCGAATGGAAACGATGAGTATTAAACATCATGAAACTGTTAGTATCTATCCAATATCAACTACAGTTTTTAATAGACCGAACGGAAACGATGAGTATTAAACATCATGAAACTGTTAGTATCTATCAAATATCAACTACAGTTTTTAATAGACCGAACGGAAACGATGAGTATTAAACATCATGAAACTGTTAGTATCTATCCAATATCAACTACAGTTTTTAATAGACCGAACGGAAACGATGAGTATTAAACATCATGAAACTGTTAGTATCTATCAAATATCAACTACAGTTTTTAATAGACCGAACGGAAACGATGAGTATTAAACATTATGAAACTGTTAGTATCTATCAAATATCAACTACAGTTTTTAATAGACCGAACGGAAACGATGAGTATTAAAAATCATGAAACTGTTAGTATCTATCAAATATCAACTACAGTTTTTAATAGACTGAACGGAAACGATGAGTAATAAACATCATGAAATTGTTAGTATCTATCAAATATCAACTACAGTTTTTAATAGACCGAACGGAAACGATGAGTATTAAACATCATGAAACTGTTAGTATCTATCAAATATCAACTACAGTTTTTAATAGACCGAACGGAAACGATGAGTATTAAACAGCATGAAACTGTTAGTATCTATCAAATATCAACTACAGTTTTTAATAGACCAAATGGAAACGATGAGTATTAAACATCATGAAACTGTTAGTATCTATCCAATATCAACTACAGTTTTTAATAGACCGAACGGAAACGATGAGTATTAAACATCATGAAACTATTAGTATCTATCCAATATCAACTACAGTTTTTAATAGACCGAACGGAAACGATGAGTATTAAACATCATGAAACTGTTAGTATCTATCAAATATCAACTACAGTTTTTAATAGACCGAACGGAAACGATGAGTATTAAACATCATGAAACTGTTAGTATCTATCAAATATCAACTACAGTTTTTAATAGACCGAATGGAAACGATGAGTATAAACATCATGAAACTGTTAGTATCTATCCAATATCAACTACAGTTTTTAATAGACCGAACGGAAACGATGAGTATTAAACATCATGAAACTGTTAGTATCTATCAAATATCAACTACAGTTTTTAATAGACCGAACGGAAACGATGAGTATTAAACATCATGAAACTGTTAGTATCTATCCAATATCAACTACAGTTTTTAATAGACCGAACGGAAACGATGAGTATTAAACATCATGAAACTGTTAGTATCTATCAAATATCAACTACAGTTTTTAATAGACCGAACGGAAACGATGAGTATTAAACATTATGAAACTGTTAGTATCTATCAAATATCAACTACAGTTTTTAATAGACCGAACGGAAACGATGAGTATTAAAAATCATGAAACTGTTAGTATCTATCAAATATCAACTACAGTTTTTAATAGACTGAACGGAAACGATGAGTAATAAACATCATGAAATTGTTAGTATCTATCAAATATCAACTACAGTTTTTAATAGACCGAACGGAAACGATGAGTATTAAACATCATGAAACTGTTAGTATCTATCAAATATCAACTACAGTTTTTAATAGACCGAACGGAAACGATGAGTATTAAACACCATGAAACTGTTAGTATCTATCAAATATCAACTACAGTTTTTAATAGACCGAACGGAAACGATGAGTATTAAACATTATGAAACTGATCTATCAAATATCAACTACAGTTTTTAATAGACCGAACGGAAACGATGAGTATTAAACATCATGAAACTGTTAGTATCTGTCAAATATTAACTACAGTTTTTTTAATAGACCGAACGGAAACGATGAGTATTAAACATTATGAAACTGATCTATCAAATATCAACTACAGTTTTTAATAGACCGAACGGAAACGATGAGTATTAAACATCATGAAACTGTTAGTATCTGTCAAATATTAACTACAGTTTTTTAATAGACCGAACGGAAACGAAGAGTATTAAACATCATGAAACTGATCTATCAAATATCAACTACAGTTTTTAATAGACCGAACGGAAACGATGAGTATTAAACATCATGAAACTGTTAGTATCTATCAAATATCAACTACAGTTTTTAATAGACCGAACGGAAACGATGAGTATTAAACATTATGAAGCTGTTAGTATCTATCAAATATCAACCACAGTTTTTAATAGTATGTCTAAAATTTTTTAAAGTAGTGAAAATACTATTTATGAATGAAAATATATTTTTCGCTGATGACATTAGTATATTTGTTATTAACTATATTGTCATATAATACAATAAATTAAAATTGAACATTTAAAGGTCAATGCATTCATTAGATTACAAAGGTTTATTCGTGAATTTTCTATAAATTTCTGTAAACCTAAACTAGTTTGGTTTGATTAGTTATAAACTTGCAACCGACCTTTAAAGCTTCGGGACATGTTATAACATAGTTTAGAATACAACCTTTTCATTTTAGTAGAGGATAAAAACATCTGTTAAAATGTTGTCAATGATATGATTTTTTTTAGTATACACATAGAAGAGACAAATAAACGAAAGTAAAACATGGCCATTAAATTGAACATATTTTCAACACTTATATCTTTTAATAAAAGCCATGTATAGGTTTATACAAGCCTAAGAAAATAACGGTTGCAGTAGCATGATGGGCCTAATAGGGTTTATACTAATAAGCCTAAATACGTTACAATCTTTAAGTTTTGTCATGTTCTTTGACCAAGCTGATGTATGCATTACGGCAAATACCATTAAAATTAATCTTCACAATCTTTTTAGAATCGAGCTACTACAGCTATATTTAAAATCTCAGAATATTCCTTTCTTATGTAAAATATGTTTTTAAAATGGCTATCCTTGTTTGAAAATGTTAATCCCTCAAATATATTTGAGGTCAATTTGCTGATGATACCTCCCTTTCTTTGTCTGCTAACAGTTTTCAATCTCTAGAACAAATTTCCTTCATAGAATCAAATAATCTGCTCCAATGGATTCAAGAAAACATGTTGTCAATTAACACCTAAAAACACAGCTTCTACAATTTTCATTTTCAAAAACAAATAAACACAGTTCTCCTTTAAATGTCATTTTGGATGAAACTATCATTTACCGATCTGATAAAGTTAAATTACTTGGAACAATGGTGGATGAGGGTTTCGATTTTTATGCGCATTTGGATTATGTCTCCAGAAAGGTATGCATAGGCACTTACATGTTGAGAAATTTAGCAATAAACTGTAAATAGTGATGTTCTTCTCTCGGCTTATTATGGCCTAGTCTACCCATACCTGGCCTACGCAGTACCTATTTGGGGAAATGAAAACAATAGAACCCGTTTTCTATTTCGTCTTCAAAAAAAGCTATAAGAGTTATATTTTCCTTAAATAAACGTCAATCCTGTAAAGAATTTTTTCAAAATTATAAGGTTCTGACCTTTCCTTCTCTTTTTATTCTTGAAACCCTCACTTTTGTAAAATTAAATTTTCCTATCTTTTCGACTTTCTCAAACCACTCTTACACTCTTCGTGTCAAACACAGTTTAGGAGTACCAAAGCATTCTACTGCCTTCTTTGAGAAACATACCCTTTATAATTATGTAGCTCTTTATAACTGCCTTCCACTCTCACTTAAACTGGAGACTAACCATATAAAATTTAAGAAACAACTGAAAAGCCTTCTGCTCAACCTTTCTTGTTACAGCGTCCATGAGTTTCTAGCTGGCCATAAATAATTCTGATTTATTGTGATTGTTGCAAACTTTGAAATATAAATAAATTGTTTTTGCTCAATATAGAAAACAATAATATACATTTCTTTATAATGACTGTCTACAGACCACCATCCCAAGTTATGTCTACCATTCTAGATTTTCTTGACTCAGTTAATAATTGCCTCGAAGAACTTATAAAAATAAATGATCAAATTGTAATCGTGGGTGATTTTAATATTGATTTTGCTGTAGACAGTGTACGAAGAAAATTGTTTAAAAATGTAATGACCAGCCATGGATTGAGAGACACTATTAGTAGTTATACTAGAGAATTTAAGCATTCGTGTACAATTATAGACAATATATTTACTAATATTAGTCCAGCAAATTTTAAAGCATCAGTTTTAGTCACAGGAATATCCGACCATCATGGTCAGGTTGGTAGTGTATCATCGTGTTTAAAACCTAACATTCCAAAGTTCACATTTAAAAGGGTTTTCTCAAAAGATAACATTCGTATATTTAGGACTCTCCTTGGTAATGAGACATGGATTGATGTATTCTCAACACTTGATATAAATGCAAAATTCAATTTCTTCCACTCCATATTCAGGTTCCATTTTGATTTGGCATTTCCTCTGAAAAAGATAAAGGTTAAGAAAAATAAATTTGTCACTAAAATTAAACTTGAACAAAAATTGGTTGAATTAAGGGAAAGTATTTTCAAGTTACACACTATAACAAAAAATCTAGAATCTTCTCATCCTTTACGCAAAAAGTACACTTCTTTGAGAAAACAACTAAGAGAAGAAATTAGATCTGCCAAGGCAAATGTTGCTCTCAAACACATAGAGGGGTCTCAAAACAAATCAAAAGCTCTTTGGGATATCGTAAATGATGTTTTACCGGGGAAAACTGATCGCTCATTCTCCAATTTTTCTCTTAGAGCATTGGATGATAAAGGTAAACTTGTACATAATCCCATTCTCGTCTCTAATATGTTTAACACATTCTTCTCGGAGGTGGGAATCAATTCTGGATCTTTGAACGATAATGTTGAACATTCATCATCTTCTTCCATTCAACAGAGATCCACTACTCATTCGTTATTTCTTTTCCCAACAGACGCAAATGAAGTAATTCAAATTATAAAATCACTTAGAATGAGTTGTTCTGCTGGCATTGACGAAGTATCGTCACAATTATTAAAGGAAATTTCAGATCTTCTTGCTGCTCCTTTGGCTCACTT
Source organism: Stictocephala bisonia (assembly GCA_035578905.1). Taxonomy (NCBI): domain Eukaryota; kingdom Metazoa; phylum Arthropoda; class Insecta; order Hemiptera; family Membracidae; genus Stictocephala; species Stictocephala bisonia. The sequence goes on along the minus strand of JAQJVL010000147.1, from coordinate 672,092 downwards.
GGCAAACGCGTCATTTGAAGGAGGCGTTTTTCCATCTTGCCTCAAGACCTCAATTGTTAAACCTCTTTACAAGAAAGGTGACTCCAATGAACCAAAAAACTATCGTCCAATTTCTATTCTTTCAACCTTTTCAAAGGTATTAGAAAAGTTATTCTCCAAAAGACTTACAACTTTTTTAGAATCTAAGGATCTTCTTTTTAATAAACAATTTGGCTTTAGGAAAAATCTTAGTACACTTAATGCCATGTTTAGTTTTATTTCTGACATTACACATGCCCTAGACAATAGACAGCACACAATGGGTCTTTTCTTTGATCTTACCAAGGCCTTTGATGTGGTTGATCATAGAATCCTTTTAGAAAAAGTGGACTCCTTTGGTATAAGAGGAAAAGCATTACAATGGATCAAGTCCTACTTATTAGGACGAAAGCAGATTGTGCAAATTCCTTTCATTGATGCCCTAGGTTGCCTCCAGAAACAAGTATCAAACGAGGTGTCTGTTCATACAGGCGTACCTCAAGGGTCCGTCCTTGGGCCAATCTTATTTCTTATTTATATTGATGATCTACATCTTAGCATAAGAAATTCCAAGCTCTGTCTTTACGCAGATGATACATCGATTTCCATATCTAACAATAATGAAGACCAGCTTCAGATTGACACTTTTATTCAAAGCAGTTCTCTACTTCAGTGGATATCTGAGAATCATCTTTTTGTGAACATGGACAAAACTAGCCTCATTGAGTTTAAATTAACTAATTCTAAATCACATTTTTACAATTACTCCAATATTCTTATTGGTGATACAGAGATTTCATCTAGTGATTATACTATATTTTTGGGCCTGGTGATTGATTCAAATCTGACATTTAAAAAACATATAGACAGAGTTTGCAGCAAATTACATAGTGGAATTTTCTTACTTCGGAGACTTTTAATGTTTTCAAATAGAGACATCTTGATTACAGCGTACTACGGATGTGTCTACCCACACTTAGTCTATGGACTCCCAATATGGGGCGCTGAGTGCTCAAGGGTGAAGTGCATTTTTGCATTGCAAAAAAAGGCTCTGAGAGTTATACTTGGATTGCCCCGAAATAAATCTTGTAGAGGACTTTTCCGACGTAACAAATTACTTACTTTCCCTTCACTATATATCTTGGAAACCCTTATGTTTACGAAGAAAAATATTCACCTTTTCCATCTAAAATTACATGCTCTTAGAAATTTACATAACTTAGATATTCCCCGTCACAATAGTACTTTTTATAAAAAACACTCCACTTACAACTGTGTTAAGTTGTATAATAAGTTACCTAGGTTCTTGAAGGCTGAAGCTTGTGTGCATGTTTTTAGAAAGATATTGAAATTTGTTATATTAGAAAAAGAATACTATTCAGTTTCTGACTATTTACAAGATACAATAATAGATAGTAAGCATAAGTTACATAGTTATAATTTATGAATTGTAAATAGTTTATATTAATGAAATGTTATGCAATAGGTTAAGGAAGACGTTTGTCCATGACAATCTTGTTTTAATGACAATAAACTTTATTTGATTTGATTTGATTTGTCACTCACACTTTTTTCTATCCACACGTCTACATTTCTCACACACACTTTCTTCTGTCCACACGTCTACTTTTCTCACTCACACTATCTTCTATCCACACGTCTATATTTCTCACTCATACGTTCTTCTATGTACTCGTCTACATTTCTCACATACACTTTCTTCTATCCACATGTCAACATTTCTCACTCACACTTTTTTCTATCCACACGTCTACATTTTCACTCACACTTTCTTCTATCCACACGTCTGCATTTCTCACTTATACGTTCCTCTATCTACTCGTCTACATTTCTCACTCACACGTTCTTCAATCCACACGTCCACATTCCTCACTCACACTCTCTTCTATCCACACGACCACATTTCTCACTCATACGTTCTTCTATCTATTCGTCTACATTTCCCACACACACACACACACACACACACACACACACACACACACATACTTATTCCAATGCGTCATAAGAGACGTTAATATCTTGTCTGTAACACGTACAGCTGAGTATGTGTTAAATGTACCAAAAAATAAAGTAGTAGCAGCCTATTGTACATATTATTTATGAAGGCCTATATCGATTTGTACATTTTGCAAGGGTAAAACTTTATGATTGTAAGTTAATCATATTATTAAATAATCATATATTCATAATATAATAGTGACTAGGAAGACCCATGCACGCATCGGTATTCTATTTGTGACAACGATTATTAGTGGTTAAATTGTAATATTAAGTAAATTTATAATATATAAATGTATTTGTTGTAGCTTGCTCAATGCCCTTAAGTTGCAACATATTTTTAATTGAAATATAAACACCTGATGTTATTACTTAAGATTAAAATATCTATAACCTTCTAAATATTACAAACATCATTAGTTGCATTCAAACAGCTATTAAAATGTCGTGATTACCATTATTTACACTTAAAAGGCTGTTACTTATAACAAACTTAAACCTCTCACCATGTTATTCTTATAGCCAAAAACGTACTTTGAGGCTTCTCGTGCTCTTCAGATCAAAACTATTTAACAATGAAGATATTATTGCAGAACTATAAATAATAAGGGACCTTTTTTCTTCACCTCAATCGTTAAAATTGGTCAAGAGATAAGGGAGGAGTTGCACTAACAAAAAACGGCTTCACGTATTATACAGGGTGTCAATTAAGTCACGGGATGGCTTAATATTATTTTAACCGTTACAAATTGAGCTACAAAACTTTACATGTTGTTAACGGACATCAGAAACAAAGGTAACACATATTCTCTTGACCACTACGTATGTTTAAGTGAATATATTCTCTTGATATCACTACGTACAGGTTGAATGTTAGAGAGAGCTTCTTAGCCCTAACTTTGCCTGGTAAAATAAGACGAACTTTAACTTTAACTTTATCTATCGGGACGGTCCACAGTGAGTTGGAGGAATCGTTTAAATATGAGCATATCAATTTAAAGACCTTTATTATTAAAATACAATGCCGTAAACCCAACCTCAACTGGTTGAATCTAGCCCATAATGGTAAGTGAATTTCCTGCCGTTTAAAATAATTTTTTGGACCATTTCCGTTAATCCACTACTACTACTTTTTCCGTTACTTCACTACCATTACTTTTTTTACGTAAATACGGTTAGGTTAGGTCAAATGGCCATTAAGTTGATCATAAGCTGATAAATCCAATGAATGACTTGCCAGCGAATGCACTCTACGTGTGTAAGTTCTAGGAAAACGATAAGATACGGCCTGTGGTATAAGATTTCTAGCGGATAGGGAATACCACAGTGGACGTAAAAATGAACTATGGACAGTTTTTAGAGCAGTAGAATATTTATCAAGTGGTAGTGAATTAACGGAAAAAAGTAGTGGTAGTGAATTAACGGAAATATCCGATTTCTTTTCCTTGATAGGGTTTTAAAAATCATGTTTACAACTTTTGAGTAATCTTAAATGATTGAAAAACCTTCATAATTGTCGCTACAAATCTAAACACAATGTTCTAAAACCATGCAACAACGTTCACTATTGTTCCATAAAAAAATATAAAGTTGTTAGTAGTGTTGGAAACTTCAATCATCTGCCATTTTGGCTAGAGTCAATAGTTTGAGGTCAGATTTGTGGCATTATATTTTACTAATAAATACCTTTAATTTGATATGAAACTCAGTCTATACTCCTATTTAAACATTTCCCTCGACCCCTTGTAGACCGTCCCCCTGGATACGTAGCGATCAACAGAATACGTGTTTAAATAGTTTCTGATGCCAGTTAACAACATGTAAAGTTGTTTGGTTTAGTTTGTAACGGTTAAAATAATATTAAACCGTCCCGGGATATAATTAACATACTATTTAAATATTATGTTCTAGACGGAAATATTACTAGTCAGTTTGTAAATAACAAAAAAAATCGTTAATTAATTCAGCTGAGTTACTTCATTCACACCTTGGTTGGCAATATAACATGAATACATTACACCGTGGCAAGTACCTTAAGTCGTGAATATACTGTTACCAAGGCACTTTCCCTGACGGCGGGTGTCGGGTTCCCCGGTGACGGTATGTACCTGCCAACACCAGGCCTCTGGTGCTTCTCACTTCCCACGTTAACTGCCGTGTTGTAATTACTTTGGTAAGAATGTATAATATCAAATACTCAAGGTTCAGTTATTATACTATGTATATTTATTATTCACCATTAGGCATAGTTTTCAACTTTTATCAATAAACTTGACCATTTTACCAGGGCTTTCACCAGAAACAAACAATGTTTTGCCTGATGTTACATAGCAAAAGGCCTGGTGAAAACTTTTAATTCTTATATGTATAATGCGTGAAGGTGTTTTTTGTTAACGTAACTCCTCTATTATTTCAAGGTCATTTTTAACAGTTGAGGTGTTAAACAATGTCCATCCTTCGTAGTTATGCAATACGGCATTCGTTCAATATTTTACCCAGAAGGGCACAGAGAGCCCTCGTACGTTGATGGGTATAAGAATAACATGGAGTTACATTAGAATTAGTCAAAGAGTACCAGCTGTTCAAATATCTCAATAATGATGTAACTTATAATGATGTTTATAAATATTTAACAGCTGATGGAATGTAAATTTTGATTTTTATACCTATTATAATGTTATAGATCTGTCGTAGTATTAGAGAAAAAAAATCGTGTTATGATTTTTATAAAGTGATATCGTATGATTTTTTTCAAAATAAAAATCATATTTGACTATCAGTACAATCAGCCATATTTGCAGCTAAAGCCACATGCCGAGGGTGTCCTCTAGTTTATTGATAATAGTTGAAAATTAATATCATAATAAACAATTTACTATTATTTACCAACATAAGCTTCATCTCAACTTTAATGGTTATATATCTTTATTTGAAAGTTCTAACCTTCGTTTCAATAAAACCTAACCAACACGTTATATGCCAACTAAGAAACTATTCATATATAACACATATAAACCTTGATCTGAAACACACCTATTATGTTAACCACGGTAATAAACGGAAACGAAATGAAGCTATTTATAGACAATCCAGTACCACCAATAATGTGTGTGGGTTATTACTACTATCCGTGTATGGTGGACAGGTGGGTGGGTCGTAACCCCCCTACCCATCATTCAAAAAAGAAAACATCACCTCCTTTTGTTGATGGTACAATAAACATGAAATTAAATAAAGTTGCTTAAAGAAGTAGATAAAGACTAATTAATTTACAATTACACTTGGATATTTCTTTACTCTTTCTGGGTATCACTAATTTGAACTTTTAATTTGTACTTAACTCTAAAAAGGTTAAGGGTTCAGTACAGTCACAATGAATAAACAAAATTGTAACTATACTGGCAATGCCTTATTTACAATTATTGGTTTGTTTAAAATAATTTCTAGTGTTAATGTCAGATCTCAAAGTGTGTCAAGTAAAATTATCTGTGAGTCAGAGTAGCAGATAATTTTACCAAATCAATACTAATAGGGGCTACACTAAAACACTCAGAGAATTTCAAAGGTATGTTCTTAAAAATGTTCAAAAGTCAAAGACGTCGAAAGGCAAAGTCAAAGACAACAGAACTTGTTGACTATGGAGTATTAGTTTTAGGTAAAGGTATTTTCTTAGCCAACAAATTCTTTTCTCTTTGACTTTGTCTTTGGACGTCTTTGACTTTTGAACATTATCAACCTTTATGCAGTACCAGCTGTTCAATGCTTTCCCAAGTTCCATGGCCTCTTGTCACCTGGATTGTCACCGTCGTCGCGACGTCTGGCATGGCTGACATTTAGGGAAGTTTTATTCATCCCAAGGACTACCTTAGACTACTGATGCCATTGCTATTCAATTCGCCTAGGAGAAATTTTAAGAGTTTGGGCCAATTTATACATAATCTTGGCTCATGGATTAGTCATAGGGATTGTCCCACACCGGCAGTTTCTGAACGATTACAGATTAAGGAATAAAACTTTTTACAACATTACTGCATTTCAAAACCTACTTTTTGAAGTAACTACCGTTTTTCTTTTATATCAGGGGGATGTCCCACAAGGAGTCAGAAAACAATTTTAAATGAGATCATAGGTCGAGTAGTAGCCTACTTCAAATTAAAGGCCTTTAGTTAGTAGAACATAATACAAAGATCCGACATCTAAACGCTCACTTACGATGGTTTAAAATTAAAAAAAAAAATACATAGTAGACTCAAGTTGGGAAACTAAAACCGTCTAGAACAGGACCTAATTGTAACGTTTAAAAACTTCAAACTAGCGTCTTATTTTAAATAATAAACCTTTAGAGGTCGTATTTATGGGTTTGAATTCTACTACTAAATATCTTTAATTTGAAATACTAGTCGACATATGCTCTCTTTTAATATTTTCGTTCAACTCCTTACGAGTCATCCCTCTGATATGCCAGAGAAATGATCATTTCTCCGTTATATAAGAATTTCTCTAGCAACTTCAAAAAGTATAATTTGAGATGCGTTAAAGGTTTGCCGAGTTTGATTGCTATACCTATACTTTTTAAAACCATTTTATAATAATTTGTACAGACAAGAATAAATTACTCTGGAAAGCAGCTTGCCAAAATTTAATTTTAATTTTGATGTTATCATTTAAATTTATTTTAGAAATTAAGAGTCTGCAGAGGCTGTCGGCCATGTTGGTTTAGATTCCATTCGAACAATTTTATTTGCGAATCCTTTTTTTCGTTATTTATTAACCAAAAGTTGTGTATGAGGTGTCATTTTAAACGTTATCATAATATGCATGGGGGTTTTTTTTATTTTGAATAGATACACCTAGCTTTAGGAAATAAATTAGAATAAAAACTTCAATGTAAATATTTTTTAATTCGCAAAGCAATACCAGCGCGCAATTTTAAAATTGATCAAATACAATTTGTTTGTGAAAATCCATTTAAAAATAACTGTTAAGTTGGATACGCTTGATCGTATGTCCGGTTCGAAAATAACATTTTTCTTATGGAATTAGAACCGACATAGCCGACAGCCTCTGCAGACTATTAAGAAATTTGTTAATCTAAATTATATATGTATAATCAATTTGTGGAATAAAGCTTCATTTGAATTTAGTATTTCACTTCCTGACGTAGTAGGCCTACACTTGTTTATTGATAGTTGATTTATGATGGTACACAGGATTCATTTTATAAACACATTCTGCTCGCGCCATTGAAGGAGAGAACTAATGTCAGCGGAAAGAGGCAGAGCTAGGTACCTAGGGAAATGCGATGGTTTATGACACTGCAGTGGCTCAATCTCAGGACAACTCTTTTCTCTCCGTGTCGTGTTTATGCCTCTCTTACCTCCTGTAAAACTCACCTGATATTATTCCTCCAGGATGGATATTAAAAAAAATGTTAAAAAAATAAAATTATTAAAAAATAAAACTTTTAAATTGATTTAGGTATAACTATTTTAATTTTCGGCCTATCATAAAATAAATGCATCACTTTTTAGAACATACCATAAGCTTTAAAATGATACCTCAAAAATATTCCTAGGACTTACAGTTTTTAAGTTATAAGAAATTAAAAAAAAACTTACAATTTTTTAAAAAATTAAGGGTGGGGGGAGGGGGAGTGACAAAAAAATTTTTAGATATGTTTTTTGTCTATTTATACCATTATAGTTCATAAAAACTTAGTTTTAAAAAAATATGTTGGTTGGTATGGATTTTGGAAATTTCAGTAGAGACTCCCCTTAAGGGTGCTCAGTTATTGTTTTTTATTATAACATTATTACATCTTAATAATATATATCAAATAAATACAGAGTGGAAAAAATAAGGGAAACACTTTTCTATGACTTCCCTGGTAAAAGTGAAACCTTGTAAATCATTATCGTTACAAGGAACACACTTTTTGACGCCATTAGCGACATTTCATCTTTTCAGGGGGACGGCCCACTTGGAGTTGAACGAAAATCTTAAATGTAAACATAGGTCAACTTTGGTATCAAATTAAAGGTCTATTCAAGAAAAATTAATTGCCGCAATCCGGACTTTGAAAGGTCAGTTCTTTACAGAGTAGCGGTCATTTGAATTGCAAAGTGACTAATTTTAATAATATTATTTCTCCACTATTTAACGATTATAAGTAAATTATTCTGATCAAAAATTATTCTTTATAGAACACAATAACTGAAATAATTAAACTATGAAGTTATCTATGGAAAAAAATAAAGTTGAAAGCTTAGAAAATATGGAAACGCTTTCATAACAACTTAATTTTTTCCCATAGAAAATTTGATATTTTAATTTTTTTTAGTTATTGTGTTCCATAAAGTATAATTTTTTATCAGAAAAATTTACTTAAAATCATTAAATAGCGGAGAAATGATGAAGCTTTTTCGATAGAGATTTTCGAGATTGTAAAGAAAGGTCTATAGCTTTTATAATAATAAATAAGTATCAACAAATGGAAAGAGTCAGTTTTAATTTATTTCACTTTTAATTTACCAATGCTCAATCAGAGTTTTCTTTGGTTTGGATTACGCAGATTTTGTACTGAAATTTAAATTTTCACAGAAAAATTTTAAAGAGCACCGTTGTATTTTGTTGTATGCACTTCAAAACAATTAAAATAAAATTATAAATTTCTCATTAAGTTATAATTTAAACTCGGTAGAACTTCCATTCAGTTATATTGGAATCTGCGTGTGTTAATAAAAACCTCAAATTAAAAAGAGATTCAGCTGAATAAATTGACAGTTTATTTTTTCCTGTAAAAACCATCTTGCTGGAATAATCCTGATTATAGATTTAAATAAAAAATTCATAATGTGTATAAGTGTCAACTAATTCCAGTATCCAATCAAATAAAACCTGAAAGATGTTATTGATGTTAACTTCCCCCACAGTCAAAGACGTGACTTGTGGTACGCAAAATATTTTCTTATTCATCCTTCTTTCACCAAAATACCGAAGAGGATGTGATCAGATTGTCTTAACTTAATTTTTATATACGTACTGTACGTAATCCTTATTTAGAGTAAATTTGATCAGCTCTCTTATTGACGTGTAAGGAATTATTTTTTATTTGTCTCAGTATTGCTCAATGTCTACCAATTACCAGCAATAATTGAGTTTATTTTGCCTTCTAACTTAATTATATTGAGAAATAAACCCATTTCTTTTGATATAAAGCTCAACTGATTTTTAAAATTGTATAGCATTTTAATAAATGTATTGAAGCCATTTAAATTATTGCATGGAGTTAAAAATTTAACAAGTGAATGAAATGATTCAATTTTCAAAGGATATGAAAATTAATTTTTGTGGATTTGTAAATGTTGACAATAATATATTTTCATATTTTATTTATATTTATCATGAAAGCGTCGATCACCGAAATATCTCCGTACAAAAGTTGCGAATGCATTTGATGAATAATATTATGAGATATAATACTTAATAATACCATGACTTAAAAATACGTATATAAATCTCATGCAATAGGAATATTTGTGCCAGTAATTTGGTTAGTTAGTAAGCTCTGCAATTGCAGCTGGTTAAAACTGCATTACAGTTTTAGTTATTTGTTGCTTTGAAGATGAAAACTGTTTTTCGAAAGGCCTCAGACAAATTTTACTGGAAAAATGTGAGTATAATTTCTACCATTACATATTATATACCCAATAACTGAGTTCTCTTTAATATGATGCATTAAATTTATCTAGGACTAAATTTAGTAATCCACTACGGGTCCCAAAAACAGCTGATAATTAAAATGTAAAATGTAGTATTGTATGTTAAATCTATCTGTGTGTATGTGAAATCAATGGTAAAATTGAACAATTTGGTCCTTGTTTCTACTAAGTAAAGACGATAAGGGGAGATAAATCCTAATAGTTAGGGCAATTAAAAGAACCTTATGTGGAATACAAACCACGTAGCATTAGCCTGATGTTCAGCTAACTGAGAAGCCAGTTAGTTTCTCTCATCTGATAACATCCGAACTCTGACCACCACCCAACACGGACACTTTAGACTCTCTAGTAGTGTCCATCCTGATAGCAACCATCGGGTGAACTGTGTCGGTATTAGAGGACGATAACAGGACCTGTCACCAACAACTTCCACAAACATTTAATGTAGTTTGGCAACAAAAATAGTCAGTGCTGGTTTCAATTTGGTGCCATAATGGCCTACAAATACACACGTAATAACAATGATTATAGATAGGCCACTTAAAAAACGACCTACTGAACGAACGTACTGGTGCGAGTGAGATGCGAGTGAGTTGAGGAAGTGAGACAGAGAACTTCACTTACCCCCTGTGATTTCATTTAAAAATTGTCATAGCAACCAGGATGACCCAAGGCCACGTGCTGGCAATAAAAAGCTACGTCCACTACGTCATTAGTAGCAGTGAACATTGGTTGGTTAGACGATCAAATTAAATTATTGTTTAGTATTCAGTTAACAGTTAATATTATCAATAACTCAGTGAATATAAACATAATGAGAACAATAAATAGCAATCAAACAAAACTGTACAGTTTATAACAGGTTTTTCCAACTAAACACTATTGAGGATGTTGAACAATTGAAGGCGGAAGTTAGTCACTCCCGTGAATTAAAGCAGCTCAGCGGTGGAAAGATTCCTGTCTGCTGCTGGAACACATGCGCTAAATATAACACGTACGTCATTTACTGTCCTACACAATTAGACTTATGGTTGGTTATAGAAAAACAGCTGATGTATAGTTTTAATGTCTGAGAAATAAAATATCGTGGTCGTAAACTTATTTAATACAATTCATTATAAATTGTTATAAATATATAATTACGAAATATGTTACGTGAAACTGTGTTTTAATCGTCCCTATGTATATAAATCATTGTACATTTTCAGCTTTTAATCTCATGACCTGAATTGATACGTAGTTTGATGTGATCTGATAATAGTAGTCTAAATAACCTAAGAACTTAATCAAATTAGTTATCAAATTATTATTTATATTAGGGTGCAGTGATCAATTATAACAGGGGTTGACCCATTATATTATATATTGCTTTACAAAATAAAACGGTAAAAATGTAGGAAGCTGACTTAGTACTTTGAAAGAAATTAAAAATGTCAGAAATGACTAGTAAATTACCACAACTCAAAGTTTTTAAAGAATTACCTAGTTTTTAAAAAACCGCATACAATTGAAATTGCTAGACGAATTAAAAGGGATTGGTGGGATCACTTGTGGCCCTGTGTAAACATCTACAATGAAACACGCAATCCAATTCATAAGAACAACGCTCCTCCCCCCTACAGAAATAAAGCTATATCATAGATTAAATTCATCTCCAACTTGAAGAGACATTTTAATAGCAATAAATAACTTCAAAATACTTAGAACTATTACTTTGTTTTAACATGTTAAATTAAAACTACAATGGACAAGATTTTATTTTATTTATTTTTTTTTTTTTGGCTTTACGTAGAGCAATAATATAATTATTTACACTAGAAAACCTGTAGCTGGTTTGTCAATGGAATTAGGAATAACGTCACACCATTTATATGTATTACAGAACATGAAGGTATTGTAACATTAAGTACATGTTAAATCATGAACATAGCAAAAGGCAAGTACAAACTCCATTAACTTCCTCTTACTGAAACAGTTTACTAAAACAGTTTTCATTTTATTTTTAAATTTAGAGACTGAAATAATAAGAGTGACGATACATTTTCTGATGATACAGTCTGTTACCAGGGAAATATAATCATTTCATTAGAATTACCTTAGAAATGAGCAAACATCTGTTGAACGTTGTGTTAAAGTGTCCCAGTGGAGCTGATGACATCTAGGACAGTATTAACATGCAAGGGCACTGGAGACAGCCCAAGGCATCTCTACATAGTTACTGTCTACGACACATTACATTAGGTTGACACACTTAACTCACACCATTCACTGAATATTTTATAGCCTGATATAGGAGAAGGAAACATAAATTTAAGTGTATTTATAAGTAGTAGGCATATATTCATTGGAAACGATTTGTAATTGAGTTAAGATCAAAAAAATAATTATCTTATAAGTTATACCATTGATTTTATACACAAATAGATTTCCCATCAAATGTTAAATTTTGAGTCTCAAAATATCAGCTGTTTTTGTGATTCATTGTGGAGTGCTAGTGTAGTCCCATGTAAATATAATGCAGTTTAAAACAGCTGTAGTTGCGGACCACACAAACTACCAAAATTACTGCCACAAATATTCCTATTAGATGGTTTATCTATGTAGGTATATATAATCAGTGGTTATACTCTTCAGTTTCGTAGAACCTGTGGAACCAGTATTTAAGTTAAATAAATATAATAAATGGACAGATGCCATTTAAGTGAGAGTATTGCAGTATGACTCTGGTAGATGGGAAGTACTTCAAGATATACGCTGGGAGATGGGAAGTCTTAAGATGTACGCTGGTAAGTGGGAATACCGTCATGATCTACGCAGGAAGGTGGGAAGTCTGTCAAGATGTACGCTGGTAGGTAGAATGTCCGTCATGATGTAAGCTGGGAGATGGGAAGTCCGTCTATATGTACGCTGGTAAGTGGGAAATAAGTCTATATGTACACTGGTAAGTGGGAATTGGGAATACCGTCATGATCTACGCAGGAAGGTGGGAAGTCTGTCAAGATGTACGCTGGTAGGTAGAATGTCCGTCATGATGTAAGCTGGGAGATGGGAAATTCGTCTATATATACGCTGGTAAGTGGGAAATAAGTCTATATGTCCACTGGTAAGTGGGAATTGGGAATACCGTCATGATCTACGCAGGAAGGTGGGAAGTCTGTCAATATGTACGCTGGTAGGTAGAATGTCCATCATGATGTAAGCTGGAAGATGGGAAGTTCGTCTATATGTACGCTGGTAAGTGGGAAATAAGTCTATATGTACACTGGTAAGTGGGAATTGGGAATACCGTCATGATCTACGCAGGAAGGTGGGAAGTCTGTCAAGATGTACGCTGGTAGGTAGAATGTCCGTCATGATGTAAGCTGGGAGATGGAAAGTCCGTCTATATGTACGCTGGTAAATGGGAAATAAGTCTATATGTACACTGGTAAGTGGGAATTGGGAATACCGTCAAGATGTACGATGGTAGGTAGAAAGTCCGTCATGATGTAAGCTGGGAGATGGGAAGTTCGTCTATATGTACGCTGGAAGGTGCGAGGTCCGTCTATATGTACGCTGGGAGGTGGAAAGTCCGTCTATATGTACGCTGGTAAGTGGGAAATAAGTCTATATGTACACTGGTAAATGGGAAGTTCGTCTAGGTGTACACTGGTAGGTTGAAACTCCTTGTAGAATTTCGCTGGTAAGTAGGGGTTCCGTTCAGACGTACATAGGTATAGTCCGAATAAAATAACTTTGGTACTGGCGGAACGCCCTCGCGCCACTGGTCTGAAATGACAAAGTTCTGACCTTTAATTTGCTGTCAAACTTAAAATAAGTAAGCATTAATTTTTAAAATAATTATATAGTATCCACCAATATTGTTTAAGAAAAATTATGCTGGAGATTTAGCTTAAACTAATTTGTTTTTTATTATGATATTTGTGTTCAGAACATGTTTTTATGAGTGGAATTGCATGTGATTCGTCTTTAACCTGTCAATGTAGCTAGAATAATAATAATAAAAATAATTTCTTGTTAATAGCTGACAGTTTGGTTCATTGTGATTAGTTTGGTATGTTTCATTTAATTATTCAAACAGGTTAATGAATTAATTTTTTTCTAAAACTGCAAACACTAGACAAAACTTCCTTAAACCTAAATTAATTGTGTAATTTAAATGACACTAAAATCGTACTCTCGTATTAAATATAATTTTATTGAACTAGGAAGAAAGTTTCAGGAGTTTTCAAAACTAGATTGTCAACAAGGCACCGGTGTGATACTACACGCGCACTGTACAGTAACTAGCTCAGCTCTGGCCTCTTCCATTACAAGCACTTCTTGTCAATTACTAATAGAACATTAACTAAAATTTGAAAGGGCCTAAATATTAGAATTGCACTAAACACTGATAATTATATGTACACTGAATCCTATAACATTATTGTCACATCTAAATAAAAAAATATCATTAAAACAAAATTACTGTAATAAAAATAAACTAGTTATTAAACTATACCAAGCACTGTTAAATCGATTAAGAACTGAACACGAACACATCTCAAAATCAAAAGTCAACTAACTCACCTTATTTCTTATGGATAAATATTTCTTATCTGGAAATATCGTTGATCTATTATTGTTAATATTATTTTACGCTCGGGATGAATATCCAGTCTACACTTTCTCTTGAGCAGAATATACCTTACGCGTCCGCCAAAGCCTTGATGTAAACGAATTATGGAGTTACTTCATCAACTATTCCTTATTTCTCTGCATGTTTTATTAGTGCCACAGTATTATTTTACTAATACATAAAGAACACAATTAATGTTTGATCAAATAAATTTTCATCAAGCTGTATGTAAAAATTGAGTGTGGGGTTCCCCAAAACGTACGCTTTCTGTTAGCAGTTGAAGGTAATTAATATGACTATTGAAGGGTGGAGTGATTTGTAAATAAATGAACTGAAGCTATATAATTAGACATTCCATTAAATTAAGTAAGGGTATTTAATCTAGTTTATAAGTTGTACAATATATATTTACACTACAAACAATATAGATAGTTAGACTAAGCACATTCAATTATACGTTTGAAATCTATATATCTATTCAATATACGTTTGAAATCAATATGGCTAGTTTTCTTCAATAATACACGACATAATAACTTGACTTAATTGCTCGTGACCTAAGTAATATGGTAAGTTTTGTTATACTGAAACCAAAATGTAAATAAAAGCAGGGATTTGTTTTCACAGCCTCCTATGATCGTAGTTTGTTGAACGTCATACACTAAGTAGGTGATTGTGGTATTACGTCATTACTATTTTAAGATCAAAGCGCACTAAAAGTTCTAGGGATAAAATGCATTTTTCACAACCCACCGCAGGGACAAGCCGCTCTCTTGATTTAATGAGCTCATATTTTACCCGACGATGTACTTATTTTTGCAGCCTCTGTAGTAAAACTGTAATTAAAAGTTTCAATTTAGAAAGCAGGCATATTTTTTATTTTATAACTAACTACTTATATTGTACTATAAATGTGGATATTATATTGTGTTATCCTCTTTTAAAGGTATCTAAAATTTACTTAAATCTACATTAAAGTAGGCCTAATCTTCAATTTACCTACGTCGAGGTCAGGTATATATCAGGCTTGTAGGTCATGGTTACATGCCTTAATATCTACCTTGTAGGTGGTTCTCAGATTACTGTATGTAAAATAAAGTTAACAGATATTTTTTTGGGTTTATTATTCCAAGACTAGTGACGGTAACAATTAATAAATTTTAAAATTTCTTAATAATGCTGGTCGTCAAGATATCGGTGAATAAGGGAACCGAATAAAAGTGTTGAGTGAAGATGAACGAGTGCAGTCATTGTTACTAATAAAGGTCCATTGTTCCTTATAAAAAGCCATTTAAATATATCCCAATAGCCAGGAAAGCTAAGGTACCAACAGTTAGCTTGGAATCTGAACCACGTTGTAATGGTCTTTTCTGTTCGTTCCTTACACTTGAATCCCGGAACCTATCCCACATGGATACCCCAGACTTCTATAGTGGTGCCCACGTCAATGGAAACCATTGATCGGACTCTATGTTGGTGTTCAGAGGACCAAGCATAGATAGAACATGTCCCATATAACACTGGTAGTGGCAACACTGATAAAAAACTTCAGAACCTCTCCAGTTTTACTCAAAATATTCTAAATATTTATGTATGCATTGATAAATAGAGATGATTGTAAATGCCAATTTAAAATGGCAGAGCAATCAAATTATATAATAGATTTTAATTGGCACAAATTAATGATATTTAAATAGCATATTTGCTTAGTTCAATTAATTATAAATATTAATTTTTATTTATAATATTAAATATATTTTGTAGTAAATACTTTCAATTATAGTAAGAATGATATGTTTGAGTACAGGTTTTACACTTTTTTATTCGACACAAAATTATATCAATGTATTGTTAAAAATTAAGAAGAAAATATCACTTAATATTCATAGCATTGTGTGAAAAAATCACTATAATGTACTAGATACATATTTTACGTAGTATTTATGAATATAGAAATAAAGCAAATAAAATAAGCAATAACATTCGGAATGCTAAACAAATATGATGTTTGTGTTATTTTTACGTCGAAGTAGTGAGGAAAAAATTTAACATACGATGAAATGGAGTTCATATTTATTTACATGTTAACACTAGGCTTACAATGGGCAACATGAAAGTAAACCTAATGTGGCTTGCGCATCTATTCAGGCCAGCCGAGCACAGTGGAGCATACTGTTCATCCCGAGCACATTCATGCTTAATATTACATGCTGGCAATGGTTGGGAAGTATGCTGGATAAATAAGCCAGTATGTCATCATGGTAGCAAAGTTCTAAGTAACAAACCAGAAATGATTACATGTGAAATATTACTTGTTTTATGGAAAAATAACGTTTGATGTTTAGGTTTAACAAACTATATTAACTAAGTATAAATGGGAAATCTTAAATATATAACATTTATTTACACTAAGATTAAAAAGTTTACATTTTTTAAATGCCAAAAAAGGGTAAGGGTGGGCAGAGTTTAGTAAGTGCAATATAGTTGTACAGTATTGTCGTAACACACTATACAGGGTGTCCCGTAAGTACTGACCAAAATTCCACGAGGTTATACTATAGGTCAAAACTATTTCCATCATATAATGTATAGTCCCATCTTGTTTAGTTGTCTGTCTATCTGTCTGTATGTGTTTTTTAGAAAATAGTTTATATCTTAAAAATGGGTTAAGATATCAAATTGAAACTTTATACATTTACTTACTTTATTAGTGTACATTTAAAATAAAAGTTTCAAAATTATATCATTTATATAAACAAAATGGCGGCTATTTAAACTTTTCAAAGCCTAATAACTTTAAAACAAGTGATGTTATAGAAAAATGACAAAACATATATAAAATAGCTCCTTTTAATACAAGAATTTTGATACCAGTTTTATTTTTCTACAATAAGACGTTACATAAATAAGTAAGATTTCTCAAGTAAAGGTCTGTGTTTTATTCAAAATTCCAATGTGTTTTCAAATAAAACACAAACCTTTACTTGAGAAATCTTACTTTTTTCTGAAACAACTTACTGTAGAAAAATAAAACTGGTACCAACATTCTTTTATTAAAAGGGGCTATTTTGTGTGTGTCTTGTCATTTTTCTATAACATCACTCATTTTAAAGTTATTAGGCTTTGAAAATGTTAAATGGCCGCCATTTTGTCTATGTAAATGATAAAATGTTGAAACTTTTATTTTAGATGTACAATAATGAGGTAAGTAAATGCACAAAGTTTCAATCTGATATCTCAAACTATCTTGAATATATAAATTATTTTCTAAAAAACATATACAGACAGATGGAGAGAAAACTAAGCAAGATGGGACTATACATTATATGATGAAAATAGTTTGTTTTGACCTATATTATAAACTCGTGAAATTTTGGTCTGTACTTACGGGACACCCTGTATGTATATAACATAATCTACTTGACTTTGACTTTTTAGCATGAACAAATCGGTTTTGAAATAGACAAAATTATTTTCGAGTAGAATATCAAACAAATTCAGAATTTTATCTCTACAGAAATTTAGCATACAGGTGATTTCAATTCGTATAGTTGATTATATTTACTGATATTTACTGCCTTATTTAATAATAAATGTTATTTTCTTATTGGTTGTACATATTTTCTAACCACTAGTAATAAAAGGTGGTTAATTACTTTTAAAAACCTATTGAAAAGAATTGCCAATGTTATTTGAAATAATGGTAACTCAATTGCAAAATGACTAAACTTAAAACAACACGTCAAAGAAAAATATTAAGATTGGTAAAAGACATTTTACTTACATATACTTATATAGTACAAAATAATACACAGGAAATAGTAAATAAAAATCCATCAGATGTACTTCAGGCACCGTTGAAAGCCTACAAAAGAAACTACAATATATCAGTATTTTATCATTGTTGATAATCTTTTCTTGTTTATACCTACACACATGGAATGGTGATTACCCCCCTCCCCTCACCGATTCATATACACACAGTGGTGATGACCCTCCCACCCACCAATATAGGTACAGTGATGGTGACCTTCCCACCCAAAACGTGCAGAGTGGTGATGATCCTCCCACCCATACATATACGTAAAGGGGCGATGATTCCATTCTCTGTATAAAAACATAAATAGATAAACAAAAAATTGAAACTGGAAGGCTAAATCGTGTTGGGTTTGGAATGACAGTATCTGGAAACCAATCCTCCGTTCACCGAGGCCGAGGAAATAAGTCCTCGGTAAACACCAATTACTCATTGCCAGGAACCTGTTAATGAAGACGCTCCCCCCTAGACAGAACCGGTGCACCGGCCAAACCCGGTGCACAGCTCACGACAAAGACGGCATCAGGCGCTAACAAATTATTTCAAATTTAGTGGGACATTGCGTGAGAGGTCTGGGTCTGATGGGATCAGCTCTATAACTCTCCGCAGCCTCTCTCCTCCGTCTGACCGGCAGCCAATGGACCAGGAGAGACCCCAGGGTGGGAGAACATGGAGTCAGTCATGTATGATTGTTATGGAAATAGAGCAACGATCATGGTTCAGTCGTTACAGTGGTGTATTTATGAGCCCTTTTGATCTAGTAACTGTATGAATAAGAAATACATGTACTTAAATCATACAAGTACAAGACAATTTACATAGGACTACACTAACAAACTATAACTGCACCTCAGAACAGCTGATAACTAGATAAACAGAATTCAGCATGGTCTGATAAATCTATGTATATAAAATAAATAGAGGAAGGTTATCTCACTCGCCCACCCATACACGTACAGTGATGATGACCTACCCACCTACCCATACACGTACAGAGGTGATAACCCACCCACCCACCCTTACACATACATTGATGATAACCCACCCGCCCTCCCATACACGTACAGTGATGATGACCCACCTGCCCACTCATACACGTACAGTGATGATAACCCACCCACCCACTCACACACGTACAGTGATGATGACCCACCTGCCCTCCTATACAAGTACAGTGATGATGACCCACACGCCCACCCATACACGTACAGTGATGATGACCCACCTTCCCTCCCATACACGTACAGTGATGATGACCCACCTGCCCACTCATACACGTAAAATGATGATGACCCACCCGCCCACCCTTACACATACAGTAATGACGCCTACACATTTAAAAATCGTTGCTTTAAATGCTTTTTAAACATTACTATGTTTATTCAGGCAAGCATTACTAATCTTAACCCCCTTATACTGTCACACATAAGAAAAGTATCACAGTGTAAGTAAAAAATGCACATTTAAACCACGTTTACCATCCGCATACTATTGGAAGTCAAGAAGATATAAACGTTTGCAATCATTTTTACTATCTCATGAATCTCTCTGGTCTGGATATGATATAAGTGATTAAAATCAAGTCTTATGAAAACATTGTTACTTGGCCCATGTTTATAACTAACATTTGAGAACAAAATCAAGAATAATTAGTGACAAATTGCTATCAAAAAACAGAATATTTTTTAATAAACCAAATGGAAACGATGAGTATTAAACATTATGAAACTGTTAGTATCTATCAAATATCAACTACAGTTTTTAATAGACCGAACGGAAACGATGAGTTTTAAACATTATGAAGCTGTTAGTATCAAATTAATATCAACTACATATTTTAATAGACCGAATGGAAACGATGAGTATTAAACATTATGAAGCTGTTAGTATCAAATATCATCTACAGATTTTAATAGACCGAACGGAAACGATGAGTATTTAACATTATAAAACTGTTATTATCTATCAAAAATTTAAAAAAAACTATGTTTTTAATAGTATTTTTTAAATAGTGAAAAATACTGTTTTTTAATGAAAATATATTTTTCGCTGATGATATTAGTATAGTTTTTATTAACTATATTGCTATTTACTACAATTAATTAACATTGTACATTTAAAGGCCAATGAATTTATTACATTAAAAACGTTTATTCGTACATTTTCTATAAATTTCCGTAAACCAAAACTAGTTTGTTTTATTAGTTATAAACTTGCAACTGACCTTTTATAGCTTCGAAAAAGGTTATAACATAGTTTAGAATACATCCTTTTCATTTAAGTAGAGGATAAAAACTTCTTTTAAAACCTTGTCAATTTTATGCTTTTTTAAATATACACATAGAAGAGACAATCAAACGAATTTAAAAAAAGGCCATTAAATTGAACATATTTTCAACATTTATATCTTTAAATGCAAACATAAAAGCCATGTATAGGTTTATACATGCCTAAGAAAAGAATGGTTACTGTAGCATGATAGGCCTATTAGGGTTTATACTAATATAAACTTGTATACGTTACAATCTTTAAGTTTTGTCATGTTCTTCGACCAAGCTGATATATACTTAAGACAAATACCATTAAAATTAATCTTTTTAAAATTGAGCTACTACAGCAATATTTAAAACCTCAGGATAATCCTTTCCTGTATAAAATATGTTTTTAAAATGATTATAGGCTTACTTGTTTGAAAATATTAATCCCTCAAATATAAAGAAAAGTAAAAAAAAGTAAATAAACCAATACAAAATTTTAAGGAGCCAAAGGTTGACGGAACCGGTTGACAATCGTTCACGTCCAACACTTTATTAGCCTTACATAATGCGCAGCACACATCTGCATTTTGTGATCTACAATATTACATTATACATCGATAGGTTTACATCGCAAGTGTTGACAGTAGTAGGTGACACAATGATAATATTGACCCTGTACACAGCGCTGCATCCACTAGATATATTGGGGAGATAATTTGGTGCGGCAGGTTAGATGTAGTGGATGTATAGCAAAGCTTTCTTAGCGAAATATATGATTAATTTACATACAGGAAAATAATAAATATATTACTAAACATATTTTATTATGAAAATTACTATAGACCAATACGTTAGACTATTAAAATAATTATAACATTATTTTGAGATTTGAGAACAAACGCAAATTATGTTGATGTTCTCTCACACGAATCAACGAACGATGGATGTGATTCCAACGTTCTTGGAAATCGTCTGAGCAAAGATTTTCAAACATACATTCTTTTTGTATTCACTCGTCTATACTTCTTAAAGACACTCTCTTCTATGAGTAGACGTGGATACACGTCTACATTTCTCACTCACTCTTTCTTCTATCCACACGTCTACATTTCTCACTCACACTTTCTTCTATTCACACGTCTACATTTCTCACTCATACGTTCTTCTATCCACACGTCTACATTTCTCGCACACACTCTCTTCTATCAACACGTCTACATTTCTCACTCACACTTTCTTCTATCCAACGTCTACATTTCTCACTCACACTTTCTCCTATCCACACGTCTACATTTCTCTCTAACACTTTCTTCTATCCACACTTCTACATTTCTCACTCACACTTTCTCTATCCACTCCACACCATTTCTCACACACTCTCTTCTATCCACTTGGCCACATTTTTCACTCACACTTTCTTCTATCCACTCGACCACATTTCTCACTCACACATTCTTCTATCCACAAGTATACATTTCTCACTCATACGTTCGTCTATCTACTAGTCTACATTTCTCACTCACACTTTCCTCTATCCAAACGTCTACATTTCTCACTCACACTTTCTCCTATCCACACGTCTACATTTCTCTCTAACACATTCTTCTATCCACACTTCTACATTTCTCACTCACACTTTCTTCTATCCACTCCACACCATTTCTCACACACTCTCTTCTATCCACTTGGCCACATTTTTCACTCACACTTTCTTCTATCCACTCGACCACATTTCTCACTCACACATTCTTCTATCCACAAGTATACATTTCTCACTCATACGTTCGTCTATCTACTAGTCTACATTTCTCACTCACACTTTCCTCTATCCACACGTCTAAATTTCTCACTCACACATTCTTCTATCCACACGTATACATTTCTCAGTCATACGTTCGTCTATCTACTAGTCTACATTTCTCACTCACACTTTCCTCTATCCACACGTCTACATTTCTCAACCATACGTTCCTCTATCTACTCGTCTACATTTCTCACACACACTTTCTGCAATCCACACGTCTACATTTCTCACTCACATTCTCTTCTATCCACACGTCTACATTTCTCACTCATACGTTCCTCTATCTACTCGTCTGCATTTCCCACACACACATACTTATTCCAACGCGTCATAAGAGACGTTAATATCTTGTCTGTAACACGTACAGCTGAGTATGTGTTAAATGTACCAAAAAATAAAGTAGTAGCAGCCTATTGTACATAATATTTATGAAGGCCTATATCGATTTGTACATTTAGCAAGGGTAAAACTTTATGATTGTAAGACAATCATATTATTAAATAGTCATATATTCATAATATAATAGTGACTAGGAAGACTCATGCACGCATCGGTATTCTATTTGTGACAACGATTATTAGTGGTTAAATTGTAATATTAAGTAAATTTATAATATATAAATGTATTTGTTGTAGCTTGCTCAATGCCCTTAAGTTTCAACATATTTTTAATTGAAATATAAACACCTGATGTTATTACTTAAGATTAAAATATCTATAACCTTCTAAATATTACAAACATCATTAGTTGCATTCGAACAGCTATTAAAATGTCGTGATTACCATAATTTACACTTAAAAGGCTGTTACTTCTAACAAACTTAAACCTCTCACCATGTTATTCTTATAGCAAGAAACGTACTTTGAGGCTTCTCGTGCTCTTTAGAGTAAAACTATTTAACAATGAAGATCTTATTGCAAAACTATAAGTAATAAGGGCACTTTTCTTGACACATCAATCGTTAAAATTAGTCAAGAGATAAGGGAGGAGTTGCGCTAACAAAAAAAGGCTTCATGTATTATACAGGGTGTCAATTAAGTCACGGGACGGCTTAATATTATTTGAACCGTTACAAATTGAGCTACAAAACTTATACATGTTGTTAACGGACATCAGAAACAAACAAGAGTATGATTCTCTTGACCACTACGTATCTTTAAGTGAATATATTCTCTTAACTCTTAACTACGTAGCGATATATTCTCTTGATATCACTACGTACAGGTTAAGTGTTAGAGAGGGCTTCTTAGCCCTAACTTTGCCTGGTAAAATAAGACGAACTTTAACTTTATCTAACGGGACGGTCCACAGTGAGTCGGAGGAAACGTTTAAATATGAGCATATGAAATTAAAGACCTTTTTGTTAAAATACAATACCGTAAACCCAACCTCAAACGGTTGAATCTAGCCATAATGGTAAGTGAATTTCCTGCCGTTTAAAATGATTTTTTGGACCATTTTCGTTAATCCACTACTACTACTTTTTCCGTTACTTCACTACCATTACTTTTTTTTACGTAAATACGGTTAGGTTAGGTCAGGTGGTCATTAAAGTTGATCATAAGCTGGTAAATCCAATGTATGACTTGCCGTCAAATGCGCTCTACGTGTGTAAGTTCTTGGAAAACGATAAGATAAGGCCTGTGGTATCAGATTTCTAGCGGATAGGGAATACCACAGTGGACGTAAAAATTAACTGTGGACAGCTTTTAGAGCAATAGAATATTTATCAAGTGGTAGTGAATTAACGGAAAATATCCGATTTCTTTTCTTTGATAGGGTTTTAAAAATCATGTTTACAACTTTTGAGTAATCTTAAATGATTGAAAAACCTTCATAATTGTCACTAAAAATCTAAACACAATGGTCTAAAACCATGCAACAACGTTCACTATTGTTCCATAAAAAATATAAAGTTGTTAGTATTGTTGGAAACTTCAATCACCTGCCATTTTGGCTAGAGTCAATAGTTTGAGGTCAGATTTTCGGCATTATATTTTACTAATAAATACCTTTAATTTGATATGAAACTCAGTCTATACTCCTATTTAAACATTTCCCCCGACCCCTTGTAGACCGTCCCCCTTGATACGTAGCGATCAACAGAATACGTGTTTACATAGTTTCTGATGCCAGTTAACAACATGTAAAGTTGTTTGGTTTAGTTTGTAATGGTTAAAATAATATTAAACCATCCCGGGATATAATTAACATACTATTTAAATATTATGTTCTAGACGGAAATATTACTAGTCAGTTTGTAAATAACTAAAAAATCGTTAATTAATTCAGCTGAGTTACTTCATTCACACCTTAGTTGGCAATATAACATGAATACATTACACCGTGGCAAGTACCTTAAGTCGTGAATATACTGTTACCAAGGCACTTTCCCTGACGGCGGGTGTCGGGTTCCCCGGTGACGGTATGTACCTGCCAACAGCTGGCCTCTGCTGGGGCTTCTCACTTCCCACGTTAACTGCCGTGCTGTAATTACTTTGGTAAGAATGTATATTATCAAATACTCAAGGTTCAATCATTATTCTATATATATATATATATATATATATATATATATATATATATATATATATATAGAACACAAAATAAATATATATATATATATATATATATATATATATATATTATACACTACTAGGCGTAGTTTTCAACGTTTATCAATAAACTAGACTATTTTACCAGGGCTTTCGCTAGAAACAAACAATGTTTTGCCTGATGTTACCTGACAAAAGGCCTGGTGAAAACTTTTAATTCTTATATGTATAATGCGTGAAGCTGTTTTTTGTTAACGTAACTCCTCTATTATTTCAAGGTAATTTTTAACAGTTGAGGTGTTAAACAATGTCCATCCTTCGTAGTTATTCAATACGGCATTAGTTCAAAATTATACCCAGAAGGGTACAGAGGGCCCTCGTACGTTGATGGGTATATGAATAACATGGAGATACATTGGATTAGTCAAAGAGTACCAGCTGTTCAAATATCTCAATAATGATGTAACTTATAATGATGTTTATAAATATTTAACAGCTGATGGAATATGCATTTTGATTTTTATACCTATTAAAATGTTATAGATCTGTCGTAGTATTAGAAAAAAAACCGTGTTATTATTTTTATAAAGTGATGTCGTATGATTTTTTCATATAAAAATCAGATTCGACTATCAGTGTAATCAGCCATATTTGCTGCTAAAGCCACATGCCAAGGGTGTCCTCCAGTTTATAGATAATAGTTGAAAATTAATATCATAATAAACAATTTACTATTATTTACCAACATCAGCTTCATATCAACTTTAACGGTTATATATATCTTCATTTCAAAGTTCCAACCTTCATTTCAGTAAAACCTAACCAACACGTTACATACTAACTAAGAAGCTATTCATATATAACACATATAAACCATGATCTGAAACACACCTATTATGTTAACCACAGTAATGAAGCTGTGTTAGACAATCCAGTACCACCAATGATGTGTGTGGGTTATTACTACTATCCGTGTATGGTGGACAGGTGGGTGGGTCGTAACCCCCCTACCCATCATTCAAAAAAGAAAACATCACCTCCTTTTGTTGATGATACAATAAACATGAAATTAAATAAAGTCGCTTAAAGAAGTAGATAAAGACTAATTAATTTACAATTACACTTGGATATTTCTTTAGTCTTTCTGGGTATCACTAATTTGAACTTTTAATTTGTACTTAACTCTAAAATAGTTAAGGGTTCAGTACAGTCACAATGAATAAACAAAATTGTAACTATACTGGCAATGCCTTATTTACAATTATTGGTTTGTTTAAAATAATTTCTAGTGTTAATGTCAGATCTCCAAGTGTGTCAAGTAAAATTATCTGTGAGTCAGAGTAGCAGATAATTTTTACCAAATCAATACTAACAGGGGCTACACTAAAACACTCAGAGAACTTCAAAGGTATGTTCTTGATAATGTTCAAAGTCAAAGAAGTCGAAAGACAAAGTCAAAGACAACAGAACTTGTTGACTATGGAGTATTAGTTTTAGGTAAAGGTGTTTTCTTAGCCAACAAATTCTTTTCTCTTTGACTTTGTCTTTTGACGTCTTTAACTTTTGAACATTATCAACCTTTATGCAGTACCAGCTGTTCAAGGCTTTCCCAAGTTCCATGGCCTCTTCGGCGTGTTGATGAGTTCCGTAAGAACGAAAACAGAAACACACTCAAACTAGGTCTAAATATCTTTCCCATTTTATTACAGAGCACAATCGTATGCAATGCTCTTGCTGTACTAGATCGGTTACCCTAAAGTCTATGAATCTGTTACTAGAAATTTGGAACTTGCCGCATTTCGAAGTGCAAACCAGCAAACTTCATGACATATTTGCGTTCTGTGGATGTTTCGACATTAATTCGGCTCTTCAGTTAGGGAGTTTGAGTAGCAGTAGCATCTTACCCGCTACAACTTTCTCACCCTAGGATAGTTGGATATGTTCTTCTCCGTTTTTACAGAAATAATAAATATTTGAACGTAAAGATTAAATTGCTAAACCCTCCATAATGGTGGTCAAATAATTATCACTAAACTTCAAACATTTTCAGGATGCAGAAAATAATCGAGAGGATTCTGTAAAAACAATGAAGATACTGTTTTATTCATTTTAGATATTTATTCAATAACAAACATTCAGAATAACAGAATTACATTTGAAGTTTACTATCCTAATAAATACTGTCTGTTATTGAATATTTAGACGTACTTTGGTTGAAATTATAAAGTACTATAAATAAGAACAATGCGTTATTAAAGATTATCAATAGATGTGTATTCATTGATTTTAACTTGAGCTAAGTAATATTGTAATCGTAAAAAAATAATTTTAGCAATCTTGTCAGATGAGATTAGCTATTCAAGAATGATCTTTTATTCAATAACATTATAATATGGCAAATTAAAACTTTCAAAGTATATTTTTAAAGTCTAATACAAGATGTTTAAGATCTTTCAATTAGCCATGCTGCAGTTTGAAGTTTGACACGTAATCACTGTTAGAACTGTTAAAGAACTGTTCAACTGAACAGGATCCGTCAAATGATTAACAGCCAATCTTTAGTCAGCAGTAAAACTGTTAAAACCTCCTTACATAGTCACGTTTGGCTCATAACTCCTCATTTGCTCACTACGTAAAGCTAGCGAGATTTACTGCGTGAACTTGGTCGCTTCGATACAACTTGAAAACGTAATTAGAACACGCTAAGTAATCTATTTACCAAGTTATGGCCCTGCATTGTGATGAATTATCGACAAGCTGGATCGGGAACTCTTCCAGAAACATCAATATTCATTTGGTAGGCTCTTATTTTTCTTCATAAAGCTTTACAGTAGTGTCTAATTTGATTCAAATTAGTATGATAAAATATTTTGGAAGACTGTAAGAGTATAAAGTACATTGTTCATCAATATAGTGTAAATATCAAATTAGAAAACTCTGAGTTTAAAAATGTGCACTTCGAATTAAACATGTTACCAAATAATGTTAGAAGAAGGTCAATGTCTAAAATGTTCTTATAATATAAAACTTGTATAGGAACTATACTTGTACTATATACTAATTATGTGTTGTAACTCCTATGTTTTATTTTATGACTGAGCCAACCTATATCTATTTGGGCTGAGTGTTCGGCCAACCTTTATCTATTCTACTTATAACAAAAGCTAAACGGGTAAGGTGACATTTTTCGTATTTCCCTTTAAAATAATTATGTTTGATATATAATTTTCTGGGTATTGTAATGGATAATATTGATTTCCTAGCATATTTAATTTTTTTCGTAGTTTTGATTTTCGTAATTAAAATTGTTCTAATTCGAAACATTTACTGAAAAGGAATATCAGCCAATGTTATAAAACACTACGCATTTATTTATAAATTTGTCAATATAGAGATTGTTTAAAATGGTTCATGAACCAATGCTTTAAAGAGTCACAGTTAACTATGTATTGGTTTAATTGAAAAAAAAAAAAAATTGTAATTGGTGTTATGGAGAATAGATGACAAAATAGGCCGGAATCCAGCCCATAGTATTTTATCACTTCAGTCTCCTGCCCCCATAAAATGTGAAAACCTATCATATGTTTATTCCGATTGCTTATTAGTATAATGTAATAATGTTTTGACTCGAACACAATAAAGATATTGTATTAGGCATCACAACATTGATTAGCATACAAACTCTTTTGACGTTAAAGGTAACTTCAAATCCACCTACATAAAATGTTATAGTAAGTTATTACCTAAACATAAAACTATGTAACCTAAACTAAAGTAAAATTTTCCAAAAACTATTCCACTACCAAAGTATACAAAGTACTACGTAATGTTTATACACTGGGAAATAAAAATACTCCTCTGACTGGCAGGCCGACAGTGACGCCAAAAGGACATAGGCTACTTTACGTAACTGCCGAAGCACATACTTTACGTAACTGCCGACAGACGGCAGCACTTCCTAAGTATACAAATTACTACGTAATGTTTATACACTGGGCAATAAAAATACTCCTCTGACTGGCAGGCCGACAGTGACACCAAAAGCACATAGGCTACTTTACGTAACTGTCGAAGCACATACTTTACGTAACTGCCGACAGATGGCAGCACTTCCTAAGTATACAAATTACTACGTAATGTATATCACTGGGCAATAGAAATACTCCTCTGACTGGCAGGCCGAAAGTGACGCCAAAAGCACATAGGCTACTTTACGTAACTGCCGAAGCACATACTTTACGTAACTGCCGACAGACGGCAGCACTTCCTAAGTATACAAATTACTACGTAATGTATATCACTGGGCAATAGAAATACTCCTCTGACTGGCAGGCCGACAGTGACACCATAAGCACATCACTTACTTAACGTAACTGCCGACAGACGGCAGCACTTCCTAAGTATACAAATTACTACGTAATGCATATCACTGGGCAATAGACATACTCCTCTGACTGGCAGGCCGACAGTGACGTCAAAAACACATACTTTACGTAACTGCCGACAGACGGCAGCACTTCCTAAGTGTGGAGGGGCTTTTTAATAGGCTCTATTACTTTATTTCACATGAATAGGAATACTTTTTAGTCACTAAACTGATTAGAATTTAAGGTTTTATTCTTAGATACAAAGTAAGCTATGATTGTTCGTCTTATATATTCCTCAGTTATCAATTGAGTTATTTGTTTTCCACTAATATCAGCAGTTTGGACTTGCACATAGAACTCTTACTGGTTTCAATAGTTTTAAAAAATATTACTTTTTAAAACATTGTATGTCTGATGAACGTCAGTTTTTATCCAATGTGAGTGTCTATAATTTAAAAATATGTAACATCAATAATATGTTATTGTTAAATATATTTGACCTAAAACTATACACATTTTACTATTTGTTTGTATTTGATAAATTTTATTTGTTAATGACAATTTGTATTTGTATATATTAAACAACTAAAATTACCAAACTATAATTATAATTGTTATTTGTGAACAAAATATAACGTGTATTTTTTAAGCTAACATTTATTAATTTGAAATAATGTGATAACAAATCTATATTATATAGCATTTTGTTTAAAATTTATGTTTTATTATTAAAATATAGAGTTATCTTCTGTCACAAAGCTAAATATAATCCATCAAGCTCTTGTAAATAACATCAGCCCCCTGACTCTAATTTTGCTTGCTAATACCTCGATAAAAAGCGCAGGGGGCATTCTGTAACTATGTGATCCATTGTTTAGCTAGATTAATCACAATCACATGACTGTTTTAGTGTCAATCACCATTTATATTTATAGTGGTTACATCTTCCGTCGTCAGTTCGGCAGGTGTTTATTTTCTACGAGAGAGGTTCATTCCAGCTACAGTTATTGAAGGACGATAATAAGGAAATTATTTCGGCCTTCAAAACTGTTCCACGCTACGGCCCAGCCATGGACTGTCACGAATTTGTTATCTCCCAAATATGGCAGCTAACACACGAAAATACTTAACACTTAAACATTTTTAAGTTTTCGAGTTTACATTTTTTGCTTAAAGGCTACTGTTTTAAACATTTGTTTTAACTTGCATGCTTTCATAAAACCTTTTATACTCGTATTTAAATTGGGGCTAATAAGCTAACCAGTATTTGAACTCTCAATCGAATTAAAGCTGAAGATATAAAAAGAAAGAAAAATATTTTACCAATAAATAGGTCTGCATATATATAGTAAAAAAAAA
This sequence comes from Stictocephala bisonia, assembly GCA_035578905.1. Classification (NCBI taxonomy): domain Eukaryota; kingdom Metazoa; phylum Arthropoda; class Insecta; order Hemiptera; family Membracidae; genus Stictocephala; species Stictocephala bisonia. Next base: position 641,553 of record JAQJVL010000147.1, on the reverse strand, counting down.
AAGAGTTTTAACAAACTCATATTTAGTCAATTTTGCAAAATATTTAACGGATTACATGAAACTAGGTACATTATAATATGTAGCATATATACATACTACTTGTACATTATAGATATTCTAAAATAAAATCAAAGTCACTAACGACACATTCAACAAACATTTCTCGACCAGATGTTCTATTCGGACGAACTGTTTCACGCAATTCACTGTCATTGGACCAGCAAATGTTAGTAACATTAATTGGCATTCGCTAGAGACATGAATAGAGGACAGATTCAGGAAAAAATGGAGTAGTCGGTCGGTGTTACAGTCCGCTGCCCTTCAGAGCCGCTGCATACTTCAGAAGCCGAACCCCGGGAGACCATCGACAAGCATTTAACGACTGGCAAGCCTTTGGCAGAGTTAATTAAAAGTTTAATAATTAATGGGGTCGGTGACTGACCACTGAGGCGTTAACAAAGTGCCTAAAGCGCCGAGGCTCTATACGCTGGGGACGATTTTGAACGAGAGCACGCACATGTAGCCTAATTGTACATTCAGAATGACAAACTTAACGGTTTTATACATTTATACTTTGATGCATGATATTGTTTCTTAAGGTGGAACTGGAGATGGTCAGTCATCTTGGATCTATTCTCCATAAAACCAACGTTAGAACGTTAAGCTGTTATTTTACGTATTCTCCCCAATCAATTTATGTTTTATAAAACATTTTGTAGACATTGTATTACAGAAAGTTATTAGCTAAGAACATTTCACTTTTTATTTTAGTGTTGTAGTCAACGCATTTAAAACTGTTCTGATAAAAAAAGCGTTAAAATGAAAACACAAGAATAGCTAAAAACCAATCAACATTTAAATTATTCTTGAATTTGTTAACATTTATATCTTTATAAAAGCTTATGAAAATGTCTTAAAGGAGAAGAAGTAACGGCGGAGCTATGGATTTGATTGAATTTTATAAAATTTGGATGATAATAAATTCCTGCTGACTGAAAACAAGATTATAATCACTTCCAATGTTAGTCCTCCAGGTCTGATAATAGTCAACGGCCAATCACCATAACGTTTGTACTTCTTGTACTTGTTTGTTTTAAATTTATGTTGTGTGACATTCATTTATAAGTAGTATTCCCATCCTAAAATAATTTCGCTAATATTTTGTGCATTACCCATCTTTGAAAATATCAATATCTCCAAAAATAATCACCTGATTTTTCTTCACTTTAAATTTCGCTGTAAATGACTACTGTAGTAAAGAGCTTTAACACTGTATTTTCGAGATTTCAGTTTTAAGCAAACTAAAATAAAAAAAAGAGTTCAAAACAACAATATATTGTAAATATAACGGATTACTAAAGATTATTCTTTATACATTTCATAAAAATGACGGTACTGTTTAGGTATTTCACATTAAAAGATTCATGTGAAACCAAATGCAGTAACGAGATGATTTTTAGAAAAATTATCCTTTTATGGATGAGCAATACGAAAAATGTCAGGTTAATCAGTTTAGTCGTTCCACATATGGATAATATATATTAAAATAACAGAATCATTTTAGGGTATAAATTTAACAAAACATTTTTTTTGGCCCATCGAATCAGTTCCTATAATAATTATGTTCGTGCTGTGCAGATACGTCCTGTATAAATTAACCTGTATTTTCCCTATACTAGTGTTATTCTTTTTTTGACTAACAATAAACCAATGAACCAACATACATTTGTTAGTATTGTGTCCTGTTTAAATCTGAACGACTCGTTCATTTACATTTAGAGTTGTGTTTCTTGAAGATTTATTTCCCTCACTTACAAAGCCAATGTCATTAAGGGTTGTAATACATATTGTAAAGCAGAAGTCACTTTGCATAGGCTGTAACATGGAAGCCGGTAAGAAATGACGGAAACGTGCTTCGCAGAAGAAACTGTGTGATTGAGGCCGAGGGTTGGCGTCTAGGGGTGGAAACCCTCTCTCCTTGCTTGGATGTAGCCCTGCTGTCATTAAGTAGCCTCGCTGTCTATAAGCAAAAACATAAAGCTGAAATAAGTAAAATATTAATTATTTATCTGAATCTAATAAAAAAAAGTTGTAGTTTTTGTTCCTTTAAGATAGTGAAAATCTTTTTTTCAAAGCTTTTAAGGGATTAAATTTACTAAAATAGTAATAATCCAGTAACCGAGTTTATTCATCATGATGTTAAAACAGATTTTTTATAAAATATCTAAAAAAACAAACGAATAGATAATTTAAATATTTTTGAAGTCCCTTCTGGCCGAGAACTAATCTTTTTATTATAAAAAATCAATTCTCTTATAGGTATCTTAGAATAATAGACAGAAAGTTTTATTTTTGTTTGTATTCCTATAAATCTATAATTGTATGAAGAAAATCAATCAAGGTACAGTTTTTGGTTATAATTTTAATATTTTTACATTTGTCCAAAATTTAGGTTAAAGTGACATAGATGAATGTTTTTATAACGAATATGTTAACTGTAAATGTGCAAAAACGTTATATATATATATATATGTGTTATATACATAACATGTATATATACATGTTATATTAGCATGTTCCAAATTTGGTAGCCATGAAGCAGTTTGTAATTTTCAGCTAGATTATGATGAAAAGAGCAAAGAAACTTGAGTTGCAGAAGGTCAACATAAAAAAAAGATGATAATCGATGATGTTTAAAATTGTATAGAGGAAAATAATCTCAAGTATTTCTTGGCAAAAATTCACTTTCTAAACAAGCTTATAGTTCTAGATATTTTTACAGGTAAAAACCTGCCGATAAACCTACCATGCTTTTTATAAAGTGAAAAACATTTATTTCTGAAGTTACGATATGGCTTTGAAAAGGTTATCAAATAAAATAACAAAAAAAATCTTTAAAATATTAAAATTATTTACAAAATTATTTAATTGTCTACATCTTACTTAAATCGACAAAATGTTGAAATGTAAAATATTTATTTGAATACAGAAAATATATCATATAAATATTATACAAGAGAATACTATTTTAAAAACAGATTGTTACTTTTAATTTTATTTCATTTGTAGGTTATAGTTAAATTTAGTCAATTTATTAAAAACTTGTTTTATATTTTAAGAAAAACTTTTCTGACTGTAATTTATTCAGTTAGTATATTTTTCAAAACTACATTTATTTACGGCATTACCAATATATGGCCGTAATTTTCATTTACGTAGTATGAGTTACTTAGAAACTACGGAAGAAATTTCGTATAGCAAAAATGTCTTGATAGCAGTAACAAAAAATTAAAATGTTGCTTCGTAAATAATAGAAAATACTTTGTGGTTTGTTAAATCTCTATTCTCAACTACTAAAATGGAATTTTCTGAGACCAAGATTATATAAATAAATTAATTAAATATGCCTTAAAAAATTAGTTTAAAATATTACATATTTTGTCTGATAATGCATCCAAAAAATATATTTTACGTTCCAAAACGACGTCAGTTTTATTTAAATTTAGCTCAAAACATCTTGTAGATTTGTAAGAATAGTGATTATAATCTATTACAATTTGTATCCTTTTCAAAGCCACATAAACACTTATGAAATACGAGTATATAAATTTCTTTTACTTTAACGAAAATATCGTAGGTTTCACAGCAAGGTTTCACTTATAAAACATATTATAGAAGAGGAAGATTAGTAAGATTGATATCACAGAATGCATTTATGCTGGTATGTAATTGTGCTAAATTAACGTGCTTCCTAAATTAAATTCAATGTTCTAAAAGGGATTATTTTGGCTGCAAGCTTACTATATCTATAGTTTTCTCACTTAAGTATCGGATTTGTTGGATTTAACGATCATTACTTCATAGCTATTACGTTATTAGAGATATTATGTTGGAAAGCCTTTGTTTATCGTGCAGTTAAATTATTTTCGTGAACAATAATAAAAGTGTACAGTTAGATACAAAGTGTATATACTTATATGTACTTTAAGGATTGGATATACATAAATATTCAAACAGTTAGACATATTTACAATTTATCATATAAATGCTGTGACTTTGACAATAATTTTGGACAAAAAAGAACACTATTACAAGATATTACAATGTAATACGAATGTGCAATAAGCAAGTCATTTACTGCTACATAATAGAGTTTGAGATATTCAAGTGAAATAACTAAAAAAAAACGCACATTTTGATGTAAAGAAAATTTTTTTGTTGCCCGTTAAATTTCCAATCAAATGGTGTGACTTATGTTTTCCCGTTTTAATCGTTTATTTTTTGATATATTAGTAATTTAATATATTTCTTTCTTTATACAAATGTGAAATTCAATATGATGGATCATCGATATAAAAATTATGTAAAGTTTATTGAAATAAAATGTATTATGATCTCATTACTCTATACTGTAAGTAGTAAACTACATGTTTGAGCATTGATTTCATGTAATTTAGATGTTTAAATATACTTTGCATTGTACACCCATATTTCATTGATAATATTAACATATGTTGAAATAAAATTTCACGGATATAATAAATAAACATTTTACCCATTATTTTCGAAAATAAAACTATTAATTTCTCAAAAACTAATAAAAAACCGTCTATTTATGTTTTCTTTACCTAAACACAATGGTGTTAGGATTGTGCCTAGTAGCACGTTTATCAAATAACTAAAAGTAAATTCACCTAAGTTTTATTTTAAAACTGTAATATTGAAAATAATTGTAGAGTACTTAATCTGTATTCATGTATGTAATCTACACGATACAAAATTAATCTAATTTAAATTTACATTAAATTAATTTTTTAACGAGTAAATGAGGCTTGTGCCTTAAAACTGCTGATAAAGGGCTAAAGTACACATAGTTAAATCTTAATTGATAACTTATAATTCTGTACAATCCATTGAAATTATAAAAATAAACTTTTGACAAAGTAAAAGCAGACTCCAAACAATACATAAAAAACCTAACAAACGACGTGCTAATACCCCAATGCGAGTAAAAGCTTCTTTAAGAAAGCCTCATAAACTCTTATTTAACCACGAACGTTTCCTTTCCCAGCTTGTCCAAACTTTCTGCATAAACTGATGTCGGGTTTATGAGCGAAGTTAAAACTGAAGAGCATCTGTGTGCTGGGAGCGTTGTTCCACTTGTTGATTCTGCGTTAGTATCACAATGTAAGATCGAGTAATGACAATTTACCCCCTCGTTACTCCTGCCAAGTAACAGCATCACACTTGGTGACACTCGTTCGTCCCACATTCTATTATCTAGCAGAAAATTTTTCACTTATTGTACATGTGTATTGAATTTTAAGATCGTGTAGCAACGTTCTATTTTTCTCGACGATCGTCAAAGTAGCAGTATTTCACTTGCAAATTGTATTCCTTAATCAAATTTTTAACGTAGGCTATATTTATACCACTGTACGTGTATGGGTGGGTGGGTGGGTCAATACCACTGTACGTAATGAATAGCATTTTGTTTGTATTCATTGGTACGATTTCAAACAAAATACATAATGAAATAACAATTTCAAATAAATACCATTTATCTTTCATTTTAAAATGAGGTTGAACGACGTTTTTACTAATTATAGATTATTCCTTTATTTTTAACGGCAGATGCCTAGGCCTACCTGAATTTTGTAATCGATGTTGCTTTAATCATAATACTCATTATTTATCTTTTTGTTTATTAATGTTTTAAATTATCTCTATAAAGTTAATTATCATTATATTAGAAGTTTGAATTTATATAGTTAACGGAATTGTAACGTTTTGGAATTTCAATTGTTAGATTCTTTCCCAGCGCAGTAAGCCAACAAGTAGCAGAGTAGATGTGAACAGTTGTGGTAGTAGCATAAGTCAAGACAGCAAGTAGAAGTTGGATAAACTTCTACTTGCTGTCTTGACTCTATATATAAGTATTTATCATACAAATTATATGTCTTATCATCTTAAGACCGTGTAACATCATTTTCTTACCGTCACACCTCTATGGCAACAACATTGAGTTTTGTAGACCTAATTTCGAAACAAAATTAACTGAAGATTGAGCTTACAATGAAGTGTTACTTAAAATGAAGTGTGTGCTTATAATGAAGTGTTACTTACAATGAAGTGTTACTTACAATGAAGTGTGTACTTACAATGAAGTGTTACTTACAATGAAGTGTTACTTACAATGAAGTGTTACTTACAATGAAGCGTGTGCTTATAATGAAGTGTTACTTACAATGAAGTGTGTACTTACAATGAAGTGTTACTTACAATGAAGTGTTACTTACAATGAAGTGTTACTTACAATGAAGTGTTACTTACAATGAAGTGTTACTTACAATGAAGTGTTACTTACAATGAAGTGTGTACTTACAATGAAGTGTTACTTACAATGAAGTGTTATTTTTACAATGAAGTGTTACTTACAATGAAGCGTGTGCTTATGATGAAGTGTTACTTACAATGAAGTGTGTACTTACAATGAAGTGTGTACTTACAATGAGGTGTTACTTACAATGAAGTGTTACTTACAATGAAGTGTTACTTACAATGAAATATTACTTACAATGAAGTGTGTGCTTATAATGAAGTGTTACTTACAATGAAGTGTTACTTACAATGAAGTGTGTGATTATAATGAAGTGTTACTTAAAATGAAGTGTGTACTTACAATGAAGTGTGTATTTACAATGAAGTGTTACTTACAATGAAGTGTGTACTTACAATGAAGTGTTACTTACAATGAAGTGTTACTTACAATGAAGTGTGTACTTACAATGAAGTGTGTGCGTATAATGAAGTGTTACTTACAATGAAGTGTGTACTTACAATGACGTGTGTACTTACAATGAAGTGTGTACCTAATATAAAAGTATAATTAACTACGTGGAAAAAGAAATTTTTTAAAATATACACTATGGTTTCAGTATGCTTTATATATTAACATGTTTAATGGTATCCTAAATGTTATCGACAAAGTTATAAAATATTGCAGTAAAAATAAAATGACTTTGTGCTAAAAGAATAAATATTTGTACTATCAGAGTGTAAATTCTAAACTCTTATTTATATATATATTTTTTTTTCAAAACTTCACTCTACAGGCCTGTGCGTCAACTTTATTCAATGAGTGACCGACCGTTGGCTCAGTGGGGATTCGAACTTTGGAACTTGCCCTCGGCAATCCGAAGCGTTAGCCACTGAGCCACCACGCCGGCAAAGGCTAAGTGCCTATTATCTATGTTGTATTTTTATTGGTTCGCTTTTAAACACATTTCATAAGCTTATAAGCCTATTGTAATGTTTAACTCTCGATATAACTGAGAATAAAATGTTAACCTCAATTTTATATTTGTATCTCACATACGCACAAGTATTGAGCTAGTTACGATCATCACTTTATCACCCTGTACAGCACATGACTGTTTAGTTACAATTTCACGTTATTTATTTAGTAGGCCTAGTTACTATTTTTCTTTTTAAGAATAGAATAATATTATTTAAAGATCTAGGTTTATTATGTCTAAAGTAAAATGTCCAATGACGTTCTGTGTACTACAGACTAAAGATTAAAACATCTTGTAGCTCACAGTAAAAATAACTTGTACACTTGCTTAAGTTTCCAGGACAGCCGTTCATCAAAATTCTGGCTGTTCAACTCTTGGCAGGAGTCCACCCCAATTCGCCACCCCTCTCTCTATCATGTTGCCTATGTCGTCACGGGTGCAACAATTCTTACACTCTCTAATTAAATGTTAATGGTGTTGAATGTAAAGGTTAAAACAAAGTAGACTATAATCTGATAAGAGTTTATATCTTAAAAGTATTATTTTAGGAAGCACAATAGCATTTTCATAATACTAATAAAAAAATAACTAAAAGTAGATACAATTTTAAAACTTACTATACAACCAAAAACATAGTGATGTAAATAACTTATGAAATTATTTGTTTGCCGAGGCAAGGATTGTAATTATACGTTTCAATATTTCAGACAGATACGTAATAATAAAAATACGTTTTAATATTTTTTTATTTGAACTCATCATCAAGTAAAAAAATCCAGAACAAATTAGAGCTTCACTTGTAATACTTATATTTTTCTTAGTGTTTTATTATGAGTAGATATTGCTGTTTTAATTTTGTATCAATGTCGATTAGCATTTAATGAGCCCTTTCCCCGTTATAGGCCTAAATGAGATTGCCATGTGTATTTGTAGAACATTTTATGCAAATAGTGTAAATTATTTTCACTCAGTAAATAAAAAATAAATAATACAACAGTGTTTACTTGCCATAATAGTAAAACCATACATTTATTGTAGAACAAAGTTACTACATTAATTCAAGAACAATAAATATTTTTATCGTTCCTGAAAATGTTTACTTCCTATCACTACAAGAGTGGAGCGTCTTAGATGTCCCCCCACCCACCATTCCGAGGGGCGGTAGCCACGCACCTTGGGGTGACAGACAGGCAAGTGTCAACGAGGACACATGCCTCCATATCCTGTCGGCGACATCAAAGAAACGCATAAATTCATGTCTAATTTCTCTCGCTTGGTCCGAATAATCTTCTTCTCAAAGGGAACACCCTCGTGTAATAATTTGACGTTATTAGACTCGTAAATTTAATTTTCTAGCTTCACGATTATTAATCTGTTTGGTGTTTTAGGCACTCTTCTGGATCGGCTTCAGAGGGGTTTCTTCGACATCCTGTGGTAAAAGTGAAACAGATCACACAAACTATATTTTTATTGGAGAAGGGAACAAAGAAATTTATTTATTATGGATATAAGCAGTTTAGTATCATTTTAAAACATATTTTGAATATGAAAATTGAAAAGTAATCTCTAACTGGAAATTATTTAAAATACTACAGTGGGAACAAGTTGTTAAGAAATTATTGTATGTTCTTAGTTTGACTCTATATGAATTTCCTGCTGCAAAAACATAATACAGTAACTGAATAATTCCTTTTACCATGTACGAGATAAAATATTAATAATAAACACTAGAAGAAGTAAAATAAAACAACATTATTAATTTAATTAGAATTGAAATGTAAAAATTTGGGTATTTTAACTATATTACCCTGCGTAAAGTCATTATAAGGAATTATAAAGAAAGTAGGTCTAATGTAGAGAAATAATCTTTTATATTGATTTCACTGTAGGCGTGGTTGGGTTTCAAATTTTTGAAACCAGCTTAACTGCGTAAGCTTCACCGTTCAGAGTATGATTCAGAAAGTAACTAAATGACACGAACATGGTTTCCTGCCAGTGCTGTTCACTTAGCAGCGTGCTAGTCTGGGAACTGCTCTTCTTGCAACGCGATTGAGTCGTGTTCCGCCTGCTTTCCTCGGTCCTGGACTGATGTCCTTCGGCACGCGATGTCCTTTTAGTCTTCCACCGTGACAATTCGTGACAATGTTCAAAAGTATTTGCACTACGTAACTTTAGCTGACAAAATCCAGTTCATTTTGTTCTCGTAGTAAGATTAAAATTTGACTCGAGAAAAGCACTTACCATTTCTTAAACAGGTTTAAAAAGGCTCTGTCTGATTAGTTTATATTTTGAAAAGTTCTTAAGGGAACTATACTCAGTTGACTTATAGGGTTTGAAAGAACCATTTAGTTTCAAGGCATTTTGGAAGTGAATATGAAAAGTAAAGGTAAGTACTCAATGAAGAAAGTTTCTTTGTAACTATATTTGTTCGCAGTACAAGTGAACGTCATACAACAAAAATGTATTACAATTTGAGAACAAAATGTTCAAATATTACGGTGATCGGGTACGGTAAGCCACGTTTACCTTCCTCAGACCAGAGGGATTCACGAAAGAAAACGATCACCATAATATTTTAACATTTTTTATTATTAATTGTATTACTTATATTGTATAATTACTTATATTGTAATTAATTTGTATTGTATTTCGTTCACTTGTATTGTATTTCTACCAACATGAACTAAACTATTTAACACACTATGCAAGCTAATTTTACCATCCATTTCGTTCAGGATGGTCAGTTGGCGTTAGAGGTCCGGCAGGTACGTTTCCAACAGGACTCCAAATGAGTAGGCTGAGATACTGAGATGGGACGAGGGCGACAAGATAACAATCAATATTTTTAGGTTATCCCTCTTTTACATATTAAAAAATATAAAGGATATTTTAATATTTATCCTTAATAATATTAAAAGGTAAACTTTATTCTCTCACGTTTGAAAATAAAAAAGAAATTTAATTTAAGAATTGTAAAATGCCTTAAATTTGCAAAAAGTGGATAGTTTATTTAAAAATTTACGAAAATCTGTACATAGCCTTGGTAAGAAATTTTAGTTAAAAAAAAAAGTATAAGCCTAGGAGGTGTGATGTGTTGATGAATTAAGAATTAATTTTCCAACTTGAGTACAGCCTTTATAATAAACCTCCACTCATGTAATAAATTATATTAATACGTACATCATTATACAAGACATATCAAACTGAAAATAAATCAATAATGATAGTTAAAAATAATCATGTAATATCAGATGGGTTCATAAATGGTAATTGAATTAGAGCAAAAATATACAGGCCGGAAAATAAATAAATATTCTTTATATGTTTATAAACGTCATTAAAATTTTACTGAATAAGGCAAACGAGTTAATTTAAACGTTTCTCCGATACATTTAATTTAAGTAAATCATTGATATAAAATTATGTAATGTGCTATTAAGTAATGAACGAATATCTAAAAAAATATTAGATAACGTGTGTTTGTAAATGTCAACCAAAAGTAGTACATAATGACGCAAATAGCCACGATCCAAGTAGTATATAATGACGCAAATAGCCACGATCCAAGTCGTTTTGTTTTTCCCAAAGAACAAATCTGGTACGTAGTAGATGGGAAATATTTCACTACACTCTACCTAACCTCACTGCTTATATTTTAAGTAATCTAACCTCAATAGTTTTGTAAGTACCATAAACAGTTTGTATAATTCAAAGAATATGAAAACTCATTGTTTAACAACTTAGATAATAATCTAATGGTCGATTAATCTTCAGTGTAAATTAATCTGGATTAAAAGTAAAAAATAAAATAGAAGTATTAAAACAATAATTAGATTATATATAAAATGAATCTAAAGCTAATGCAACAGATGATTGTTACAAAATAACCCAAAAATAAATTCTTTATTATTTTTTTTTTTTTACAAGGGCAAACTGATTTATCACTGAATTATGAAATTGTTACCTTTAAATATTGTACATTTTGTTTTTGTGACTATTTATAGGTGTTTATGTCCTCGAGATATGTACTACTTACATTACAGCTGTTTCTACAAATTTAGATAACGGTAATTATTTACGATGTATATTTTTCCAAATTATTCCATAACTATTGAATTTGGAATTGATTAAAAAAATTGTTTGGCTTAAGTTGTAATATAAGGATTTATTTTTGCTATGTTTAAGCTATAATCAAGGGTTTAAGTTAATGTTTGCTATGCTAAGTTTAAGTTGTTGCTATGCTCAACGATAATAAAAAATAATAAAATCAAAAATAATAAAAATTTAGAAATAATATGCGTATCCATATCACAGGTGAAGACAAGAAATTAGTCATAATATTACGGTGTGTATGTTTTCCGTACTGGATTAACTATTCATTTGATTCTTTAAATGGACTTTAATTATTAAAAAGTAATAACAATTTTCATTTTACTCGTATATAAATTAAATCAAGAGTTACTTTACGCTATTTCCACCCCATTTGCAACTCCCCTTTACAGGAGTTTTCTTCACTTTGAAACTTAGAGACACGTGGCAATGGGGGGGTCCGACTGCTACTTTACATGTCATAAACTTTTTAAATATTTAAGCTACAGTATCAAGTTGATGTCAAGTAATAACTATAAAAATAGTGTTTTAGCAGGGTTTTTTACAGTTAGACTAATAATAATTGTTGTAAAAGATTAGTCAGTATTATTTGTGATTTCTAATTTTAAAGTTTTTTATAAATGGTAAATAGTTTTACATTTTAATTTTTTTAATTTTATATATTTATCATATTTAATTTATTTAAATAACTTATATATTTGATACACAATGATAATCAATTCCAGCTTGTATAATGGGTAGGTCTATGCCACTGTATGTGTATGGGCAAGTGGGTGGGCCTTTACACAGTACGTGTTAAGGTGGATTTGACACTTAAAACATTCATTTTTTAAAGTTAAAAATAAGACGTTGTTTATCAGCATTTGCTGTAAAGCTATGAAAGCTAAACAGATTTTTTTGTTTCTTTTTTGCCTGAAATCCATTGGAGAGATACGTTAAAATGTAATTTTATAGTATTTTTTTGAAAGTATATTATAGCTTATATTTCAATTGTATTGCTATTTACGTCTCACGACTTTACACCCCTTAGTAGAATCAATTCATAGTGTATTTTGTTTCATTTTATTTGCTAACACAAGAGGAGTTAAAGGATTGTAAAATTCGTAACGTCGCATACATCCACTTCGGTTACCATTAGTAGAAATATCTACCAACCATTTATATTTAAAATTACCAATTTTAAATATCAATGGTTCATGAAGTATACTTAAATATCACACATGAAGTATATACTTCTGAGGAGATTAAGTTGACAGTTGACTAGTGGAAAGCTAACAACTAAGTTTAAAATAACTTATACGTCTGAAAATAATGGCATCTTTTTCCTTTTGACGATGCTTGAATAGTCGTCAAGAAACACTCCAACCCCTTATAATTGAATTGAAATTGAAAAAAAATAAATTAATTTAATATTCTAATAGATTCAAGTGATATTTATTAAAGTTAGGTTCTGGTGTCTGAATTTAAAATAGACATTCTAATATTTCCAATCCCGCAGTATATTTCAATACACTTTATGACCTAATTTATCCACATATTTCCTAAGGCGCGGCAGTTTAGACAAATGATCACTTAAGAACCATTGCTGTACTTAGGCTATGTAAAAAAATCATGACTTTTTGTTTTTTGCTACTGTTTTGCAAAGTTTCTCAAAAAGATAATATTTTATTAATAAGGATATACGTTATAAACTTTTTACAATAATTTTTTTATACAACATTAAAAATTCCGGAAAATAGTTATTTTTTCTAAGTAATTCAACCCGAATGGAACTCAGGATTACACACATGCCATCTTGTCTTGGGGGGGGGGGGGTTGGTCGAGTCAAGAGGGAGGCTGAGTCTTAGAGATAAACGCTCTCAGTCTTAAGACAAATCCCTGCTCAGGTTTAATTCGACGTGAGTAACGCGCTCCAGCTTCCGACAGGAAGTGACGTCAGAACAACACACCCACCTGGGCCTCACTCCCTGACAGCTTACTTCGGAATCCCTAATCCACACAGAAGTATACTTGCCGTATTGTGTCGGAATGTCTACCTCTGCTGGAAATCCCTGACTTCCACTCTGGAAAAACTGCCGGGAAAGTTACGAGACCTTTGTAAACATTATTAAATTTTTATCATTCCATGTCAGTGCAACTAGTAATTTAATAATATATGAATTTATTCATGGATTGTTATTTGGATTTATTATATATTTGGATTTTTAATACGATAGATTAGATTTACAACGCCTCATGTGTTGTAAATCTAAACAAACACAACGTTTCGACTGATATAATGAACTACCGTCGTTCTCAGGTGTAACTCATTACCTTATCTAATATTTCAATCGAAAACTAGTTATCTCAGGGTGAATAAGACAATATCAGTATAAAAAACATTAAACAACTACATACTTATAAGCTAAGACTGACTTGCTTTACTACAATTTATTATAAATACAAACAACAAAATCATAAATTTCAATCAATGTACAAAAAATAATGAATAAATTAATAAAAAGAGTGAATCAAACCATATCAGGATTAATAAATTAAACAACTACGTATAGACTAATATTGAATCTGTGTTAAATTGGCGTGCTTTTTTACAAATGACTAAATACAAACTATAAAACTATGGTGTTAACTGTCTAAAAAAATTCAAAGGAAAACTATTTTTTTGAACTTACAATATAATTTAGACTATACAATGATTATTTTCTAAAAGCTATTTTTATTAGAAAACTACTTCATTTTAAAGCAAGTCTTCATCAATAAATATCTATCACCATTGTGAAAAAAAAATAAAGCAAAAACTCTACTTATCCGACAGAATACATGCTATACGGTAGACAAAGATTGCTAGAAACGTTATTATTTGAAGAAACCCTACACAACGTTTTGACTTCGTACGACCCAACCCCTTTTCAAGTATAAAATCTAAATTACATGTGTACAAACCTATGATATAACTTAATCTACGCTGGAGGATCTGATAGAGATAAACTGATATCAAATGTTAGTTTATATTGAATTTAGATTTAATACTTGAAAAGGTTTGGGTTGAACCAAGTTGAAACGCCGTGTTGGGTTTATTAATGAAATTATGCAAAATGTCCCACAATCCCTTTGATATACGCCATAATTATATATATAAAATAAAATTATAAAGATTATATTCTGCCACAAGGTGGGTTAGTGGGGGGAGGGGGGCAGAATCCACAAACCACTTCACTCACGAATAAAAAAATGGAATTTTAAACGTCATGATGTGAAGATACGTAATTTTTTTACAACAAAAATTGAGAACCCCTAAACTTGTTCCTAAATATAAGTGTAACAACGATTCATTATTTTCTTATAAATTTTACAAAATCAAATGCCTATGATCTTAAATAATTAAAGTAAATACTAAGAATATACAAGACATCGTTAGAGAACATTTCTCACAAAGAGTGGCAGCCAAAAAACGCCCAACAATCAGATCACTTCAGCCCTCTTATTCTGGAGCTACTTATTCCTTGATCCAAACTATGTTTTCAAGTAGACCCCTATTTGGAATTCCACCCTTGTGCCACATATTGTGACCAAATCCGTCCCATCACCCCTTCTTGTAAACTTCGCCCTCATGTAACTTTACACCACGCCTGGTTTGATTCTCGACGCGTCTCCTCTCGCAGTTTTAAGGACTGATCGAGTTAAGCCGAGCCTTCTCAACGGAGTTTCCTTCACTCAAGAAAGTGTTTAAATAGGATTACTTCTGCCTTTGATTGTCTTCTAAAAGTTAAGGAGGTTTAAAATTGAATTGGGATTATCTTGTTTGTATTTCTTGAATTTTGGCAGAGGACTTTAAAAGAGGCGTACGTAGTGAATTTTAAAAGGTAACTTATAGAGTATCTATAAATAAAATAATATTTAGGTTTGTTACTTTGATTAAAAATAACACATTGCTACTGGGGATTATTTTTTTTTGTTTAATCATCTAAAGTTCGAAGGAAACTAGTTTTAGAATTAACAATATAATTAAGACAAAACAAAAATTATTTTCCAAAAGCTCTTTATAATGGAAAAATATATAGTTTTAAATTAAATACTCTTCAAAATTACAATTGATAAATTATATAATTGGACAAGCCTTTCTTTATCTTGGATTGAAAAAGACTTCATGGAATAAAACATGTTTGTAATGCCCTTTGAAAAGAATTTATTTTTAAATCATGAAAAAACAAGAATAATTTCTTGATTAACATATTTAGTTTATCTTATGTTTTTTAATGATTACATACAAAATTTATACATTACACTATCGTATAGTTTATTATTTTTGACCATGCATAAAAAAATAGTTTTTTTAGCTATAATGTATATTAATTGTATAACCCATATTGTTGAGGCTGGTGCTATAATACATTTGGTTCTTGTGAAAATTTAAAAAATACTATACAAAATTAATCTATAAATCAAAATGTTGCAACTATACTCATTATATAATATAACTTCCACACATTTTTTGGAAGTTGAATGTCAAATGATTTTGTAACTTATTTGAGAATTATCTAATTCCACATTTAGCTCTCATATAAGGTCACATTTTTTACACTATTACTCCTCTCGAAAGTGTTTAGCACATAGCTAATGACATAAATCAGATGAGTTAGGTCAAACATTTTAGTTCGTGTTATCCCACATAAGCGCTCTAAGAGCATTCCCAATTCCATATAACAAACATGTTATTCCATTTGCATTTGTTTTATTGTTTTTCCACTTGACAACTCTAGAAACAAAGTGTACATCGTGAATGATAAGTTAGGTTTTGAGTTCTTAACTGTATTAAACAAAATTTAATTTGAAATAAATATAAATTCCATTTAAATTGTAATCTGAAACAAACGATGTAATCGAAAGACGTACATTTATACTGAATCAATTGAGTCAAAGTTAAGTAAATAGCACACTATATAAGTTGAGTATATTTTGATACTGTTATTTGCTATCGAAATATATTAAAAACAACGTTTTAAGGTAAACACTTATAAGCTTTCACAAAAATAAAGAAAATGTAACTTTAAATTGATATTTTAAAGAATAAGATTAAAAATAATGGAAATGTCACAACTAAGAAGCCTAATTATGTTTCATTTCTATTAATACGTAAAAAAAAGAAGCGACGTTAATGACACCCACTACAGAATAACTGATTACATAATTAATTACGTAATTAATTCTTAACACTATTTCTAAATAGGCCTAAAAATATTACCGAATCAACATTGGAAGCATAGTTAATATCACATAACTGATAAGTTAATTTACGTTATGTTGCTGTAAAACGTATAGAAACATTGGAAGCATAGTTAATATCACATAACTGATAAGTTAATTTACGTTATGTTGCTGTAACACGTATAGAAACATTGGTAGCAACGTTAATGTCACTTAACTGATAAGTCAATTTACGTTATGTTGCTGTAAAACGTATAGAAACATTGGAAGCAACGTTAGTGTCACAAAACTGATAAGTCAATTTACGTTTTGTTGCTGTTACACTTATAGAAACATTGGCAGCAACGATAATTACCCTTAACTGATAAGTTAATTTACGTTATGTTGCTGTAAAACGTATAGAAACATTGGAAGCAACGTTAGTGTCACATAACTGATGAGTCAATTTACGTTATGTTGCTGTTACACGTATAGAAACTTTGGAAGCAACATTAATGTCATATAACTGATTAGTCAAGTTAAGTTATATTGTTGTTACACATATAGAAACATTGAAGCAACGTTAATGTCACTTAACTGATTAGTCAAGTTAAGTTATATTGTTGTTACACATATAGAAACATTGAAGCAACGTTAATGTCACTTAACTGATTAGTCAAGTTAAGTTATATTGTTGTTACACATATAGAAATATTGGAAGCAACGTTAATGTCACTTAACTGATAAGTCAAGTTAAGTTATGTTGCTGTTACACTTATAGAAATATTGGAAGCAACGTTAATGTCACTTAACTGATAAGTCAATTTACGTTATGTTGCTGTAACACGTATAGAAACATTGGTAGCAACGTTAATGTCACTTAACTGATAAGTCAATTTACGTTATGTTGCTGTAACACGTATAGAAACATTAGTAGCAACGTTAATGTCACTTAACTGATAAGTCAATTTACGTTATGTTGCTGTAACACGTATAGAAACATTGGTAGCAACGTTAATGTCACTTAACTGATAAGTCAATTTACGTTATGTTGCTGTAACACGTATAGAAACATTGGTAGCAACGTTAATGTCACTTAACTGATAAGTCAATTTACGTTATGTTGCTGTAACACGTATAGAAACATTGGTAGCAACGTTAATGTCACTTAACTGATAAGTCAATTTACGTTATGTTGCTGTAACACGTATAGAAACATTGGTAGCAACGTTAATGTCACTTAACTGATAAGTCAATTTACGTTATGTTGCTGTTACACTTACAGAAACATTGGGTCACATAACTGATAAGTCAATTTACGTTATATTGCTGTTACACGTAAAGAAACATTGGAAGCAACGATAAGGTCACTTATCTGATAAGTCAATTTACGTTATGTTGCTGTTACACTTATAGAAACATTGGAAGTAACGATAATGTCACTTATCTGATAAGTCAATTTACGTTATGTTGCTGTTACACGTAAAGAAACATTGGAAGCAACGATAAGGTCACTTATCTGATAAGTCAATTTACGTTATGTTGCTGTTACACGTAAAGAAACATTGGAAGCAACGATAATGTCACTTAATTGATAAGACAATTTACGTTATGTTGCTGTTACACGTAAAGAAACATTGGAAGCAACGATAAGGTCACTTATCTGATAAGTCAATTTACGTTATGTTGCTGTTACACGTAAAGAAACATTGGAAGCAACGTTAATGTCACTTAACTGATAAGTCAATTTACGTTATGTTGCTGTGACACGTATAGAAACATTGGTAGCAACGTTAATGTCACTTATATGATAAGTCAATTTACGTTATGTTGCTGTAACACGTATAGAAACATTGGTAGCAACGTTAATGTCACTTAACTGATAAGTCAATTTACGTTATGTTGCTGTAACACGTATAGAAACATTGGTAGCAACGTTAATGTCACTTAACTGATAAGTCAATTTACGTTATGTTGCTGTAACACGTATTGAAACATTGGTAGTAACGTTAATGTCACTTAACTGATAAGTCAATTTACGTTATGTTGCCGTAACACGTATAGAAACATTGGTAGCAACGTTAATATCACATAACTGTTAAGTCAATTTACGTTATGTTGCTGTAACACGTATAGAAACATTGGTAGCAACGTTAATGTCACTTAACTGATAAGTCAATTTACGTTATGTTGCTGTAACACGTATAGAAACATTAGTAGCAACGTTAATGTCACTTAACTGATAAGTCAATTTACGTTATGTTGCTGTTACACTTACAGAAACATTGGGTCACATAACCGATAAGTCAATTTACGTTATATTGCTGTTACACGTAAAGAAACATTGGAAGCAACGATAAGGTCACTTATCTGATAAGTCAATTTACGTTATATTGCTGTTACACGTAAAGAAACATTGGAAGCAACGATAAGGTCACTTATCTGATAAGTCAATTTACGTTATATTGCTGTTACACGTAAAGAAACATTGGAAGCAACGATAAGGTCACTTATCTGATAAGTCAATTTACGTTATGTTGCTGTTACACGTAAAGAAACATTGGAAGCAACGTTAAGGTCACTTATCTGATAAGTCAATTTACGTTATGTTGCTGTTACACGTAAAGAAACATTGGAAGCAACGATAATGTCACTTAATTGATAAGTCAATTTACGTTATGTTGCTGTTACACGTAAAGAAACATTGGAAGCAACGATAATGTCACATAACTGATAAAACAATCAGAATCAATAATTAAAATATATATATATATATATATATATATATATATATATATATATATATGAGTTAAAAAGTTTGTAAATAATCACTTTTATGTGTATTCTTATTCTCAATGACTGCAATCGTAATTGAGTAAATATAACACCTAAGCAATCTCATATTTCGTTATTGTCACTCGGTAAAACACATATAATATCACACAAACTGTACCAGGTCATGTTTTATCTTATTAATTTTCCCCAAACAAGAACAGTTGACATTTAAGCAATCCACAATATAATTTTATACTCCTGGAATATTCAATATTGAGGTAGGACACGGCTTTGCTAACTTTTATCTTCCAATACCACTTAAATTAACAGCGACATAAATTGGTGAAATTAACTTCTTCCCAGATCTACTGTTGGGCCAGGTCACGTACAGCTTTATCTTCCATAACCAAGCGATTGAAAAGTAAGTTTGTAAGATTATATGAACATTTGGTAATTATAAGACTGCTTACAGCACGCTTAATAGAACGTTGAGATGATTTTTACTGTTTTTTTTGCGTTATATTAAGCTTCAACATTTTAATTTTAGTATTTTATCTAGTATTATCCGTGACCAAAGAATATATTGGTCTGTCCATTAAAATAATATGTATTTGGAATCTTACTAAGCTGATAATTTTTTTATCATTTATTCAAAATCTATGTTTATAATGAGGTCTACGAGCCCAGAAGAACAAGAAAATAAAATCTACGCGTGAAAAAGTAAAATAATTCTACGAGCCCAACTTTTTAAAATTAAAGTGAATATGGATGATTAATAAGTTCATGTTTTATATAAAAAATCCCAAAACTTACCATCATGAAGTTGTAAAAACTAAAATATTAAAAAACTTGTGATTTTTAGGATTTTCTTACATATAGATTATTATTAATGTATATTTTATTATTATGTTTAATATTTCATATTGTTAGAATTGAAGGCTAAACTAATAACTACACGAGCATGTAACTAAAAAAGAATATAAAAAATTAAGGTCAACTCAGTATCTGATATTTCTTTGAACGATCTAACAAAATAAATCTCCCACGTATTTCATCGTCCTGGTGTTAACGCGATTTGTTCGTATATTAAGTAATGTAATATTATTCATTTGTGTTCTCGTATCTTCATTCAATTTTACACCTATTTTTGAATGAAAATGCCATAGAAAAACATATAACCAAGTAGTGAAATGTAGACTGGCTGCTGTAAATATGGAGGTAATATTAATTTATATTATTTAAAATCATAATTCACATGTTCAAGTTTTAGTAACAGCCTAAATATAAATGGTTTGGTTTTAGTTTTTAACTTTACTTCCAAGTTTACACTTCCAGTAGTTAGTCCAGAATTTGGCATTGTGGTGGAGAAGTGCCCCTTGTTTATTGTTGACACATTAGCATGGCGGCAACTCCATGCTTACAACTGTTATGGCAGTCTGTTTACGCCTTTGCATAAGCTTCCTTTGAATAACAGATTCGCCTTTGTTTATCTTCAGAATGTTCTTGCCACTTGCAACAGCAGGAATTTGCGTGTGCTACTCAAAAACCTTGATATCATCAATGTACTTTAAATGCTTTTTTTATAGTATCTTTCACAAGAGTACTGTTTTAATCTAAACAGGATTAATGCAATACTAGGAGACCTCTATCTACAAAACAATAATTTTACATTCAACGACTCACTCACCTGACGACAAGACAGAGGGAATGCTGGCGCTACCTGTGAAAACCAAATATGAACTAATTTCATCGAACAGATAACACGGGTCACGGGGCCCGTATATCTTCTTGTTTCCACCATAGTCAATGGTGCCACAAAATATACAAGACATCAGCAGACGCATCTTATGCGTAAATGTGAGGAAGAAGCGAGGTTTTTGACTAACCAAAGAACCCAGGCACACTATCATTACTTCATCAACACTTGTTAGAAAGGAGTGAGAGAGGCTCCACATCAGTGCTCTAGTCCACAAACCGTTAACTAGCATCGTTTCTTCAGTATATAAACTGACCGCAGGCCCGACCGCAAGGTGCCAAGTGTGGATGTGGGCGCGTCGATGTAAACGGCCTAAGGACGCTCGAGAATGTAAACCGCCCATCGTCCTGCTTGTTTAGGTAGCTTCCGATACCTCTGTTTGTGGCCAGCTAACCAATATGACCGCAGACTCCAGTAGCTAGTTCTTCGACAGGTGCATCGACCCGCACCCACAGGCTTGTTTGGAATGGAACATGTCCACTAGTACCTAGAAGGACTTTAAACTCTTAAATGGTGTTTGGTAATTGAAAATACATTTCATCAGATATACATCAAGTTTTGGACAATAACTAGTTTATAATTGTTCTCTTTTTTCTTGGTATAGGCAAATATATTTCAAATAACTGTGATGATTGTACTCAAACAGTCTTTGTTTCTGAATAAGGCTGTTTAATCCTTAGAACAGGCCGTCAGCGCAAGATTCAGGGCAACTAAGAGACCTACAGAGATTATCGTGGAATTAAAACCACGTAATGTTGGTATAACTTTTAGTTACTTCACAAGTCTGTTGTGTAGTACTCTTCATGGGCTACTTCAAAACCCTAAGCTATCATCAAAATGGACATCCTGGCTTTCTCTATTAGGGCTAATATCGATGGTAAGCATTGAAGTGCTGTATCGTTATTAGGAGGACTGTTAACAGAATCTATCACATGAATATCTACAATTGGCCGCTAAGTAGTCGGGTTATAACACTACTCACAGTCTCGCTTATCTATGTTTTATATAAAATATCTAATGTTAGTTTCTTTATATCCGTTAAACTATGTAGATTTGGAAAAATGTTTTCTAAAGTATGGCAACATTATTAGCTCTTATCATTTCGGATAGAAACTGGGTTCATCCATTATAGTTAGTCAATTATACTTAAGATGAAGTAGACTAATATATATACTACGATTCATCTATCGACAGGTGAAATAAAATGATCGGATCTACACTTTCAAATTCAACAAACTCCTCAATTTTTGACACATTTTCCCAAATAACTATCGAAAAATAATCGTTTGTAAATAAAAACTATATACAACACATTTGAATCTGTATGGCACATTGTTTTGAGGCAAGAAGTATAGCCACCTCCACATTAAATAACTGTCCACACCTCACTTTAATAAAACAAAACATTTATCCCATGGGGGCGTTATTAAAAAAACCTCCCTCCCTTAATATTAGCTTAGATGCAAACTTTGAACATGTAAGTCATACGAATTTTAATTGGGTTTGACTACTTCTATAGTAAACATAAAAAATAGATTCAGCTGTAAAATGTCAGTCCATTGGCCTCGCAAAAGACCTAAAAACTCATTAGGTATCAGATAATCAAAACGTGTTACCCATTTTTCTTTTAAATTGAACAAATACGTAATTGGTATGATTTACAACTCGTTTTCCAAAATGTTAGTTAAATTTTCAGTCGTTCCTTTAAACTGGTACTAATAAAAAATTCTGTTTCAAACCTCATAAATAACCTTTTATTCGTTTAAAACAACCTTGATAGATGTTGCACTCAATATTTGTTTTACTATAATAATTGACTTATAATATTGTGTTAAGCTTTCACCAAACAAGTGTTGTTCTGTCCATTAAGAATAACAAAATATTATTTCTGCAAGTTTTGTTTAACAATGATGTAATGTAAAGTACAATACATTATTGTCATATTGTTACTGAGTGTGCAGTTGCCTGGCGATAGACAAATAGGTCAACAATGACGTGTGAACTTACATATAAAGCCACAGTAGGTGGGGCCTGTGTGTTAGGTTGTGTAAACGATAATAAACTTGTAGACAAGATCACGCGCGCATATCGCTCACACACCCATCTTGTCGCAGCCATGTTGGGAAATGTAGGGAGTCGGCCGGTTACATACCTCGGAGCTGTAATAGTAATCACATAATAACATGTTAATGTAACAGTTACCACTAATTCAATTGTTGATACTTGCTCCGGTAGTTCTTGCAGAACGGGTTTGAGCGGTCATTAAGCGGCCTTGTAAATCCGGGTTAATGTTCATCTACATTTTTTTTAAAGATAATTCAATGCAAATTCACTCTTCATTGAATATAAGCGTAAAAATAATTGGCTTTAAAGAGTAATATTTCAGTAGTTATCCCATCAGGTCGTAATTTTATTCAATTGGCTGTTAAACATGGTAATCTATTAAAACATGCACCGACAGAAAATTAGTACTTTGTGTGAATATAAATTGAGCTCTACTAATTTGTTATGAAAAGCAAAACAGTCTGTACAATTTATGATAAGTTTTGTTACTTTCACAAGTTAGATGTAAGTATGGTCTTATGTTAAATATCAGCAACTGAGAAGGTAGCAGTTTCCAAAACTGCCAAGGTAAGTCGACAGCCCTAATGTAGACATACAAGCCAAATAACACATACAACCAATGTTTTTACGTGTTCGTTGGTACAAGCTTACCGTCAGCATACTATTTTATTTTGACTGTGTGATTCGTGCTTATTATTGTATTGCATTTTAGTGAAGGCTGTTTGATTATTAAAGGTCCAATCTAGTATACTTTCCCAGTAGTAGTTCCCAAAAAAGGAAGAATACTGTAAAATTTAACAAACCCTCTCAAAACTTGATAAAGTGACATTTTATTAATTTTAAATCAGCACTGCTGTTAAATATATGCGGAGTTTCCTCCGTGTGATTTGGCAGTTAAAACATGACAACTTATATGAAAATATGTAATAAAATGAAAACAAAATGCAATCATATACTGTTTGTATTAAGTTAGAATTAATAATAATATCTTTATTGCATTGTGACAATGTAACATGGTGGGGGTTAACTTTTAACAACATGTTTTTCTGGGTTATTATTTTACTTGACTTGCTGTAGAGGAAACAGTAGGCCTAGTATACTTAATTTAAGACAGAGAGTATAAAAATACTAAGCCATTTAAATAATGTTTTCATCGTAACATGACACTCTCCATAATTATTGAACCATCACGTGACCTTCATATGCTGAACTCAAAATATATATAATAATAAAGTGAAGCAAGGGGGTGCTTAAAAATAAAAATAGTTAATGTTCAAACCATATGTTAAACTACTTCCTTTTATTTATTTTAAAACTTTCCAAACAGTCGTATATCAAAGGCATGGTAATTAAGTTTATAGAAAATATAATTTGATTGTTTCAGTTAATAATCATTCTCTTATCCAAATTGGCAACTATAAGCAGATCCTTTTTTTATGTAACTGACAAAATGGAAAATTATTACATAAACGAGTAGCATGCATTTTTTAAAACTATTTTGATAAATTTATACTTTCTTTGTTGAATAAAGTACATTAAGCTTACTGTTATCCACAACAAGCCATGTAAACTAAGCCCCCAGGAAAACACTTTATTCAAAGTTTACCATCGCCGTTGTGTAAGAGAACGATCCCTTCTTGGCTTTATGGGGCGGAAAATAAATGTGATTAAAATCCAGATCAGCTGTTTGCTCAGCTGACTACAACAATGGCTATTATTAAAAGATGTTAAAGCTACCACGGAAGAGCAGAATTAGTTTACACTTGAGTGGCTAGTGCTGTAATGACAAAGCAGGAATGTGGGGTAGTGGGCGGGAAGGGTGGGTAAGTGGGTGGGGAAGTAATAAGCATTAGTCATACGTCTTTGGCCACCCAGTCGTGAAGAATGATTGAATGTACAACGTGTCATTGACCTTTATTTTATGCTTTAAAACTTCATTGAAGTGTAACTTCTTGAGATCCTTTTATGCAGGAATTTCTGAATCCTTTTGAAACTGTTGGACGTTCTTTCTTTAACAGATGTTCTCGGAAATTAAATGTCGTGCTCTTTGACGACTGTTTCTTACGTTTTATTAAAAGAAAACAATATTAAAATTCCATGTTTTTCAGTTGTGAGAAGAATGTCTCTTCAATTATTGATGGAATCGTTAAACGATAGATTTCTTAGATGGCAAACTATTTCTAGTGAAAATATTAATTAACTGCATGTTACCGTATAGAAAATCTATCTCTTCAGTACTATAGAATGCTAATAATAAACGTTTGCCCTCTTCAAAAATGGAAGAATTAATTTATTGTTTAAGCTTTTATCTGTCCAAACTCAAAACCTAAGCTCCTAACCATGGACTGCTAATGGTAATAGTGACACTTTTACTATTATAGTTTACATTATTGAATAGGTAAAAGGGTTTAACCCTACTAGGATTTTGATTTTAATAGTTCGAGTTTTACAATCATGACATGGTATTTTGTTTGCATATTTAATTACTCACATATTTTTTTCAAACTTATTACTAACTCATTTTGTTTATAAAAAAAATAGACAAATTTGTGATGTCAATGCTGAAATAAGCCTTGTGTAACATTTAATTTATTGGTACTAGATTGAAAATTAATAAAATTTAATTACCTTTTTTAGAAATCAAAGACATAAAATAAAATCACCAGTGCTCATATACCACTCAGCTGGTATACCACTCACGTCAATACGTGAACTCAGCTGGTAATTGGAACCTTTATTTTGTGCTTTCACAATCAGAAAAAAGCCTTACCCACTGAGCCACCATGCCTGCAATAACAATGATTATTCGTTATGTTATGATAAGGTACTGTGGGGCGATTGAATTCAACAAATTTTAAACGTTGTACAGTTTTTTTTTAAATTATTACATTCATTTTTCTTCATTATATGCTGTATTGGTGTTATTTGGCTTTCTTATTTTGTTGAGAACAGTTTTATTGTATAAACATATTATTAGAATATTAAAGACTGGAATTACTAAAGTGTTTTATTGTTTTAAATAAACTTTCCATCAATCTTAAAGTAAAATTTGTACCTGTTAGTTTATGATATGCATTTTAAAAGATAATTTTATTGATAAATTTCAACCAACGGTTATAAATATAGTTACTTAATTCAACAAATGAGGCAACACTATTTTTTTTTTTTTTTTTTTAATTATAAACCTGTGTACATTAAAATTTAATAACTGATGCATTTTTTAATGTTCTTATATACCTGATATTTTATTAATTTATAAATTTTTTTGTTATATTTTAAGCTCAGTAAAAGTATAGTTAGTCTATCTTTTTTAAATTGTTGGTCTCTAAATAACCTTCAAAGTCAATCAGTTATTAAAAATAATAAACGAAAGCATTGAATACTAACTACAACTGGAACTTGTTCATTCATGTTGTTTGTATTTCTCAATATTTTTTTACATTAAAACATTTAATAATATCGATAAAGTTAATTCTTATTGTATTAATTTATTGATACAGGCCTAATATCAACTACCTTCATGAACTCAGAGTGCCGATGGCCGAGCAGTCTAAGGAATCAGGACTTTGAATTGAGCTAGAAGTAGCGCAGGCTCCAATCTTGACTGGAGGTTGTCATTTGTAACATTTACCTAGTAATATACTGGTTCTCTCCTTTACAGGGCGTACTATACTGAATAAGTTCCCCGCACAGATCAATATTCTATGAGGAATGGGCAGAGTAGAGTTAAAAAAGAGATCAGCCTCTCTTATAAAATAAATCTATTCTTCCAGAAATAATCGAGGACCAAGGTGAGTATTTTATGTGTCTAACTTTGGTTAAATCAGCCATCTATTACCAAGATCTAAATAAAATAGGATTATTAAACAATATGAATGTGATGAAAAATTATTTATTGTCTTTGAACATTAATGAACAGACTCTGGCAACAGCCACTTCCATCGGAGGGTAGTAGATTGAGAAGTCTTGTGAACTCCACTTATATTCTCTAGTGGCCATCCAATTATTGCATCTACATTAAGACACCCACATACCAGACAGTACATGACGGCCAAACAACTGTTGGGAGGTCCGATACTACGCCTATCCCTCCCAAGAATCAATTGCTTTGTATTCTAATCGCTGCTGACACCACAATGGTGGATTTTTGACAGCATCTTCTCTCCGCTGGCAGCCACCAATCAAACTGTTCCGCAGCGTGGCCCCACTAGTGGAGAAGTTTATTACGCCCTCCTGGCCAAATGACAGTACAATTAGTAAAAGTCAAGTCTGGGACACGCCCTGCCAAATACACTGTTTGTCTTCTCCCGGCTCATTGTTTCTGTCAGAAGTGCTGGACTCTTTGGCAACTGCCCAAGTACGCCTCCAACTGAGAATCCTCTATAGTAATTTGGCTCTCCAAGAAGCCGAAAAGGCATTTTTATTAATGATATTACTGTACGAAAAATATTGTTTTAAAGTATCGTTGTTAATTTAAATGGTCTTCAAAACACTGACTAATTTAAATTCTACCCCCTGAAGAAATAGGGTCAGTCGTTGTCTAGTTAGCCTGTGGTATATGCGGAGGAATGTTAAAAGTTGGCATCCCAACTGAATCTGTATTGTTAGGTGGAAGGGCCATTACCAATATACGTGTGTGTGTGTGTGTGTGTGTGTTAGTAGGACGGTCATGATCACTGATTGCACATGGGTGGATGGGAGAGTCATCAGACTCGCCTAAATCGAGCCAGTCTATCTGCTCCGCATTCCAAAAACACCTAAATTGAGCCAGTGCATTAAAGCTGACCCTCTGACCACACCTGATTCGAGCCAGCTATTCAACCCTTGAAATTGCCGAAGCGAAAATTAAGTATTCCAATATTTCAGTAACACATAATTTTAACTAACTGTATTTAGCAAGTTACCCTATATGTAATGCGTGCGGTATGCGAGTGTTATTTTGGTTAATTCATAGAATTGTCACTACTGTAATTAAGTACACTTACTTCAGCCATACAATAATTTACATTTGTTAACCTAAAGATTATTTTACCCTTATATTAAAATGTTGTTATGTTGTTCTAAGCTGAATTTATATTAAACCATAGACTACAATTTTAACTCAAGAGATATAATTTAAATTAGTATTAAATGTACTATTAGTAATATTAATAAAAACATGCAGTACTCTTTATTATTTTATTTGACACCCAGTGGACTTGGAGTGGATTTATCCACTCCCGTAGTTCGGAAGTCAAGTGAATTCATGATCCAACGAACTTACAAAACATGAATGAATTCGTCTCTGATGCGAAGAGAACTTTGCCTTAATTGTACATCTCTCTCTACTAAAAGCCATACAGAATTCACTTACTGTTATTATTTTATTAAAATATATTTCAGCTTCTAAGGCTGTTTTCCTCCTATTATTCTATAATACAATATCCTACATGACAATAACGGAAACTGTAACTTAAAGCTTAAATCCACTATTGTAGATGTATATAGATATGTTTTTACAAGATCAACTGTACAATTTAGAGGCTAAATATAGACTTGGTTAAAAAAACGACACATTACAATAAAAACATATCTTATAACATTAAAAATACTAACAAATATCAATAACAGAATATTTAAAATAATATAATAATGTAGGCAAAATGTAAAAATAAAGCTATAAACTGGATAAAATAAGGATTACCAAATTATTCTAATTATTTAAATTTGAATTAAATATTTACCATATCGCTTACTTACAAAACGCTTACGCCAATAGTTAAGGGTGTTCGATGGAAAATTATTATTGAATTTTTTGAATAAAATTGTTTTTTTTTTTTTTTACAAGTAATAAGTGTGTTGAGGGAAAAAAACATTTTACGGATATGTGGCTAACTAAAGTGGCTAATTTGGCTTTTCTTGTTTCCTAACTAATTAACAAACCGTGCTATATATTTTATTCAAATTTTGAGAATATAGCGGACAAATGGTTCTATCTAACCTAGAGTAAATTATAACTAATAATAAACATAATATTTTAAGTGTAACCAATTATTATTATGTAACAATGTCTGTAGGAATTTCGAGTTTATAATACATACAATCTTTATTGATAAAGTTTAAAATGCATTAGGGAATTATAGCCGGTTGTGCTCCGGACACGCAGCAAGAGTCCTGTTACTCTCCCATGCCAACAACAAGGAATTCACCTTACTACAAGTGGTGACAGTGGCGGTGAAACGTTGAACTACACTCCATCCAGCGCTGAGCTGAGCCGGTCGGACGAACACCTTAAATCCGATGCAATTCACAAATTTTAACTCACTGATTTCTTTCGTTTCCTCTTGCTCCAACTCTTTTTTAATAAACAACACTTTTTCGCAAGTTTTCCTGTGACTAGTGACAACCATCGATCTATATAATACAACTCTCCTATATAGATCTTTGGTGGTGACTTGACCCTGTCGAGCACTGTTCATTCTGATATATATGTCAGTTTGTGTTTGGATCAGAGTTAAAACTACAAATATATTTGGATGGTTGGAAGGACAGGAACTGTTGAAACATTACACAAATGCTTGCGAAAAGTGTAGAAGTTTTCGCAAGCATTTGTTGCCTGTACTAAGGTAGAATCCTGTTATTTCTGCTTGATTGCACAATTAGCACGCCTGACTGGAGCTAGTGCGATTTGGGTATATGGAAGGGGGAGATTTAAAACCCCCTGAAAATGACATGAGGATTGGCTCTATTTAGGTCTGACAGAGTCATCACCCCTGTACGTGGGTGGGTGGATGCGAGGGTTATAAACACTACTTTTATGAGTGGATGGTATGGTCATCGCCCCTGTACGTTTATGGGTGGATGGAAGGATCATCAACACTGTACTTGATTGAGTGGATGGGATGGTCATCGCCCCTGTACGTGTATGGGTAGACGGTAGGCACCACTGTACGCATATGAGTGGGTGGAAAATGTATTACATGGGTCGGTGGGAAATACATCACCATTTTATTTGTACTAGTGGGTGGGAGTATATCGTACAATAATGTGACTATGTATATACGCCTTAAGATGAGCAAATAACTGTGCCCTATTCAAGGATTTAAGTTCGAAGATTAAATATTCAGAATACTGAAATATAATGGTGAAATGGTAGCTCTGACTGGTTAGATTTAGGCGTACCCCGCTCCTTTTCATTGAGGTTAGCTACTTCCTCACGCTTAGTGTTAACCCATTTTGTAGTCTGGTTAGTTCATAATTTATCACTAAAAACACCAAGTTATTTACGTGGCTTCTGATAAAAAAGTGTATTATTTTATCCATGCATTTCATACAGTATATAACATGCAAGAATGGTGTAATGCAAATTTAAAAATAATCAAAGTCTATGTCGATTGTTCTATTTAAAAAAGACCACACTGATTGCCTAATCGTATATTATAAAAATTATGATAAAAACATTTTTAAGAAATAGATATTTATATTAAAAAATCATCACCTATGCAGAACTTTACGTTTTTATAAAAAGGGAGTACATTTTGAAATCGTTTTGACGTAATGAAGTTAGTGATACAAAATAAAAATACTGCCTAACGTAAACTTCTTCAATGTTTAAATAAGCACATTTATTTAAAAAAGAAGAGCTGTAAATTTGATTCGATGATATATCGTCTGCAGACAGTTATGTATGTTGGAAGCCCACGCCTCCTTCGAGCATGTGTGTGCATGTGCGTGTGTGCACACAACCAACAGAGGGACGGACCCCGTGATTTACAAGAGCTAGATACCATCGCCAATGAGTTATGAGCGCCCAATAAAACCGTCCCCGCAGAGATCCTGTAATTTAGCTGTTGCGGGATTTATCGTGAAATTAGTAAAAACTATTTGCAACAGGTGCCAATAGAGACGTTCGAGTCACGACGTAAAGGCGTGAGAGTGGATCTCACTCACGTACCAACAACGTCATTGATAGTGTGACGTGTAGCTGCTGTGTAACACTTGTCTTCCTATAGTACGGACCACAATATCATGCAAGTACAGGAACCAATTGAGACGTACGAGTCACTCTGTGAGAGTGGATCTCATTCACGCACTAACAACGTCATTGATAGTGTGACGTGTGGCTGCTGTGTAACACTTGTGGTAATATAGTAAGGACCACGATATCATGCAGTATATGTGCCAAAAGAGATATATGATCTAAAGCATGAGTGGATGTTTTGAGAATATTTTTGGGTTTTTTCGTTGACTACATAAAATAACGTAAAAGATACAAAAATAAAAACAAAACAGTCTGAAATTTGTTTGAAAAATGAATATGATCTGTAAGTTGTGGTAATAGATATACGGAACTATTTGCAACAACAATAACTACTTGGCTAAAACACAGGATTGCCAACCTCTGGGGAATATTTTATTGGCCATTCATTTGGCTGAACACTTATCACTATCGTAAATTTGCTGAGGCTATATTTGTTGGCACTTCTCCTGGGATATGTTTTGATGTTAAATGAACTATTATTTAGGATTATCTTTCGCCCCATTAAACAGAACATTGTAAAATAAAGTAATATTATCATATAAATAACAATAAAATAGTTAATATTCAAACTAAAACTGTGAATTGATTATATAAAAAGTAATTTTATAGTTATGCAACAATTTCATAGAACTTTAGGTACGAACTTGGTTGTTTAGTGAAATAAATATTGCTTCAGTAATAGTATCGATAAAAGAATTGTTCGTAGACCTTACATGAAATAGAAGCCTGGGAAAAGAGGAACACACAATTTTAAAAATGGATTTTTTATTGTTACAATCCAAACCATCACACATAAATGGAAAATTGTGATAGATCAAAGCTTTTATTATAACGATTTATTAACTTAGGAACAATATCTTTAGTCCTAATCTAACCTAACCTAACTTATTTCAAAATAACCTAACCTAACTCAATCCAACGTACCCTTATATTGTTATTCAATTTTAAAGAAGAACACTAGTAAGGATAGCTATTGTCATCTTTTATTCTAGGAGTGTAGCAGGAAATCTATTTCAGACACAACGTAACGAGTCGTTCTCATTCACTTTGCAGGGATCAGGTTGGGTTACATAGTGGGGTGAAATTACTAAGACAGATAAGTACTCCAGGTGCTTGCAGTGAAAGTGGTTAGACAGTTTGTTATTTTAATAGCTTAGCCGATACTATCGTGTTGTGTAAGACTATCACATGCTTCTGTGGGAGGTCGGGTTAGATGGTCGACCGGTTTCCACAACAGCAATTTTGGAAAATTGCGGTATTATTAAATAAATATTACGTAAGTGGAACATAGTTTATGATATGTTTTTGTAACCGTGGTAACCGCGACCAATTTTACTTGACTCGTTCCAAATTGCCCGCTGAAGGCGGTTTCCAGCCCTACTCGATCTGCTATCTTGATGTTTATGTACTTTCTATCTTCATTATTTCAATTTTTGAGCTAAAATGTTCTACTAATCACTGTCTGGCATATATTTTGCATGTGCTGAAGTAGGGCAGGGGGCTAACACTGGCGTCTAAAGAGTTGCAAGGAGGGTGAGAAAAAGTTCAGTTTCATTTAAAAATCAAACTGCTCATAAATTTGTCACGCAATAATTATTGCAGAACTCATGAGACAATTACAAATATTAACTATCAAAAGTGTCAATTACGTCATTTCCAGTTATAATGATCCACACTGCTTTTACAAACGGATTATCTATATGTAAAAACTGTTTCTTGTTGGGGGTTCTTCTTTCTTAGACGAAAACGTTGTGACAAAACTACTAATATTAATCATATGGCTCACTGTACACCCTCCACTGTTGTATTCTTAATCAATATATCATGTAGGCTATTATCTTTCAATAACTATAAGAAGTTCTACATGCTACATGTAAAACTTGTCTGCACAATCTGTTGATTGCACGACGTATTTTAAGAATTGAATATTCAGGTAAAAATCCACTCCAATTACTAAAACTACAATAAAAAAAAAAAACATGCTAGGATAATAAAAAAAGGTAACAATCTCGTTTTTGGTTGCAGTAAATAACCATACAAATATTTCTGTCTCTATTTGGAAAGAACATCCAAGTACATTTTATGGCAATTTTATATTCATTTATTGTTATGGTTTCAGAAATGATAAACTAGTTTTTTTTTTAATATCTAATGACAATTTCAATCTGATTCATACAAATTATATACCAACCCATAACATTTTTCAATGGGTTATTACAATCGGTATAGAAAAAGCACGACTAACCTTTTTGTAAAATCTCTCATTTATAAAACACTTGAATATCAAAAGTAATAAAGCAATGACAATACAGTTCTGAATCTATATTTATAAAAGAGGATGTTTGTATATATATATATATATGTTTGAAGTTTATGCGCTGCCAAACCATCCAACCGATCGCCATGAAACTTTAGGATGTTGTCTTGTATACTTCCGGGATGGTTTCTGTGAAGTTTGATGCAGATCCGTCCACAGGGTCCCGCCCCACGGGCATGGGCTTTAAAGATCCCATGTTATTCAAATGGAGAATCTGAATTGTTTACAAAAAACATATGACTGTGTGGTTTAATGTAGTTTCACATGCCATAAGCAGATTGAAGTTCTCACAACAACAGTACTGTATATGTTTTGATTTATTGTAGTTCTACATTTCACCTTGAGAGTGTAGCACACACTACAAAAAACCTTTACATTTATACACCAAATAAGAAGACCAAAAATATTGTTTACCCTCTTGCACTCATTTAATAAATAATGGTTTTTTTCTATAATTCTTTTTATTGCTTTATTTTGGTATGTCAATGAAAAATGAAAGGCGAGACAACGTCCGCCGGGTTCAGCTAGTCATATCTAATGTTATCGCCAGTCAGTGTTACTACTTTCATTCATGTTAAATAATCAGTTCCTTCGCTATGAAAACCTCATTTTACGTCAATTACGTCTAGCTTTATGACAGAAAATATACAGGTTCTCAAAACTGATAATCAAATTTCAATAATAGGGGGGAAATCGTTGAATGTTGGTGAAATGAGAATTAACCTTGTGTGCAAATTAATGTACACATCCCTCAATAGAGTTTCAGGACATGTACAAAAATGTAGGCATGCACACCAAATAAAAGAAAAGGAGTATGAAAACGCTTCCCGTAAAGGTCTCATAACTAGCTGAAGGGTTGCTTAGGTCTCCAGAACTGGGGACAAAAGCGATTACACTGGATTTATCTGTGAATACCGAGTACTGGCCATTGTCTGGTGTAATTAGACCCCATTAATAGGCCTATATAGCTCCTCGATTGGGTCTTTAGGGAACGAACTAAGGCCTTGCCGCCTCTGCTAATTAAATATATGGGCCAGGAGGAAATATCGACTGGTGAGTTACTGGACTCGGGTGTACATTATCCGTACACAATATCTCTGGTATTGAAGTGAGCACTTTGAAACGAGTAACAGGCCCATAAAACCATTAATTCTGACAGAATTATCCAGTACAAACGTAAAAATTAACGTAAAATAAATCACGTTTCACTTCCTACACAAAAATATGTTGTTTTTCGTTCATTTCCTATTTGTTCGTGTTCGTTAATATTTTTGAAGTTCTCTTCATGTTGTCAATTTTTTCTTTCACGTCATTTTATTTGTTTCAAGTTCACTCATATTGCTGTACGTTCATTTTACGCCGGTTCCATGTTATTTTAGGTTCATTTAATATAGTTTAATGCTCGTTCTTCGTTCATTTCATCTTGAGTCATGTATTTAATATTCATATATTTTATTTAAAAAAGGCTATTTCTCTTTTTAAAAAAATTACGTTAAATTAGGATAGGTTAGGTCATGTTTATTTGTATTATGTATGATATGATATGTTTACGCTGTCAAGTGGCAGGTCGAGGCTGTTGGCCCAAAACCCTAAACTTTTGTGTAGCTTACTCTATACGTGTTTCATCGAGTGACATATACTTATATAACTAGCAGAGACTCGTCCTTCGTACGGGGTTTACGTTGATTTATATTGAGCTTATTACATTCAGTTGTGGTTAGGTTTGGTACGGTACAAGTTGGCCCAGCCTAAAGGTGCCTTGAGACCTTGAGAAGAGGGTTATAGAAGAAGGTCAGGGTGGGGGTACTTTTCTAAAAACGTTATTCTGTTTAATATTTGTTTAGGGATATGTAAAGTATTTGTTAGTCTTTTGTAGCAAATTTTAAATAGTTCTAAGCTGTGAGAACGGTTAGTACAGTCGAATCTGCAAGCACGGTTACGCTGGGCCATCTGTATTTACCTCAGAACTATGTGCGTTTTTTGTTTATTCCAACAGCTGATTAATGTAACTATTATAAAAAATTTTGTCGAATTGGTATTGCCATAAGGCTTGCACTTATACTTTTTTACTGTTATCAGCTGTAATCACCAGGCTGTCCCCGTGGGTGGTTTCCTAATGGATTTTCAAAATTAAGATAGGCCTATTTAAGACATAGGCCTATCTTAATTTTGAAATTAAGGCCAGAGGCCCTAAGAGTGTCTATGAACGAATTCAGCTGAATGGGTCTAGTAGTTTTTTCATGATTGAGTATCACAGACAGACATACATCATTAGATTTTTATATAAATAGTAAGGTTATGCGTGTGACACACTCACTTGCAAGTGTCTTGTTTACAAATAATTACTTTATATGTGGTGCTAAATTTATAAAAAAGAGCTCAAAACGTTTATTGGCCTAGTAGTCTACTAAATACCTAATAATGTAGCATTAGGTTTAATCGTAATTTACAACACAATACATAATGTGTGGAAGACCAATTCCATGGAAGCCAGCCTTTGCAAGCCAAATCTGTAACAATTAACGCGGGAGCTACCTGGAGAGACAATAGTCTGCATAATTGAAGTAGCATTCCTTGTCAGCTGGCCGTCCATTGTAGGGTTGGACAATGCAGCAACAATGCTAGACAGACTGAAGAGTCAGTCACTCAGCTATTGTATAGACTTAGCAATGTTGTCACTGACAGCCTCCCTATTGCTTCTGTCCATGTGGAATTTTATGATTTTGGAAAGAAGTTCGTAGTACTTTATGCGTCTTATTTGTTAAATGGTCATACATCTAATGATTGAATACTTAATTCAGTTTAACCCAACAGCATTACAAAAATATGTTTTCACATTATAAAAATATATTTTTTGTAAGAAGAGACTGATTTGCCCTAAACCTTACATTACACATTCTCCATACTCTATTGATCTGTGTTAGGAACCTATTTAGAATGTTTAAGTGGGAGAACCACAACAGTACAAGGTGTACATTACCCATAAATAATTCCAGTCCAGACAAGGGTTTGAACCTGTGCTTCCTTTAATTTAGGTCAAAGTGGTGTTCGTTTTGGACCACTCGGTCACTGTTTAACCCAAATAAGGCAAATACTTAACAAGAAGGCATAAAAAATGTTTGGATAAATTATAAATTTAATATTTAACTAAATTGGTTTTGTATCGATTTTATTACAGATTTATGTAAAACCAATGTTATATCTACGTCACATGGAGACAACTTAAGAACAAGCACTCTGAAGGCTCTCCCACCCACCAGATCCATAAAGACAAAGGATAACATGATCCAACCACCCACCAGATCCTGATGACATACGTCATATTGTCTCACATTGAAGAATATAGCAAAAACCTGACTCTTCATTCATGTTTGTTGTCCATGGCTTGAGGAATGAAAGCAATCATGGTGTCAAAACAAGAAAAACGACCACGGGAAAAAATACCAAGTGTAGGAGAACAGTGATGACAGCGATAGTTGTGTTTGAATGGGGCGCATCTGGGCGCACCATCGGGCTTCTGACAGCAGTGACGACAGCACAAAAACGGCTGAATGGCCGCAGTTCACGACGGTCGTGGCCTTCCGGCTGTGACGTCACGTGAGATGTGGGTGTACAGGTGAAAACTGCTTCGTCACTGACACTGTGTTTGTTGGGAATTGTTTTGATCCTCGGTGAGACCCGGAAGTATGATGAGTGTATGGAATGTATCGCAGAAGAAAACCCTCTCACATGAACAGAGAAGAGGGAAACAGAGGTCTTAATCAATTGTGCGCTGAATGTGTGTCGAGTAGTTAGTTATCCCGTTTGTCAGGCATGTGGAAGGGCCACACATTGCCAGTCCCTTCCTTGTCCCCCCCTTCCCCCAAATCCTATGGGATAAAACTAGTAATCATTACTTTAAATTTATGAAGATTTTCATTAACTGTATTCTGTTTGTTAAAGATTATTCCTTAAACTGCGGCCATAAAAAAGAGACATCTGCTTTTTTCTCTGTGTCACGTATCAATGAATCTTACTATCTAAGTATGATTTTCAAAAGAGCGAGGTCTGATACACAGTGTATATTGTAGAGTTAAATACAACTGAGTAAAAAAAGTCTTTTTTTCCTTTTCTAGTATTAGAAATATATCTGGAACATGACAATGCCTGTAGTTAGTATTAATTGGTATGTATTACAAACAAGAACGAATGCATTCATAGCAATAAGAACTGCCAATTGAATACCTACATTTTTATGTTAACAAAATTAACAATTTTCATGTAATTAAATTTGTTAACATTGATTGTATATAATTTTATATCCCTTGATGTTAAAAAGAAAGAGAGAAATAAAAACAGCGAAAAGAGAGAAAAATTTTTAAGAAGAATCTTAAATCTTCCCTAGTTAATATTTAATAATCACGCCACGTAAAAGTTACTGCCAGCTAATCATCGTTTCGTTCAGGTGGCAGATATTCTAAATAAATAACGACAATCCGATACGTGAAATTCTTTCCACTCGAAGCATATCGAACGGTGGCTTGTCCGAATAAAAAGCTGCAATTGTCTGTCAGAAAGTGGAGCAAAAAGTCGACAATCGAGGTGTCTGCAACGATGAAATGTCACTTCCGAAAATTGTCGCGCGATCAAGCAAAAACTGCTTCATTGGGTTTGAACGCGCCACCGTGTATTTGAGATGCGCATTATCGGACAAAAACACTCCAGTCCAAGTCCAAACATCGATTGTTGAAGGCATAAACTGACATTAGCGACTGCAGGTATTCTCTAATGGTTTTGATCCTTATAAACGAAAATGTTCATTAACTTTCATAGTGTCAATTACTTGTCAGCTGCATGGGTATTTATAACGAGGTGTGTGTAATAACAGTGACTTATTGTAACATATTTTCGACGAATAACATTTACCAACCATTGTCAAATCAATAACCAGGTGGTTATAATTTTTTAATTTAGTCATGTTAAAATAAAACCCTGTATGAATGAACTACTGAATAATCTTAAAAACTAAAAATTTCCCTAAATCATACCTAAAACGCTTTATAAACAAAATTGTTTCTTTTTTATTTCTGTTCATTAGACCAATCCATTCTAAAGGCCGTATCTAATGTATATGCAATATTCTGCTAAAACCACCCCTATTCATTGTGGAACTCGATATACAATTAAATGACAAATAACAACGTTATTAAAATCACTCTCTCTCGTATATTTTATAAATATGCATTATCAGCACGTAAGTTAATTACTTTAATGGTAATGGTACACCAAGTAACTAAAACAATTATCGACCTATAAATGTTCATCCAATATTATCAAAAAGCATTTGAACATAAAACCTATTGTTCGTATATTTCATTCTGCCTGGACAGTAATAAAGACAATCACTATATATTTCTAATATTTTATTTTTTATCATAAAGTCTTATGAAATAATGAATTATTCAACAAAATAAACATTTAGGAATCGCAAATCATGATGACACGTTATTAATTACGTAACTTGCGATATGTAATTAATCCCCTTTTTTAACCTTACTCTGTCCATTCCTCATAGACTATTGATCTGTGCGAAGGACTTATTCAGACAGAGTAAGAGGAGCGAACCAGTACAGTAGAAGGTGAACATTACTGATAAATCTTCCAGTCTTGTGCGGATTCGAATCAGCGCTATCATTAACCCTAGCTCAAAGTCCTAACGCCCTAGACCGCTCGGCCACCGGCTCGCCCAAAGTTCTATTTGGGCACTAAATTGATTGTACGTAACGATGACAAATTAATGACCTTTGCCCGTATAATCTACAGTAGATGACTAGGGAAGAATCAATACGATTATCAAAACTCAGTGCCCCTTGCTGTAGAAAACTAATTTTTCCAAAATACTCAAACAAAGCCTATCCAATTTAAAATCCCCGGAAAATTTTTCCTCAATTATTTAAGTTGTAAACTTGAATAGAGCTTATAATCTTCATCTTTATATGATCAATTACATGTTATGATCAAATACACTTGAACACAAATGAATTGTTTGTATTAACCATAATACCCCCACGCAAGCATGATGAAAGCTTCAACAAGATTAAACACATAGGCTGACTTAATATACGTAGGTATTTACTAACATTTAGCACTTAATTAATACTGTTTATATCAAACCAGCTTCTTTCGATACTACTATTGTTTAAGCCTACGTTAAAAATAAAAAAGGAATGCTTTTCGGTACATGACAGTTTTCTTCAAATTCTCAAAGAAATAACTTATTTCTCAAGTAACTGTCAACGTTGATTATTGGCTCTGACGAAAAAATTCATCACTAACCTTCCACAGAATTCAGGTTGAGGTGGGAGAAATGAGACAGGCATGTCGGATTACAAGCAAGAACTTAATGAGACAATTAACATTCATGGAGAACCTGCCAGGTCTCATATGCTTCCCTTAATCTCTCATTGTTGAGCTTACCACTCACAGAGCAGATGCTTGTTTATTACTATAGATGGCAGACGACTAGATACACATGGTTATAGATAGTTTTGACGGAGCGAGATTGTTTGTACACAACTTTAAATGTGTAATTATTAATTAGCTTTATTTTGAATAAGGTTATAAAATCTAAATCTTTTTCTAAATACGTTTGACTTTGATCGATGGCAGATACAGGAAAAACTCACTAGAACATAATTTTAAATCAAATTACCTTATACTTTGTCGACTTGTCATTTATTTTCAGTAGGATTTATTACCGCCTGTGATTAATTTCAGCAACTTTTGTGTTTAATTCTTTACGAATAAAACAAGAAATACATTGTATTTTTATGATTTTCATTGATGAAATTATACTTACGATTTTGATGGCAAGAACAACCACTTTTACTGGTCTCTATTACAGTTTAATATGGTTTAAATGTACAGAAGCATAGTTTGTAAATATATTCGTACTTTTTATCTTAAATATATATATAAAATACTTTAGTATAATATAGCCTTTAGACTATGTGGTTTACTAATATTTGAAAATAAAATAAAATTCTTGATTGCTGGCTTGGTGGTTCATCCAATCTCCAAGGTTCGAATAAAAGACTGACCTGACGGTGGTTTATTCATTCGTTGAATACAGTTCAAACACCCCACGCATAACCCTTATGAAATGGAGAGTGAAATATTTAAGGAAAATAAAAAAAATATGTTTGCTCAATTTATCTTCATGCAATACATTTGTTAATACTACATATATTGTACATTCTACTAACCATAAAACATCTAGTAGATGTTAGATTAAAAATATTTATGTCTCCAAAAACAAAAAAAGTACCAATTACTCCTGTCTGAAATAGAACTGGAATCCCGAAGGAATAAGATGTATTACTTCCTGAAATTACAGTTCCCTTGAGGTCAGCGGGGCAGCTTCACCATGATTATCCCTGGATATAAGAAATAGGAGTTATTTTTACAGAAAATATATTATTATTTTATAGTTAAGTAGTTTAAGGGTAAAAAGTAGTTAAGTAAGGGAAAAACTGTGAGGAGCATTTTTGAATATTTTTTAAGCTTTACTCTAATATTAAAAACTTTTTATGTTGAGAAAGGTGTGGTTTTAGGAATAAAAAATGAATAAAGAGAAAGGTGTGGTTTTAGGAGTCCTCATTGAAAATGATTGAAGTTCTGTTATAATAATGTTTTTCAACAGAAAACTTGTGGATACTAGTATAGCTACTTTTAAAATTAACAATATAATATATAAGTAATATACCAAAAAATTAATAATTACGATGAAAATAATATCATAAGCATATATCTATCAAAGTGATATAATAAGCCTGTATCAAAGTTTGGGATTAGCATAAACGTCTATTGAGAAATAACCTAAATTCGAATATTAGTTTTTACCAAAAACTGAAACAATTACGAGAATTACATTAATGTTTAGGAGCTCTTCTGTGGTGAGGTCTTGATATTTCAAGAGGTTATACGGTGATAAATTCCTTAAATCAAGTAAGTTGAGCGATGTAGTATTTTATTTATTTATACTAAATGTATAATGTATTACATGTTTAATTATAAGTTTTACCTATATACAAAACTAATTTGTAGAGGTTCGATGTATAAGTCTTTCCAATTTTATGAAAAATATCCTGTATATTATTTTAAATATATTTTATTTATATTTAGCCTGAAAATCGTAGCAGTAAATTAAAGTACATTGGTCTGATTAAAAACGATGGGTTGAGTCTGAATGTGAACTACACAGAAACAAAAAAGCGTAAAAACTAAAAACAGAATAAAACATTTTCTTGTTTCATTTTACCGCTAATTAGAGTTTTTGTATCGTAATTTAATTATTTTAACTGCCTTTGGATTAGAAAGAAACCCATTTATACTTATTTGGAAGGTTTTGTTACATTTAAAAAATGCTAAATAAAAACTATCATTTTCATAAAATATTTTTTTTTTGTTATTTGCTTTTAAAACAAATTGATATGAAATAATGATTTATTTCCAATTAATAATTACAATATACTTATTTAGAAATCCTAAACCATCTTAAACCAGTTGCGATGGCTTAGCAATGCCAAAAATACAGAGTTCAGAGTTTACCTTAATAAAGGAATAAATAATGTGACGAGCATATGAACTAAAACGTTTCCTAAACCTATACAAATATAATAGAGAATAATAGATAAAACCTCACTAAATAAGAGTCAAAACTTCTTTCAAAATTAGACATCTACAGCACTCACTACACAACAATTGATATTATAGAACGGTTAGTAACAAAGTTCTGGAAATGGAGGATCAACCAGAAACACTATTTTATTTAATCAAATGGAGAAACATAATTAGGTAGACTAATGGCTGACATAAATTCATCACTTAAATATACTGTATTCTGCGTTGTTATATTGATAAATATGGAGTTTCCATGTTAAGAAAAGAAGTTGTCTAAGGTGGAGCTGTGGTTTAGTCATTAGTCTAAGACGTCCAGACGGTCCCTCGTGACTTGTGTTGTTTCACCAGCAATAAATTCACTACTGCGAGACTCTTTCGTCTGAAACTTTCCTCCAGGCTGAAGAAAACTTGCATTACACAATTAATTATTTCGTACCTAAATTCCTTTATATTTGATGCTCATATGATCTCGTTCCTTCAGCTCTCGTTGTGTTTTGAGATGATTTCTGGGAATTAACATCCTTCACAAAAACTCAAGATTTGCGTTAAATTCGGGCCCTGAACTCGAGGAAGACCTGCCGGCTGTCCCTCTGACGATTATGTATACAAATTCATGATTGTGTTTAGAAGTAACTTGTGCATATCATTGTGCATATGGTCGCTAGACGTAATTCCCCACGAAAGTAGTTTTTATGTCATATCTTTAGAAATGGTTGTAGACAAATTTTTTCTATAATTCTAGAAATAGTTTTCAAATTCATTTTCAGCGTAAAAAATACGACAAATTAAACAAAATATTAAAAAAACTCTTTTAAAATAATGAAAATATATCAAAAATATATCAAGTTGTAAAATAAAGTTTTGTTATTTGATGGGTATAAAACGTGATTTCCACCAAACAGCCTAATTTTTTAGTATAAATACGGCCTATTCTTGTTCCATTTCATAAAACAATTTC
This sequence comes from Stictocephala bisonia, assembly GCA_035578905.1. Lineage (NCBI taxonomy): Eukaryota > Metazoa > Arthropoda > Insecta > Hemiptera > Membracidae > Stictocephala > Stictocephala bisonia. Next base: position 598,410 of record JAQJVL010000147.1, on the reverse strand, counting down.
GTGTTTCATTTGGTGAGTAGAAAATGCGTAATTACCTTTTATTGCCTATAGGCTCTTGTTATGTTTGATCCCCGGTTTTTAAAACAAAATCCAATAACGGCCTATTTAACTCACCTTATCCCAACTTAGGAGATAGGATCCATTTGGTAGAATCTAAGGAACGTGGAATGAATAGAATGGTATGTACATAGGCCGTATAGTAAAATATGATAGTGAACTGAAGAAATATCAAGCAGAAGTTTTTCATACTCAAATAAATTTGGGCTTAATCATTCAACTAGGGGACACCCCTGCACGCTTAATGTGCTAGCCCCGACGCTCACTGTGCTTGATACAACTCGGCCTTCGGCCTCGGCATGTGACTTTTGACTACAAATAATAGTAATTAACTGTATAATATAAAATCACAATAATACATTTATGTACATTGTCTCCCTCACACTACTTGCGTTGCTCCCTTATTATTATTATAAATACCCGTATCATTTAGTTAATAAATAAATATGTTTAATTATTTACAAAACAGCTGTTATTGATTTACCAAAATCAACCTAATGTTATCCTTATGGAACAATGAGGGGTGGTTTCTACCTCTTAGGAGTATTTTATCAAGATAAAAATACTTTAGTTGTCCTATTTAAGAAGTACAGTAACAGTGTACAACATTTTATTAACATTAACTGGAGTGGTAGGCACCTAGTATACATTTTTACAGATACAATGTTAAACAGAGAAGCAGATATTTTTCAAATTTTTCGTCAACATTTAAGATTGTTTCGTTACTTGTAGGTAATTAAAAGGAAAATGATGATTGCTTCGTGTGTTTTTTTATTTGAGTATTTGTTCTACACGTACTTACAATCATCTAATTTAAGAAATTAATTAAAATGTAAATACCAGAAAATGTGAACAGTAAAAGCTATAAACATTGAACATCTATTCAACATTTGTCAACATTTAAATCGGTAAAGTCAGCTAATAAACAACTGACTTATAGCGGAGGTATGTTTTTTACTGATTTGAGAAAATTTAACATAGATCTTGTTGAGAATATATTTATGCTGATCGGAAACTACGCTGCGGTTGCAAGACACCACAATCCTAACAACTCCAGCCTACTAGGACATAGATTGGATTCTAATGTTACATTCTTGTTCATTGCTATACAGATATTATTACTGTGGTGTTCTACTTGTGATTGAAACTGTCCTAATGTTGAGACACACGGTTAGCAAGAGTTGTGACTAAGGTTAGGTTAGGTTAGGTTAGGTTAGGCTATTCCTCTGTGATTTAACTTATTAGCCTAATATTTTCTTTAAGATTACATAAATTAATCTTAGTTTAACGTATGATTTTAGTGCTAACAATCATTAAAACACGTTTAGGGGTGACATTGATTTGTTGTACTTGTATATATTATAAATAAATAAAATATCTTATTTCAAAGACATAAAACATACTTTCTCCAGACGTTGCTTATCCCTCCCAGAAGTGTATGAGAGAAGGCCATTATGTTTTTACGTTCTCATGCCACATGGGAGGACATCAACACCACGATTAATGATTGTTGTGTTTATGTAATGTATTTATCTTTACAAAATGCAATCATTCTAATTTCGATAGCATTATATTTCTATCGTAACTTAATTTAACATAGTATTTAATTTTACAAATCCCTTTTTTTACTTTAGAATTTTCTGTCGTTGTCAAGTTTTTAAGAGAGGATCGATTTTCAACCCGTACTGTACGGGAGTTGTAAAATATCACAATTACTTGAGGAGTCATATTTTGTTTAGATTGGTGAATGATAATCACTAAAACCTTTTTGAATATTTCTGGTAGTACCCTTTGGAATATTTCTCAAGATTAATACAAAAGGGAATAGTAACAGTTTCTGTAACACATCTTTCATTCAAAGTTAAAACATATTCGGCAAATTCTCTCCTAATTTGGATATGATTATAAAAAGTAAGTTGTAAAATCATACCTCTTTTGCAAAAAATCTATTTATAACAAGACAATTATTTCAAAATTATAATATCTTATTCATATGACTGAAAATTAAAACGAACGAAAAATATGCACCTAAACACGTACATCATAAGTTTTGGGATATCCATCAGCCAAGTCTGTGTTTCTAATCATCCCTCGGGAGTCTGTATAGCAGACACAGCAACACTCCCAAGGGAACCAACCACTCTCAAGATTGACTTTGTCTCTAACCACTTGCTGTGCTTTGAAGAGATTTATCAACCAAAGTCAGAGAGTATAACATCGAAAAGTAAACAATTACTAAACCAACACTAAGTAATATTTTATCAAGATAAATTGCTTTTATTATTTTGCCACGTATCGTTTTACCTATTTATTACATTTTGTAATGTCTGTGTAACACTTATTTCAATTTTGCTATACACAACAAATATAAATAAAGTAAATGGAATTTTAGTCCTTGTTGTGAAAAGACGGTAGTATTCAGCGTTTTGTTTTATCGTTAACTTTTTAAAGACATAAATATTTACAAGTGATGACTGAAGACTGATGAAAGTAATAAATAACGACTTAAAATACAAGATTTCGTATAAAGAAAGGAGCTATACTTTACGACCAGTCAGGATATTGTTCACCGCCTTTTCTCTTTTTACCCAGTTTAACCCTTTATGTGTGGGGAAAATAAACATAGGATCAACTATCTCAATACAGGACAGTATTGTATTCGCATTGAAGTGTTTCATGATGTTTGGGAATATTGCTGCCTACGTTGTTAAGCGGCTCTTTAGAGAAGAAACGGACAAGATCATCTATCAGGAAATTGTTGAAAACGACGCCAAAATGGAGAATCTGTCAAAAGATCTGACTGAATGATAATTTCATTGTTTGGAATCTGCCCTCTTATTGCATTGTGTAAGACTTATATGATGTATGTTGTTTGGGACGAGATTTTCTTTATTGATTGTTGTATGGCATTTGGTGTTGTTCTATGTAGCTTCTATCTAGTATAGCTGATAATAATGAACTATTTGGTTGTAAAGGGTCTCCAGAGGATCTGGAATATTTTGGTCTGGTTTGTCGGAACACTCGCCTGGCTTTGGAATGGCATTTAAGACTCAACAAGTCTTATGAGATTCAGGCAACTTTGTTCGCTATACTTTAATTCATGAACTTGATAGTTTTTAGCTACTTTATGTGGCATTGTACACGTAATTGGCTTTGAGTTTCCAAAAGTATGTGAGAATCTTATTGTTTCCAGTATATTTGAAGCTTTTGGATACCAATTGGTTGGGTTTCTCTTAACCCATTCGTCTTTATCTTTAACTGACAAGGTAAGCTTGAATTAAACACAATCTTCTGAAGTTCCGAATAGTATATATTTTTTATGTGCAAAGGTTACCATCAATTATATAAGTTATTTATAAAAAGTAAGCCTATTGGTTTATATTGCAAAAGTGGTGTCAAGAGTCAAACATACTTTATTGCCATAAAACAAATACATGTATTGGCATGCGTCAATAACCTAGACCCAAGTACAGTGAAATTACAATACACATTACTACTTATTGATTTTAATGTAATCGTCTACAGAGTAAAAGCAATTTTTGACAAGAAAAGACTTACCTTTTAAAAACGGTTAAGTCAATTTCTGTTCTTAGAAATAAAGGTAGAGGTAGGGCATTGAATAAAGTTACAGCATTGTAATAGGTATGGGTATTTAAAAAAAAAATTGGTATGGGAAGGGATTATAAATTTATACTTATTTCTAAGACTATATTTAGTGTGTGGAACAAGGGACTCAAAAAAGCTATAGTTCTGTTTAAGAAATAGTAAGGTGTGAAAAATGTATAAGCTATGAAAAGTTAAAACGTTTAGATTCTTGAAAATAGTTTTGCAAGACTCTCTTTGACGAATCCCAGCAACAATTCGCAATGCTTTCTTTTGTAAAACAAATATTCGTTTTAATGTATATCTCTCCGACCCCCAGATGGTTACTGCATATGACAGGTAAGGGAATATTAAAGCATAGTAAGTAGTGAGAAGTGCTGCAGTGTTGGTAAAACGTTATAGTGAATGAAGTACAAAAATTCCAAAACAAACTTTCCATGCAACATTGTCTATGTGGTAATAAAAATTCAAATTCCTGTCCACTGACATACCCAGAAACTTCACAGTTTGTTTTGAAAACACCTCCACATTGTTAACAAAAACACTGAGGTCATCATCACGCTTCCCTGAGATAGAGAAATCCAGCAAAGTAGTTTTATCACTATTTACGACCAAACCATTTTCCTGAAACCACTGGACGATTCTATTAGAGTCCACAAAAGTGTTGACCTCCAAGGAATCACGACAATAGTTATCCATTATAATTGACGTGTCGTCAGAAAATAGACATAAAAGGGCTTCAGGAATACAACTCATCAGATCATTGATATATAGGATGAACAACAGGGGCCCGAGTATGGAGCCCTGGGGAACTCCCGCCATAACCGTTTGCACATCAGAACGACAACGCTTCAGAGTGAAACCATTCACAAAAGACATCTCGACAACTTGTTGGTGATCTCTTAAATAAGATAAAAACCATTTCTTGGCCACACCACGTATTCCAATCCTATCCAGTTTTTCCATTAGAATATCATGGGAAACCATATCAAATGCCTTCCGCAAATCAAAAAAGACACCCGAAGCATACCTACCTCTATCCAAGGCACCAACCACTCTATTTATGAGTGTGAACATTGCCCTGACGGTGGAGCCTCCCTTTACAAAACCAAACTGGTTGTTGAACAAGATATTATGATGATTTATGAAAGACCACAATCTATTAAGATTGTGCCTTTTCAAAAACCTTTGAAAAAGTTGATGTTATTAGTCTGAAGTTGTCAAGATTATCCCTATCTCCTTTTTTGTACAATGGCTTTACAATAGCCAGTTGTAAGGCACTTGGGAACACTCCACATTGAAAAGAGTCTCATGTAAACAATTCATAAAATTGTTTTATAAAATTTGTTCAACAATTTAATTTGATAGTACTATGATTTTACTTTAATTAAAAATTAATAGCAGTGAAACATTTATAAAGTGATAATAAAGAAATCAAAAACTTTTCAAAACTAAACTAAAGCTTCACTCAATCATGGTTTGATTACTAATTTGATTAAATCAGATTTTCTTAAGAAAGGTGAAATTAACTACCTCCTTAGATGAATAAAAGTATTTTCCCACAAAATTCTTGAAATACTGGTGTTCAAGAGACTTGAGATTAATTTAAAAATTACCATGTTGTTGAGGATTAACATGGCTTGAAAAAAAGTTATTACTACGATGATTGCCTAGGTATTCGAACAAAGGAATTAGTATTTATTGACTTTAAGTAAGATAAAATTCGTATTACTTATACTATGAAAACTGAACTGATGGTCAACAAAATAGGTTTTTGCTTTTCAAATGACACTCCATAGGCCTGATCCTTGAAATAGAAAGCCATCTTTTTGTCATTTTTCGTAAAGTAAAACGGCCCCTGTAAAAGATTATCAACCCTTTTGTCATCTTGTTAAAAAATAGATTTAATTGAATCGTTGAGGTGATTTTATCTTACATAATAGTTTTGATATTGACTGGTTTCAGTTTACTTAAATAAATAAAATAGTTCTATTATTAAGAGAATTTAAGTTAAAGAAGTACTTTTATTGGTACAAATAGGTAGAATGTGTAAAATTGACATTTCATTCCAAATTTTCTCTTCAATAATATCTAAGCTCTTCGATTATATTTTAGATTGGAGAGCTATAAAATTAAAATTTGAAATGACCAAAGTACGGGGGTGTTTAACTGAGACTGAAGAAAGATTTTTTAAATTAGGAAATGCTTGATGATATAAGTTAAAAGTTTCTATAAAAACACAATCGGATGCTTAACACAGTTTGTTATGATTTATTATTCCAAATTAGACCTTTAATATGAAATCGTAGGATAAATGCATTTCAAAACGCTACGTATTTTTCAACAATATCGGCAGTTTCGCCTTTTTGAGAAACTAAGGATTCCCTTTGTCATCTGTTTCTTCCTTTTCCTGAAATTTGGATTACAGGCAAGATAACTTTTCATTTAACTCTACACTAGATATTTTTGAAAAATTAAAAGTTTTCATGTTTCAAACTCAGAGAATGTAGGCTATACATTTTTGCTTCCTTTTTTAATCCTACAAGGCTATCTTTTCACGTACATTTAGAGTGTTCTACAAAGTGTAGAAAACTATTAAATTTTGAAATATTCTGTTATTTAGCATTTTCGATGTACGCTCATTCGAGATACGCGTTAAAATATTTTAACGTTTTAAAACTGTCATAGTTGTAATTACACTTTTTGTTCTAAAGGATTTACATTATTATATAAAATTGTTCTTAGTCAGTTTTACAACTTATTAAGTTACGGTATACAGGGTGTCTTAAAAGTCCCACCCCCCCTATTAACTTTCTTATGAATACAAATAAAGTGATTTACTTCTGGGAATATTCATATGACCAGCTAAGGAGTTTTTTTATGTATGCAAATTTTTTACACCCCCTCTCAAAAGGGGGTAGTTTGGGGGTAAGTCAAAATTTTTAAATAGGAACCCCTATCAAATGACACATCATTTTAAAGGTAATATTAAAAAAAGAAGAATGGCGGAAACTAGAGGTCTCTAACATTAGTCTATCAAATTTGGTGGCAGTTTAAAGTTGGAAATTTCATAAAACCCCCGCAGCTTATGTTACATTTAAAATTGTTGTAAGCAGACAAAACATTCACCCACCAGTTAGTTTTGAGAACTGATGACACCTAATCGTAAAACAAGTTATTACAAGAATCAACAAACACCAAAAACCACAAATAACATAGCATTTATTTGGTTTTGGTTTGTCTGACCAAAGTCCAGTAGGGCAACCTGGGACTTTGGTCAACTAAAAACCAAAACCAAATAAATGCTATTATGTGGTTTCTGGTGTTTGTTGATTCTTGTAATAACTTGTTTTACGATTAGGTGTCATCAGTTCTCAAAACTAACTGGCGGGTGAATGTTTTGTCTGCTTACAACAATTTTAAATGTAACATAAGCTGCGGGGGTTTTATGAAATAATTCCAACTTTAAACTGCCACCAAATTTGATAGACTAATGTTAGAGACCTCTAGTTTCCGCCATTCTTCTTCTTTTAATATTACCTTTAAAATGATGTGTCATTTGATAGGGGTTCCTATTTAAAAATTTTGACTTATCCCCAAACTACCCCCTTTTGAGAGGGGGTGTAAAAAATTTGCATACATAAAAAAACTCCTTAGTTAGTCATATAAATATTCCCAGAAGAAAATCATTTTATCTGTATTCATAAGAAAGTTAATAGGGGGGGTGGGACTTTTAAGACACCCTGTATTATAAGTTATTAGTAGAATGTCTTAAAATATGTCTTAAAATATATGTCTTAAAATAATAATGTCTTAAATAATAATATATGTCTTAAAATATATGTCTTATATATGTCTTAAAATATTATTCTAAAATAAATATCATAAAAGACAGGAGTCAGATAAAAAAATACCGTATTAAAGAAATCAAACCTCACACACCGTTAATGTCCAACTCTCGTTTTTGATGAGCTACGCCGTTCTCAGCCCGGGTCTCTTCTACAAACCGTTAGTGTCCATATCTCGTTTTGTGTTATGGAAATAAGCCATTCCCAGCCCGGAGATCTTCCACAAACCGTTAGTGTCCAAAATTCGTTGTTTGTGATGGAAATACGCCGTTCGCAACCGGGGGGGTCTTCCACAAACCGTTAGTGTCCAGATCTCGTTGTTTGTGATGAAACTACGCCATCTCAGCCCGGGGCTCTTCCACAAACCGTTAGTGTCCAGATCTCGTTGTTTGTGATGAAACTACGCCATTTCCAGCCCGGGGCTCTTCCACAAACCGTTAGTGTCCAGATCTCGTTGTTTGTGATGAAACTACGCCATCTCAGCCCGGGGCTCTTCCACTAACCGTTAGTGTCCAGATCTCGTTGTTTGTGATGGAACTACGCCATCCCAGCTCGGGGCTCTTCACACTTAGTCGCTCGTCGTTCTCAGCTGTACGTAAAATCCTAATGGAGCAGTAATTATTCATCAATATGATACATTTTCTTATTTAATATTACTTACAAATTATTAATATTGAATTAATTAGAATTAATACTATTTATTCATATTTCAAAATTACGAATATTCGTGTAAATGTAGAATGGTATGAATAAATTAAAAAAACTTATACAGTTTATTGACTACTATTTTATAGATAGTTGTTGAAAGATGTATGTAATAAAGTTAGGTTGGTATCATTTTGATTTGTTTTACAAATTAAAATAAAATAAACCTACAGTATATAACTTATAATTTTACTATTTATATGCCTCAGTCTACATTCTTTGGTGACTATACAATAGCCTACATATATTTAATGATGAGTATATCAATATGGGAGTGCTCAAATGTGACATACATCAGAGGTATAGATGAGATTGAGAATAAATCAAGTGATAAGTGTTAATTTAGATGTTTAAATTGAAATAATGTATGTTAAATGATATATGGTAATTGGTAACTTAGGCAGGGTGTGAGTGAGGTATCTGTAAATCAGACGTGTCATGTTGATTCTAAGGGTAGTTTGTTGGGGAAAATAAGAAGTCTTCACTTGTGAATTCAGTGTACTTAGGGGTGGCTTGTATAAAGAGTACTATGTATAGTGTGCTTGTCAGTTGGATCTGTTGACAAACTTGTAACATCTATCTGAGGGTAGTAAATGAGGTTTTAAGGGGTTAAAGGTAGTAAGGTAGCTTAATCTGTAAATTGGCTGTACGTAATGTGACATATGTGTTGGAAAACGTTACTAATAGTTGTTTGTAAGTTGGATAAGCGACTAGTATCCGATAGGTACATTGTAAAGAAATTATATAAAGTTCCTGCACTTTCAAATTACAGTAAATATGACTCAACCTTAACATACAATATGCAGAATATTGTATGTTAAGGTTGAAAGATAAAATATAGAGGTAAAATTTCAGTCGTAATAAATTGAAAATCGTACATCAAATTGGTGGTTTGGTTGATAAATATAAAAAGGCGTGATTTGATACCAGAGGTGAGACTCATATAAGATATGCATTGAGGAAGTGCTTGATGAATTAAAAAGGTGTGGTCAGTTCAACATTTTCTGTTTAGGTCGTTCCAAAAAGATAAACATAAATTAATCAGTATGATCTAACAATGTTATAGGGACAGCAATCTTGTGTACTATATGATTTCAGGTAGTTACCATCTTCATCACTTACATGTTGGTGCCGATCCTGTCCCTTTAAATGTCTCAGGTCTGCTGTTGACAGTGACAGCTCAGAGTCATAGTTGGCATTATAGTTTGATTTTTATTTAGTCATAATACACTAGTTTAGCAAATTAATATATATTGATTTCTATATATCTGTGTTTCTATCCTGAGTCCTTAAATTGTACTTTTGGCTAAGCGTTAATACCAATTTACATTAAATCCATCTATAAACATGAAAATCAGGAACATTTATGCAATATTTGGGTTTATTTAATGTTCTTTGTAGCAATAAAGAACTGTGCAGATATTTTGTCTGATTATTTTAATCGTATTCCTCTAATGGAATCTTTTTATTTTGCACAAAAGAAGAGAATGGCCACAAAACTTATATTTATTATAATTTAAAAATGATCTAAATATTACGGTGATCAATTTATTTAAACAATGTTTACCTTCCCTAGACCGAGGGATCCATAAAAGAATGCAATTGGTGTTGAAAAACGCTGCTTATACCATCGATACTCGTATACTAACACTTTTCACGGCAGGAAAACCCATGATGGTGACTATTAAAATATAATTAGTCAAATACTGCTTATTGCAATTTAAATTGTTACGAGCTGAAAAATTAATTCAGAGTCAAAATCAATCTGTTAATTCATAATTTATTTTAAAGTAGGAATAACCAGTAAGTAAAAACAGATATTCGTAGAGTTGTTGGTCAAAATTCGACTAATACCCCTGTACGTGTATAGGTGGGTGGGTGGGTCAATACTACTGTACGTGTGTGGGTGGGCGGGTGGGTCAATACCACTGTACGTGTATGGGTGGGCGAGTGGGTCAATACTGCTGCACGTGTATGGGCGGGTGGGTGCGTCAATACCACTGTACGTGTATGGGTGGGCGAGTGGGTCAATACTACTGTACGTGTGTGGGTGGGCGGGTGGGTCAATACCACTGTACGTGTATAGGTGGGTGGGTAGATGGGTCAATACCACTGTACGTGTATAGGTGGGTGGGTCAATACCACTGTACGTGTATGGGTGGGCGGGTGGGTCAATGCCACTGTAGTGTACGGGTGGGCGGGTGCGTCAATACTACTGTACGTGTATGGGTGGGCGGGTGGGTCAATACTACTGTACGTGTATAGGTGGGTGGGTGGGTCAATACTACTGTACGTATATAGGTGGGCGGGTGCGTCAATACCACTGTACGTGTATAGGTGGGTGGGTGGGTCAATACTACTGTACGTGTGTGGGTGGGCGAGTGGGTCAATACCACTGTACGTGTATGGGTGGGCGGGTGCGTCAATACTACTGTACGTGTGTGGGTGGGTGGGTGGGTCAATACCACTGTACGTGTATGGGTGGGTGGGTGGGTCAATACTACTGTACGTGTGTGGGTGGGCAAGTGGGTCAATACCACTGTGCGTTGTGGGTGGGCGGGTGGTGAGTTATATAGAGATCATAGGCCATCGTTTACTCATTGATAATAAATACAAACACTTAATAGATTTCGGATCTTTTCCGTTAATTCACTAACGCTTGATAAATTTTCTATTGCTCTAAAAACTCTTCCCCAATCTTTTTTACGCCCACTGTGGTATTCCTTATCCACTAAAAATCCTATATCGCTGGCCTTATCTATAAGCTTTCCAAGAACTTACACACAGAGAGCGAATACGGCGGTAAATCAATCATTGGATTTACCAGTTTGTGATCAACTTTATTAGCCATCTAACCTAACGTAACCTAACCTTAATTGCGATAAAAAAGTAGTGGTAGTGAAGTAACGGTAAAGGTCCCAGATTTCACATTATTTACAATGGGAGACATATTGGAATTTCAAACTAACAAAAATCAATATTATTTATAGAATTGCCTATAATTTTGCCTATGTTTAGTATTGCTGTCTAACTTTTATCTTCTTAGCTCTTAAATTAAGTGTTCAATTAATTTTTAACCTGGCCCAGTCACAGTTTTTACCATACCTATCGTATTAGTCCGTCTTATTCTTGTGTTTGAATGGCCCATTACATTTTCTTTACAGGGCTTGTTACTATCACATATTAATTTTAGTCCTACAATACCTTCAATAGGTGGTTTTACTGTAGCTTCCATTTCACTGCCTAACCTACTAAGCTTTTTCTCGATTCACTCAAAATTATGCTACGATAAACTACAGCAAGGTTAACCTACGTGCATACTTAATGATGTAACATGACCTTGGAGACCTGTGCAGTAGGCCATAGCAGTCACCCACAAGGAATTAGCTACAATATCTAACTGGCTTTGAATTTAACAAATTTGTTTTAAAATATATTTTATGCAAATAGTTCTCTTATTTAAACAAAATCCACTCCAACAATACACTATTAGACATTTATTCAATCTCGAATATTTGCAAGAAAACACTTGGCTGTCAGAAGTACCATTAAATAGTTTTCATAAAGTCAAGGAACAAACAAAGGAACAAAAATTATTGCCTCTATACTGAAACTTCGTTTCTAACCTTTCAATTGATATGGTTCTGTTGATAAAACGAATAACGAATAAAACGAATCTCTAACCCAACGACAATGTTTTGTTGTTGGGTTAGAGATTCGTTTTAAATATTCTTTTGTTAAATAAATTGAATGATAAATATAATGAAGTACCCTTTTATTCATTTGTTAATTTTGTGATTTTAATCTTGTTATGTGAACAGATATACACGTTGAAACATATTTACTTACTAAAAATCATTACTTGACATAATCTAACTTCAACCTATCATATTTTTGTTTAAGAATATACTCATTCTAAGAATGTTCCCAATAGAATACGTGTCTTTTATTTTATTATGGTTTTCATTAACTTTAATTGTTTGATAATACGACAAATATACACGGTGAATCATGTTTTCCAGAGTAAAATATGTTTTAATTTAACTGCCTATGCCTACTTATAGAAATTTATCATAAATTTATATTAAATAGGCAATAAAAGAGTGGCGAATATAACAAATGGCAGGTTTTACAGTTGTATTTGTACACCAAAAACACTATATTACCACATTCTCCTTGGCGACCATACTTGACAAAACATACGCAAGAGGGAATAAACTGTAATCACAAAAAATATATACATATAATGATCGTTATGTTATTACAAGTGAACAACATAAACTCGAAAACGCGACTCACATCGGTATAATTACGAAAATAGACTATCAGCTCGCGTAGAAGTTAAATTGTGGGGTAAATATTGTGGGATTTTATTTTGTAAAAATTAAACCCTGCGTTCATTAAAATGTTTTTGTTTGGAAGCCTAAACCCTAACGAACTAAATCCCCTGACGCTGGCAGCCGTTATTTGATGTACATTGGAGGTTTAACTAAATGTTCGGATCATAAATGTGAAAATATAAGATAATAAAAGTCCTCTCGGTTTAATTGGTTTTTGTGAAACATTTACATGTACACATCATTATTCTACAACAGTTACAGTTATCTAAAACATTGTTCCCATTTATTTTTCTGTCTAATGACTAATTGTCTAATTACTAATTAGAGCAATTGCTTTATATTATATTAATTTATTACCTATAAAGGCATTGAACATTTGATGATCCATTTTCTTCCTTTTGTTAATTTAAATATTTGAATAAATTTCTTAATTAAAAATATTATACAAACTTACAGTAGGTAATTGAAGCATCTTTAGTTATGTTTTCTAGAATGGTTAAAAAGCCATATCAAGAAAAGCATTTTCTTCCACATTAATTGATTCTATTTTCGTGATTTGTATGTAGAGTAAAATCACAACCTTTTTTTTATATAATTACATTATCTTAATTTGTCTCTTTATTTTATATTATACTGAATTTATTAACTCTTTTACCAACTATTAGAATACCCAAACGTTACTAATGGGGAAACATTTTTTCATTTATCTGAACAGCAATATTGTCATAAATAGTTTATATTGATTGAAAACAAAATACAACTAACATCATCAAAACAAAATATTTTCAAGAAAAATTAAAAAGCACCTTTGGGGATATACACCTATAAAGTGAGGTCCAAGGACCCGAATAGACTGTATTCTTCCTAAGTATGCATAAAATAACAACAATAGTATTCTCGACAAGTACAATTGTAGCAGACCTCACTAACTAACCAAATTACTGGCAACAAAATTCCTTTTACATAAAATATCTGTGAGTGATAATTTTATGAAAGATCATACTTATGAGAAAGAAAGGAACGTAAACGTAACGTAACGAAAACGGTGCTCCTGTTTTCACAAAAAACGTGAACTTACGAGCTTTACTGGCAGACAGAAATGTAGAAACAGAGATAAGGCTTGCTTCGGATTCTTTTGAATACAAAACGTGCATATGCAAAATGTAAAACGATTCTATGCATGACAGACAAAACATATTTTTCATTTATACAGAAATAAACATTTGCCTCGTCCTTGGCCAGAACCACTACCTACAATGTCATGTTAAAACACATTACTAGTTTTACACTGAAAATTAACGTCCCTTCGTTAAATTTAAATAATGAATATTTAAAATCTGTCATCGGAAAATTTAATGCTCCTAAATTTGAAATGTAAACTGCATTATACGGGTAAATGTTTTAAGAAAATCTTCAAAATCAACTAGTGTTTGCTGAGTACGTTGATTGGAAGACTGTTTATAGATTAATTATAAACAATTAACGTCTAATCAAGCATTTATTAATAAGCAATCAGTCTCAAGCTGTGACACGCCAAGCTCCCTGTAGGCCTATAGCGACTGCAGTTAACGATTTAAGTTTACGTTTTTACAATAATTAGGTAATTTTACTTTTAATGATTCCAGTTTGTCTTAGAGTTTTCGGATCTTTTCCGTTATACGTATACCACTATTTAATGTCAAATTATATGCTTTTTCATTATAAGTATTATATTTATGTAAGTAAGTTACCTTATTATGTTGATGAAGGTGGCCAATACTCGGCGATATTACGCAGTATTTCCTCAAACAAGGATCTTTTCCTTTATATACATCGCGCCGCGGCAGTTATGGTTAGGTTAGGTTAGCATAGCCTATTGTAGAATGTTTTTACAAATTACAGGTTCATTCTACAATATAATAACCTAACCTAACCATAACTGCCGCGGCGCGATGTATATGGGCGGCCTCGATGTATTGGATATTTAAATAGTGGTATACGTATAACGGAAAAGATCCGAGTTTTCTAATAGATGAAGCCTTGAACAATAATAACATAAATAACCAATAGTTGTATTAAACTAATGTCTTTTTCACTACACTACTATGAGTTTAACTGTTTTCGTTATGTGTTTACAACCTGCGAAACATCATATTTTCAACAGCTGTCTATTGTTTACTACCGAAAGTAACATTGTTTACAACCGAAAATTTTCCACAGTCAACAACACCTGTTTTTAAAACATGTTTCTAATTTAATAAACACTTAACATAGCAAAAATGAGTTTTTATTCCATAGTGTAGTGAAAAGTATCATTCAAAACTCGAGTGAAAGTGTTTTGTATGTTCTCGACCATTTGAAGTGCTCGACAAGTCTCGCACTTCAAACATATGGTCTCGAACATGCAAAACCCCACTTTCCACTCTTGTTATGAAATATACTAATTATGCAAGTCCAAATGTTATAAAAATAAAGTTTAAATATTTTACATCTACCTTAATGCTATATTTATGCTATATATATAACATGGAAAACTATATTTAATTTTACACCTGTTAATGAACTACAATTGATAATCACACTTTTTGAAGTTTTTCTTTTACCACAAAGTGAACATATAAATATTTTATTTCATTTAAAACAATTTAATTATAGTTATTAATCAATTTATTTCGTAATAATTTAATTTATAATAAATAATTAACTGTTATAGATCTTTTGGGAAACTGTGTATAACATACATTATTTACCTTATTTATGGATTCGCATAAGCAAGCGCCGTTCTTATATAGAGGAAAATAAAAATTAAAACATATAAAAATAGAAATAGGTAGGCCTACATTAATAAACAAGTGTAACTAAATTGTCACCACCACGTTGCGTAGTGTGTGTTTACTATAATCTACACTAGAATTTTTAAAACAGACAAATATAGAACATTGCAGTAAAAAAACTACTAATTCGAGACCCTAAAGGGAAATGACATGCAGTAAAATAACATTTGAACGAGGTGATAACACGGCAATGGGCTGGTTACAATAACCTTCGGTACCACTATCTTTAATTAGCCATTAGACAGAAGCATAAGGATGACCTTTCAAATAACTTTGACCTAGGGGAAAACCCATTTGATGTAATAAGGGTTTGTTGCAAAGAACTTTAATACTTCTCCCTTAAAGGGGTCTTTTGACATTATCACAAGATGAACCCCAAAGTAATGTAGCATGCCGTAAAATAATTTGGAACAAGGTAAAAATTCATTTGATGGAATGGGATGTATATATTGAGCTTTGTACTAAGGGGTCATTACACACATGCATAACGGTTACCCCAAAGGGATGTGACGTGTGACAAAATAACACTGAACGAGGAGAAAATCCGTTTGATGCAAAGGCCTTGGTACAAAACACTTCAATTCCATTTTCTTAAAGGGTTTTTTACACACAACCATTAGTTACCCCAAAAGGATGTGACACGCAGCAAAATAATGTTGAACGAGGTGTAAACCCATTTAATCAATGGACTGAGTACAATGAGCCTCAGTACCACTATCGTAAAGGGGTTATTAGACGCAGACACAAGGGTGACCCCAAAGGGATGTGAAATGTAGTAAAATAACATTGAACGAGGTGAAAACCCATTTAGGGTAACGGACTGTACAAGAAATCTACACGTTTATTTGGAAGGGTCCTTACTAAATTAGGAAATCCTAAACTAGTAATCCTAAACGTAATATAATGTAACTTAAATTTAATCAGTATTATAATAATGTACTGTGTAAACTCATTACATTACAGTACACCCAGATTTTTAGATATCGGAATGTGAGGAGATTAAATCATTTGAATAAATTGCCAACATCTTGCAAACATTAGTATAATAAAATAACTCATTTCCCAATAATGTTTATATTTGAAGCATTTTTAATAATTTCATTAACATACATTACATTTTTGCTACACTGCCCAATTTTTTAACTATGCAATTTGCAAATACTTATTATTTCCTGTTATGTGTCAGTAGCATAGTAATATAATGTACAATGTATAATGTAAAGACAGTTTTAATGAGATGGTTTGATCATGGGAATATCTTGAGGTAGTTATAAAAGTTCTCGAGAAAAAATGAAAAGGAAGAAAGGAAGAAGTGGGTGGAGATACAATTTTTTGAAGAGCATTTTGAGAGGATGCAGACAAAAAAGTAAAATAAAAAGTTCCGAATAATATTATTGGAAGTACAGACTCAGTAATATTGGAAACTAGAAATTCTGATGAATTTGATATGATACTACTGATGAGCACTTTGGTGATTAATGACTAAATGTAATATTTTCTTAAAATTTAATACAGTTTTATGTTTGAATCTACTGTTTTTACCAATTGCGTGATAACAAATTTGTATATTGAACAACAAAAACAGTATATTAAATAGTAATAAAACAATTCTTAAATTCGAATGGTGCAGTGATTAGAATTTTTAAACGAATTATAAAATGGATTATTTTAATAATTTTGTAAAAAAAAAAATAATAAAATGAAAGTAAAATAGTTCACTGATTATGGGTTGAAAAAATATATCTTTTCTGTGATTAAAACATAATGGATTTGCACGAATCTAAATTCACCAACTGAATTTTACTTTGATGCAATAAACATTAACGAATATCTACCCTCCTGGTCTCTAACCCTACATAGGACAAGGGCGGAAGTATCATTACAGATTAGTATCAGTGATCATCCGGCCGAAGCCTTGTAAGTCCGACCACGAGGGTTGTACATACCGACACACTTATCGATCTAATTTGGTATCTTCGTTACAGTAACCAGTCTCCCTCCGTATTCTTGTTTTACACCAGTTACCAATGATTTTGTGGTGTAACCTCTCTGTTAAGAGGGAGTGTGCTATTTAGTGCAAAGATCTTCTCACAGTCCGTTCATTTGTAATCTACTATTGACGGTGTCTGGACAACTAACTAAACACAGATCACAGTATAGGTAAAACTGTGCGCGTTGTTCATCTGGAACTAGTATTCCATCTGCTAACGTTATCAAATGGAACGCGGAGTGATAGATGTATAGAGGATTCGTGATCATTTTTGGGACTCGGGAGACACCAAAGTCTGAAAAGTGTGTTTTAATACAGTTGTTCGTGTATGGGTGGGCGGGTGGGTTAATACCACCGTACGTGGGTGGGAGGGCGGGTGGGTCCCTACATTTGTAAGTGTATGGGCTCACGTATGTTCTGTGACTTTTTTCTTTATCTACCAAAAACACAAAGAAAAACAAACTGATTTCTTCACGTCTAATCATGTAAAATAGTAAAAAGTATAAAAAAAGGGATATTTATGAGTTAAGTGTACCCATTTCTACACTTTCTTAATATGATAAGTATAATTATGTTCATTTGAAAGTTTTACAGTTATAGTTCTATAAAATCAACTAACGTTGGTTATACAATAAAGTTTACTGTTTTAAATTAAATACCAAATGATGTAGTTTTTGATTTGCAACAAAGATTCACATAAAGTTGAGGTACACAAGATAAAATTGCATTTTTCTAGTTTATCTATCATTTTATTTCTCGAATTGAACATCTTTTATTCCATTACGTAAAACTTATTAATAAAATAGATAAAAAATAAATATTCTATAGCATAGATTTCATCTAGCACCAGATGAAAAACTGTGGGTATTTTATATAGATAAGGCAAGATAAGTTAAATAACTATTGTTGTACTTAAAAGACTCTTAAAGTAAAACTCATGTTGACCCTAAAAACTCCATAGCATTTAAACGACCGGTTCATTTAGAGCCTTCAAATTGTGTCACATTTAAGTTTCCAACTGAGTTCCTCAAAAGATTGCAGAACTTACATCGAGTGACCGCAGGAGTCAACCACCGGAACAACGTTTCGAACAAGAAGACCCGAGATAAGCGGAAGGAATGAGGAACGCAAGACCCAAGGTTGCGGGAAAGGGAGAAGAAATGAAAGTGTTGCGGACGTGGGGACCGGAAGGATGGTAATGATGTGGTGGGGGTCAACGGCTGCTTCACGGGCCAGTAGGCGCGAAGTACCGGCCACTTTGGTGGCAAAAACCTGCAACCAACGCGGGTGGTGTGAGACAAAGCATTGACCACCATATCGGCCACGTTCAGGGCTAACGGTAGATATAGCCCAAGACATTCTGCAAAAGCTTTGGGAGACGGCATTAGCACAGGTAATCTAAATACAAATTTCTTAATAAATAGGAGTACCTGATGGATAGTTCATTAACTTATAATGACACTCAATCTTCAAGTCCATACATGTCGGGCTTTCAATTTAAACGATGAGAAACAGACAGTGAGAGAGAGAGAGAGAGAGAGGGAGGGAGAGAGAGGGAGAGAGAGGGGGAGAGGGAGAGGGGGGGAGAGAGAGTGAGAGAGAAAGAGGGAGAGGGAGGAGAGAGAGGGGGGGAGAGAGAAAGATGACTGCTCGCACGCCCTCTTGATTCCTCTGGATTTGCACAGTCTGACAACCACGCTCAGTCCACAAATGCTCCACGTGCAGTTTAACAGAAAATAGCGTGACACTGTTTAGCATGGAGAGAGATAAAAATATTGTTTATCTATGGCGTTACAATTTTAAGAATTACTCCATTTTCTGAATATAATCATATTGATTGTATAATTTCTGTTTAGTTTCCATAACTGATTTAGCAAGGCCAAATAGTGCGTTGTTTTCTCTTTGTCAAGATAGCCCTATTTGCTATGATAGTTTTAAAGTTCAAGTGATCAAGGTGTTACCAACTTAGATTTTACAATCATTTATAATAAGTTACTAGTATAACAAGCATCGAAAAATGTAATAGAATAGAATATATAATAAAATAGAAAAATAATAATATATATGTGAGTGTGATTGTTCACTTACTTAACATTCCAACACAATTTGCAGGTCAATTTGTAATGAATTATATCTGTAGTTCTAATGTGCCGGAAGTATTTTGTTATATAATTGCATTTGCATAAATTATGTAACTTTATAATGTATTTTTGTTTTTGTAAATAGATTCTACCACATAGATACATTTAGTCACTATTCCATACTGGCCCACGTTACTAGAATTAATGTAATGACGATTCTATTATTTCCTATTTATTTGTTTATTCATAGATGAACGTTAGAAACGGCATATGGTAATAAAAGCAAATAAACAAATTTATCTTAATGATTATGCGTCAAAGGTTAGTCATAGTAAATACCTTCTAGGTGTACAATCAAAATAATCAAAATAAACAATTGTTTTGTATAAATTACAAACAGATCAAACGTTTTACAAGTTTTATCAATGAACAATATAAGAATGTAGAAATATTATGGTAAATAATGTTGGTATTGTAAAACACGATTATTAATACCACCTGGAGCAGAGGAATCCATGGTGAAAGTCCTTTGGAAGTCAACAAGGTAAAGGACTTTTGTGAGAGCCTAGTGTGAGGAAGGTGAACGTGGTTTACTGGAATTGGCCACTATATATTTTTAAAATCTTACTTATATATAATTGTGTATAAAACCTTTGTTGTGTAAGTAAAAATCTTATTCGTAAATTATTATAAATATATTTGTCGTACTGGCTTGAAAAAACTGGCGCATTTCAAAAATTATAAAATTAACACATTCCTCTACTACAGGTCCAGAGAGAGTCCCCGAAAATATAGGATTTGGCAAAATGGATGAGACAAGCTTACCCAATTACCGAGGGGCTTTCAACAAAATCCGGAGAATTGATAGGCCCACATTAGTTAGGGCTGAGATGATTAAAAAGGCAGGAGTCGGAACGGTTGCATCTATGCAATAACTGCGGACAAATGATCTCGTGTTCTCCGGCTGTGAAAAACGAGGCGCGCCGATATTTTGTTTTGGCCCACGGATACATTAGACTCAGCTGTACAAATAGGGGGAGACCCCGCCGTAATTACGGGCCTCTATTTCGGGAACGCTGGAGACGTGTTGGGGCTTACGGCTTCAGCACCGTCACAATAATTAATGCCAGACAGTGGTTAAATATAACATTGTTTGATTAATGGAGTCAGTTATCCTATAGCTTCTTTAAACCGAGTGGTGTAAATCTTTCTACGAACAATCATTTCTCTGATACATTTTGGTCATAATAAGACAGTCTTTGCTCTCATAATAAGTCACAAGTTGTTTCTTTTTTATTCAGTAAAAACGTGTTTTTTCTATCGTACCAAGTAACGGAAAAGATGGATAAAAAGCATTCTTTTCCCTTCATTCTTCTTCCTTAAACAGAAATCCCTATTTACTGCGAAGACTACATAGATTTACTAAAGTCCATTAAAAAAACTAGAAAATATAGTTTTAATTTAGGATAAACCTATAACTATAAACAGTTGAGACTATTATTATAGTCTTACTGTTGCATCAACTACGTTTACTAACAAGACTGTAAACATGCGAAGGCAGTATTTGTGGCAATTATAATAAAAAACGACTTAAACAATATTTACCATCCTAAAGCATATAGCCTACTTATGTCAGTACTTGGTATTTAGTTATTACTAATGGAAGTGGTATCAATTGAAAGAAGTTATATGTACGATTGTCCCACATCTAAGGCTTAATCCTGTATCTTAGGTTTAGTTCCATGTGTAAGACTTAATCCTTGCATCTAGTAGTTTGTCGCACATCTAAGGCTTAATCCTATATCTTAGGTTTAGTTCCATGTGTAAGACTTAATCCTTGCATCTAGTAGTTTGTCGCACATCTAAGGCTTAATCCTATATCTTAGGTTTAGTTCCATGTGTAAGACTTAATCCTTGCATCTAGCAGTTAGTCGCACATCTAAGGCTTAATCCTATATCTTAGGTTTAGTTCCATGTGTAAGACTTAATCCTTGCATCTAGTAGTTAGTCGCACATCTAAGGCTTAATCCTATATCTTAGGTTTAGTTCCATGTGTAAGACTTAATACTTGCATCTAGTAGTTAGTCGTACATCTAAGGTTTAATCCTATATCTAAGGTTTAGTATCGAATCTAAATCAATATCCAATCCTACACCTTAGGATCAATCCTATATAATAAGGACAAGTCCCTTATCTAAGGATCTCTCTTTCATCTGAGGTTTAGTGTCATGTCTAAAAATTAGTGCCACGACGTCGTATGCAGTAGCTGCAGGTTACGTCATGACTAGCGTGTCTATGACTTGGTAATCCAGCCGTGTCTAGCACACGACTATGATACTTCCTGGCCTAGTTGCCATTCAACCATCCATCACGGCCTAACCACGTTATGAAACGATTAACTCAGAGCCGAGCACGACATTCTAACATGGGACAGCTCGATTTGAGTAATAGATAACTTTGATTTACGTACACTTTCTATTACTTGCATTACGAAACTATGTGAGTCAGATTAGTTGAAAGGATCAGATCGATATAATAATAGTGATACAATGGATATAATATTTTTATTTGTCATGATTAACATTATGTAATTAAATAATTTGATCCATCTCACACCGTATTTCTCAGATCTTATGTCAAAAGCAAACCAAACTAGGAAGAAGAAGGGATTTAGCTTTATATGGAAGAATGGCAATAGAATAGTGGTAAAAAAAGCAACCTCTATAAAGCCATTCAGATAGCAAAAACACCAGGCTTACACAAAATAATTTAAATAAAATACACAAGCTTTCACTATACTATTTGTTAAAATCAATAATATATGTAACCTAAGACAGTAGGCCTAGGCCTATATAATTTAACTACTTTCATTTATTATTAAGTCTATAGGGAATTGTCAAGTAATAATGTATAGAAGGATCATTCTGCCAAAAATTCAATAATTTTATTTAATTCATTAATAATATTTTTTGTATTTAAGTCAAAACTAAAATTAAAATAGATTTATAAAATCTAGATTTACAAACTGATGGGAGTTTTATTACTTTCAACATATTAAATTAATTCAGACAGTTCTTAAATATTCAAGAAGGTAAACATGATATAAAAATATTATCTTCGAAAATTATCAGTTTAAAGAAGTACTGGAATGAATTTATTCAATATATTAATCCAATTATTTTTAATTTAGATATAATCATAATAACAGAAATAAATGTATCAGATTTTGAAGCTGCTTTATATTGTATTAAGGGTTATAAAAGTTTGTATAGATGTAGGCCTAATGGAAAAGGAGGAGGCATTTTTATATTGTATAAAGATAAATTGAAATGTGAACAGTTAGAATATAATTTTGAACGTGGTTCTATGGAAATATTATTCATGAAAGTACAATGTATGTCACAGTCAATGACTCTCTTAGCCTGTTATAAGCCCCCACAAAATAATGTTAATCGATTTATCATTGAATTGGAAAATATATTATCGTCTGAATTAATTAGAAAGGAGAAAAATCTAAAAATAGCTGAAGACATTAATCTATGTTATCTCACCGGTGTTTATGGTGCTGATATATACCTAGATTTATTACACATTTATGAAATAATAAATACAATTAAAAAATATACAAGAGCTGAATTTTAAAATGGTAACTTAGTTCAATCATGTCTCGACCATATTAATATTAGACTGCCTGATTTTCGGTATAAAGCCTACACGATAGAAGAAAAACTAGCTGACCATTATCGGACAAGTTTAATGATTGACTTTAAAAAAACATTTGTGTGAGCTAATTCTAAAGTTATGAAAGAAATATTAGATTCAAGGAAAATAAATTTTGGAATAAGGCAAGAAAACTGGTGGCCTATTCTAGATATTCAAGATCCAAATGAAATATATAATAAAATAGTCGACAAATTTACTAACATCTTTCACTGTTCTAAAGTTAAAGAAAAAGTAAATAACTATAATGAATATGTTCCATAGATTAATAATGAAATAAGATCTCTAATAGCAGAAAAAAACTATTAATGGAAACTAGTTAAGAGAGACAAATATGATGTAGAAATAAGAAATAACATTAAAAAGGTCCAGAAATATAGTTACTAGTAGAATAAGAGCAGCCAAGACTTGTTATCACCTTAAATATATTTCAGGGAATTCGAAAAATATTTGGAAAACATGGGATACAGTCGAGCAAGTCGTTAATAAAACAAAAAGGCCATCCATTATAGAATCAATTAAACGAAACTTTAAAATTGATTCTAATGAAGATATAAATGTCTGACAAATGTTTTTAACTCTAATTTTGGGAAAATAGTAATAAGCATAAATAATGAAATGGTTGGTCAGCCTATTGATATAAACGATGAAATGAATGAAGGTAACTACAAGATAAGAAATCGATTGAGCATGAACGTAATTAATATTAATGAAGAACTGCTTAATTTAGCTCTTAGTAAGGTCAATTTACATTCTTCAGCAGGTCCTAATAACATAAGACCACAATATATTAAAAACAATACCCATAATTTAAAATAATATTAATTCATTCAATTGAAAAAAAAACCATTGATGCCTTTAAATATGAATATGAAAGTGACTCATTTGAGGCCTTTCTTCGATCAGGGCAATAAACAAGACCTAAATTGCTACAGACCAATTGGATCAATATATGTCATAACAAAGATACTAGAGCATTATGTAAACTCCCAGATAAATAAATACCTAAATAAGTTTGGTATAATTAGCAAAGAGCTATTGGTTTCATGGCAAATAAATCAACAGTCCATTTATTAGAAACTTTAAAAGAGGAAATAAACAGAGCTTTGAATGAGAACAAGTTTGTCATAGCAGTAACAACAGATCTTACAAAGGCATTTGACTTGGTAAATTATGATATCATGTTGAGAAAACTATCTGATATTTGTAATATGTGGCAGACTGAAGAGGTTTTTGGTAATTACTTTAAAGAAAGAAAGATTTGCACTTCTATTGGATCTTTTGTGAGTGAGTGTACCAATAAAAGTACTGGTTTGGTACAAGGAAGTATTTTGTCTCCTACACTATTTAATATTTACATTAATGATTTAGCTTCTTTAAAACTTAACAGTAAAATATTGCAATATGCAGACGATAATTTATTGTTTTAGTACATACAAATGTTAACACAGGGGTTAGTCTCATGCAAAATGAGCTTAATTTACCAACTAAATATTTTTTAAATAAGTAAATTAAATTAAATGGTAGCAAAACAAAGTCAATAATTTTTAAAAATCCACGTGTTAAAATAGATAAGATGTTGAATAGAAATAGCGGATTAATATGTCACAGCTATACATGTTTGAGAGAGCAAAGTCAATGCAATTGTAATAATTTAGCTTCTGTTAATTGTATCAAACATTTGGGAGTTCATTTAGGTTCAGATGTGCAGTTTAATAAACAGGCTAAATGGTTAACAAATATTCTTAGAGTTGCATTATTCAAATACCAAAAAATTAGTCAATGTTTTCCTATTAGCAATAGAAGATTGATGTATTTTATTTTAATTCAGCGTGTTTTCTTTTATGGAATAAATATTTATTATCTGGTTTCGGAATATATACTGTTCCCTCTTAAGAATATTTCAAAAATAATTATAAAAGTATTATTTAGTGAAATCCCACTTGAACTATTAGGAATAATGAGCTTAGATAACTTAGCTAGGTACACTGATCTATGCAGACATTATTTTAAACCTGAGCTAAGAATTATTTATAATACAGTATACAATCTGAGGTACAGGCAGTTTGTAGTTCAGAGGCATTCGAATAACTACGGAAAATGTACAATACAATATAAAATACCACGTTTACTTAATTCTTTACCTATAGATTTACAAACCTTACAAACCAAAACTAATAAAAAATACATTAAAAAAATATTTTATTTTCAAATAACAAACTTACATTCCTTAAAAGAAGTAATCAAACTAAAACCTAATTAATCGCTAAACACAAGTTATACACTTTTATCACTGGTTAAATATAAATTGTCTTCATCTTTTATTGATTATAATAATAATTTTGATATTTAAAATATTTATTTTTGTAAATTAGGTTATATTTATCAAAACAACGCAAGTACAGTATCAGTAAACACATTATTTCCTCCACTGGAATTTGAAAAAAAAAAAAATAAATAAATAAACTGGCCCCTACCAGCCGGGTACTGCCCTATGATTCATAACATGTAACTAAAGCTTACCTTTATCAAACATTGCTCAACATTTGCTAATCTTACCCGGAATGTCTGTTAAATGTTTGTACGATAGCTTGTCTGTTTCTACTTATTTATAATATGATTTATGGCTATTTGTTTATTTTTATGTTTATAATATTATTAATCTTTGTTAGTCTTACTATACAATTTGGTTTGTTATAGTTGTTAATAGGCCAACAATTATTCTATTTAATGTTTTTTGTGTTAATTATCTCATATTGTATTATTTCAACAGGCCTAAATGTACAAAAATAACTGTCAAGCATATATATTTTTTTCTTTGTTATTATATAGGTAGATCATTAATTTATATCTGATACATATCTTAGTTTAAATTTTCAAATGTCTGTTTTTTTCTCAAAACACACACAAACACACACACACACACACACACACACACACACACACACACACACACACACACACACACACACACACACACACACACACACACACACACACACACACACACGCACGCACGCACGCACGCACGCACGCACGCACGCACGCACGCACGCACGCACGCACGCACGCACGCACGCACACAC
This sequence comes from Stictocephala bisonia, assembly GCA_035578905.1. Taxonomy (NCBI): domain Eukaryota; kingdom Metazoa; phylum Arthropoda; class Insecta; order Hemiptera; family Membracidae; genus Stictocephala; species Stictocephala bisonia. The sequence goes on along the minus strand of JAQJVL010000147.1, from coordinate 572,167 downwards.
ACACACACACACACACACACGCGCGCGCGCGCGCACGCACGCACGCACGCACGCACGCACGCACGCACGCACGCACGCACGCACGCACGCACTCACGCACGCACGCACGCACGCACGCACGCACGCACGCACGCACGCACGCACGCACGCACGCACGCACGCACGCACGCACGCGCGCACACACACACACACACACACACACACACACACACACACACACACACACACACACACACACACACACACACACACACACACACACACACACACACACACACACACACACACACACACACACACACACACACACACACACACACACACACACACACACACACACACACACACACACACACACACACACACACACACACACACACACACACACACACACACACACACACACACACACACACACACACACACACACACACACACACACACACACACACACACACACACACACACACACATATAAACAGCATATTTAACTATACGTATTTGTAATCATTGACAAGTTAACTAATTAACCTTAGCTGATTAAAGATTAATACTTAATTAAGGCTTCTTTACCTAAATGACTTATTCTGAAGGCTTGTGAGCTTTTGTGTTCAAAATTAATAAAAATACAAATGTAACTATTACAAATTTTAATAGCGTCACAAAGTGTGTGTGTGTGTTTTTTTTTAACAAATGTACAATTAAACTAAAAAACTAAATATTCTAATTATAATGTTCATTACACCCACCCACCCGCCCATACATGTACAGTGGTGTTGACCCACCCACCCACCCATACACGTACAGTGGTGTTGACCCACCCACCCGCCCATACATGTACAGTGGTGTTGACCCACCCACCCACCCATACACGTACAGTGGTGTTGACCCACCCACCCGCCCATACACGTACAGTGGTGTTGAACCACCCACCCGCCCATACATGTACAGTGGTGTTGACCCACCCACCCGCCCATACATGTACAGTGGTGTTGACCCACCCACCCACCCATACACGTACAGTGGTGTTGACCCACCCACCCGCCCATACATGTACAGTGGTGTTGACCCACCAACCCGCCCATACACGTACAGTGGTGTTGACCCACCCACCCACCCATACACGTACAGTGGTGTTGACCCACCCACCCGCCCATACACCTACAGTGGTTTTAACATTAACGTAGTGTTGAGAAATTATAACATATATATGGAAATTGCGAAAAACAGGTATGGTAATGTTTGATTCCATCATGAAAAAGAACTATAAAAGGTTTGAATGCGGATATGTTTTGATTCTGTCATGAAAGAGATGTAAGTTTTATAGGTATAGGTAATGTTATAGGTAGACTATAAGTATAGGTATAGCTTCAAGACCCCTTATACATTGTAACATTATAACATTTTTTCAAAACAAAACTAGAACACGTTGAATAAAGCTTCAAAGAATCAATATTACTTTTTATTAGACAGCCATATGTGTCAAAAACTGAACCCTTATCAATAATAGTTCAATATACTGTGTTGTATCAGTTTTAATTAATTAGCTTAAAGCCAAAACTATGATCATATAACTATAAATATGGATATTTTCTAGTTTTAATTATATTCAGTACTAAACAGAAATGTAGTCTTCATTACTGGATCAGTTACAACATAATTTACGCTAACGTAAATATTTAGACGTTTTAAGTATTCCAGTGTTGTATGCAATTTTGGACGATTCAACACAATTAATACGGGGGTTGGGAGGGAGGGGGGTTGAGATGCGTGATACGTGACAGACAACATGGGAATAATAATTTATGGGGTGGGACCTCAGCCCTTCCTTTGTAACAATCCAATTTCTTGTCAGTCGTGTCTGTGTAGAAACATTTGTCTCTGTTACATGGAACTACGTTTCACTGTGAAAACTAACCAATTGTTTTAACAACGCTTCTCTACAGTTTAGGTTAGAATTCCAGACAAAAGACTTAGTTGATACACGTACAATACAGGCTGAGGGTAAAGTAGATTATATCATGTCTTGCATCATATTCAGGCACTGTAAAACGCAGTAAGGATCATATGAAACCTAAGAACCTAAATAGATAAGATTAATACTTTTGTAAACGTAACAGCAGATTAAAAGACTATTTCACTTTCTAAACAATGTAGTAGAAAGGATTAATTTCCTTTCTATAAGAGAAAATATACATTATATTCGGACAATGGAATCTAAGAGTTAATAAAATCAATTAACATCCAGATACATACATATATCATGACATGACATATGATCGTAATGTCACTGATGTTTTTAAAGATTTCATTTTTATTCGACAAAATTTAGATGATAGAGTTTCTAATTAAATGTCAAGAAACATATGATACTGCGTCAGTTACTTTGCACATCAACCATTAAACAAAAAACAACATTTTAAACGATTTTTTTCTTTTCAGTTTTTGTTTTATGTTTAAAGGTAGATGGGCAAAGTAACTGAAACAGTACCACACGTTTCTTGAAATTCAATTAGAAACTCTATCATTCTTCTTATATTAATGAATGAACATTCGTAGCCTAACAGCCTCCAGAACTAGTAGCGCAGTGCTGTAACCCAGCTACACGGGGACAAAGTTTTTGAGACATTGTAGGCGATAGGTTGGATGTTCGGTCCTCTTAATACCGACATAGCGTCCGCTTGATGGTTGCTATCGGCGTGGACACTACTAGAGAAGTCTGGGGTGTCCATGTTGGGTGGTAATCATTGTGCGGATGTTGTTTGGGGGAGATAACTGAGTATCAAGCTTGTCAATTAGCTGAAAATCAGACCAGCACTACGTGGTTCGGATTCCACGTAAAGCTGTAGGTCCCTTAGTTGCCCTGGTTGTTGGGCTATTAATAAGCCCTTTCTGAGGAACAGTTGAACTCAGACAGTAACCAGACTACACCCATCCACACTCATCCTACACTCATATAACCATTCATATTCACCTTAAAATACCAACAACGTTGTGTCGGCGTCTCATATGTAAGAATGTAAGAAGAAAGAAAAAACTATGCTACTATCAGAGATTTTCTTGTTGAGTAGTCATCATGGATTGTGATACGAATTCTGCGTTAGGATAACCTCCCAAATTGAAAAAAATATTGCCAAAGAAAACAAAAAACACCAGATAGAAGCTATACAGAATAAGAAACAATCAAGCTCTAGCCTAAAACTTACCGTTTTTCTAGCAAGGATTTGTAAGAGTCCTTAAACGAACTTACTTCTTGGAATATTGAAAGTTTTGGACCAATATAAAACATGAACTGACATTTTTCAGTAAACGAGAACGTTACATTTATTTCATTATGTCTATTATGAATTTTTAAACGACTTCAATATCCAATTGGTTGCTCTGATACAATAAGTATTTCTCTCAATAAGATAATTGAAAAGTATTTGAAATATATTGAGATAAAAAAATAAAAAACGTATAATTTGAAAAGGGGGAGATTTTAAGATATCTTTATTCCCTTTATGATAACGCAAATTAAATAATATATTATTTTAATATTAATGAATTCCTTGGAGATCAGTTGAAAATCTTACTGGAAAATATTTTAGTGGATATATTTTATAAGATATTTTATAAGCAGCATATGGTTTCTGGTCAATGACGACGGTGGCATAATATTTATCACATATATGAATGAGAATACGAGTAAATATTATTATATTACAAGTTTTCTTGTAATATATTATAGTCTGTGTGTTGAAACCTCCCACCCATAGAACATACACGTGCAGTGTCGACTCACCCACAAGGGAGAGAGGATCATTAGGTGTTCAACGAAAATACACGCTAAGGAAGAACAAGACAGAGATGGTAACCTCTTGTAATTTTTACTTGTAAATGATTTGTGTTTGGAAGATGTAAATTACAAGTGAACGTAAATATTCCACAAATAGGGCAGTCTGTTTAGAGGGGTTATATATATTTGTAGTTAACCATCAACGAAGAATGTATGGACCTGGTATTAACATCTGTAGAGTTTTTGAAAGCTGGTATTTTGGTAACGATTTTGATTAAATAAAAGTATTGAATGATATAAGATAAGACTCATATTTAATTTTATTTTAGATGTTTCCAACTATTGATCAACATATAAAAGTGTTTACCTGATACCAATTTGAAATATCAGGCATGTTTTTTTCAAGAACTGTTTGAGCATTACTAAGTAGTGTACATATTATATATTTACGTCAATGACACAAGTTTAGAGATGATATGTTAAGTTTGACTACGGATCTTAAATTTTATGTCGTAAAATAAGTTAATCAATTTACAGTAATGTGCTGTGCCATTATTATGTATTATTGAAAATCAATCTTGCTGGTTGGTAATTTACATGAAAAAATTTTGAAATGAAGTACGGAGCAGATACCACATTTAAGTCAAGTGTTCTTGGGAAAGGTAGTACTAAAAAAGTCAATCATTCTTGCAGGCTATTGTTATTTAACAATAACCTTCAAGAATGTTAAACTTTTTAGTATTATGTTTTCCACGAACACTTGACTTAAATGTGGTATCTGCTTAAGCGCCCTCCTGAAAACTTTAAAACTTAATTTCAAACAATAATTTTTCAAAAACTTTAAATGATATTTTGTGGATTTTATATATAATTGAAACGTTTTTAAAATTATTGTTATTAATGTTAAGAATATTAATAATATGTACTGTATAGAAATTTTTCTAATCCTCTAAAACCAAGGTAATCATAAAATGTAACTTTTATTTGACTGTCTTAAAATATTTATCTGACTAGTTCTTTTGTTTTTTTGGAAAGACTGGCTTTTAAAGAGCCAAACATTTTAAAAGTTATCATTATTAAAACAAGGAAAATTAATAACATCTACGCCAAAGGGTTCTCTATAAGTCTCTAAAGCTGAGCTTTCATAAAATGTAACTATTAAAGTACTTTATAGGGCCAAGATAAATGTTTGCTTTTGACTTCATAGAGTTAGGAACCTTTAAGTCAAACGATGGAGCGACCGTTCAAACCCCGAAAACTCAACATACCTTAGAGTTTCTGACCAACCTATATTTCCAAAGCTTACTGCTTGTAATTTCACTGCTAAGATCAAACACAAAGCTCTCTGTCGGGCTCAGCTGAAGTTTAACAATCGCCAGTCAAAGGCTTTGTCAGCTACGAGTCTGTCAATAATAGCAACTTTGAGTTCAGTGGAGGCTCGTCGAAACAACACCAGCTTAAATAGGGTTTACAACATTAAAAAAGTTGACCAATTATTTAGAAAAGCCTTTTAAATCATATGAGTTGCTTTTGATTTTGAGATCGCTATAAAACCATTCAAGATCATTAACTGGCTCAAATTCACATAATAAATTATGTTTAGATCTAGATGGCATCTGGATCTAAGGACGTCAACGCCACTAGCCGAGTTAATAAAATAAAGGAGATGAAATGAGAGAAATATATATTGGAACGCAAACATTTGTGGAGGGAAATGTCCCTTGTTTTTACCTGTTTTGAAAGGGTTGATTGATTGACAAATAGTTATTTGTGAGTCATAAGGGAAGTAAAATGCATTTGATAAACGCATCGTGCTTTTATGATATAAAAACTATTCAAATTCTATATATTTAAAAATATATAGCCTATTTGGTATGACTCGAAAATGTTTTTCTAAGTTATTACGTTTGTAAGTTTTTACTAAAAAAAGTATTATATTACCTTATAGATGAGCTGACAATATATTAGGAATAAGCTGTATTAAGATAACGCATTAAAATCTTGACTAACGTATGAATGATGAGGTTAATTATGATTCTGAGTAAATTGTTCACTATTTATTTTCAGCAGACAAAAACACTAGGAAGCAATAGTTTTCGGGCAAACATATTTCGGTAATCATGCAGTTCCAATCACTTTAAAAAAAAGATTGAACTTACTGTTTTAAAGTGGTTAAAAATGAGTATTTTTTTTTTGTAAAATCCTAACTTTTGCAGGGTAAAAAAAGCATCTCTCATAAAAGTATAGCCAATCTTTAGACGATTTTAGACAACATTTTGTCTGCATTGTTAGCAATATTTCAATAGTGACCTTTCTGGTAACTTCAGCCAAACCTCACGAGTTTTCCGACCTTGACAAATGTTAAGTATTATGTAAGAAGAGTAGTTGAACCAAAGTTTCATTCTTTTGTGAATACTCTGGTCTGAGGAAGGTAAACGTGGTTCACTGAAATCGACCACGATAATATTTGTACTTTTTGTACTTATATTGTGTAGTTTGATATTCACTTGTACTGAAAATACATTATATTCTTACTAGAAAACTATAACTATAGAGTATATACTAGCGAAAAGATAGTAAATATCAAAACAATTAATTGATAAATATAAGAACAATCATAACTGAAAATAACGCTATTCATAAGATTTTAATTTAAATGCTGTAAAATATACTAATTTAGAATATCTAATGGTGATACTGTTTTGTAAACGCTTATTATTATGAAATACAAATAATCATATAACATAAAGCTAGTTGCACTAATCTTTACATGAGGTAATCCTTGTAAATAGTTGTAAATTGACGTCCGGTCTTACGTCAAAGTTAAGTAGGAAGCCTTTGGTAGGATTACAACTTTGATAATCATCCCACTTAGCCCTCATAAGCAGATAATTAAGTGAGGCACTGCTTACATGACAAGATCATACTCAAAGGCTTAGAAGCCCTTCAAAACTCCAAGGGCTGCATCGGGGTGGAAAGTTAGGTTAACTGCTGGAAGCAACAGAGTTATTTATTACGAAACAGTAAAAATCACCTTTGAGGTTAATTTTATAGCTGTTTGATATGCATAGTATAGTTATATAGGCATTAAAAGTGTAAACTTATGATGAGTAAATAAATACTATGTTGCATTTATTAAAATGAGTAAGTAATTTTACCATTTCCAAGTTTCCATTATTCGAATTCACGATTTCCATTAATTATGACAGCTATTGTAACTGTCTCCACTATTTAAACATATTTATTATGAATAAAGTACAATTTATAGATACAAGAACGTCATATTAACCAGTCATTTTCGGGTGAAAAATTGATTTTTGTGTTATATTCATAGTGCACTGCAATATTTCGAACTGAAACAAATCTCCTGCCATTCATAACGTTGTCTGTTAATAACTTCACCTTACAAAACCATTTAATTAAAGAAGTATCTCACTAGATTATTTAGTTGTTTAGGTTTAGAATGAAGTGTAAGAAAAACAAAAACATCGTTAAAATAAGATTTCAATAAAAGCATAAAAATGTAAAAACTCATTGTTTTACTTTTTAAAATTTTATAAAATTAATTGTATTTAGTAAGAACAAGCTAATTTTATATATGTTAAGTTTCTTAGCTTTACAGTTTCCAACTAAATATGATATTATAGAACATTTATCTTTACATTAACATTTCAATGAGATTTTTGCATTTTTGCATTATATTTTTTAATAAATTCATTTTATTTACTATGCTAGCAAATATTATGACTGTACAGTATTACGATTTCAGTGTGCGAAGTGAATAACGTTTGGAGTCTAGAAATATATAATGCATTTTACAATTCATATGATATTGTTTGCTACCATGAATGTCTAGTACTAACAGACATGTATAAGTCGTGTACATGACTACGAGCCCATACGGGGAATTTCAGTTAGAGAAGTTACAGAATTACTGGCCAAATAATAGGACTAAAGCGCGCCGAACTTTGTCAATCGTTCCAACAGGCAGGGGGATTATTACCTTCCTCCAGTCAGTGTCGAGGACCTGTACAGTGTCCTCCAGTCAGTGTCGAGGACCTGTACAGTGTCCTCCAGTCAGTGTCTAGGACCTGTACAGTGTCCTCCAGTCAGTGTCGAGGACCTGTACAGTGTCCTCCAGTCAGTGTCGAGGACCTGTACAGTGTCCTCCAGTCAGTGTCGAGGACCTGTTCAGTGTCCTCCAGTCAGTGTCGAGGACCTGTACAGTGTCCTCCAGTCAGTGTCGAGGACCTGTTCAGTGTCCTCCAGTCAGTGTCGAGGACCTGTTCAGTGTCCTCCAGTCAGTGTCGAGGACCTGTTCAGTGTCTTCCAGTCAGTGTCGAGGACCTGTACAGTGTCCTCCAGTCAGTGTCGAGGACCTGTTCAGTGTCCTCCAGTCAGTGTCGAGGACCTGTTCAGTGTCCTCCAGTCAGTGTCGAGGACCTGTTCAGTATCCTCCAGTGTCGAGGACCTGTTCAGTGTCCTCCAGTGTCGAGGACCTGTTCAGTGTCCTCCAGTGTCGAGGACCTGTTCAGTGTCCTCCAGTGTCGAGGACCTGTTCAGTGTCCTCCAGTCAGTGTCGAGGACCTGTTCAGTGTCCTCCAGTGTCGAGGACCTGTTCAGTGTCCTCCAGTGTCGAGGACCTGTTCAGTGTCCTCCAGTGTCGAGGACCTGTTCAGTGTCCTCCAGTCAGTGTCGAGGACCTGTTCAGTGTCCTCCAGTGTCGAGGACCTGTTCAGTGTCCTCCAGTCAGTGTCGAGGACCTGTTCAGTGTCCTCCAGTGTCGAGGACCTGTTCAGTGTCCTCCAGTGCCGAGGACCTGTTCAGTGTCCTCCAGTATCAAGGACCTGTTCAGTGTCCTCCAGTGTCGAGGACCTGTTCAGTGTCCTCCAGTGCCGAGGACCTGTTCAGTGTCCTCCAGTGTCGAGGACCTGTTCAGTGTCCTCCAGTGTCAAGGACCTGTTCAGTGTCCTCCAGTGTCGAGGACCTGTTCAGTGTCCTCCAATGTCGAGGACCTGTTCAGTGTCCTCCAGTGTCGAGGACCTGTTCAGTGTCCTCCAGTCAGTGTCGAGGACCTGTTCAGTGTCCTCCAGTGTCGAGGACCTGTTCAGTGTCCTCCAGTGTCAAGGACCTGTACAGTGTCCTCCAGTCAGTGTCGAGGACCTTTTCAGTGTCCTCCAGTCAGTGTCGAGGACCTGTACAGTGTCCTCCAGTCAGTGTCGAGGACCTGTTCAGTGTCCTCCAGTCAGTGTCGAGGACCTGTTCAGTGTCCTCCAGTGTCGAGGACCTGTACAGTGTCCTCCAGTCAGTGTCGAGGACCTGTTCAGTGTCCTCCAGTCAGTGTCGAGGACCTGTTCAGTGTCCTCCAGTCAGTGTCGAGGACCTGTTCAGTGTCCTCCAGTCAGTGTCGAGGACCTGTTCAGTGTCCTCCAGTCAGTGTCGAGGACCTGTTCAGTGTCCTCCAGTCAGTGTCGAGGACCTGTTCAGTGAATAATCAACGACGAGTTAACCTTAACATTCTGGTTTACACCATAAATGAAATGTTCATATGAACCTCTGGTCATTCATTTAAAATATTTACCTTTCCTTACTCACCGATAGTTATGAATGGGGAGGATGGGTTGGTTGTTCACATGTTTACAGGACTAGGAAAGTCCTGATAAGAGATATGAATGGGTTAGTGGTAGGTAAGTCATACATGTGGGAGAGTTCTGGAAGGGTTTGCTAAACGTTGTAAGTAGGTTCTCATAATGACCCTTTTCCACCTTCCCACCTCCAAATGATTCGAATATCTATATTTTAACAATGCCAATATCAACATGATAACATAAAATGTTAACTAACCAACACGTCTTACTGTCGCAAAGACTAAATATCAATTGAGGCTCAACTATTGCCTTATTGAAACTGAACAAAAATAAACAAACTTATTAAAGGAAAATAGGTTGTAGCTTGTTTTGTAGCTTTTTTGTAGCTCATTTTGATTCAATGTCAACTAGAGTAGTTTATTACGACCGTGCTCCTATTTCAAAAATATTAATACAGTAAGAAGAATATAGCCTCAAAAGCTAGATTAGAATAACCTTGTTTTTAAAGTAGCCGTTGGACAAAATATATAATTAAGTTAACATTAAAAAAAAAAAACAAAGATCTGAAGAAAATCTATATATTACAACGTTTAACTTTGTCTACCTTCTGAACCTTTTTTACGGCACCACTGAAAATATTTTACCTCAGAGGATAACAATGTTCTGATACAGGAGATACATTTCTTTTGAACAGTCTGACCACTTATACAGCACGATAAATGTTAAAGCTATTGAGAGTAAGATTTCAATTCATTCAATTTTTAATTACGTTACTTTCTAAGGTGACCGTTTAGCTCAACGAAAAACGCCAAACAAATGGATTTCTATTTCATCGATTCGGTCCATGATAATAGTCGAGTCGTAACACTTGAGGCGCCATTTGATAGGCAAAGAATTGTTCTGGTGGACTTAAAGTGGGTTATGTATGAATAGGTACCAAATGAGTGATATTTACTACTATGAAGGTCCAAACATAACTTTAAAAATAGGCGGAATCATAATATCAGTTTACTATACAAAAAAATAATATCACAATTTTTCAAGAAGTCGTCATTAACATATACTTCTATAGCTTTATACACAAACTAACCATTGACGAGCAGACAAAAGATGCAATACAGTTATATACGTAGACCTAACGATATGCTAGTGAGTGTCTAATAATCGTCAGAGCCATAGTAGACAGAAGTCGGCCGGACACATAACAATAAACGGGCCGACAAACCGTTTAGTGCAATGGTCGAGTCAGTAATGCATGTGGCAATTCAGCCAAATGGATCCATAAATTGTGTTTTCGAAGGAGGGATACATAATGTTTAAGATACATTCATCTTGTGAAACGTTATTTCAACACGGAGCTCCTGATCTGATATAAATGATGATTGTAGATGATATGTTACTCGCGTTATCTAGACCTCTCCCCAAGACCTGAGTTTGAGGTACACCATTCCTTCCTGAAGTTCCCCTTCTTAAAAAATTTTAAATTGAGATTTAAGGAGGTATGATTGGCGAATAAATGTGAATTTGGATGTGTATATTTAAAAGGGCAAATCTTGATAGCATGGTTGGGAAGTTTTATTTACATTTAATGACTGTTACGATACAAATTCTAAAATTTTTAATGTAATGCAATACACAATTATTATTATTCTTTTCATATCACCTTACAACAACGATAGTTATCATGATAATTAGAATTAAATTGAAATGTTGTATGCAATAATTTTGAACAAAAAAGTACAATTAAAATATGTGCTATTTGTCTTTGAAATATACAAAGTTTCAGAATGGATTAATTAAGTTTAGTTCAACCCATATATTACATTCAAATATCTTTAAAAATACTGTTGTTTAATCATAATAAATTAGGGTAATCTGACATATTAGCTTCGATAAAGGCGTATTTTAGTAATTTTTTCAAATTTTGTAATAAATAAGTATTGTTTAATTTATTACATTTTAAAACAATTCCCTCTATCAGTTCAGTTGAGTTTTTCTAAATTGTAGAACAAGCATTAACAATGATTGTTAATGTTGAACTCAAAAGTTTTGTTGTATACTAAAATAATTATGCTGTATAAAAACAAACGTATGAATAATATAATAAAATAAGGCATATTATTAATATTATTTTAAATCCTTAGACGTTCCTAGCTTGATATTTATTTTTAATACGTTTAAGAATTCACTTAAATACAGTAGCTAATAGAACAAGAAGCCTGGTACAATATAATTTTTGCCTTTATTTCCTACCAAATTAACTTTCTAATGTATTTTAATTAAAGCAAGAGTATTTTATTGTATATTTATGTATTTTTAACTAACATTCTTTTATGATATGCAATGTTGAGTCTTTTATGATATACATGAGTTTTTATGAGTGTTATAGGTTGCAGCTTTTAGAATCTCTAAGGTAGAAAATCTAAGACGTAAGCTGTGCTGACTTGGTTCCATAAAGTCCAAAGTGGTGTTGGCTAGTAATATCAATAAAACCACACAAAAAGGCAACAAAAGACGCACGCAACACGCAGGCACGCTCCGACCGACATATGTTTTAAGTTGATAAATTTTTCATCACTTAAATGGAAAAGTAGGGTTTAAACCATACAAACTTCTCTATGGATATTCTAAGATAGCAAATATATCAATTTATAAATATCTTTTTCTAAACATGTACATATGATTATTATCTATCCATCTTATATAGATTGAGACTCTAACCAAATCACACCAAAATGCACTATCAAAATACACGTATTGAAAAATATATGAGTGTTTGGTTTTAAAGGTATGAAAACGCGAAAGGCAGTGTTGTGTTGGTGCTTACTTTTATGTACATAATGATTATTTACGTCAAAGTATACCTACATACACAAATTACTCCTGACATTACTGTCTCTAAGCCACGTATGCTGACAGTCTCACCCCTATCTGCCTCTTAATGTTTCATTTATATACAAACAAAGTGATTAACTTTACTAAATCTCTATGTCTGATGCGTTTTATGAGCATTGTTTGATCAGCTTGCTTCAGCAACCTAAATATATATGTGAGGGATCCAAGTAGGTCTCCCAGTAGCAATGTAAGAGGTTTACGTGGGTCTCCAGAAAAGTGCTTCAGGAAAACCTTCTGATTGAACAATTAAATCATTAGTTTTTTGTTGCTTTTAATATCATCAGAGGATCACTTTAATCTTCTTGATTGTTCTTTTGGTGTAACTTTACTGTATCCCTTTCCAGTACTCCTTTATCTGCAGGATCTCCGTTGTAGCTCTGCCTCTGAAAATACATTTAATGCTGTAGTTCTCGTTTCTGTCTTGGGTGTGAATATTATTTGGTCGTATTTTGGTAATCAACTGTTGGATTTTATTGATTAATTTTTCATTAATTAAATTACGTTTTTCATGCACTCACAATTTCTTTCAGCCAATTTAATTTTGTATTTAGTAAGCTCAATTGTGTTATGATTTGTTTAGAAAGTCGTGTATCTTCTCAAGTAATCTGTGGTCGTTCTTATTTCTATGTATACTAGGATATTAATCATCAATCTTCATCTGTATGGTGTTTGTTTGTTTGTGTGTTCTTTTTTGTTTTGTTAATGCTAGTTCTAATCTAAATATGTGGATATATATTTTCATAAACCTGTAAAGCCATTGTAATAATTCTAGTGTAAAATTATACTAGAATCTTTTCTTTTTTTTTAATCTAACCAGACTAGGAAGAAACTAAATAGTTTCCCACTTACCCCGTGAAACGATGGCAATGTGAATTTCTTTGAGGACAAGATCGTAAAATTGGCTTTCTTTATCAATGAAACGCGACATTTATGCGTCGTTTTACTCCAGTGTAAAGTGGTTCCATTACTGAAGCGCTCAGCTCATGTCAGGATCCAAATTATTCCTAGAGATTGTGCCATCAGAGCGTGAAAACCGAAGCCCCGGCTCACACACACTTGGAGGAAGTGCAGAGTAGTAAAGTACACATCTTCGCAAAGGTGTCCCAAGAAAGGACAAGTCATACATAAAAGCTCTTTTAATTGATAAGGCTGTTTTATACACAAAGCAATAAAACCCATCAAAACACATTTGGATACATTTTTATATTACTACCAGGTTCATTTTTGTTTATATTTAAGTTCAAACTTATCTGAACACTCTCAAAATTGATTGAAATTATACACAATCGTACCGATAAATAGGGAGACTATTCGAAACAGGATATTGAAATAGTTCTTCCATTATTTATTTTACTATGTTTTTATTTAAAATTAATTAATTATTAAATCCTGAGAATGAAGGCTGAATTCGTTATGAGTGGCGGAAGTTTCAATAGTGCAATAAAAGTGCTTTGTATATGCTTGTATAAACTAATGCTATGTTATTAAATAAAAATAAGGCAAATAATATTCAAAGTGGCAATTTCAACAAACCGGAAATGAATTTTTAAAATTTGTAAAAATCTTTTTTTTTAAATCAGCCAACATATATAATAGTACTACCACCTTTTATAAAATTCGTTCCTTATTTATGACAACTTTTCAGTAACCTTTTACTCTACAGTTTATTCCTCTACACAATTTTATGTATTGTGAATTTGTATAAACTCACGGATGCAAGAATGTCTTAGGTAGATAAACTATGGGGAACACATTTTTAGCAATTAGGAAACTAACGTCAATCATAATTTTAAATTATATATTTAAAAATAAAATCATATATTTTAAAGTGTTTTAACTACTTCAGTATCTTATTGCACAGTCAGTTTAGTTAAAGTTCATAATTTTTATTTATCAATATGTCTCATACACACCTTAAACTTCACACACATGTAAAGTACAACCCACCCAGAAAGTAGACTTTTCCAAAACTGTACTACTTCTAATTTCTAATCTCAAAGCGTGCTTAACCAAGACAATATAGGAAGAAGAACGCTCCTGATGGCCTGGACCCAATTTTAGTAGCCTCAAGCTTCCTGAACATGGAGTCTACAAAATTCAGGACTTAAAATTGGGAAAATATGATAAGACTACATGTTAAATCATTATTATGATTAATTTTGAAAAATAAACAAACTAAACAATTTTTATTTGATGTATTTGAATAGCAAGACAAACGTACAGGAGAGAATCTAAATTCGTACGTCACTGATCCTGATTTTCGGAATGCCAGAACTTTCGATTTTATCTAATTCCGTTTTTTTATTTTGTATGTTACGAACTAATTATTATTTACTTAAGTAGTTACTGAATTGTTAACTGTAGTTTTGATGACATAGATTATATTCATATCAATACTGTTGAAAAGGTCTTCAACAACACTTTCACCAGTGTAGTCAAATTACTAATTGAGGAGCCAATGAGCAAGAAATTTGATTAAAACGATTTTTGAAGTGTAACGTGATTCAGTGTTTGCATCATTACGTTAGTTTTCTTTTTTTTAAGACTATGACGTTTTTTATTTGATTATTTTGTATCATATATGAACATCGTAATTTACGATCACTGAGTTTAGTATATTAACATATTTAAATCAGTATAAGTACTGAGTAATTATAATATAATAAGCTAAACTTAAAGATAAAAAAGGTTTAGTATGGAATACGTAATATATAGCAAATAAAAAAAATAAAAAAACACATTTAAAATCCTATGGATCAAACAGTCAGGATAAACCTAAATCCTTTTTCCTATTAACGTTTATTTTGAAGGTCATGACATTAGTGTTTATATTGTTATTTATATTGCTAAAGTTTACTCTGAACCTAATTATAATCAATAATGAACATTCGTAGTGTTTTAAATAAATAACACTGTGGCGTAAGTAGTATTGTAACCCACCTAATTGTGGGCTAATTGTTTGGATATAGTGTGCGACAAGCTGTGTCCTCAGTCCTGTTAATACTGATATGCCATCGCTTAAAGATTGCCATCGACGTGAACACTACCAGAGAAGTCTAGGGTGTCTCATGGGATGGCTGTCAGAATTCAGTTGTTTGCAAAGAAGATAACTGAATATCAGGTTTGTCAGTTAGCTGAATGGTAGACCAGTATTACGTGGGTCAGAATCTATGCTAAACTATACAGGATGGGGAAAATATGGAAACGCTTTCACAACTGGTGTATGCAATAACTTCAGATAGAATTCACTTGTATGACTTCACTTGTAAAATGAAATCTTGTACATGATCATGGTTACAAATAGCATACTTTTTGACACCATTAGTGACATTTCATATTTTCAGGGGGACGACCCACAAGGAGTTGAACGAAAATCTTCGACGTAAGCCTAGGTCGGGTTTGGTATCTGATGAAAGGTCTATTAAAGAGAAATTAATTGCCGCAAACCAGACTGGGAAGGTTTATCTTTTCCAGAGTAGGAGTCATTTGAATTTCAAAGTAACTAATTTGAACAATGTTATTTCTCCGCTACTATTTAGTGGTATTAAGTAAATTATTCGGATTAAAAATTATATTTTATGGAACACAATTATTAAAAAAAAAAAAAATGAAATCATCGAATTATACATGGAAACAATAACGTTGTTGTGAAAACGTTTCCATATTTTTTCCACCCTATATATGTATTGATATTTATATAGGGTACTTGGAAAGTAGACATTTTATCATCGGTTGCAAAAATCGAAACATTCAACGTGGAGTAACGAGGAAACGGCAACTTAGTTTAGAGAACATGTCACTCCCACCCACCCATACACGTAAAGTGGTATTGACTCACTCACCCATACAATGACCCTCCTACTCATCCATATACGTACAGTGGCAATGACCTCCAATCCACCCATAAACGTACAGTAATAATATAAACCCGCCCATAATACCACTGTACGACTATGGGCGCGTGGGTGGGTCAATACTACTATACGTGTATGGGTGGGCGGGTGGGTCAAAACCACTGTACGTGTATGGGTGGGTGGGTCAATACCATTTTACAAGTATGGGCGGGTGGGTAGGTCAATACTACTGTACGTGTATTGGCGGGCGGGTGGGTAAATACCACTGTAAGTGTGTGGGTGGGTGGGTCAATACCACTTTACGTGTATGGGTGGGTGGGTCAAAACCACTGTATGTGTATGGGCGGGTGGGTCAATACCACTGTACGTGTATGGGTGGGTGGGTCAATACCACTTTACGTCTATGGGAGGGTGGGTCAATACCACTTTACGTGTATGGGTGGGTGGGTCAAAACCACTGTATGTGTATGGGCGGGTGAGTGGGTCAATACTTCTATACATGTATGGGAGGGGGGTGGGTCAATACCACTGTACGTGTATGGGAGGGTGGGTCAATACCACTTTACGTGTATGGGCGAGCGGGTGGGTCAATACCACTGTACGTGTATGGGCGGATGAGTCAATATCACTGTACGTGTATGGGCGAGCGGGTGGGTCAACACCACTGTACGTGTATGGGCGGGTGGGTCAATACCACTGTACGTGTATGGGAGGGTGGGTCAATACCACTGTACGTGTATGGGAGGGTGGGTCAATACCACTTTACGTGTATGGGCGGGCGGGTGTGTCAATACCACTGTACGTGTATGGGCGGGTGGGTCAATACCACTGTACGTGTATGGGATGGTGGGTCAATACCACTTTACGTGTATGGGTGGGTGGGTGTGTCAATACTACTGTACGTGTACCCTTAGTTACTTATTCTCAGGAATAGTCCACCCTGGTAATAAAGATGCCCAGATATATACTACACCCATTGCTCTTTTTGTCCATCATATTCGTATTGTGTCTTATCAATAAGTAATAATTATTTTAATATGATAATACATTAAACAAATCCGAATCATTGTCTACGTAGAGAAATATCGAAATAAACACTTATATTATCGTTGTAAAAAAAAACGAGTTATCAATAACCTTGTAAAATATGCATGAAACGTTAATCCGAATAAATGTTTAAGACCATGGGTAAATGTGAGGCATGTCTTTGAAGACTGATTCTCTAAGGACTTGCGTAGGGGCCAAAGGATACTTGGTAGGAGTCAAGAATGTGCTGAGGAACTTATGTTAGTGAAGTATTCCTTTTAAACTCAGGAAATGTGCTCTATTTTATGCGTGAATGAAACAAAATCTTACACTCTAATAATATAACGAAATCATAAATAACAAAATCTAGTCACTTTAAAGCATTAAACTAAACAGCATTTACACAACATAACAACAGATGATTACTCTTGTGTGATAAATGATTTACTAAAAGATACGGTATTTATTCAGGGCCAATGTTTAATGAATATAATTAATTAGGAAATGAAGAAGGTTATTTAGTACAATATAACATAAAAGTTGCTGTGGATAGAATACAAACATACTTAAGATATGCAACCTCTGTTAGTTTGCTGGAGCATCAGATGAATTTAATGTAAACAAGAATGATCTAAAAGTAATAAACACGGAAAAAATACTATTTAAAAGTTTATTTGAGACACTATTCTATAGATTTATTATGCACTTTTGATGAGTTTTTAAAACTTGATAGGGAGACTACATGTGTATTATAAGATATTTTGTTGTACAATTTAGGACTCTTGGTTTGTTACTCTAGGAGTTCTTATTTGGTTCACATACCCAGTATTTGGATAGTTTAAATGATCAATTATTACACCTAGATTACCACTAATTTAAAAAATAAGAGCAATACTTTAAAAACAAACATATTTCTAAGTGGTAGGATTTGCAATCGATAAAAACATGGTCTTG
Source organism: Stictocephala bisonia (assembly GCA_035578905.1). Taxonomy (NCBI): domain Eukaryota; kingdom Metazoa; phylum Arthropoda; class Insecta; order Hemiptera; family Membracidae; genus Stictocephala; species Stictocephala bisonia. The sequence continues at coordinate 554,072 of JAQJVL010000147.1, read as the reverse complement.
ACTGAGCCCTTCTAGTTTGTCTACATAACATATTGTTCTAATAAAAGATTTTGTGTTTTAATTAGAAATAGTTTTGTAATTAGCATAATACGTGTTGGTGTATATACAGTACAAGTAAACGTTACACAACACAAATTTATTACAATATAAGCGCAAAATGCACAAATAAATTACAATACAAGTACAAAATACGAACGGTGAGCTTAGTTCACCGAAATCGAATACCATAATATTTGTGCATTTTGTGCTTATATTGTAACATATTTGTGCATTTTGTGCTTATATTGTAATATATTTGTGCATTTTGTGCTTATATTGTAACATATTTGTGGATTTTTTGCTTATATTGTAACATATTTGTGCATTTTGTGCTTATTTTGTAATATATTTGTGCATTTTGTGCTTATATTGTAACATATTTGTGGATTTTTTGCTTATATTGTAACATATTTGTGCATTTTGTGCTTATATTGTAACATATTTGTGGATTTTTTGCTTATATTGTAACATATTTGTGCATTTTGTGCTTATATTGTAACATATTTGTGGATTTTTTGCTTATATTGTAACATATTTGTGCATTTTGTGCTTATATTGTAATATATTTGTGCATTTTGTGCTTATATTGTAACATATTTGTGGATTTTTGCTTATATTGTAACATATTTGTGCATTTTGTGCTTATATTGTAACAAATTTGTGTTGTGTGACGTTTACTTGTACTGTTTTAATTAGAGACTGAATATAACTTGTAAATGTACTACCCCAACTGATATCCCGTAATTAAGTCTAGCATGGACAAAACCATAATAAATCTGCTTAAGGACACCATTGTCGACTGTGGTCGAAGTTTTTATGCACGTTGGGTGGGTGAATGACCCCGTCAAGACTATGGTTGTACTTTTAATAATGACTTATTATTATAAAAATTCCTGCAATAAAGAATTTTTATTGCAGGATTAGCCTATAATACTTTTGGTGAACTTTTGATATTATTACCACAATTTCTAAGTAGCCTACTTAGAAATACTCATTGTAAAAAAATATTCTTTTTAATTCCTATTGTACTACTATTATAAAGGATAGTGTCAAAATGCTTGAATAAAATACTTAAAATGTTTACAACGTTATATTTTTCATACATTTTTTCATAATTTTTACTATTAGAGTATGTTATTAATATTTTTCAGTATGGGCCTAATCAAGCCATGCAAATTGTAGTAATCGTTTTTTAACTCGGATTTTCTTCGTTAGTTTAGCAATCTTCATTGCACCAATCTTATGTTCGTTTATGCTGCAGTTTATTTCGTTAACTTAATGGGTCCTATACTCTTTGCAAGGCCATAGAATTTTAGTTTTAATTTCAAATGTTAAATGTCAGTGTTTTTTTTTCATTTCCCTTACCGTGCAAGTGTGCTTTTGAAATTATTATTGTATATTCGTTTGTTATAGGTAGGATTTCACAGTTTCATGACAAACGTCCACAACTCAGTTAACATCGCACTTGAGAGGTGATTAATATCGGTTCGAATCAGGTGTGAATGCTCGCAACCTGATCTGACCAGGCGTGAGAGCATGAGTTATTGAGTGATGGAGTGGTAATGGCATTTGTGCGTGTGTCGGTAGGGGGTCTATAGTTGGAACCATCGTATCTTGAGGCATGCCAGCCAATCAAACGGACTTGCACGCCAAAAATACTGAAATATTCAGTTGAAAATTGCAAGGACAACCGAACCGTGAATTTTAGAATAGAGATACAATTTAAACCATTGCTTAAAATTTGAAAAAGATAGCTGAGATGAATTCTACCTTGATGATTTATCAGCTACTGATTATAAATACTAATAAAATAAGATGTAAAAAATGCGTAAATTGTAACATTTATGTACAAATCAATGTTTCTTTTGCTGAAACAATGGTAATATAGCAGTCAAGAAATACTCAGAGGTGTAATGGAAGACGCTGAGAGCGGGTCGCCAAGTTGAAACAATGGTAATATAACAGTCTAGAAATACTCAGAGGTGTAGTGGAAGACGCTGAGAGTGGGTCGCCAAGTTGAAACAATGGTAATATAACAGTCAAGAAATACTCAGAGGTGTAATGGAAGACGCTGAGAGCAGGTCGCCAAGTTGAAACAATGGTAATATAACAGTCAAGAAATACTCAGAGGTGTAATGGAAGACGCTGAGAGCAGGTCGCCAAGTTGAAACAATGGTAATATAACAGTCAAGAAATACTCAGAGGTGTAATGGAAGACGCTGAGAGCGGGTCGCCAAGTTGAAACAATGGTAATATAACAGTCAAGAAATACTCAGAGGTGTAATGGAAGACGCTGAGAGCGGGTCGCCAAGTTGAAACCAGACTAATGCTATTATGCAAAGTATTGACAACTTGACATCGACTGCCAATCCACAAGCTTTTCTCTAGAAGAAATTCCGTTTGAGTGTCAAAATACACTGGTGGTTTTTTAGGTGATTGATTTGGAATAAAAATATTGGTTGGACTTTTCACCAAGAAATCACTTTGGAAAACTTACTATTCAGTGTTTTACTGTTAATATGTTTTTAAATTAAATTAAACTTGATTGAAATGAATTTATATTGTCTAGATACTATTATCTAGATATATTGTCTAGATAGTATTGGATAGAAACAATATTGAACTGTAATGCAGTATGTACTTTTTTATTCACGTTCTGCAATTAAATTAAAATGTATTGTTTAGATAGTAGTAATTATTATACGTGTTACTGTTTAAACAGATTTTATCTTGAATGTTAACACCTTAGTAAGACATTTTAAGTCCATTTGGTATCATTTAGTCCGTCGCGAGTAGTATATCTATAGTATATATATATATATATATATACTATATATATAGTATATATATAGTATATATATATATATAAATATATATATATTTATTTTATTTTATATTTATTTTATTTGTTTTTTAAATTAACTTTTTAAAATAAATATATTTTAATATATATATTTATTTTATTATATAAAATACAAACAAATTTATTTTATTTGTTTATTTTTTTTTTTTATTTATTCATAAGACGCCGAACGTCAAGATATGGGCGAATATGGATTTCGAATGAGTGTGATGAGTGTATATGAGCGAATGTAGTCATTGTTACAAACTAAGGCCGACTATTCCTTAGAAAGTGTCATTAATTAATAGCCCAATGACAAATGAACAGCCGGTGGTTATCAGCTGATACTTCTCAAAATGTGTTATGACTCAAAATCAATCATTGTGCGGATGTTGTGTGGGGGAGATAACTGAGTATCAGGCTTGTCAATTAGTTGAAAATCAGACCAGCACTACGTGGTTCGGATTCCACGTAAAGCTGTAGGTCCCTTAGTTGCCCTGGCTGTTGGGCTATTAATAAATTGCCCTTTCTGAGGAACAGTTGAACTCAGATAGTAACCAGACTACACTCATCCACACTCATCCTACACTCATATAACCATTCCTATTCGCCTTAAAATACCAACAACGTTGTGTCGGCGTCTCATGTGTAAGAATGTAAGAATATCAACCCTTCTTATTGAATATTAAGCTGTACAGTGTAGTTCTATTACTGAACTGACTTTGACAAAAAAGTAAACGCGATTTTAGGAATACATATAACATATAATACATGCAATTTTATCACCTTTTTATGCATTAAAGGAAGCATATATGCGTTTTGATATCAAATATATATATATTTAATGTAGACTTGTTAGTCAGCTACAAGTGTTGGACTGAAGATTTATAATTGGTGAAAAAAAGGTTTAGTATTCAATAAAAACATAAATTAAAGGAAGCTTACACTCGAAACGATGGAATCATACATAAGATTTGGTGAAATTACACATGAATTCAAGAAAGAAGATAGGATAAGATTTCATAAAGAAACAGACATTGTGTCGACAGAATCATTAAAACAAAAGGTATGGAGAATGAACTACAATAACAACCAAAATAACATTATAACCGATCCATTTTATATTCTAATTGTCTAAGAAAATATAGGTTTACCATAATACACTCCCTTATAATCATTAAAAGTTCTGAATAACTATCCATCAACACAATTGAGTGGTATTCAATAGATTGTTCCACACTCCCAACTACGCTTTACAAAATGGGTTTATGTGTTCAGCGTGCAAAATATTGTGAACATTTGCAACTTGAGCGTATTGTCATTAAATTTTCAGTTTTAAGATGAAAATTAAATATCTAACGGCAGAAATTCGTATCTAAATTAAAATAACATTGGATTGCATAACAGCAGCCTCTCAAACAAACTTTCACGCTAGTCGTTTATGTGGGTGTTTAGTGGGTTATGTTAGTTTGATTCATGTTTACGTATATTAGTTTCACAATCTGACACTGAGGTGCAGCACAAGTCGTTTAGTAAAGTGAATGCGCTCGTAATATTTGTATTGCAACATTGGCCGTTTAATCATTCGATGGTACTCTATACTTCAAAGGAACGGTAAACAGGTCATTCGCGTACAACAAGTCAGCCATAACTAAAAGTCATTGCTGGCTGGCCATTGGCCAAGGCAATTACAGAGGTTATGTTTCACGCCGAACGGCTCCACTAGTGTTGAACTATCATAAGCTTTTTATTATTTATGTATTATAAAAAAATTGCAAAATATTTTTTTTTAATATTCTTAAATTAGTACTGTGTACGTTACATACTATTGTACTGAATGATCAAGTTACGTCCACTTTAAATATTTTCTCTACAAGTGGAACAACAGTTTTACCTATGCTGCCTAGTATGATCATATTCATAATTAAATAGGATGAACGATTCATTTGTAAACTCAAGGCACCCAAATATTGAGTTTAAAATCGTCATCAATAGAAAATAAATTCTGAAATCACTTATTAATAAAACAAATTAGGAGAGCCGGCGGCAGAGGTCCAAGGCGTTGGGATATAGCCAAATTTTAGATCCATAAAATTATAAACTCATATTCTTTTAATATTCTCTGGACATTTAATACTACTCTTAGACATTCTCGGTGTGTAATATTACTTTTACATGCACTTGAATGTTCCCTTATTAGTTTACCGAAAAGTACTGTTACTTTTAAATGTACTGGAAGTGCACTCTTACTTTTAAATGTACTGGAAGTGCACTCTTACTTTTAAATGTACTGGAGGTGCACTTTTACTTTTAAATGTACTGGAAGTGCACTCTTACTTTTAAATGTACGGGAAGTGCACTCTTACTTTAACATGCACTAGAGTGTTCCCTTAATATATTACAGGAAAGTACTCTTACTCTAGAGGTACTGGGTGTGCAATTTTACTTTTAAATACACTGAAATGTTTCCTTAATATATTACAGGAATGTACTGTTACTCTTTTTATTCTATAAATATGCTATTAATCTTAGATGTACTGGAAGTACACTCTTACTTTTAGATGTACTGAATGTACAATATTACTTTTACATGTAGTAGAATTCTCCCTTAACATATTACTGGAATGTAATTTTGGTCTCTTTATCCTGAAGCTCCACTGTTACTCTTATTTTATTTTCAACGGCAGTGCCAATTTACGTACAATGCATATATTACATGATTCAGATGACTGACAAAAACGTAATGGAATTGACTGTGTAAAACTCTTGATTATGTTGAAATGTATCATGTGAAGCTCTTATGTAAACTAGAAAAATTAATAAATTAGAATATTTATCAATGGAAGTTCTTCATTTGTAATTGATGGCTTCGTTAAACAGTTATACACGTAAGTGTATTACAAAGATAATTGAACATTAAGAAAATCGTGAATATTCCTGAGTGTAGAGAATATACTTAAAAACAATATGTTATATATGATGCTAATTTTAAATAAATTTTCACATTTATAATGTTCATGATTTATGTAAACATAAACTTTGCCATTTAATTGGCCAATTACCTTCTCACGTATTATGCTGTAATCTAAAATTCACTTTTTATTATTAATTAATGATGCTTCCATACTTTTGGTTGTTTTAAGTGTTGTAAATAAGTCAAATCTTTTCACTAATTGATATTTTTGTCATTAATATAGCAAATCAATATATATACTTTTGTTATTATTACTGTTATTTATTGCGTAATTTTTATTTATCAAACTCTTTCTATGTGACATTTGCAATGTGATTGTTAAATCAGGTGCAAGTTGTTATTTTTGAGCTATTATCAAACAGCGACGAGGTTAATAGTGTACTCTTAATCTCATATTACTGGAGTTGTTCTGCTACATTCAAATTATGTTAGAGATGTACTTTTAGAACGATCATATTATTTTGTTACACAATCTTAAAAAATGAAGTAGAATGTCGTTCTATTGAAAATTATGAACTATCAACAATTATGAGAATAATATGGGAAAACGATGGGAAATCAATTGTTTCGATCGTTACACTTCGGCCTCGGTTTGTGACTTTTGACCACAAATAATAGTACATTAACTGTATAACGTAAAATCACGATATTAAATTTATTTATAGTTTCTCACTCACATTACTTGCGTTGCTACCTATTTATTACTTTCAATACACAATGATATTACTTCGCCTATTTCAAACGTGTTTATTTCATTTGTTTTTTGTTTAACAGCTAAAAATTAAATTGATACATCACTAGATTAGATTACCATTTAAAACCATACCTACAAGCTTCCCTGGTTGTAACCTTATCAATATTAAAAACATCATTGTTTACATTCCGACAGCTGTTAAAACTTTTTGGAAATCATTATTTACATTTGAACAGGTGTTACTTTTCGATTCATTTAAATCTCTCTCCGTGTTATTCTTAAAGCCGAAAAACGTACTTTGAGGACTTCCGTTGCACTTCAGAGTGAAACTATTGAAGAACTAAGATCTTATTGCACAACTATGAACAGAGGAAAATTTTGTTACACCTAAACCGTTTAAATTGGGTTAAAAAATTAAGGGAAGAGTTGCGTCGACAAAAATGGCTTCACGTATAAGGATTTTGGAAATATCAGAAGATGGCTTATCGATAAAAAAATGTTTTACATACCAACTAACCTGTACGTTAAGATATGATGGACGTGCAATCATAACATATTCCACCTATAGGAGCAGTTAAATGGATGATCTAAGTAAATGTCTTTGATATTGGAGTTAGGAATACAACTAATTGGTGAAAATAGGAATAAAATCAAGTAAGCTTAATTATATAGTAATAAATGTTATATTTGTTACAATCGTATAATTTACATAAAACAATAAGTATATATAATATCAACACTGTTTTCCCGACAACAGCTTGCGCATAATCATATTTATCGTGCTAAAGATTAAGTGCTTGGACAAAGGGCGTTCTTGAATTTCGAAAAGGACAAACTGTTTAGGCCTGGAGCCAGAATGGCGATGGCTTTGTTTGGCCAAACGGCTTGGCTATTGGAGCTAGTTTGAAAATAAGGAATACAAATAGCCCAAGGCGTTCCCTTGTTTCTTACGTATGCAGCACTTCACGATGTTTCTATTCTATTACTTTTGTTCTTTAACCTGTCTAACTTATTAACAATAAAACATTTAGTACCTTATAGTAAAATTTAGACAAGCTAGACATCTATAATACAGACGTAGTACAATTAAAGAACTAGGGTAGCGTAATCAGTTTTAGTAAAGGGTGTTTGTAATACACAAATGAAATGGGATTACAAAGAAATCAGATTACTTTTGGTCTCAGAATTGTAAATGGGATTTACAGAAATTTGTTATGTAACCACAGTCTAATAAAATGCTGTCATGGCACTCCATTAGATATTTGCGATAAGCACGACGCTAGCGATCCTAGCGGCTAGCCCGCAGCAGTGCGTACATCGGCACTATTTACATTAACAGCTGTATTAGTAAATGCCAATTGACTAGTGTTTAATAATGTGTCAAGGCACTTTTTCTGCTCTTATTTATTCCACTTCATTGCAAGACACAATGCTATGGAAAAATATATGTATCGTAGTTATGCGGGAGCGCTACTTGAAGCGTTAGCGTCGTGCTAGCTCCACAGCACTGCAATGGAAATATCGTGACTACGTTGTTAGACTATGATGTAACTGAAGTTATATCTTGTACTTGTATTTTTTTAAATGTTTAATCCAGTCGTGTTTACCATAGTTTATTATTCAATTTAAGATATCATTCTTCAGCAATCTGTCCATAGTAAATGGACTATATCCATAGAATGGTCCATAGAAGATATTATTTGTCTTGCTTATGAACGTAGAGCTGAAAATAACTTAAAATTTTTAGTTTTAATCAGTGAGAAGGCGGCCGTACTTTTAGGCAGGGTAGGTAGGATCTACTTGTTCATAAAGGATGGTTGCCTGCAAGTAGTCTGGCTATTCTGTCAGAAGTAATGTTCAAAGGAAGTGAGGCACCAATCAAAGTAAAGCATATCAAGTACGTACATGTGTGGATGGGAAGTCAGATCATCAACTACATACTTGTGTAAGTTGGTTTGGACGGTGGGTCATCAACTACATCCGTGAGTAGGTGGGTGTGTGATCCATCAACTACGTACTCGTGTGGTTGGGTGGGTGGGTCATCAACAATATACGTGTTTGATTGGGTGGGTGGGTCATGAACTATGTACGTGCGTGGGTGGGTGGGCCATTATGCGATCATACCCTTGATAATCCTGTTTTCTTTTTTCAGCTCATTTTTGTTTTGTCAGTGTAACAAGAATACTTGCTTCTTTCAATTTAGTTAATATGCATTTTGTAATATGTATAGGTTTAATTTTTCTACATTTGATGTTGTTTAGTCAATCGTTGAAACATGTAAGAGAAGTGTGGAAGTAACAAAGCCGGAAGTACAGACAAGACGCTGAGAGCGGGTCACCAAGTTGGGACCACAGTAATGCTATTATGCAAAGTATCGACAACTTGACATCGACTGTCAATTCCTTGTTGGTTTTTGAGAAAAATACTTGAGTAGTGGCTTTTGTATATTATGATTGGACATTAAATCGATTGCGTAGCTCCAATAATGTGCAATTTATCAAACAAACAATACGTTAGTAACTCATATTTAATAGTTTAGTTTTCAACAAAATTTTACTTGTTTTTTTTAGTTTTCAACAATTGAAAAATACTTGTTTTTTTAATCAATTCTCTCTCAATTTTTATTGTTTATAGTTCTTGACCACAAAAACTATTCTGTGACGTTCATCCTGAGTAACCTAATGCCTTCACTATTTTCAATAACGCCTCTTTGCCACTTATCTTCCTTCCTACTCTAACTAGTCTTTTCATGGAAGATAGTTTATAGTTTCATGTATTAGGTAATAACAGGCACCAAGTGTAAGGACGGGGGACGATCCAGTAAGAGTTAAATGTTTGGATGCAATGTGAGTAATAAATAGAAACATTTACTCTAGTGTTTAGTGAAGTTCATGTGTTGTTTGATTACTCTTGGTTCTATACCAGCTCCTGAATATGAATGCAACTCTGTTACACTATAAAGTGACTTACATCATAAAACGAAATAACAGTTTTTGATCAGTGACTACCACGATTTCGTACAGATTTATGGACGAACCAAACAGGTGAAACCCCACTATGATCAGCACACATCCCACATTGGTATGTCTATTTACGGCTATCAAAACCTCATTCATGTTCTGCTTTTTAACTACCTTCCACCACACAACTTCACTGTTATTTACGCCACTACCCACAGCATTATAATCTATTGATGACCCTCAAACCATATTCATGTACAGCTCTTGGTACTAACTCACATGCATACATTGGCAACCCGTCCTCTTCAAACATATGAAAAACAATTGACAGTTCTTCCCTTTTATATTCATTTTTATTATATATATATATATATATATATTTATATTTTTTGCTATCGTAGTTTTGATATGTTATCTGTTCTTGCTTGTTTTGTTATGATGGTTTGTTAATCTTGTTAGTTATTAATTTCTTAGTTATTAATTTCTTACTCACCCACATTGTCTTTGTTATTTAACGCTAGCCATCTAAAATTATTCTTGCATGTAAATTGTTGTAATGCAATTGGTATGTAAATAAATAAATATATGTACGAGTCTTGGACCTCTCACCCATCCCACTCACACGTATGACTTGGCCCTCTTACCAACCCCTATCACTGCTCGCCCTCTCACCCACCCCTCTCACACGTATTACTCTTGGCCTTCTAACTCATCCCTCTCACACGTACAATTCTTGGTCCCCTCTCCCACTCCTCTCATACGCATGACTCATGGACCTCTTATTCATTCCTCTCACACATACGACTCTTGGCCCTCTCACCCAACCCTCTCACACATACACATCAAAGCCCTCTCACTCATCCCTCTATTCGTACAAATCGCGGTTCTCTCACCCACTCCTCTCATACGTATGACTTTTGACACTCTTACTCATTCCTCTCACACATCCACTTGGCTCACTCATCCACTCACACTCTTGGCTCTCTCATCCACTCCTTTTACACGTACGACTTTTCTCTCTCAAACCATATCATTTACACGTACAAATCTTGGCACTCTCACCCCACTGAAACACAGGTATTTTTCAGGTATAGAAATATCAAAGGTACTCTTGACAGTTCTCCCACCCTTCTCACACACTACCATTGGAAGCATGATCCTCTCAGTTTCCTTTAGATTTACAACTTTTGCCCCCTCCTCTCTATATATTTACGGTGTCGTGGGAGATGCGCTCGTGGGGTTTGCGACCTCCTCAAGATGTTACCGTGGGTTTGTGCCCAAGATAATTAGGCATATTTTCCTTGTTGTTAGAGACTTAAAAAGTAGTCCGTTTTATCCTTGACTCTAAACATTTAGAGTCAAGGGTTTTATCTCATTACATTTCAATCTCATTACGTAAGGCATTGTTCTTGAAATCCGCATAACATGGACTACTTTTACTCTCTCATATAATATAATAGGATAGAGAAAGTATTGTGAACGTCCAAAAATTCGATTTTGAGTTTTTGATGGAAATATCCGTTTTGAGGTCCCCTGAGTCCAAAAATCGGTAAAAAAATCACAAATATCGATTTTACTAAAAAACCGGCTCTAACGATTTTGATTAAATTTTGGTCAATTGTAGCCCCAAGAATTACCAAAATTTTGATTTATAGTTTATTCCTGGGAAAATTACCGTTCGGAAGATAATAGCAAAAAACCATAAAAAATGTATTTTACCATACTAAATTGTAATTGTAATATCGCATGGACAGCATGGGAGAAAGTTTGTGCCAGTTGCCTGGTACATTTATGTAAGTATTGGTAGTAGTGTTAATAACTCTAACCTATCGATTTTAAGGGGTTTCAGCCACACAATAAATTTATTGAAAAAATGCCAAACACTTTTTACTTTCTCCCATATACTATAGTATAGAGAAAGTATTGTGATCCGTCCAAAAACTCGATTTTTAGTTTTTTATGGAAATATCCATTTTGATGTCCCCTGAGTCCAAATAAGTGGTTTTTACAAAATGTCTATCTGTATGTGTGTATGTGTGTGTGTCTGTCTGTCTGTGAGTAAACAAACTTTTGGGCAGAAGGAATTGACTGATTTTCTTGAAATTTGGTATGCATGTTCAGTATACCTGTAGTTCAGTATATCTGTAGTAGGGAAAATGTTTGTAATGGCAGTTATAAATTATTATGGTCCGTGGGGAGGTCACATAATAATTATCGGGAAGGGAGTCGATGGAGCAACTTCCCCAACCGCCAGGTTTTAATACTCATATTGTGAGTTTTATATTTTAGTTCCAAGGTATCATGCATAAATAAATCTTCTAAAATAAATTCGCTAGGCGCAGGTTAGTTCGTCAGTTACATTGACATAGTGTTAAGATTGACAATCCGCAAGAGGCTGATGTACAGTTACATTGACATAGTATTAAGATTGACAAACCGCAAGAGGCTGATGTACAGTTACATTGACATAGTATTAAGATTGACAAACCGCAAGAGGCTGATGTACAGTTACATTGACATAGTGTTAAGATTGACAAACCAAAAGAGGCTGATGTACAGTTACATTGACATAGTGTTAAGATTGACAAACCGCAAGAGGCTGATGTACAGAGCTGACAAGGCAGAAGGCCGCTTTATGTATTACTAGACTTGGTTTGTTCCCCAATTCAAACATTCTGGTAATGCATAAGCGGCTGACACAAATTCATCGCACTCGCCCAATTGGTAACTCTTCAGTTTTCATTCACAACCAAGATTTATGTATTTGGAGAATTATTACATTGGTGTGACAACTGGGTGAGTAAAAATATTTAGTTTAATCAGATCATAGCTTTCAGCTTTACTGTTTGTACAACTATACTATAACATGTCAATATAGTAACATATGGAATGGAGGTACCTAATAATCTTTAATACAATATTATGTTTAAAATTTTTCTTTTAAGCAAGTCAAATGGCCGTAGGCCACCCCATGTATCATCAGAAACTATTTACAATTGTTTCAATTGTAGTACCCATAGCAACATGGCTAATGTATTACTTGTACTGTTCTTTTCAACATAGGATAAAGTTTGTGCCAGTTACCTGGTACCATTTATTTATTTTATGACAAACGGCCATCTTGAAACAGATAATAATACTGAAATAACAATACTTCCAAAGACATCTAGATTTACTTTACAAATAGAAACGCGGATAATTAGGAGTATTATTAATGTGCATAATGGATATAGCACAGATAGCCAAACTCTTAGAGTCTTTAGAATTAATCTAAGCCTATAGGTAACGTCAATAACCAATCATCCACGTGTCTATGGATAAGGACATACGGTAATCTATAAGTTGAAAACATGGAAGAGGCGTCATTGACGACAGTGAAATCAGTCGGTTGTAGGTGTATAACAAACGAGGAAAATGTGCCTAATTATCTTGGGCGCAAACTCCACGGTAACATCTTAGGGAGGTCGCAAACACCACGTGGCGCAAACCCCACGAGCGCAAACCCCACGTAGCCATATTTACAGCTCCAGGCCCTTCCAATGTCCCTTCACACACGTAAGACTTGTAGAACCCTAGAATGTTCCCTTGTCTTAGGAACTCCATAAGTGCAGATAGAGAAGTAGCCCATTTTATAATCAAGTCGAATGTAACTTTATGACCAGTAAATTTATTTTAAAGAAACAATCCAGAATACAACTGTGGAAACAAAACAGCTTTCATTTCTGTTGGCTTTGCATTTGCCATAATTCGTTCGTAATCGATATTTCAAAGGATCGTTAAACAAGTCATACGCGTTTAGCAAATCTACCAATAACTAAAAGGCATTGCTGGCTGGCCGCTAGCCAAGGCAATTATAGGGGCTATGTTTCAAACCAAACGGCCCCACTAGTATTGGCCCGCCAGTTACAACTATCATAGTGGCTTGTTCCGATTGGATGATATCGAACACATTTCAGATTTTGTTCAGAATAATTTGAATTTGATACCTATGATGTTTTTAAATGTAATAATAATAATAATCTTTATTTTCCAAAAAAACACAAAATTACAAATTTACAAACAATACAATAAATATAATATCTAATACTAAGATTTTTGTGGCATAACATATGCCTTGTGCTCAGGCTGACCAAAGAATATACAGCGTTGAACAGAATTACATTCACTAATTATCACAAAAATACTAGATAATAGGTAAGTAAGATTAAAGTGTTTTTTACTTGATCAGCAAATAAAGGTTGTGTTTTTGGAAAATGAAACCTCCAAGGCAAGGCCTTTTTGGAGGTAATATATAAAATAATTATTCAATTTGTTGCAGTCTATGTAATAGGAGAATTTAAATATTTAGTAACGTAAGGCTTTATTGTATAATTTTCGGCTTTTAACGAAACTTACTGAAACTCCCATTTAAAATGTTTTGAAATATATTTAAGTTTACAGTTATTTTTCCAATTAACGTCCAAGTATACATATTTTAACATTTGTGTGGTTTCAGAAAAAATATCTCTTCAAACATGAATTTCTACTTTTGAATTACTTTAATATAATTGTTATTATAATTGGAGGTTAAATTTAGTTTTATTGTGAATTTTGATATGTTATATGATTTGATAAAACTTACCCAGCCAAATGTGTTAAAAAAATAACACAGTGTCGAAAAATAAAATTACCTTAAGAGTTTGTTTTGGTATTTTCTAAGTCAATTTATTTCAGTTATAAATTCAGATAAATTTATGAACTAAGCTTGTCTTTAATTCAAATTAAACTGTTCGTCAAATAAATACCTAATACTTTGAATACTAAATCTAATATTGTATTCAAGACAAAGAAAAAAGAAACGAAATGAAATGATTTGTAATTAATGTGGTACTTGTGAAGGAATCGAACTGAAATGTAACTACGATCAAAGGGCTTTTTACTGTCATTGGTGCTTTTTACCTTTACTGTCGACAAATAACAGGTTTTGACAGTAAAAACAAGACCTTTGATTACTGACCCGCTGTTACTGTATAGTGACGAACTCTTTAATGGACCGAGTTTATATAATTAATTATATTTGCTTTTAAATTCGTTCGAATTGATCGCTAAGCGCTGTCTCGATCTAATTTAACTCAAAGTAGTTTGCCATTTGAAATAAAAAGTGTTTTTTTTGTCATGGAAATTTCCAACAGAAATATTTACAAATAACGTTTATTAGAAAAATTATCTTTCAAAAATACTGTACGGTTCTACCTCAAACAGGTCAGATTTATTCGCCTAATTTTGAGGTTTTGGTAATATTTATGAGTATGGATAGTACTGAATATTAATAGGGAAATTTCTCACGTTGTTTACACTATAAGATATTCAAATGTAAAATGGTGGCTATTTAAAATATTACAATCAAATTTCATCAAAATCAGTAACTACGGAAAAGCTTGTAAAAGAATAGGCATTTGTATGCTAAATCTAACGACATCTTTTACATTTAAATCGATATAAAAATAATAAAATGTTGCTTAATTTGGTTTTTACAATGGGATGAGATGCGTTTTAAACATTATCCATGAGCATTTAATAATCAATAATAATAAAAAAAATCCAAAATTATTGGTATGAATTTTGATTTTAAATAGTCGCCATTTAGATATTTCGAAACATAACAAATATAATAGTGTTTGATATTTGAGGTATTTGAGTTATTAACATATCTGCCAAGTATCATGAAACATAACAAATATAATAGTCTTTGACATTTGAGGTATTTGAGTTAGTAAGATATCTGCCAAGTATCATGAAACATAACAAATATTTGATATTTGATGTATTTGAGTTAATAACATATCTGCCAAGTATCATGAAACATAACAAATATATGATATTTGAGGTATTTGAGTAAATAACATATCTGCCAAGTATTATGAAACATAACAAATATTTGATATTTGAGGTATTTGAGTAAATAACATATCTGCCAAGTATTATGAAACATAACAAATATTTGATATTTGAGGTATTTGAGTTAATAACATATCTGCCAAGTATCATGAAACATAACAAATATTTGATATTTGAGGTATTTGAGTTAATAACATATCTGCCAAGTATCATGAAACATAACAAATATTTGATATTTGAGGTATTTGAGTTAATAACATATCTGCCAAGTATCATGAAACATAACAAATATTTCATATGTGAGGTATTTAAGTTAATAACATATCTGCCAAGTATCATGAAACATAACAAATATTTCATATTTGAGGTATTTGAGTTAATAAAATATCTGCCAAGTATCATGAAACATAACAAATATTTCATATTTGAGGTATTTAAGTTAATAACATATCTGCCAAGTATCATGATACATTACAAATATTATAGTGTTTGATATTTGTAGTATTTAAGTTAATAACATCTGCCAATTATCATGAAACATAAAACGGCATTTTTGAAATATCAATATTTTTTAAATGCAAAATTATATATTACGGCAAAAAGGTGAAAATCGGTTATATGTCAGCAAAATTTAAACCTGGGGCGTTTTAAAATGATCATATTCTGTTAGAAGGCAGCGTTTTAAAATGATCATATTCTGTTAGAAGGCATTATGAGTAGTATCCAACAGTGATTTAGTGCCAAACTGGCCAGTGTAGGTTGGGTAGCATCCGAGATCAACTTTGGTAGCACCCGTAGTCAGTTTAGGTTGGGTTGGGTTAGGTTAGGATAAAATCTTTCGCCATTCAGCTCTAAAACAGTGCTGTTAAGAAAAAGTTCTTTGCGGCCACATAACCGATTCTGACCCGAAAAAAATAAGTTTAAATTAAACAAAAATTTCACTGAAAATCTTTTAATAATTATCAAATGTAGAATTCCTGGCACTAGCGAAAATGGTTTTTTAGCCCCTTGTGTGTAAATATAATAAAATATTTTAATCGTTGGGGACTTAAGATTTAGGTTTATCTGTTATTTTTTTAAAGAATAGATAATATAATTTCAATGTTATCCGGTATATAAGCTGAAGTTCTAGCATAATATTATTCCATGCAACTACCGGAGACGTGACGCGTCTGATTGGTGTGAGTCTTTACAATATTGTAAAGAGTTTGCAGAACCTACTGTTATACATAAAAATGAAAATGAACAATAATGTTTGCCATTTAAATTGTTTTCAAATGAAGGTTTACATCACATTAAAATAATTTGCATTGCGTGTAGTTTAAACATCAATTTCTTTGTTATCTTAATGATGCCTAAATATCTCACGAAATGCCAGAAATTGTATGTTTCAAACAAAAATACATCGAAGATACTTTTTATGGAACAATAATATGTAAATTAGAAAAATATATAACTGTTTTTGTAGTTTTATATGGAAGGGACATATCATGTAAGTGTAAGCTAGGAAGTTGGTCGTTTAAGATTACATACAGTAAATTATGTAAATAGTTAATTGGTGAAAAAGGAAATTACTGAAATAAAGTATTATATAGGCGGATGGATAAGCTGTAAAATATTAGTATATTTATCTGTAAACGGGGTATATGTACATTTAAGAATCATAACATCTATATGTAGAGCAAATGGTGACTGAAAAGTCATGTGAAAGAATTTAATTTGGAGTTTTTTATTGGGATTACTACCCATATGACATCCAAGTATACGCTGCTAGATAAATGTATACACACTTATTATGAAATTAAAATTATTTATTCTTTGCTCTTTTTTTTATATTTCAAATGGATTTCCAAAGTTTGGTTTGTGATCAGACAAAGAAATTCTGTTAAATGTAGACTTTTCCACCACTGAATATCTCCAAATCTATCTTTGGAGGTTGGCAAATGTATATACGATGGAGGTCACAAAAAGGAATTTATGATTTCCCTATTTTATCTTGTTTTTCGTTTAATGGTTGTAACGCTTTCTTATGTTACAATTACTTATAATCGTATTACAATTAACATAGGGGTTTCTTAAATGTTTACACAAAAACTCATTATTGATTTGAAATAAGCATGAAGCAACGTTATTTTGTATAGATAATTTCATGAGTAGCTATCACTCAATGTCTGCAGATAAGGGTAACTTTATTATGCAAAGTACACCCACTCCATGTCTTGGTACTTCACCAGCTTATGTTCCGATACGATTTTACCAGTGAGCTTTGTGCTCTTTCCGGAGAAGGTAATAGAATATACCATTTAATGTTGTCAATGAGCAAATAACGATGCAATGATTTAGAGAGAAATGGTGATGGTTTGTATACTCATCAAGATATGCTATTGCATTACGAAAAATAGAATAATGTCTTATGTAAGATACTTGGGGATAAATTGGGTTCCTTCCACTACTTGGATCATAGGCCTACAGTACTTTTGCATGTGAATTGGGAAAAATGGAAAACAGCAGTAAATTCTTTTCTTAATAGACTTTGTAAACTTATATCAACGCTTCCGTGGAATTGTGACCTCACACAAAGACAATAAGGACACAAAGACAAGCATCACGAAGATGTCTTGGGAGTGGATCCATACTATTTTATTTCAAATTAATTGTGCAGTAGATAAAATTGCCTAGAAGTGCAATAAAGTAACATGTTCTAATATATTGCCCGTGATCAAGTGAAAGTTGTCAATTTATACTTTTTATTTCATCAATAAATAACTACTAAAGCTAAGCAGTTTGGCCCAACACATAACAAACATGGCCATTCTGGCTCCAAGCCTAAACATTTTGTTCTCTTCGATTCTCAAGAATAATTCGTATATGCCAAACGCTTTCTCCTCGCACTTCATCTTGGCACGATTGTTCACTCCTAAGCATTCCAATATTCTCATCCGAGTTGGCCGATACTTTTCCTGACAAGCATTTGTGTCTCTACCCCACCACCCCAACCCCAGTCCATGAATGTTTGTTTTTTGGCACTAAACAATCAACGAAGTACTTTTTAAATACATAACCGAAGTTTAGACATACGTGAAATAAAGTTAACGTACCATGTAAACATAACAGTACAATTATATTTTAACTCGTATTTTTACTTGACTGTTTTACTGTCGTTAAGTTGAATTTGTAAACTATAAAGTGCTTGCTATTTAGAAATTGATTATACTAGTTTTTCAAATATATAAAAATAAACCTTTATCTTGAGGTTTAGGGTGAAATTAATTTAAATTAGAACAAAAATTAATGACATAATCATTTGGTCTACGATATTACATTAAGAACTTGATCCATTTGATAATTTCGTATCGTACCATGGACGAGATGTCAGGGAACACAATAAGCATCACCTTGATTAGGTAGATAACAGAAGTATCAGGAGATCTATAGTGTGGATATTGCGGATAGCTATAACTGATATACAGGGTGTCCCAGAAATAAAGTGCCAAACTTTGGGAAATGGTTATATAGGCCAAAATAAAGGTAAAATCAAGAATATTTTTTTCCAAAAACAATTTGTCTATCAGATATCCACCATTTTGTTTTTTTCACAAAAGAATTTTTATCTCCAATTACATTTTTATACGGAAATCACGGGAAAATATCAAAAATACTAAATAAAATGCTTAGGGTTGCTTACTAATCAATATTTATATTAAGCTTAGTTTTAGATTATAAGATATCTCATGCCACCCTATCAATTAATGTGCAATTCATTAATTGATTAGTTAGCACTGGTGGCGAAGTGCTGTTACCCAGCTACTTGGGGACAAAGTGTTTGGGATATTGTAGGCGATAGGTTTCATGCTCGGTTCTCTTAATACCAACTCGGCGTCCGCTCAATGGTTGTCATCAACGTAGACACTACTAGAGAAGTCTGTAGTGTCCGTGTTGAATGATAGTCAATGTTCAGATGTTGTGTAGGGAAGAGAACTGAGTGTCAGAAATGTCAGTTAGCTGAAAATCCAGAAATTAATAAATAGTCCTTCCTGAGCTAAGTCGACCTCATAGAGTAACAATGACTACACTTGTTCATCTACACTCATCACACTCATTCACTCCTCATATTCGCCCATATCTCTACGATCGTCGTCTTAGAGATGAATAATGAATAATAATGAATCGCTTATAACACCTGCAATGTCAACATATATTATAAAGTCACAGATATTATAAATCACACAATGATTCAAATTTAAGCAATAATTAAATTCCTATGGATAACTCTATGGAATTACTCCAATTTTGTAAACCCCTGACTTCCGACTCAACACACGCATGCGCGGAAAGGAGGTCAGCACTCAGCAACAACTCGCTCTGACGTGGTTCGTCCGCCCGTTCGTCATGCTCCCGCCTCTTGTTATCTCTGACCATCTCGTCCTTTCCTTATCTCCTCTCCAGTGTGCGAAGTAAAGTGTCAAGTGAGAGAAGAGAAGATCATGTGACTACTGTGAACTCCTACGAACAAGGCAATGCCTCCCTTTTAATAATCATTCTCGGTTCTCCTATCTTCAACAACAGTTTCCCCACTTTACCGTACACTTAGTACACGTTTTTATAAGATAATTTTATTAACAGTCTGTCAGTATAAAAAAAGTTAGAATCTAACAAAAACAACCTAGACATATTGACATTTGGGTTGAGAGGCAGCAAAAATGCTAAAAACAAATAGCCTCTCAACGCACGCGTTTCAACGCACTTACTTACGTAAAATCACTTGCAGGCGTTTTTACGTACACGTACAGTGGCATTGACCCTTTGCTGCCTCTCAACATAAATGTCGACGTGTCTTGGTTATTTTTTGTCCGATATAACTTTTTTGATACTGACAGATTGGTGATACAATTATCCAATAAAAGATATTCTTAACATTTTTTGCCGTTTTCCTACAATTTCAGTTTGAAAATTAAAAGTATCCGCCATCTTAAATTGGATAATGTTAATTTTTTTCTTAGAATATATCTCTACTGTCGTAACATGCATATCGAGTTTCATTACGATCGGTTGAACCAATTTGGAGATGAAAATTCTTTTGTGAAATAAATAAACTGGCGTATATCTGGTAAACGAAGTATTTTTGAAGAAAAAAAAATTATTTTCTCTTTATTTTCACCTATACAACCATTTCCGAAGTTGGCCAATTTATTTCTGGGACACCCTGTATAGTGTAGTCTCAGTAACCTGCAATGGTAAACCCAACAGCTCTGAAAATTAGTTATAACAATGCTGACTTTAGGGTCTTTAAGTATATTATATGACATGACAATAGCCATTATCAGGACCTCTGAAATGTAGTTATGATGATAGACAATATCTAGTAATTATGGTGACGGTCAGTATCAGGGGTTTTACAGAGTAGTTATTGCCACAGCAGATATTACTATTCCTGTAGCGTAGTTATTGTATAAGTTACTCTGGTATAAGTAGCTCTATAGTAGATATTGAGATAGATATATAGGATGTAGCTTTATATAGCTCTAGTTTAATCCAGGGGCTCTAATGTAGTCATGAAAACAGGAGATTTCAGAGGCTCTGAAGTTTTGTTAGGAAACTGCCAATAATTACGATCTCTGTAGTATATGCAGTTATGGTGTCACTCTATATCAGGGGATAGTGGTGTAGTTATGGTGACAGTAACGCTAGGGGCAATAGAGTAGTTATTGGGACAGCAGATATCAGGGGGTGTATTGCATAGTTATGGTCTCAGTATATAGCAGGGGATAGTGGTGTAGTTATGGTGACAGTTAACGCTAGGGGCAATAGAGTAGTTATTGGGACAGCAGATATCAGGGGGTATATTGCATAGTTATGGTGTCAGTCTATATCAGGGGATAGTGGTGTAGTTATGGTGACAGTAACGCTAGGGGCAATAGAGTAGTTATTGGGACAGCAGATATCAGGGGATATATTGCATAGTTATGGTGTCAGTATATAGCAGGGGATAGTGGTGTAGTTATGGTGACAGTAACGCTAGGGGCAATAGAGTAGTTATTGGGACAGCAGATATCAGGGGGTATATTGCATAGTTATGGTGTCAGTCTATATCAGGGGATAGTGGTGTAGTTATGGTGACAGTAACGCTAGGGGCAATAGAGTAGTTATTGGGACAGCAGATATCAGGGGGTATATTGCATAGTTATGGTGTCAGTCTATATCAGGGGATAGTGGTGTAGTTATGGTGACAGTAACGCTAGGGGCAATAGAGTAGTTATTGGGACAGCAGATATCAGGGGGTATATTGCATAGTTATGGTGTCAGTCTATATCAGGGGATTGTGGTGTAGTTATGGTGACAGTAACGCTAGGGGCAATAGAGTAGTTATTGGGACAGCAGATATCAGGTGGTATATTGCATAGTTATGGTGTCAGTCTATATCAGGGGATAGTGGTGTAGTTATGGTGACAGTAACGCTAGGGGCAATAGAGTAGTTATTGGGACAGCAGATATCAGGGGGTATATTGCATAGTTATGGTGTCAGTCTATATCAGGGAATAGTGGTGTAGTTATGGTGACAGTAACGCTAGGGGCAATAGAGTAGATATTGGGACAGCAGATATCAGGGGATATATTGCATAGTTATGGTGTCAGTCTATATCAGGGGATAGTGGTGTAGCTATGGTGACAGTTAACGCTAGGGGCAATAGAGTAGATATTGGGACAGCAGATATCAGGGGGTATATTGCATAGTTATGGTGACAGTCGGTATCAGGGGATCTGTAATGTAGTTATCAGGGAGTCGTAGTCGTAGTGTAGATGATATTAAGTTCTCTCTAATATAATTCTAACACTTAACACTTTAAAATTTAACGGTTTCTTTTTTTATCAAACTATCTCAACCACTGTACATATTTTTATTGGATCATAACTTACCTGGCAAACAATTTGTTTATAAAAATCATAACAAACATTTTGAAACACTGGAACTAAAGAAGCGTATCAGGTAGGAAAGTATTATTAAACAATTGTTTAGAGATCAAACTATTATTTTTATTTCATTACAAGGAAAAAAATTAATTACTCTATATGAAATGAAAAACGATAGAGTTTTCCTTCACTTAAATGAATTCCAGAAAAGAGTCCTTCCCAATTGCATTGCTAAGTTCAATCAAACTAAAAGCACTCCTCTTTGCAAAAGGAGATATGAAAACCTTTCAATTAAAGCATCATCAAGAGATCGCGGAAAATATCAAAAGACTGTAAAGGAGTCGAAGTTGACGGCGGTGCTCGGGTCCTCAGGGACTCAAATCATAACAAATTACCAACGACCAGTACATTGGAGGGACAAGTATTCGAGTGTCAGAGCTCATTATTTGTGGAGCAGTGTTAATTCAGTAACGGTGACAAAGTCGCAGTGACGGAAACAGTTCCCCTTTGAAGTGACCGCCCACTAACTCACTCAACCGACTTTGCTCTCTTGTACACTCTCCTCTTTATTGCCTTCACTTTACCTCGTTGTTTGGTTTCCCCCACCTTAATTAGCTGAACACGTTGGGCTTATTAATTTTAAAGAACTTCAGGCCTTTAATCAATCAGCGTTCTTGAGTTTGGTAATTAATTAGACTTAACGTAAGAACGTTTCAAATTAGTAATTATTCTAATCAGACCATGGTTGGTGTTTATTTTTTGCTTATAATACAGCAAGAATATTTTACTTGGAATTGATCTAGATCCCCAAGAACATGCAGTAAGTACAAAATGGATAGTAATTATCCAAGTGAAACGTATTAAAATCTATATTTGTTACTAAAAAAATCTTCATAAAAAGTTCAATAATAAAAAAAATATTTAATATAATTTACGTTACCATAAAATCATACAAATTAAATATTTTAGTAAGGTTATGGATCAGTATACATTTTAATGTTATATTTAATGAATATTCACTATCGAAAAAATTGAAAATAAAATTAATTACATGAAAATTTTAGAAACAAAGTTATTACAGTATTTGAACAATTCTAGTACATCTACTTCCAATTATTAAATGTATTTCTTAGGTTATTAACAGTTTTGGCTTCTTACAGCTACAACCACGTATCGTACCATCGACATATTATATTCTATATATAAATAAAACCTCGGCGTATTTTTATAAGTAAAATAGTACGCGGAACACATCCTACACTGTAAAAAATAATGAACTTTTTAAGTTGTCAACGTTTACTTGCATCCTATTTTTTTGTTTTTCGTGTAATTTGTGATACAAAAAACTTAAATCCTTGGATTTTTTTAATTTAGAAAGTGCTACGATAATAAGAGTTAAAACAAGTATAAAACGAAAATTTTAGAAATATTGCCTTAAATATCATTTGATACTTCAGAAACAAATGTAAATAATATTTCATTTTTGGGATGTTTAAGTATCTAAAAACGGAATTACGTTTTTTAAACTCCCTGATTTTCTGTTCTCGAACAATCCCTGACTGCAATTTTTGGCATCAATAATTATTTTATAGTTGTTCATGATTAGATAATAGACATTTGATTTTGGATTTTAGATATGTATTTTGACGCTGGTAAATTAATGTTATATGTTTTATAAAGCAATGAAGAAACATTTGTTTTAATTTTGAATTAACTTTATAATCAATCATTGCAATCAACAATTTCGTGATTTTGGCTGAGCTCTTTTTTAATATTTACAGCTACCTCTTTTCTGGAAATACTATTTCACCTTAATAACACGATATAGCGAAGTTCTACAAGATGATGTTAGGTTATAATCACAGGAATTATCTCACGTTGTCTATGTTTACGATAACCACTGGAAATGATTTAGAAATATTTATATGGACAGTGGTACATTTAAAAGATGAATAACGGTGATGGATTACACAAAAACAATAATTTCATATTTCATGACATAAAAGTATATTATTTACCAACAGTAGTCAACAACATTTTATAAATTCAAATTGGAATATATTATTTGGTTTCATTATGTGATTACATTTCGTATGGTTTTGTATGGTTGTATGGTGATCACATATGTTGGAATAGGAGAAACTTATATCCGGTAAAGTGTAAGGCAAGGACTGTCAATATTTAAGTTTTTCTCAAGCGAACAGAGCTGCGGAAGATCCGACCATAAAGTGGCCTCAAAGGCGGCGAGATCTAGAAAAACTGGTGCGATTGTTTAAAAGTCGACTTTTTATGTCATTAGGCAAAGGGACAAAAGAGGCGCAGTCCTGGTCGGCGATCCATTGAATCGATCGGTCACATTCAGATCATACCGGAGACGCCAGCTTCCGAGAATCACGGTTGGATCGATCTCGGTTTTTGCAAAGTGCGATGATTTTCGCCTCGATTTTCTTAACCACTTTCATTCATAAGAAGTGCATCCATGCCGTGCCAGCTTAGTGTTAAAAATCCTGCCACCTTCACCCTCCAATTACCTAGAGGTGGACAAACATTTTTGAAAAAACGTGAAATGAAGAATGTTCGTTGCGGTGTGGTAAGAGACATTCCGACAAGTGGCAAATGTCTGGTAATACAGTCCTTTCAGCATGCCAAGCCAGGAACACCTCATTACTGCACACTTTAAATAGTTTATTAGTGTTTTATCAGCTGTTAATGTAATTTAACTTAATCATTGACAGTTTCAAACGCAGTTTGCTTAAACATTTTAATTATTAAGTAGACATGACCAGTAGTTTGTTTCTTGTTTTATACAAGATAATGATGACATGGAAAACTATGGGAAAAACTCTTTGGAATATGCTTATGATGATAATATATATTTGAAAATATATATCGTTTCGTTTGTTGTCAGCTTACATTTAATAATAATAATAAATAAAATAAAAGAAAACATAGTGATATATTTGGATAAAGATCTAACAGTGGTGTGGTGGCCCAAGTCCAAAGTCACAGCTGTGAGAACCTTACAAAAGGCATAGCGAGCGGTTTGCTTGGGAATCACGGGAGCCATGAGAGGCACTTCAACTGCATCTATGGAATTAGTGATAAACCTCACCATGCTTGATATCTTTAGGAAAGGTGAAGCAAGGATGGAAGCCTACAGAATGAGATGCAGTGGGAACGATGTAATATCCTTGTGAGCACACAAGGATTGAGGACATCCTAAGTACTAACATACTAGAAATTATGTCAGACAGGATGTCGATGGTCACCGATATAGAAAATCCATATCAGAGCAACATTGTTGACAGAAGTGAATTTGATACAGGGAAACCTGAATACACGAAGAAGGGAATCACCTGTTATAGCGATGGATCAAAAAGATTAACGGGAACAGGGGTAGGAATATTCAGGGTCAGACCCAGAGTGCGAATCAGTAAAAGCCTGGGGAAGCTGGCCACGGTAGTTCAGGTAGAGGTTACTGCTTTGGCTGAGTGAACGAAAGCGATTGTAGATAGGGACCTACGTGGTGAAACTATGTACATGAACTCAGATACAAGGCAGCATTGATGGCAATGACAGGCTATAACTTCCCCTCAAAGGCAGCGTGGAACTGTCATCTGCTAATGAAAATTCTGGCAAAAACGAACAGGGTTAGACTGTTGTGAGTTCCAGGACACAAAGGTATTGCTGGCAATGAGGGATCGGATGAATGGGCCAACAAAGGTGCCATAAAACCCCTCATTGGCCCAGAATTGACATTCGGGGTGGCTTACTGCCTTGCACGTAGATACGTACTCCAGTGGGTGGAAAGAGAACACTGTAAGCATTGGGAAAGAACGACGGGAAATGTTCAGTCCAAGAGAATGATGCAGGCACCTTCCGCTGCAATAGCATCAGATGCTCTGGATCTGGATAGAAGGGATTTGCGAAGAGTGGTTGGAGTTCTTACCGGCCACTGGCAACTCAGATGTCATTTGCATAGAATGGGATTACCAGTTCCGAATATCTTATGCAGGAAATGTGGTGAGGAGAAAGAAACTGCTCAACATATCATATTCGCCTGCCCGGTGCTATGGGCTAGGAGGTATGAAACTCTTGGCCCTGTACGTGTATGGGTGGGCAGGTGGGTCAATATCACTGTACGTGTATGGGCCAGTTAGCATATATAAATACATATAGCAATGTACATAATTTTCTTTAACCATAGATATTAATTACAGTAAAAGATTCCATGCAATGAAAACAAATGTGGGATATTTTTCGTTGATTCACCACCATAACCATAACTTAAGTTAACCTAACATAACCAAACCAAACATAACTAATCACATACAAAACAAACCTACTCATGATTTATATAAAACATACACGTACAGTGGTATTGACCCACCCCTCGCCCATACACGTACAGTGATATTGACCCACCTGCCCACCCATACACGTACTAACACTGTACGTTTAGGGGTGGGTGGGTGGGTCAATATCACTGTACTGTTTAGGGGTGGGTGGGTGGGTTACTACCACTGTACGTTTAGGGGTAGGTGGGTGGGTTAAGGTTAGGTTAGGTTAGTAATCAATACAACTGTACGTGTATGGGTGGGCGGGTGGGTCAATACCACTGTACGTGTATGTGTATGGGCAAGCGGGTGGGTCAATACCACTGTACGTGTATGGGCGGGCGGGTGGGTCAATACTTCTGTACGTGTATGGGTGGGCGGGTGTGTATGGGAAACAGATCAAGGGGACTGGCAGGAAAGAATTGTCAAGAAGTTCTGACGGTTCAGCAAGTACCTGGGATTTGATGGAGAATGAGGATGCACAATAAGCTCAGTAGCTGGGCAGCAATTCCAGGTGCAATTTGAAGAAAATTTTATGCTTGCTCCGTAAAAGAGCGCATGAGGCACTCTATAACTATGTGGTCCATTACTTGGATAGACTCCCCACATTCACATGACTGATCTACTGTCAATCCCCATTTATACTTCCAGTAGTTACATCTGCCCACTCAAATTTGGAACCGATTCAACAGTGGCCATTCCTTAGGAGGGAGGTTCATCCCACCTATAGGTATTGACGGATCGTTAATAAGGAACTTATTTCGTCCATCGAAACATTTCCACGCTATGACCCAGCTATTTACCGGGCGAGAAATTTGTTCTGCTCAACTGGAAAGTACGTAGAGATGGATTTCGAGAATTTAAGCGATAATTCTGACGTGGCAGATCATGTGTAATGGGAAGGTGTGGGGCATTCAAGATATTATCGAATTATTTAAGTATTGCCTTCTGACATTTTATCTCTTGAGAAGTTTATTGCGCAGCACCGGGAGCCAAGAAAGTGGAGTTGCCATGAGAGTGCCTACAGTGACCCTATTAATGACCCTATTAAGTTGTACGTCAATTGCTTTAGTGTGTACACTATTTAGCCATATATAGCCAGCAACTGAATAAACCAGTGACAAAGCAGTTGTACGCAGGTCGTGTGCGTTGGCTCCCCAAGTCGTTCCAGAAATATGATGTAATACTTTTGCCCTGGTTTTGATTTTAGCTGTTGCTTTTTCAAAATGGCTTTTAAAAGTCAGAAATAGATCTAAAGTTACTTCCAGGTACTACGGATTATCACTATGATTGAGCTTTACACCATTAAAAAAGATATTTAACAATAATGCTTGAATATGGGTGATTGTTGATCTTGATGACGTATCAAGAAATAGAATGATAACTATTTCTACCAGAGTTTCTATTGGTCTATTGATGTAGACAATAATTGCTATCTTAAGATTCAGTTTAATGTATTTTTAACTGTAACTGGAATCTATCCAGGCCCTTATTACACCTAAAACGGGCGTTTTACCAGGAACTACTCATGTTAGTCAATGCAGAGTGACTATCATTGTTGTATTTGAGAATCATTTACCTAAGCTGCTAGTAATGCTCTCGTATATACTCTGATTAGGAGTAATTTCATATTCATAGGCCTATAAATTGAGTTGTTGAACACCATTTCCCATTCTTTTGGGAATCCCTCTGGTATGAGGAAGGTGAGCGTGGTTCATCGAAATCGATCATTTGTGCATTTTGTACTTGTATTGTAATATGTTTGTGCATTTTGTGCATATATTGTAATATATATTTTGTGCTGTGTGACGTTCACTTGTACTGTAATTTTATACTTAACCTAAAGTAGATTATTAAAATACTTCATATGTCATAATAGGCAGAGTAATTGTTGAAGAGATGCTGCTCAAGAGAGTCTCCTTTAACATTATAATTATATAAAACATAGTTCAATCCCTCTTAGAAATCTTAGTATGATGTCCATAGTATATATACGTGATGTAATTTGAAATATCTATTTTTATATTAGTCCAACATCCATACAATAGCAATTTTGAAAGAGACATTGCAAGAAAACTATTTACGTGTTTTTTATCATTCCCTCATCAGATCCCTAGTATTGGTCTGAGATAAGCCTTCTAATATCGATGGATTGGTGGATTTTCGTAAATTAATCGAAGTCGTAAAATTAATTAAAGTCGTAAAGATAATCAAATCATTACATTACTAAAAAAGAAAATAACCCGTAATTGTTGTTACATAATTTTATGAGAATTGATGGAACTGAATTAATTCCCATGATTTGCAACTAACTTGAGTCAAATCCAATAGTTATGTAAGTCTGTAAAAGATTATGTTTCCCGATATAATGGGTAGTTAATACCAATCATTAATTTAGTCTACTTGATCTATTTAGTACTGAAAACATCCACACTAATGAAAACTGCTCTTAGTCAACTATTATCTTTCCCTTTAATTTAGTTGACCTATCATTTATCAAGGGGTAAACTCTGCAGAAGTTCTACTTTGAAAATGACTGCGATTCAGTCTTTTTACTGTCATTACTGGATAACCAGATATTCATTTTTGAAAATTACCTTTTATTCAGTTCGCATTTTTTTCTGAAGACCTAAGATTAGCAGGATTTACAGTGAAATAATGAAATTTATTCCTTCCATAATGTTACTGTCGACTTTTGCCACCGTTGCTATGAATCACATCATAGGCCCACGTATAACATTCCTCATCTAGAAAGGCTGTATTATACAAGTAATACCTATTTCTACTCACAATTAATGTGGTGTAACTTTATTGATACAATTTAGTAAGACACAAAATCCTTCGAAACACCTATCAATATTTAACACACATAATAACGTGTATACAAAAGTTTGTGTTTGTTATATATAAATATATATTTATTTCATGTAAAATATAAAATACTAAAAATTATAATTTCTTATTATAAATTCAGTCAATTTGATTAAACAGTACAGAACTCACTGCCCAGTAATCGCCAAACTTAAAACACTCCCACATTACTCAAATGTAAAAAAACAGTACCCGATTATATTTACACAATTACGTAATTTATGTCGGTATTATTAACCTTAATTAATTTACAAAAGTGTAATTTTCTGTTGCAAATTCAGTTGATTTGATTAAACTATACATTTTCTGGTAGAAAGTATCACTGGTGTGTGGTTATTGAGTTAATTACACAATCTGGTGATTACAATACTATACTAGCAATAATTTTGCTCATTATTAATATAGGGTTGAACACGCTCTATTATAATACAAATTAAAAAAAAATTAATTACAGATGTAATATTGTAAATAAATATTTTAACTATAATAAACATATTATATATCAGATTACGATTCACGTAAATCATGTTCCACAGGACGAAAACAGACGGAATCTAATCAAAAACTCTTTACAATAGGATGTAAATCCCATTCAATAAAGTGACATGCAGCGACAAAAGACGTCTCCGTTGACACGTCGCTCTCTTTTTCGGATTTTCGCTCAGAAATGGGGACGGCCGACGGAAACCCGTAACGAAGATTGATCTTCCGCTGGGGGCTCATTTGCAAACCATCCCGGTGGTCCAGGTCCACACTTCCTTGCTGCATCTATTCATTACACCCGCTTTGAATTGGAGATCGCCGACCTTCCAGTGAAGGTGAGAGCTGGACTCCAGGGTCGGATGTAAGTAAAAGTGATTGGCATTGATTTTATGTTAGATAATGTTTACCTTTACTTACCATTCTAATGTAAATAAAGTGGTGATGTCATATGCATTTTTTTTATTTACTAAGATGCTGATTAACTAATATCTAGTTAATATGTATGGCGAATGGGTGTAGATGAACGAGTGTAGTCTTGTTACCAACCAAGGTCGACTAATCCCTACATTTACTAATAGCCATAGAGAAGAAAGAAACAGAGGTCGCACGATTGGATGCGTATCGAGTTTGTGTGTCGAGTATTTATTTCTTCAGTTTGCCGTGCGATGGCAGGACCAGTACCTTTTCAGTTCCTCCCTTATTCCCTCCCAATCCTCAAAGTTAAACGTAGTAATTATTATTACTATAGATGTATAAAGGTGTACGTTAGTTGTAATCTATTTGTAAGTGCCACTGAGGCATTCGCTGTAGACATAAGAAAGCGACATGTGTTTCTTTATTCTTTGTGCTAATAGCCCAATAACCAAGGAAAATTATAAAAAATAAGGTAAGAAATACAAGTAAGCAACTACGAAAAAAGATTACAAATCAAAACAATTTAAAAATAAAAAACAATTTCTTCTCTTCAACTCTTCATGTGAAATTTCAAGACCTTGGACTTATTTACAAGTTTTTACGTGATACGGACTTACGTCATAATCATGTTCAACCGTATAAATTAGCTATATGTAAGAGTAAACTTCGTCAGTAAAGTGAACATTTTAGTTGTGATATATCTTTTAGGGCTTTCTACCCTACATTTGTCATAAAATCGCTTAAAAAGTAATGACAAACAAATTTTTACAATATATTTGTAATAATTGAAGAATGGGCATGATTTTTATGTTTTGACGTGAATTTATAATGAAATTACGTAAAGTTCCTGCTTAAAAGTAAAATCTGTCTCGAGGGGATGATATTGTAGAGATAAGGTTAAACATGAGTAATGTGTTAACATAGAAAATTAATATTTGCTATTTGAATTTACTTAATGTATTAGCTGCAAAACAACTTTAGATTTTCTATGAACGCAGATTGTACTTACTTTATTACTTACTTAACTTAACTTTACTACTTTTAACTTACTTTATTACTTACTTAACTTAACTTTACTACTTTTAATTTACTTTATTACTTACTTAACTTAACTTTACTACTTTTAACTTACTTTATTACTTACTCAACTTAACTTTTCTACTATTAACTTTCTTTATTACTTACTTAAATTAACTTTACTTCTTTTAACTTACTTTATTACTGTTAATCCTATATTGAGAAGGTAAGGATATAGTTTTGAAAAGATCATTTAACGATCAAGGTACAACCTGAAACTAACTAATGTACGAAATAATGTTTTTCATGTACTTATTTTTGCATGATTTGAACAAAGAAGAAATTAGACATGTCAAGAATGAGTAATTGGTTGTAAACTTTATAATGAACTACTATTCTTATATACTTAATCAACTACTACAACTAGATTTATCGAATTTTATTTAAGCTATTTATTTCTAATTATATAACCTCTTACCCATCTATAAACATTTTTAAGTAGAGATCGAGAAAAACTTTGATGGTAAAACACACTTGACGATCTAGTCCAGCTGAACAGCAGAGCGACCCTTAGGTCAACACACCGTGTAGCGACTTCCGTTTGCTTAGACCCTCTCCAAGCAAACATAGGACTAATGTCTTTCTAGATGTTTTCAATTAGAGGTTGAAATATTGTCAACATTCGCGAACAAATAGCGGGCGGCAGCTGCTCTTAGACTCTCTCCCGTCCTGGACTGGATTGACGTGAACACAATATCACCTTGAAGAAAATGTACTAAAACAAATATTTTGTTCATATATTTATAACTAAATACAGATTAAGATAAATGAATAATGTTTGAAGTATGTCTTTGTTTTGAATTTAGTTCATCTGATTGGTACAAAAAGCCTATTAATAAAAGACAACATCAATAGGCAGCTAAAGAACCTAAAACTCATGTTGTAATCCGAAACACGTAATATTGGTTGATTTTCAACCAACTGACAAGCCTGATAGTCGGTTATCTTCCATAGACAACATCATAACTCTAACCACCCTCTAACACCAACACCCAGACAGACATCCTCAGTTGTTCCATGCTGATGGCAACAATTGATTAGACTTTAACTCTTTATTAAGAGAACTGAGAAAATAAGTTTAAACTGTGTTACTAACTTAGGTTTGCTGATTCTTAGAAAAGGCCCTTTCATCAGCCGAGTAACTAAGAGGCGTGCATGTTGAAATCTAAATCACGTTGTATTTGGTTTAATTTTGAGTTAATTGACAAGTTTGGTACTCAGTTATTCTGTATAGATAACATAATAACAAACTGTGGCCACCCCATATTACCAAAAAACCAGACACTCCTTTACGAGTGAGAACATAAAATGTTTAGGCTGCGTTTTTAACTTAGGTTTGCTGATTCTTAGAAAAGTCCTTTTAATTAAGGCTCATCAGCCGAGTAACTAAGATTATCTTCAAATCCAAACGAGTAGATTGAATCAAATCCACGTCCCCATCTAATCCACGTTGTATTGATCTGATTTTTATTTAACTGACGAGCCTGATGCTCAGTTATCCTCCCTACTCAACATCAAGACCTAAACAACCTCTTTCCACAGACGCCCCTGACGGTAATCATTGCCCGGACACCGTGTTGGTGTTAGGTAGGGTTACCGTACGTACGTATTTTGAACGGACGGTTTGTATTTTACATTCTGTGTACATTTGAAAATTTAGAGAAAAATATTATTAGTTATATCTATTTTAAACAATAATATTTAGATGGTAAAAAAATTAACATTTGTTCGATTTTCTTGTTACTTAAAATGATTATGACAATTTTGTTAAGATTCTTATGACTTTAACAAAACACGGATTATTACTTGATTTGGATTTTAATGAGTGTCTTTGTTGCTTAAAAGCATTTTCGACTCAAGTGGATCCTAAGCACTAATACATTAAAACAGTCATCTGGGTGTTTAAAAGCGCTCATATTTATTATAAACATACTCCATACAAGTTTTATGTATATTTTTTACGATTGAATGTACAAGTATAAGACTGGAAAGTGGCGTTTCAATTAGGATTGTATGGAATGTTATATGTTTATAGTATGGGCACTATTAAACGCCTAAAATTTACTGTTTTGACAATTTAGTGCTTTGGTAGAGAACGCTTTTTACAACAAACACTACTAAATAAAATCTAATTAAAGTAAAATTCAGGATTTAGTTAACATCATAATTGAATTGGTCAATGTACTAATGACACCTTTAAGTTAGTTGCTGTTTATCAAACATTTCAGTAATCTATTACGCTAATTGAGACATAATTTACAATTATTTTTAAAATAAGTTCGCAGAATATTTTGGAAGTACTATTTATAGACGTTGGATAGGAGATTTAAAAAAAGAACAACGGAGAAGTATTCTAATTAATATTTTATACAATAATATTGATGGTTTATAAAAAAAAAAAAAAATAATATCTGTGATTTAAAGACACGTTGAGCTGACAGTAGGACTTAAATATATGAAATAGCTAAACACTAAACTGTTATAGCTACACTTATCAACCATGTGAGGGCTTAACTTGATATTGTGTTTACTTGATAGTTTAAGAAATATATTTAATAGTATCTTAGATATGACGAGTTGTTAGAAATAGAAACCAAGTGAACGCCACACAACATAAACGTATTACAGTATATGTACAAAACATACAAATATTACAATGATCGGTTTCAGTAAACTTTGTTAATCTTCCACAGACCAGAGGAATTCTATAAAATAATGACTATTTTTATGTCCCATTTTAAATTGTCTATGCCTAAATTAAAATTGTCCTCGTAGTTATGATCAATTGATATTGATACGGATGTAAGTAAACCAGTGTAAGTCATATATTATCTATATTTCACCATATTAGAAAAACAACTTTAAAACTCTTTTAGGGAAAAGATCTGCTAAAATGGTCTCAGGGGTTTATCAGACCGTAGGATGTCGGCGGACGTGTCATGGATTCTACTCCGGTGACGACACGCCCCAGTAGTCAAGATTGAAAGCTCTGTGTGGCAACTAATTAGGGACGATTTCACATCTCTTGTTTTGAAATCTATTACTTCATTAATCGATTGCAGCTCGGGAAAATCTAAAAATGTACAAGTAAGGTTTAAGACTTATATTCTTATAAAAATAACAATCAAGATACATTTTTAATAAAACGATAAAAATAATAATATTAAGAATAAATAAAAATAATGTTTAGTCAGTCAGTGTTTTATGAGCTTATGTTTGCTCTAAAAATTATAATAACCCTATATAATTATTAAGCTCTCTCTCTCTCTAATTATAAATATTAGTTTCATATTATAACAATGTATTTTTCAGATCTGTCACTCGTCACAAGTTGTGTGTGATTTATCAAACTTAGATTAGAGGTAAATAAAATCTACAAATATTATCACTCTTTAGATTGTATTCTTTCAGTATGAACAACTCATTCTAACCTTGCTTAACCTCAACCAAATCATACAGCTTTTGACTGTAAGAACTTGACATAGCCTTGTTTTCTTGAAACACTTGAGGTTATTTCAAGAAAACATAAAATAAATTAGAAAAATAAAAAAAAATGCAAAACTTTTTTTGTTTCTTTAAATGTTATTAACAGTGTTTAAATGTAAACTAAAGTTTAAGAGTCAGTTTAAAATAAAATAGTAAATTAACACTTCGTTTATCACATTTAAACTAGGATGCGTAATTTAAATGCACGAATAAAACTTTTTTATTATGAACAACGTAATTTGAAAACCAAAATGACTGTTTTACCTGCTTGAATTTTTAAAATCACAATCGATCATATCCAAAACTGAAAGTTTCAGTTAATATAGGCGATGTTTTAGTGATTGTAGGCGATAAGTTCTGTGCTCGATCCCCTTAATACTGACATGGCGTCCGCTCAATGGTTACCATCGTCATAGACACTACTAAAGAAGTCTAGGGTGTCTATGCCGATAGGACCATAGACAATGAATAAGAAAGTGTTCATAGGTTACGTACAAATAAACACAATAAAATATATTTAAAGAGGTGGGCCAAATGTACATAGTGCCTATGCAGATGTTTATTAAAAAAAAAAAAAATAAATAAATAAATATTAAATAAATAAAATATTCATTATTAATGTCAAAAAATAATTCGGCTAACGTGTTATTTCAAACTGAATTTAGAATTTAATAATCTCTTCTTATTTTTAGTACAAACATTGCACAAAAATATTCAATACATTAAAGCTGTTAGGAATAAATTTTGCTACAGGCTAAAATATAGCATTAAGAATCTCTAGTGTTCGTAACTATACGTAAAGTTTAAGAAGAAACTAAAACTTCATCGAGTAAAAATGTTGAAAAAATATCGGTAAATAAACAAACAATATCGGTGTCATGTATAAATGAAACTAATAAAAAAAGTAAAGTCACAGGCTAGCAAATATACGTTGAATTTAATTTAAATTGTAGACCATGAAAAGCTACATACAATACGCAAAGTGGTAACTTATGTCTCGTGTTTATATAAAGTCATTTACCACTCATAACTATTTCTCCAAAACTTTTATGTTTATCTTGGCCGCTAGTGGCTCACTAAGAAACGATTTTCCTCTCCGACCAGACAAATTCGTCCCACTGGCCTCAAACATTTTTATGGAACTATATTGACTGATTGATTTGATGAATAGCTGTTAAAAAAACAAATCGAATAAAATTGTGCTAGGCTATATTTTAAAATTAAAAATGAAAGAGTACAGTAGTAAATTATATATTACATCAGCTGTTATAAATTGGATACATTCTAAATTGAAAGCTTGCTGCACATTTCGATTATATAATCAAACTCAATATTGTGACCGGTGAACCTGGTGGGTACAGCTAGAATAATATATTTTAATGAATTTAATGTCAGCTGTTATTATTAATGTATTTACCAAGTAGTTACTTATTGAAAATGTTAATTGGTTTGTTTTGGAATGTTCTGTGTGGCTTGAACATCTTTTGAAAAAGTTATTTTACATCTCAATTTCTTATATTCTCTTTTATATTTGATATATTTCAGTATAAATTCTGTTCTATATCATATAGAATTTGTCATATATTAGATTTCATAGTGGTAGGTCGAGGAATTCCCGTGAACCCCTTTGCAAATCGCCGACAAATGACCACCCACCCCTATCCAATCAACTTGCATTTTCTTTGGGGTTGGACAGGTGAATTCTGCTTCTCTAGAGAACCCCGTAATCAGCGAATAGTAATTCTGTGCTCCCTCCTTTTTCAATTACACCCACAAATAACTCATAATGGGCTGTGATTAGCTTTTTGTACGTTTAGGTTTGTAGCAAAAAGTAAAAAAGATTATCAGCTAAAGTGAAATTAAAGGTATCGTTTGTTTTCTGGACAAAAAAGTAAATTGTAGTACCTTCCGCCCTTTCAAATTCCTCCCCACATTCATTGTAGACATATTACTCTTAACGTACTACGAAAAATTCAATTAATTATTTTTTCTTTTTTAAACATTAAAACTCATATAAAAGCACCAGATATTTAATTTTATATTTAACAGCACTTTATTATTAAGTTTCAGAAAAGTATAGTGAATCTTTCATATTTTAAAAATACCAAAATTAAAATGATAATAAATAATAAATTACAAAAAGTAACTATAATAAATCTGATTGCACGATCTCAAAAACTAAAAGTAAGTCCCACTTCAATTATCTAGTGGGTTGATGGGCACTCCCAAAATAAAATAAACGTCAACCAACTGTTTTTGTAAATTATTTAACAAGTTATGCCAATGTAAAACCAAAATATACAGCTATTAATAAATTGGTATACGATTAAAAAAACGTTATCAAATAACGATATGATGTCACAGTATAAATCGTTATCATCACTTTGAGCTGTAAGGGAGATGACTTATTTGACACGTATGTACGAGGATGAACTGATCTAGTGTAAATAACTTAACAAACGTACAATATCAGTGAAATCCCTTAAAAATATTTTTTAGTTCAATTCTGTAGAAAAATTATGTTATGCAAATAGACTATTAGAGAAGTGGGGGGAGTCAGACTATTAGTTACTTTTAATAAAGTCAAAATAATCTAAACTAAGAGATAAATTTCTTTTGAAATTTAACTTTAAAATATATATTAACAGCATTGTGTTTTTAAAAGTTATATATAATATGGATTATATATAACAGCTTAGAAAGTAAACACCTATGAAGATGTAATAATTGCCGAAACCGATCGGTGTACATTTAATAAAATGTTTAAGGGTGCTCAATTGTTATTTTATAA
Source organism: Stictocephala bisonia (assembly GCA_035578905.1). Taxonomy (NCBI): domain Eukaryota; kingdom Metazoa; phylum Arthropoda; class Insecta; order Hemiptera; family Membracidae; genus Stictocephala; species Stictocephala bisonia. Next base: position 516,318 of record JAQJVL010000147.1, on the reverse strand, counting down.
TATAACTTTACTATACTTAGGAGCCCTTAGATTTTTTCTTATTAGAACTTTTCTAATAATATGGATTATACATAATTTAAACAAACAAATTTATAAAGATATAAATGAATTTTATTTTTTATCTGGAAATCTTTGATAAGTACTTTACATAGTGATGAAAATGCAGTAATTGAACCTATGTAAAAAACACAAAAGCTAAAAAAAGAGGGAGACGATTTTGTAATAGCTTTGCTCTGAATTAAGTTTGTGGGTTAAGTATAATGAATAATTAATTAATTGGTCAGTTGAGCAACTGATTTTCAGATTATCAACTAGTAGCATAACTTTCATGTTACATTAAGAAAGGTCGTTTTTGCGATGGATTGTTTAGTCTACTAATTTTTTTAGATTTATTTTTGCCAAACCAATTTTATCGTTATATAACGAGTAACTTAACTTATCCATTTAAAATAAGATGACAGACCAAATTAAAACTTATCTTGAGAAAGAAAAAACAAGTAAGCCGTAACACAACATTTCGATAACAAGTACAAAATGTACAAACATTATTGTGTTTAATTTTGGCCAACCAGTTTACTATCCTCAGAACAGATGGATTAACGAAGGAATGACGTTTTCGTATTATAGTTTCTTTACTCCATCTTGAAAGCTTCTGGTCTGAGGATGGTAAACCTGGTGTACCGAAATCGATAACCATAATATCGGTACATTTTGACCGTATATTAAAATATTCCTTCCAGTGTGAAGTTGACATGTTTTGTAGTTCTACTTACATATAATATGCTAACTGAAATCTACTACTTCTAAGAATGTAACATAGGCCTGGCAGAAATTTGTACAACTAAACAATATACAAACAAACTATATCATATTCAATAGGTTTTATAATATGTTTAACAACAATATCATGAATAACAATTTCATATCTGCTTTTTTATGATTAAAAACAAATTACAAAGATCTTCTCAGTTTAGTGAAACATGGGACTCCAACACGGGAGCCATTTATTACCAGAACTAAATTAGGACCTTTCCCGTTAATTCACTAACACTAATTTTTCCGTTACTTCCACTACTGTTTTGATCGTAATTATGGTTAGGTTAGGTTTTGTCAGGGTAAGTTAGGTTAGATGGCTACTAGAGTTGATCACAAACTGGTAAATCCAATGATTGACTTACCGCCGGATGCGCTCTCCGTGTGTAAGTTCTTGGAAAGCGATAAGATAAGGCCAGAGATATTGGATTCCTAGCGGATAAGGAATACGACAGCGGTCGTAAAAATGATAAGGAAACAGTTTCTAAGCAGTATAATATTTATCAAGCGGTTGTGAGTAGTGAGAGTAGAAAAAAGTAGTGGTAGTGAAATAACGGAAAGATCCCTAAATTAGTAACATATTACGATATTGTATTACTGTGTTTGATACATTTGTATCAAATGTGTAAGATATTGTAATCAGAAACAGCTTAACCAAAGTGTTAAAACAAAAACGCTTTTAAATACTTTTAGTTAAAGCTAAAAAAATAATTATGTGTCCGTTTTTTTTATAGGTTGGCATTTAGGATGAAACTATTAATTGATATTTTTAGTATAAATCAAAATAATAATATCATAGGTTGATTTAATGTAATTTAGATTTAATACTTGAAAAAAATTGTTTTATAACAAGTCGAAACGTCGTGTTGGGTTTCTTCGGAAAATGATAGAAAATTACCTGCAATCGTTTCATTAATTTCATGTTATAACCTGCAATCTAGATATATACACTTTAAACCTACAAATCCGGGGTAAAGAACGTATCTGACCTTTTCCTATATATATTTATGTACTTTACGCCATGTGCCTTTTTATTGTGAAAAACTAAGTGCAACGTAACGAAGTAAATGGTTCTATTTGATTTACAATTGCAGATTCCGAAGAAATAATTTACTTCTCCAAACCCTTGACAGGAAACCTATAGCTTACATCGTGTTCAGTACCGGACGTAAAGTAGATAAATGATTGTACATAGTAGACACGCTGCCAGCTACCCCTGCCGTCTGTCAGTTCCGCCCCGGCATACCCTATTATACAGGAGGAATAGGGTGTTGTATGATATATGGACAACGTAACCTTTAGACTGTCTCTGTGTCTTGGGTCTCGTTATCCCCACTGAACTCGAAAATTATATTCCCTGATCTTTTGGCACACTCTTGCCATATTTTAAGGTTAAGAGATATGGTAAGTCATGTGAGGGTAATGTAAGTTTCCTTAACATATAAAAATATCACACTGTAACAGTCATCGTTCATTTTTAGTATATAAAGATAAATATTTAGTTACAGTCACTCGAAACTGGTGGATGGTAACTACTCCAAGGTTTAACAAACATTAATCGAGTATTAATCTATTTAATACTGTCTAAATAAAACATTTTCATTCCAGCAGTATAACAGTTAGTTGTGCCTATATGCAACTTACATTTCTGGATTAAATTCTTTAGGCTACAACTGGTACAAAAAAAAGCATCCAAAATTTAGGCTAGACATATTATAGACTTACAAGCCTGGAGGTGTCTAAGTCTAATAATTTTGCAAAACCTGTTTCAGGTAAAAACAAAAAATCTTAAATTTCATAGTTAGTCCATTTTTAGATGTTTTAATAGAACAAATCCAAAATTATAAAGTTTTAATTCAAATCATTAACACATTAGGAGGATGGGCAGGTCTTCAATACGTGTACAGGAGGGTGGGTGGGTCAATACCACTGTACATATGGGTGGGCGGCTGAGCATTACTACGGTACGTGTATGGTTGGGTGGGTCTGTCTATACCACTAGACGGATATGGGAGGGTGGGTTATTAAAAACATGTCTGTGTGGTTGACCACAAATTGTACCAAAGAAGTTGAAATGTAATTAAATTGGAAACATGTTTAAACAATTAACATTTAGACACCTTCAAGCCAGTGAAGAGTCCTAAATAAATATATAATCGTATTTAGTAGCTGTATATGATGTTTAGAGAACCGATTTCGTAAATCTAGAAGATTTGCTATTGCCCTCTAAATATATATTTAAACTATGTAAAAACTTAAATTTAATAGCAACCTATACACATTATTACAACAACCACAACCATTATAATTTACAAATAGTAAATAGACTTAACTATTTATTATAAAATAAATAATTATGTATATATAAATAATTTCCTTGTTTTTTAGTGTTCCACAACTCAGTTATAAAGGGTTTATAAGAAAAGAGACATTACAGAGATTTGTCAAAACAGTTGTTCATCAAAAATGTAACTCGAGCGGACAATTCATCCAGTCCGGAAGTAACAGGAGATGATGGATTCGCAGTGGCAGGACCAGGGGTGGGGGAGGCTAAGTGTTTGGCGTTGCTTTGTTTGAGCAGAGGAGCGGACAAACAAACAAACACGGACGTTGGCGACGCAAACACTGCGACAAACAGAAACACATTTCGGGATAACCTAGCCACTTTGTCCACCACGGGTTCGGTTGGGAAGTCAATCCCCTTGCTTGCATTACGTCTCTGAGGATTTGTCTTGCAAGCGACTTATCCTCACCTGAGCTTCGCTAGTACTTAAACTATATAGATAGAGTATATAAAATATGTGGAGGAAGATATTGAATCAATCTGTCGGCTACTTTACGATGATTGAGAGGGTAATAATAATGAGAGAAAGTTAGGGGTGAAAAGCATGACAAACTTAAGTTTGATTCTCAGACAGATCAATTGATTAATTTTAGTGGACATTTCATTTTACAAAACACTTCATTCGCCAGTTAACATGGGCCTGTAAGCCTGAGTATGAAGTTATTCAACGAGTGAAGTACCGATCTTTAAGTCCCCTTAACACGTTACGACAAGCTGTAAAGATAAGATTATTACAATGAAAAAAAAAAAAAACTGTTCCTAGTCGGAGCGTGTAAATGAGACATCGCTACAACTACTTGAGGTTGAAATTTGAGTTGGTGGTTGAAGCCACCTGGCATCAATCTAACAACGATGTCGATTGTATGTTTAGGAGATACCAATTAAGACCACAACACATAATATTCCATTTTGAAGTAAAATTGAACAGGAAGTTAGGTCGAAGTTTAAGAAAAAGTTGGAACATTTAAGGAATCTTAAAATGTCAGCCAAATTGTAAATTATTTCGTAAAACTCACTTGTCGTTGCGTTTAAAGCCCCATTTAGCTGAGTGAGAATTCGATTTTTGGATCTTGGGCCTTACACTCCGTAGTCCAGTCTTGGCCAGTGCAAGGCCCTGCCTGGCTATATTTTACTGAAAACTTAAGTAATAATGTCTATCAAACATGATTGTGATATAGCAAATGGTTAACCGAAGACTATAAAAACATGTTGGATATTTTTATAAAAACCACCCACTCTAAGGTTCTCACTCACCCAAGTAGCCTACATCTTGCAACTTTTATGTCAATCACGCATAGTGATGTTTTCCCTAATATCTTTTTGCTGTCGCAAGAGTAAAATCTTTATAGTAAAATATAAACCCACGTATATTAAAATGGGAGGTTGGGTTAACATTTACATAATGTCCCTTTACCATAAATATCAACTAACCCATTTGTTATTCATTCTGCCTAAACAAACACCAATAGTAATCCATCACGACGGTCATCCACAGTTGCATTAATATTTTTACTAGAGAAAAGCTTTATACTTTTAAAGTTTGAGCGTTTATTTGTCCATACAATGAGATTGAAGCTTTGTTAAGGATATTAAATGAAGTAACTATTAATTAAAATTGTATAGCTATCCCCGCTTGATTTTTTTCATTTTATGAGAAGTGATTTTGCTATCCTTGTGTTTTTGCCTCTTTTATAAATAATTTGTAGCTATTCTTGTCTTATATCCCTGTTTAATATATCCTTTGAAGCTATCCTGATATTCCTCGCATTATGTAAGTTTTCATAGCTACCCTAGTGTGATTGCATCTTTTATGAAATTCTTTGTTCCTATCCTGTTGTTATTCCATCTTTTATATCGGTTTTTGTTGCTACGTTAGTGTGATTTCATCTTTTAAGAAATCATTTGTATCTATCCTGTTTTCTTCCTATTTTATGAATATTTTTCTGACTACTCTTATGTTATCCTCTATTTTATAAAATAATTGTTAGTTATTCTGGTCATATTTTTTCTTTCATGAAGGAATTCAAAAACAACTATTACATCTATCAAAATAATACAAATGTCCACAGTATCTAACTACCAAGAACTGTATCTCCTCCATCTGTAGATATCACACACACAATGTAACTGTTTATCTTTAAGTCTCTTTTTCAAACGTAAAAAGTAGTTATTAAATGAAGTCGTTATTTTTATCAGATCCCAAACGGATCACCTGCTCGGAACGAGGGAACGGAGAGGAATTGAGGAAGTAATTCATTTTCTGCTCGGGACATACAGTGACAATCTATTTAAAAGCAACGCTGTATATTGTTTTCACATAACAAATGTTAAAAAAAAAGTTAAATTCATCTACCCCCCTCAATAAATGTAGAGCGTATCCATCATGGGTATCCATACATGTTCGGTGGTATTAACACACATATCCTCCCAAACACGTAGATTTGTATTGGCCTGTCCATAAATGTACGGTGGCGTTCAAATCTCAGATATATATTTAAACATTTGATATATTACTTTGAACAAAATTTTTATATGGGCTATGAAAAACCACAATTTAACACATGTAAGGGTATACTACTTCATGGTGCTTTCATTAACATAATAATATTTAATCGGTTTTTTTACTTTCATAATTATTTTACGTCATTTAATTTTGTTCAAATGTAACTTTCTTAGACGTCAACAATACATATACATATCACATACATTTAAAGAGTAAACAATGGATTTTTACTACCATTATACTGCCCTCATTGTCTTATGAGTGCAGAAATATTGTGAGGACGAAGTCAGTAAAACATTTAGTTTTAGCATATATGTACTTAATACACTGCCCTCACGTGCTGATCACAGCCTTCTGTTGACTACATATTATGGCAAAAATTATCGATATTTAAAATAATCTGTCCCAATGTGGGGGGAGGAAAACACAAATACTAAAATGTTGTTTCATTAAAAAAATAAATAAATAAATAAAATAAAAAGCTATACGAGCAATATTAAAGAATGGCAAAAAATACCTTGTAAAGAATTGTTTACATCGCATAAGCTTTTAACATTTCCATTTATATATATTTTAAAATGTGTCCTTTTTATAAGTAAAACTTAAATCTATTTGGGGACAGTCCACGAGCTTTGCAATACAGTCTGAGAGAGAGAGAAATACTGTCTTAATACCACGTCACAAAACTGCCTTTTTTTAAAAGCATTTATCATACAATGCTCCCAGACGTTACAGACGTTACAATACGATGCTTGGTTCAATTAGGTGTGAGATTGGCTTAAAGACGTTCATGCGTAAAATCAAAGAGATTTTACTATCCCACTGCTTTTAAAGTACTAGGGAATATATACAAGAGTAGGCCTAAATGTTATAGCTTAGTTACAGAAGAACTTGTGTTTTATTTTCAATGTATAAACTGTTGTATTTAAGATTATATTGACGTTATTATCCAGTTAGTAACTTCTGTCAAATATAAGGATGTTTTGATTTAGTTTATTTTTACTGTTCAATTTATTTTCAGGTTGCAGTCATCGGCATTCGACCCTTCCAGATTGTCGTTGATGCAGAAACTACAGAACCTACAGTACACGAATTCTTCCCTGAAGAGGTTTCAGTCATTGTGGCATTAAAGTGCCCGTAGTGAATCCTAGCAAACCGTCCAGTAAGAGCTGCATGGAACTTTCTGCCGTTCCAATCCGTAGTGGTTCAAGAACAAAATGTCTTCTGATTGGTGCTAAATGAACAACAACAAATTATATATGTGTTAACTCTTTTTACTGCCAAAAAATTGTGTACAAAATCAGTTTTTATAAAGGATGATATTATTTTCGAGGGTGGCTATGAAATTTAGCAAATATTGCCCTGTTTATTTTAGCTGTTTATGATTAAAATATATATTTTTTTAATTGAACTCCATTACTTATACAGTTGCATAACATAGTGGATACGACTGTAAACTTAGATCTAAACGTTTAGCCGATAAGTTTTATAACAACACAAACATACATAGTTACAGATAGTCCGCTTGGAAAACAACTTATTGAACGCCGAACGCACTGGTGCGAGTGATATGCACTGAGTGGTGGAAGTGAGACAGAGAACTACTCTTCCCTCACAACAATGACGGTTGGCCGCATGTTGGCGACGCAATAGCAAGCCCCGCCTATTAAGTGACTAGCAGTAGTGACCATTGGTTGGTTTTGATTAATTCCAAGGAATCAAGCTTAGAACGATTAAATTAAATCATTAGTTGGTATTCAAATAACAATTAATAAAAACAGTAATACAAATAATAATACTGCAATCAATAAATATAAATTGACTTCCCTTATAAAGTAATTAAAAACGTGTTCAGTTCATTACAATTATTTTTTCAACTTAACACTGTTGTGGAAGTTGAACACTTGAAAAAGGAAGTTAGTCAACTCGTGAAGTAAGGTAGCTTAGTAGTGGAACGAATACCCACTGCCGCTCAAACCCTACATGTGGTAAATATAATACGCAGGTCCTTAACCGTCCGGCCCTAATATAAAATTTACTTACAGTACATAACAACAACACATATACAGTAGTCTGATCCTACTTACATCAGTTTGACGTGTCTAATGTAGTTCCCCGTAGCACGTGTATATACAAGAGGGAGGTGGATGGGGTTGAATAGACCTTGAGTCCGTACCTTGATTGATGACGTCATGGCTGTCACAACGACTCGGTTCATTTGCGCTTGACACACCACTTCGTATTTACATACAATCGTTCGACCCAGCGTGGACGGAGACACCTTAAAAATTAATTCGCTTGTCACTTTAACCCGTCGCCGCGAAATTAGTTTTTAGTTATGTGTTCCAAAATAGTCGACAAGAACTTGGAGGAAGACGTACCTGGACAACATTTGGTGGAATTGGAACTGTCACATTGAAAAAAGTCTTTTTGTAGGAGCTTATACAAGAAATAATGATAAATATGTTAAATAAGGGTAATATGATAAATATTGACATATAATAAAATAAATGAGTATAAATCAATACTAAGATGTTTCTTGTGGCTACCCCTCTGTCCCCTCTGTCCCAAGTCTTTGGTACAAAACGTAGGCCTAATGAATATTTCTGGGACATAGTTTATTATAGGTAAAAATAATGGATAAACAAAATAAATATTAGAAATTTAATGGAATTCATATACAGTAATTATTGATTTTCTAATAAGATGCTAAATTACAAAAATTTTAATTATATTTATGATTCTTCCAGAAATACCTATTCGTTATACCTATTCGTCATGATGGAATTGATTAAACATGACATTTAGTTACAACAGGTTTTTAAGGAATTCTTAGGCAACAAAATATTATTCTACCCCTAAGATTGTTCAATGTTTATAGGTATTTTATTAGCACAAATGTTCGATATATTGAGATAGATAGGAGTTTTTTTTTAATTTATTTAACTGGATTCCATAATTTATTCATAAATTAAATAATGAAATTATTTCCTCAAATTCAAAGATACACTATAATTTCATAGCATGAAAGATAATTATTCATTTTTTAAATTAATAATCAAAAGTATATAAATAAATAACCTATAACCTAATCAAGCCATATAATTCAGAGGAACTATTAGGTCCTTAAAGACAACAACAGGGCCGGATTTCCCAATAGGTCCTGGCCTATGGGCGCAAGCTCTCAGGAGGCCGCTCGTCCGAGAAAAACATTTTTAAAACTCTAGAAATAAAGATATATAGCCATAACTTGACATATTTTTTTTAATTGCTTTTAAAAAAATCAGGCTATTGAAGCATTCTGAATTTGAAGTTTCACTAGAACAAATAATTGCTGGTAAAGTAAAAATATTTTTCAACATTTTTCATCAACTTAGTTACAACATTGATCTCAAACACGGGAGAACTGGCTGTAGGGGTGTCGTTGAGCGGTACGCATCGTTGCCACTGCCAGCCCTATGTACTCCCATGTTCCTCGTATAGAGGAGGGTGAACGTCTTAGTGACGCTAAATAACTACAGATTGATCCATGATTCCTCGTGCCGTCGCCTGTCCTCATTCGTTGGCGCATGTGATAAAATTCCATGGTGGATTGATGTTTAAGCAATTAACATATAGGGCCAGATATAATTAAAAAAAAAAAAAAAATATTTTTAGTAAAGTAACTTTAACCAGACTAGAGGGCGGAAAAAAGTATTGGGCCTTGGGGCGCCAAAATTCTAAATCCGGCCCTGGGAAAAAGCCTATTAATCACGACCTATGCTTCCTTCTATCTGTGCTCTTGGTTATCTACTATCTCTTAATGTACATTTTTTAACATGTAAGAGAGATTTGACTTGATTGGACCAGCGCCTTCAATGTACCAACATGCTAACTTGAAAAATAAGGAAATATTGGTCTGTTCATTTGGTATCAGTTGTAGTTCCAGACCGCTCTATTGCAGGGCAGTAACCGCCATTACTGTACAAGCGTCTATTTGTTAGTAATTTTGTATCACGTATTTCAGTCTTAAGCGTTTCATTCGGAAAGATGTATTGCAAGCTTTAAGGTGAGTAAGACCAATTATAATAGTATCATAGCATAGAGAATCTATTTATATCCAATGTGATATCATAATTAAGTAAATTGGACCTTATGGAGTTGCCCTAATTGGACCAGTCCATCCTGGGCAATTTCTAATTAATTAAGGGGAAATGTCATATTTTATTCTTTTTCCTGGTTTTATCGGATCAAATAGCTCAAATAGTTTGTATTTATTACAGATACTGAAAATGGAGGGCAAAAATTTTAAAATAGTCTGAAGATAACCAACAGCAAACCAACAACAACCGTCTTCAACGGAAGAGAACAAGGGAGACATGAGCTCAAACAGCTGCAGTTCTTACAAGCGCCCTTTATAAATCGAGCTTGAAGCCTTAACAAATGAAATTAAAAATCATAAATAAGGAACCACATACAAAGAAGACGATAAACCTAAAATAAAACGTGGGAAAAGTAAACAAATCGAAGAAGAGAATTTATTTCATGAAATAGTCAATACCAAACACAATGTTGGCTGTGTGTATGAGAAACAGAGAATACAGTTTACCATAGTCATTACGCAAGTGTAAGAACAGCGAAGAACTTGTTTTTTCACTACACTACTATGAGTTCAGCTATTTTCATTATGTGTTTACAACCTGCGAAACATCATATTTTCAACAGCTATCTATTGTTTACTGCCGAAAGTAACATTGTTTACAACCGAAAATTTTCCACAGTCAACAACACCTGTTTTTAAAACATGTTTCTAATTTAATAAACAGTTAACATTCCAAAAATGAGTTTTTATTCCGTAGTGTAGTGAAAAGTATCGTTCAAAACTCGAGTGAAAGTGTTTTGTATGTTCTCGACCATTCGAAGTGCTGGACAAGTCTCGCACTTCAAACATATGGTCTTGAACATGCAAAACCCCACTTTCCACTCTTGTTATAAAATATACTATTTCACTACACTACTATGAGTTCAGTTGTTTTCGTTATGTGTTTACAACCTGCGAAACATCATATTTTCAACAGCTGTCTGTTGTTTACTACCGAAAGTAACATTGTTTACAACCGACAATTTTCCACAGTCAACAACACCTGTTTTTATTCCGTAGTGTAGTGAAAAGTATCGTTCAAAACTCGAGTGAAAGTGTTTTGTATGTTCTCGACCATTCGAAGTGCTGGACAAGTCTCGCACTTCAAACATATGGTCTTGAACATGCAAAACCCCACTTTCCACTCTTGTTATAAAATATACTATTTCACTACACTACTATGAGTTCAGTTGTTTTCGTTATGTGTTTACAACCTGCGAAACATCATATTTTCAACAGCTGTCTGTTGTTTACTACCGAAAGTAACATTGTTTACAACCGACAATTTTCCACAGTCAACAACACCTGTTTTTATTCCGTAGTGTAGTGAAAAGTATCGTTCAAAACTCGAGTGAAAGTGTTTTGTATGTTCTCGACCATTTGAAGTGCTCGACAAGTCTCGCACTTCAAACATATGGTCTCGAACATGCAAAACCCCACTTTCCACTCTTGTTATAAAATATACTATTTCACTACACTACTATGAGTTCAGTTGTTTTCGTTATGTGTTTACAACCTGCGAAACATCATATTTTCAACAGCTGTCTGTTGTTTACTACCGAAAGTAACATTGTTTATAACCGACAATTTTCACAATCAACAACACCTGTTTTTATTCCGTAGTGTAGTGAAAAGTATCGTTCAAAACTCGAGTGAAAGTGTTTTGTATGTTCTCGACCATTTGAATGAAGTGCTCGACAAGTCTCGCACTTCAAACATATGGTCTCGAACATGCAGAACCCCACTTTTCACTCTTGTTATGAAATATACTATTATTGCACTAATTGTATCTCTATTGTTTTAAATATTTCTAATTACACTTGTTCTAACTTTTTTACTTCCAAACAGTAACTTTTATTATAAAAATATTTTATTTAAATGTATACAATAAAATAAAGTAATACAAAATATTACACGTCTAATTGTTTAATTTTGACAGTGGTCCAATTAAAGCAACCATCAGTCCATGGTAGGCAACTAGTTTCCATGAATAGGACTGATTGATACATGCCTTTAAAATAATATTACACTAGAACTGTGTAACTTTATAAGATTTTTGAAGCCGCTATTACGAATAAAAACGAAATAACGGTTTGATTATTGGTAAGCCTATTATATTCAAGACAAAATGATAAATATAGTTTAGAGTTAATACGTGTTTAGTTGTGTAATTTTCTTAAAACTATTAATTAGAAAAAAACAATGTATATGTAGCTTACGAGGTACCCTTTCTTAACAATAGCAACCCCATCGATGGCCATGACAACCGCGATTACAGCATAGTAACACACAATGAAGATATTTATCACACGGACATTTATAAATATCAGCTGTTTGAGTTTGATGTGAACGCCGTGTTGACCTTTAGCAGGCAAGTTGTTTTTTATGAGCACGTAATTTAATGCTCAATGGATATTAATGTTGATTGCATTTCATTCTTTGATAAGATTACAGTCTATGATAGATAAATTTTGATTACTTCGTGTAAAGTTAATTTTATCTACAAAGTTACCCATTGATTAAGACCAAAAGGTAAATAAGATAGTGAGATCGAATAAATGTTTATCGCAAGGCTTTGAACAGTATATAGCAATCGTGAACTATATATTATTTTTAGTTTTTTCAGTTACCTCACATCATGCTAATCGTTTTGTCCATAGGGTGGGTGGGTGAGTCAATGCTATTTATGTATCTAAAAGGCGAGTCAGTGGGTTAACGCCAGCCATTGTGTTTGAAAGCATGTGGGTGGATAATTTTCAGTCATATGTTTGCTATGAGGGTGGGTGGGCAATCGATAATAAAGTGTCTGTAGGGTGGGTAGGTGGGTCGTTCAATACTTGTTGTTTCCGAGGGGCGAATGGATGGGTCAACAGCAGTCGTTGTGTTCGAAGAGCAGGTTGGGGGATGCCAATTATGTGTCTGCAAGGTGGGTGAGTCAGTGGGGAAACTCTAGTTAAGTGTCTGCAGGGTGAGTGGGTGGGTCATTGCTTGTCATTGAGCCCGAAAAACAATTGGGTGATTCAACATTTAATACATGCGTGTTTGAGTGTTTGTATAATGGATTCATTTTTCATCTATGAACCATTCACAGTCTAGGATTTACTTGCCAGTTCGATACGAAAAATACAAACGAAGAACAAATCGATAGAATAGTAATAAAGATAACGTTTTAATTCACTTTTGTAGAATTCGACGATATGCTTGGTTTAATCCAAAATCTAAGGCTACCTTCAAGACAACTATTAAAACTCAACTAATAGTTCCACTCAAAATTCTCGTACGATGTACTCATTTAGTAAGCTAAACAAGTACACATCTATAGATAATACAGGGGACCACATATTTGATAGTTAATTAAAACGTTAATTTGAGTGATGAATTGTGCTCAAGTGAAATCCACGAGTTAGTTTCTCTGCCTGCAAAAAACTACCGACAAGTAGTGATTTATAAGGAAATTTAGACCTCATCACGTTGGTCGGAATGACTCCCAGATTGATCTAGATAGTTATATGAATTAAGTGGCTTCCACGGGTCTCTTAGCACTGACGTGTCGTCGGTGTCTTAATGAATTGATGGCATTTGAGGAACAGAGGCGCCGATACTAAGGCTGTCGCAGCTGCACTGGTCACACACGTCCTATGCCATGAGATTCACTTAACTAACTGACTAGTGACTACACTGGAGTCTATGTCGACAATGAGTGCACCATATTCATTTCCATAAACGAGGCATGCAGGATCGTTGACATTATGGTAATGGTTTGCTAATTAGGCAATTACCACAGTTAATTAATTATTGAAATTAGTTACATATTTATAACTATAACAACGTATGAAAGATTCATTCCCTAGACTCATAACTGTGGGTGCGTAGGAAAATAGGCCCAGGAATGCGTGTAGTCTATTTACAGATATTTTAAAGAACTATTACTGTCTGGCCAACATTTTAAATCTTGTTGTTTTGTTGTAAGTTTAGCTAAAATGTATTCATTGCTAAATTAATGTACGAACCTACATTCTATTGTATTAAATATAAACTACGAACACTGTAATTCTGCATACTTTTTTAGATAACCACAGTATAACTCGTACTGACCAATCCACTACTTCCCCAGGACCTAGTGCGGTTACTGAGCCAAGGGCCGAAGGAATGAGCGGGGCGGGAGGTGATGAAACGTCGGGGGCGGCGAAGCAGGGCTCGCGGAGGCCGTCGTAAATATCCCGTGGGGCGGAGTTCCGCGCACGACCCCTTGTCACCCGACCTTCTAATTATAACCGTAGAGGTTTATGCGTGATTTGTGATCCCTGGTTTTCCTCGTGGAACAATAATATTCATGTTGTTCGATGAAGGATGGGACCACCTACAGGATGCTCTAGGCAGCCTTTCATGTGTAGAGAGGAATAGTGCATTTTAACGCTTTGCAAAAAGTCACCATTGTTGCAGTAAAAAACTATTATTTTGAAGCAATAGGATACATTTCGGTATTTCATTAAAAAGTCACCTAGGAATTTTTCTTTGACACGTTAACAATTTTGGAAATTATCCTATTGCATTAAAGACAACTACAAACTCCTGTCCTTTATTCTGGATACCATTAGACATCACTATTTAAAAGAATATGTTCGAGAAGGTCTTGTTACTGCGTAATAAGTTAACATTACATAAACTTACTTTGAGTAATGTCAAGTTAGGTTCATTTAAGTTATTTATGTTCATTTGCTCATTTATATTTTATTACCATTTAGCACTGACTATAGAAAAAAGAAGACTGTCCTCTTATAAGAATTATATGAAGCCGGGTTTCATGTTTTATAAAATTAGTTCTTGTTCTTTCTCAACAGGTTGCGCCAGTGGTCTCTCTCTTTCAGTTTCCCTGTGAATGGGCAAATGAGTGGGTGCCAGTGGACGTGACCGGAGGGTTCCGACGTCATCATGGAGCGTGGCTGTCCCTTGGATGGGTGACCGCTGGGTGATCCCGTCCTTTCACGCAGCCCGCCTGCCCGGCCAGTGGTTGTCCCTTGGATGGGTGACCGCTGGGTGATCCCGTCCTTTCACGCAGCCCGCCTGCCCGGCCAGTGGTTGTGGTTTGGATAATAAGACCTCCTTCGACATTATCTCTTCATCCATCCCCTCGTGGCAGGTCACCGTTTGTGGCATGGAATCTTGAAAAGGACCTTGGAACACCAATAAATTATGGAGTTTATTATAAAAATAAAGTAAAAGAGTAACGAAGCTGATATAATCAGAAACTGATTTCCGTTCATACAGAAAATGGTTTGACAAATTCATTAGTTAAGAGGAATTTTAATGTCGTCTCTACCAGTATATTAATCTCATAGTTTCTCTTAATTACATGTTTATTTATGTCTAAAAACTGAAGTTGACTCGTAAAAATGTAGAAACCAAACAACTAAATTAACGGACACTAAAAACCAAAGAACTAGAAACTAAAAATCACTTAGTTTTCCTACAGAGCATAGAACTAAGCATTTAACTGTAGTGTCTGTAATAAAATTTAGGAAAAGACCAATTGAGTTGTTTGTGATCAGAAATTAGGAACTAAAAACCATTTAGGGTGTCTGTGATAAGGAACTGAAAATTACTTTTTTGTCTATAGAGCATGGAACTACTGTAAATACTTGTTATATTATTTGTAATGAAAAGTATGAACAAAGAATAATTAGGTTGTCTAAGTTAAAGTTTTTAACAAGAGTTAAACCTGATAAAAGAGTGTGCTCTTATTTATGAATATAAGTCAAATTCACATATATCTAATATAGACGTCGTAGAGTGTGAAATATTGAATAAATTACAACAATATTACATATTAGCCATGTTTCATATTATTTAATAAGAAGGGCCAAGTCGGCCAATCAGTTTTAACGAGAAAATATGATGATTTATAAATGACGACAAACCACCCCTCACACCACAGTGCTAATAACAAAATGATGAACGACTCGGCTGTTCATTTGCAAACCACTTCCTAAACAAGCCTGAATGAAGAAACAGCAAAGAAATATTAAGTTCAGAAGGTTGGGAAAACCTTTGAATTTATGGGTAATTCAATGATGAAAATATGCATTTAAAGTTATGATCATGGGAAATTTTGAACAAGATATTGAAAAAGTGAAAATTTTGACGTTTAGTGTGTGTCCTAGGAGAGAATGTATTATTATATAATAATAATTTTACAATACGATTACTTGGTTTAATAGATGATTACGTTTAAAAATAATTCAATGTCGATTAAAAAATTTCTCTCTTAATACAAAGTACGAGATTATTGTTTTGCAACTAAATAATTTTCCTTTTTATAATAATTATTAAGAAACAGTACTATGAAAATTATGAGTATATTTAGATAACTTTCAGTCTAAATACTACTAATACTAAATACTAAATACTACAAAGAGAAGAAATAAACAGATGTCGCATCCAATAGTGTGCTGAATATGTATCAAGTTAATATGTTGAGTAGTTAGTTCTATATATTTCACCAGGCATATGGAAGGGCCAGCACCTTGTCAGTCTCTCCCTTATTCCGTACAACACATGAAGGATAAACGTAGTGATTATTACTAAAGATAAAAGATGTACATTAGTTGTAATCTATTTATAACTGCCACTGAAATTTCACTGGCCATAAGAAAGCAACGTCTGTTTCTTTTTTATCTGTATAAACAAACATATAACAGAAGAAACACATTTTTTAAAATTTCATAATTACTTAGCGTAACTTTGTAGTTTTCCCAACACTCTCCACAGCATTGATCTGTTAATACCCTGAAAGTAAAAACCACTTAACTACAGCGTCTCTTGCGTTCTTAGCCCATTTATCAGTCCTTTGATAATGTTAGTCCACCAAAAAACAAGTTCATCCTGCACTCTGGTGTTTTAATAAGTGCGTGTCTTCAGTATTTGATTCACCTCTTATAAATCGTTTGTTTTGGTAGTTGAACGTCTATTTTACCTAATTCTATCCAGAGATATATAAGATTATTTGTAGGTTGAACTATTATGTATAAATAAAAAAGTCAAGTACCATTACTGACAAATCACAGTTTCTTATAAACTGTGACGCTAAAAACCACTTCAATATATCCATAGAACTAGGCAAAATACTCTTCATAGTCTCTAGATGTGCTCCAAGAAAGAATTAAAAACCATTTATCTCAGAATTAATAACAAGGTAACAAATATCCCGATATCGGTCAATCAGAACCTATTTTACCACCACCATAGGAACGAGAGAGCTTAGAACAGTGCAACATTACAAAATTTAACAAATTACAGGGTTGGCTCACGAAACTTGCAGGGATGTTCCTTAGGTAATAGTAATCCGCAAATAGGTCCACAAGGACCATGCAAGCTGGACGATGGTTTTTTCTAATTGGGGGGGGGGGGAGTGATTAGTACATCAGGTGTAGGACTCCGCTACTGAAATAGTAGTTTATGAATTGCTTCACGATGTTTCACGAGTTATTGTATTATATAGGGTGTGAGTTTACACGCAGCACTCTGGGAATTGAACCTGAGGCATCAAGATGCGGAGGCGAATAGCGACCTATTATTACTTTATCTAATACCTGATTGTATGTGCTCAGTAATGAGAGGTTGAATTAAATATACAGTGCACGTATATTTAATTCAACCTCACAATTCAAGCTCGAACGATAAGATTCAACATCAGAATTTACGTCGTCCTGTTTTTAATCAACTGATTAATTACTAGGAAGGCGTACGTAAAATCAATGGTGACATACACATATATGTAGTAAGTTTATGACTATTATTTGGAATAAATTATGACTTTTAGATATAGATAAATGATTTCCTCCTGGATACAATCCAAACTAAACTATATGTACGTTTGTTTTATTTTGCATTAAGTATTATCATAATGCTCGTATCATGGATACGATGTTTCAGACTGTTACTTTCATCAAAGAGGCCGTTTCGCTTTACGAAAAACGCCAGAAACAATGTTTTATATTTCTAGGATTCAGTCCAAAATGGTGATTGTATAACAACACTTTAAGTATCATTTAAGATGCGAAGTCTATATATATTTGTAAAAAATGGAGTATTTAAAAACATTTGTACAGTTTAATATGGGAAACTTTAAATGTAATTCTTGACGATTTAAAAAAAATCCTAATATCTGTCATGGTCCACTAAATTGGACCTTTATTAATCATACGGAGTTCACGCTAACTGATTATAATAACATGAGTCGTAGTCTACGCTTTAAAAAGAACGGTATATTTTAGCCCGAATGTCAACATTCCAGCGGTGGCTTGGCAGTCTGATGAACGGCAACCTAATTATGTTAAATAAGACAACACTATCCTTTCAATCTACTATAACATGTTCCTAAATTCTGTTGATTTCCTTACACGGGGAGGGAAGACTCGATAGTTGGCTGGGTCGTAGGCCGAGCACCAGGATATGTCGCGGACACCGTGTCCTCTTGGTGTAATAATTGAATCTAGCCCGTGGTGTCAGTGGGTGGGCGTGCGGGCGTGGGTGACAATAGAAGATGACTCGATGGAGGTGCGGACCCGGCAGGAAGTCGAATATGGGATGAGAAAGGAGGGGCTGAGTCGCGCGTTGGGTCGGTCAACGATCGACCTTTGGAATCCAATCGAATAATTCGGTCATTTTGAACTGTCACTTTGTTTTTTTAAGTTAAGTATTGTGAAATGCAATTGAATCACAAATCCGTAACTTGCTGACCAAACGTTTCTGCCTACAGATCATCGGTTTCCCATTAGCATACCAAGATACTCAATAGAATCCAAATAACTTTTATACAGTATTAATTTTAAATCATCATATATGTTTTGGAGCATTTTCCTATTCTGCACTTACACTAATATGAAAATGCTTTGCCACCTCCCTCCAATATCCTCCAAAATCTGCTCAAGATAATTTTGATTAATTAATTATTATATGCAGTTGCAGATTATCCACCTCATCATCTTTATATAACTCAACATACTTTAAATAACTATTTTAGAGAAGAACTTAGAACTCTAAATGATATTCCTTATGGTCTGAGACATAGGAACTATAATGTTCTTATGCATACAAATAAATATGGCAGAGCAGTCCCAGAACACAGGATACCAAATTTAATTAATTCACTGCCTATTGAACTACAAAATATTCCAACTAAATCTCAATTAAAGCCTAAATTGAAAAACTATTATTTAACTAAATAGGCCTAGAAATGTCATGGTATTCTTTTGAGAAAATGCAAATAATGTAATATTCATATTTTTTTTTTGTAATACATTTTTATTGGTACTCATTGTTATGATAGCCCGAGTGATATATTTTAATAGGATTTAATAATAATTCCTCATATTATATATGAAGAAATATTTATTCACTGTTTATATCAGATTTTGGGAGGTTATGTAGATCCAAGCAGAAAGGCAATGGCTTAAAATCTAATTAGATTAGAGTTTAATAACAAGAGAAAAGAATAGTCGATTGTAATATTTTCCATCTACTATCGATCTTTCAAACCTTCGATTTATAGTATTGGTTTGATTTGCATCGCACTATATGAAAGATAATTTTGTATTTACCACATATAGGCCTATTTTGTTAAATGTCTGAACTGTTGTTGTTTTTTAGAATATATATATATATATATATATATATATATATATATATATATATATACAATAGACATATTGTTAAGATTTGTTCAATGTTAAGTTTTTATAGTTTATTTATGCTTGTTTACTGGTAAGGGTATTTATGGTTTGTTATTATTTGTTTTATTTTATATTTGTTAATAGGTTAATATGTAGTTGATAGTTTTATTGTATAAAATAGTTACATATTGGCAATAATATTTAATATCGAATGTATAAAGTTAATATATTGGCCCACATTTTACCTATAATAAAGAGTGTTCCTGCATATTTGGGTTGGACTGTCGGCTGAGGATGATAAACACAAACTAACAAGCATGTCCGTAACGGCGGACTCAAGCCATCAGAAATACGGAATTTGAGCAGGTTTCTCTCCATTGTCTATAAAACTGCATGTTAGGAATTCTAAGGTACTGTCCCGTCGAGCCCTTTAGAATGTCAGGAGCATTCTTGAAAAATATTCTGGTTCATTGCTTGTTAACAAATAATATACACTGTATATTCATAAAGATAGCTTTACCACTCTCTCTGTTAAGATGAAAAATATCCCCTTAATTCTTAATTTAATTTATTATTATTTATATTTATATTGTATCAAATAAGATAGTTGTCTTATTTTTTGGTTATAATGATTAATACTGAGTATGTTTTTCTCAATTATAATTTCATATTAATATTTGAATATTATATAATAAAAACGTTATCTTGTAATATATATTTTCCATCAACTAGCATATAGCTAGATGGTTTATATGTGCACTGCAGCAATGTGTAATTGCGCTTGCGAAAATAAATTGAATTGAATTGAATTGAATCATAATATGAATGCTGAGATGTTTTGTTTTATACTTTTCAATAAATAAATTTTCTTGGATAAGGCCTTAATAATTTAAATTGCTTACGGAATATTAGTGTATTATTGGCTACAAAGTATTAGGTGGTCAGTTGGCTCTTTACATTCTTGTAATGTGACCCTTTATTGAAATTATAAAACAATTCGTTACACTTTAGCACATTCTTTGTGAAAATTAACTAAACTTAAACCCTATTTCTTGTTTTGAAATCACGGCAATTCTTAATATGATGGGAAAATCGATGCTGGTGCATAACAAAACAGTTTATATAAAGGCAACACTTAGCAATCTTTTGTGATGTTTTTAATAATCAAGATCGATTTCTGTCTCGAAAGACCATTTTCAGTTTTACAGAATGATGTGAGGTTATAAAATACTTTTCTGTAGAATAATTAATTCAACAGCTTATACTATAAAAATTTAAATAAAAATGTAGGTCACTCAAATATTATGTTCGATTCTATCATGAAGATGCAAAATTATAAAGTTTGAAAAGATCTACAACTTTTACATCTACATTTTTAAATAAAATATTAAGCAATCTAATGGCTACACATTTCAAACAAAACAGTTTAATTTTAGTTGTTTGACATTTGTATTAACCGTTGTTCTCTACAAATTACAAGCTAAGTTTTGAGCTAATTTATTATGCATGAAATAAGTACCAATAATGACAGGGTGGACTAGAATAACTATTGAGTAATTAATTAATTAGGAGGGATATCTTAGAAGTGAATTGTAAATGTATTGAAGTTATGTATTTCAAGACGTAGAAGTATTTTAAAAGTAACTTTTCTGTCACTTGTGCAGAATATCTTTTGTAGTGCAGATATTCTATATTAATCACAAAAAACTAGTTTTAACTGTTCTCTTAGTAATTACGTGTAACAGTAATAAGATACAGTTTTTCGTTAAATAAATATGTTCAAGTAGGCTAAGCTAAATAAGCGATCATATCATATTATTTTCATCACTCTCACACCTTACGAATTACATCGAATTAATGTAGATGATCATAAAATAATCAAAATAGGTGACAGTTCCATAAACATCACATGTTCAAAATTAGTTAAGCTACACAATAATATTATATCAACATGTTGTGGTTAGGCCTAATGCATGTGCAACCTGTGTTCGATGTTCTAATCACATCAAACTCAGAGTTGATCAATACTAGGGCTTAACATAATTGAATATAATACCCACAGTTAAAAGTAATCGAAGTGACTGTTCAATCCTCAAATGAATATTAAGATGAAAATATTTCATACATATTGTGTGTACTTACAAATTATGTGTATGCATTGATATTTCCTTTGTGACAATAACTATATATATTTTAACATTTTGGTTGAATAATTGTTGCACAGATTTATATGAACCCTGGCTGGTAAGTCATTGACAGGAAAAAGTAAAGGTCCAATTACAGAGCCCTGAGGCACACCATTTTAAACTAACCTGAAAGTTGACTCAATACCTGACAATGGAAATTAATAGAGTGATTAATAGCTATATATTTCTCAACTATTACTCAATTGTTTAGTATTTTTTGGAAAAAAATAGCGGTTACATAAAGAGAGAACGTTTGTTTAATTTAACTGACACAGCACTATTATCAGGGATGCTCCATCTAAGAGGAGTTCATGAATAGAGTTCCAGATACGATTATATCTATGAAAGTAACTTCTTGGTTTTATTGACAATTCCAAGATGGGCTGAGAGTCCATAATACGTCAGATTGATGCGTCGCTGAGATTTTTGTCACGTTTGGGAATTTATGTGCTTTCGTCGTTGACGGCTGTCTGAGATGTTTATGTATGTACTTCGGTATGTTTACCAGCAAACTAGTTTATGCAAAGTGCTCGGAAAGAATTTGTGGCGCTTGTCTAGACCAATATAACTGTATTTCAATATTTACGTAACTTGTTACGGCACTCTGTAAGTTTTTGAGCATTGTTTTTGGGTGTTTATTATTTTCTTGTTGTAAATTTACAATTCTACAGTTCGTGTTATATACGTGTTTGTAACACAGAACCATTATTACATATATTTTTTAACGTGGCGTAGACAGCTACTACTCACAGCTCAGAGTACAAGCGAAAGCCTATTTGCCTGAATCAAACAGGATATGAAAAGTACGATTACCAAATATGCAAAACTATGATAGTTAGAACTCTCCACTAAGCTACCTATTGTTCATGTAGTTTTTATTTTGAGAGATCATTAAGATAAAATATCCTGTTTTGAAAATATAAATTCATAAATCGTAATAAATTTAATCTATATGCCTCTACCACTGGTGATTGGGTAGGATGAACTTTGCAAACGTAATTATCATTTTGCACGTACATTTTCATTACATATGTTCAATACCTCTATAAACATTTCCCGGAGTATAGGAAATAATATAATAAGCCCTATTATGAAATAACCTAACATTCCCAAGAAAATACACCGGTTTTGACGAACCTTTATAGCTAGAGTAAGTCCACAGGTAATTTGTATCCAACAGATTTACTGTACCGAGTCTCAGAAGTTGCTACTGAACCGAATTATCATAGCTTTCCAGTGGCCGAGTGGTCTAAGGTGTCAGGACCGAGTTAAAGATAACAGCTAAGGTTTGATTTCTGGCATTGACTACTAGTTTTATCAGTAATATTCACCTTATATTGTACTAGTTCTCCCCCTTAGTCTTTCTTATTAGTTTTCCACACATATCAATAGTCTATGGATGGATCAAGGGCCAAAAATGAGACCAGCATCTCGTTTTTTATGAAGAAAAAAAAATGTCTTATGATACTGAATCAACGGCAGGAGACTATATGTGTGATTTTACCAGCCACCATCCTAGGGGTCGAGCCTGGCACACTACTCGTCCAACGGGCGAATATATATATTACTAAGTAAAATATATATTTAACTTCAATTAGCTGTTACATTGTCGTTATGATGCGGTGGATACAATCTTTGGTAATATATTTTCAGTTCATATGTATCAAACATTATTTTGAAAAATTATATTTTTACAGCTATATTTTTAACAAAGCTAGAAGTTAACTTTCTAGTACAGAAATTTAAAATTCAACCATTCATTCTAAGATCACACAACGGTTGAAGTATGCTAGGGGCTAAATCAAAACAAATTTCTGTAAAAGTTAAGAATTTGGATCCTTAAATTTCGATTTTGGTGCAGCACATAACCAACTAATTAAACTACGGAGTGCAATAAAACCCTAGTTACAAACCCCTAGAGAGTATATTTTAGAAGTTCGCACTCAACAAGGTTACGTACATACTATAAACACTTGTGAATTGGCAAGTAAACTGTTAATTGTTAATAGCTGTTAAACTGTTTGATATAAAGGTTAATGAAGCGTGTCCTATCAACTAAAACCCAAACCCAGAAAACCAGCTGCTTTCCGCCTGAGCGGTGGACTGACCCTGACAGGGAGCTGAGCAATACCACAGCGCGTCACCGGACTCCGCGGGCGCTTTCAGCTTTATCAGCTTATCAGCAATCAAGAGCACCCTCTTCAACGACCAGGCGGTCTGGTGCTTGGGAGATGCCCGAGATGTCACAAAAAGCGAGCCAGATTAGCGTACTCCATGTCACCGAACTGACGTTAGGTCTTTAGACAGCCCCGCAGACCGACAATGACCCCAGGTGACAGTTAGATGAGAAGATAAGGAGGACAAACAGATCATTCAGGTATTTTGGGTATGTAATATCTAAATAGAGTTTTTACAAAATAGTGAAAGGCTCTTAACATCTGTTAGTCTTTATCAACAAATGCGTAAGCTCAAAAACACAATTCTATTAATAAACCAAATAGACATTACAGTATACTCAAATAACATTCAAACATGTTTACATCGAAGATCCTAAACACAATTATAAGTAATGAGGACTCGTATACTTACCAATAACCAAAGCTGCATATAATTAGAAACAGGGCTATAACAGCCGATCTAATTACATAGTATAGTCCAAGGATCGAACACACATGTATGGAGCCCACCAACTTACCCTACTTACGGACACGATCCGCGGAAGGTCGACTAGAAATTTGCTTAAGGGGTTTAGACCATTGAATTTACAAATTCCACTGGCATAAATAGAAAAATAAATAAATAGAAAAAAAACATTAACTCCGTTTACTCAGAATTCAAAACCTGTTCCATATACACACGTCTACTAGAAGCCCATAAACCCACACTACATACAAATACGTTTACTTGGGCTCTAAGTTCTACTCCACATACATACAGTCACACACTTCTACTAGAAGTCCATAAACCCACACTACATACAAATACGTTTACTTGGGCTCTAAGTTCTACTCCGCATACACACAGTCAGACACTTCTACTAGAAGCCCATAAACCCACAATACATACAAATACGTTTACTTGGGCACTAAGTTCTACTCCACATACATACAGTCACACACTTCTACTAGAAGCCCATAAACCCACACTACATACAAATACGTTTACTTGGGCTCTAAGTTCTACTCCGCATACAACAGTCGCACACTTCTACTAGAAGCCCATAAACCCACACTACATACAAATACGTTTACTTGGGCCCTAAGTTCTACTCCGCATACACACAGTCACACACTTCTACTAGAAGCCCATAATCCCACACTACATACAAATACGTTTACTTGGGCTCTAAGTTCTACTCCGCATACACACAGTCGCACACTTCTACTAGAAGCCCATAAACCCACACTACATACAAATACGTTTACTTGGGCTCTAAGTTCTACTCCGCATACACACAGTCGCACACTTCTACTAGAAGCCCATAAACCCACACTACATACAAATACGTTTACTTGGGCCCTAAGTTCTACTCCGCATACACACAGTCACACACTTCTACTAGAAGCCCATAATCCCACACTACATACAAATACGTTTACTTGGGCTCTAAGTTCTACTCCGCATACACACAGTCGCACACTTTTACTAGAAGCCCATAAACCCACACTACATACAAATACGTTTACTTGGGCCCTAAGTTCTACTCCACATACACACAGTCACACACTTCTACTAGAAGCCCATAATCCCACACTACATACAAATACGTTTATTTGGGCTCTAAGTTCTATTTCGCATACACACAGTCGCACACTTCTACTAGAAGCCCATAAACCCACATCACAAACAAATACGTTTACTTGGGCTCTAAGTTCTACTCCGCATACACACAGTCGCACACTTCTACTAGAAGCCCATAAACCCACACTACATACAAATACGTTTACTTGGGCTCTAAGTTCTACTCCGCATACATACAGTCGCACACTTCTACTAGAAGCCCATAAACCCACATCACATACAAATACGTTTACTTGGGCCCTAAGTTCTACTCCGCATACACACAGTCACACACTTCTACTAGAAGCCCATAAACCCACACTACATACAAATACGTTTACTTGGGCCCTAAGTTCTACTCCGCATACACACAGACACACACTTCTACTAGAAGCCCATAAACCCACACTACATACAAATACATTTACTTGGGCCCTAACTTCTACTCCGCATACACACAGTCGCACACTTCTACTAGAAGCCCATTCAACCACACTACACACAAATACGTTTACTTGGGCTCTAAGTTCTACTCCGCATACACACAGTCGCACACTTCTACTAGAAGCCCATAAACCCACATCACATACAAATACGTTTACTTGGGCTCTAAGTTCTCCTCCGCATACACACAGTCACACACTTCTACTAGAAGCCCATAAACCCACACTACATACAAATACGTTTACTTGGGCCCTAAGTTCTACTCCGCATACACACAGTCGCACACTTCTACTAGAAGCCCATAAACCCACACTACATACAAATACGTTTACTTGGGCTCTAAGTTCTACTCCGCATACACACAGTCACACACTTCTACTAGAAGCCCATAAACCCACACTACATACAAATACGTTTATTTGGGCTCTAAGTTCTACTCCACATACACACAGTCCAACACTTCTACTAGAAGCCCATAAACCCACACTACATAGAAATACGTTTACTTGGGCTCTAAATTCTACTCCGCATACACACAGTCACACACTTCTACTAGAAGCCCATTAACCCACACTACATACAAATACGTTTACTTGGGCTCTAAGTTCTACTCCGCATACACATAGTCGCACACATCTACTAGAAGCCCATATACCCACATTACATACAAATACGTTTATTTGGGCTCGAAGTTCTACTCCGCATACACACAGTCGCACACTTCTACTAGAAGCCCATAAACCCACACTACATACAAATACGTTTACTTGGGCTCTAAGTTCTACTCCGCATACACACAGTCGCACACTTCTACTAGAAGCCCATAAACCCACATCACATACAAATACGTTTACTTGGGCCCTAAGTTCTACTCCGCATACACACAGTCGCACACTTCTACTAGAAGCCCATAAACCCACATCACATACAAATACGTTTATTTGGGCTCTAAGTTCTACTCCGCATACACACAGTCGCACACTTCTACTAGAAGCCCATAAACCCACACTACATACAAATACATTTACTTGGGCCCTAAGATCTACTCCGCATACACACAGACACACACTTCTACTAGAAGCCCATAAACCCACACTACATACAAATACGTTTACTTGGGCCCTAACTTCTACTCCGCATACACACAGTCGCACACTTCTACTAGAAGCCCATAAAACTACACTACACACAAATACGTTTACTTGGGCTCTAAGTTCTACTCCGCATACATACAGTCGCACACTTCTACTAGAAGCCCATAAACCCATATCACATACAAATACGTTTACTTGGGTTCTAAGTTCTACTCCGCATACACACAGTCACACACTTCTACTAGAAGCCCATAAACCCACACTACATACAAATACGTTTACTTGGGCCCTAAGTTCTACTCCACATACACACAGTCACACACTTCTACTAGAAGCCCATAAACCCACATTACATACAAATACGTTTATTTGGGCTCCAAGTTTTACTTCACATACACACAGTCACACACTTCTACTAGAAGCCCATAAACCCACACTACATAGAAATACGTTTACTTGGGCTCTAAATTCTACTCCGCATACACACAGTCACACACTTCTACTAGAAGCCCATAAACCCACACTACATACAAATACGTTTACTTGGGCTCTAAGTTCTACTCCGCATACACACAGTCGCACACTTCTACTAGAAGCCCATAAACCCACACTACATACAAATACGTTTATTTGGGCTCTAAGATCTACTCCGCATACACACAGTCGCACACTTCTACTAGAAGCCCATAAACCCACACTACATACAAATACGTATATTTGGGCTCTAAGATCTACTCCGCATACACACAGTCGCACACTTCTACTAGAAGCCCATAAACCCACACTACATACAAATACGTTTACTTGGGCTCTAAGTTCTACTCCGCATACACACAGTCGCACACTTATACTAGAAGCCCATAAACCCACATCACATACAAATACGTTTACTTGGGCCCTAAGTTCTACTCCGCATACACACAGTCGCACACTTTTACTAGAAGCCAATAAACCCACACTACATACAAATACGTTTACTTAGGCCCTAAGTTCTACTCCGCATACACACAGTCACACACGTCTACTAGAAGCCCATAAACCCACACTACATACAAATACGTTTACTTGGGCCCTAAGTTCTACTCCACATACACACAGTCACACACTTCTACTAGAAGCCCATAAACCCACACTACATACAAATACGTTTACTTGGCTCTAAGTTCTACTCCACATACACACAGTCACACACTTCTACTAGAAGCCCATAAACCCACATCACATACAAATACGTTTACTTGGGCTCTAAGTTCTACTCCGCATACACACAGTCACACACTTCTACTAGAAGCCCATAAACCCACATTACATACAAATACGTTTACTTGGGCTCTAAGTTCTACTCCACATATATACAGTCACACACTTCTACTAGAAGCCCATAAACCCACACTTCATACAAATACGTTTACTTGGGCTCTAAGTTCTACTCCGCATACACACAGTCACACACTTCTACTAGAAGCCCATAAACCCACACTACATTCAAATACGTTTACTTGGGCTCTAAGTTCTACTCCGCATACACACAGTCGCACACTTCTACTAGAAGCCCATAAACCCACATCACATACAAATACGTTTACTTGGGCTCTAAGTTCTACTCCGCATACACACAGTCACACACTTCTACTAGAAGCCCATAAACCCACATCACATACAAATACGTTTACTTGGGCTCTAAGTTCTACTCCGCATACACACAGTCACACACTTCTACTAGAAGCCCATAAACCCACATCACATACAAATACGTTTACTTGGGCTCTAAGTTCTACTCCACATACATACAGTCACACACTTCTACTAGAAGCCCATAAGCCCACACTACATACAAATACGTTTACTTGGCTCTAAGTTCTACTCCACATACACACAGTCACACACTTCTACTAGAAGCCCATAAACCCACATCACATACAAATACGTTTACTTGGGCTCTAAGTTCTACTCCGCATACACACAGTCACACACTTCTACTAGAAGCCCATAAACCCACATTACATACAAATACGTTTACTTGGGCTCTAAGTTCTACTCCACATATATACAGTCACACACTTCTACTAGAAGCCCATAAACCCACACTTCATACAAATACGTTTACTTGGGCTCTAAGTTCTACTCCGCATACACACAGTCACACACTTCTACTAGAAGCCCATAAACCCACACTACATTCAAATACGTTTACTTGGGCTCTAAGTTCTACTCCGCATACACACAGTCGCACACTTCTACTAGAAGCCCATAAACCCACATCACATACAAATACGTTTACTTGGGCTCTAAGTTCTACTCCGCATACACACAGTCACACACTTCTACTAGAAGCCCATAAACCCACATCACATACAAATACGTTTACTTGGGCTCTAAGTTCTACTCCGCATACACACAGTCACACACTTCTACTAGAAGCCCATAAACCCACATCACATACAAATACGTTTACTTGGGCTCTAAGTTCTACTCCACATACAAACAGTCACACACTTCTACTAGAAGCCCATAAACCCACACTACATACAAATACGTTTACTTGGGCTCTAAGTTCTACTCCGCATACACACAGTCACACACTTCTACTAGAAGCCCATAAACCCACACTACATACAAATACGTTTACTTGGGCCCTAAGTTCTACTCCGCATACACACAGACACACACTTCTACTAGAAGCCCATAAACCCACACTACATACAAATACATTTACTTGGGCCCTAACTTCTACTCCGCATACACACAGTCGCACACTTCTACTAGAAGCCCATTCAACCACACTACACACAAATACGTTTACTTGGGCTCTAAGTTCTACTCCGCATACACACAGTCGCACACTTCTACTAGAAGCCCATAAACCCACATCACATACAAATACGTTTACTTGGGCTCTAAGTTCTCCTCCGCATACACACAGTCACACACTTCTACTAGAAGCCCATAAACCCACACTACATACAAATACGTTTACTTGGGCCCTAAGTTCTACTCCGCATACACACAGTCGCACACTTCTACTAGAAGCCCATAAACCCACACTACATACAAATACGTTTACTTGGGCTCTAAGTTCTACTCCGCATACACACAGTCACACACTTCTACTAGAAGCCCATAAACCCACACTACATACAAATACGTTTATTTGGGCTCTAAGTTCTACTCCACATACACACAGTCCAACACTTCTACTAGAAGCCCATAAACCCACACTACATAGAAATACGTTTACTTGGGCTCTAAATTCTACTCCGCATACACACAGTCACACACTTCTACTAGAAGCCCATTAACCCACACTACATACAAATACGTTTACTTGGGCTCTAAGTTCTACTCCGCATACACATAGTCGCACACATCTACTAGAAGCCCATATACCCACATTACATACAAATACGTTTATTTGGGCTCGAAGTTCTACTCCGCATACACACAGTCGCACACTTCTACTAGAAGCCCATAAACCCACACTACATACAAATACGTTTACTTGGGCTCTAAGTTCTACTCCGCATACACACAGTCGCACACTTCTACTAGAAGCCCATAAACCCACATCACATACAAATACGTTTACTTGGGCCCTAAGTTCTACTCCGCATACACACAGTCGCACACTTCTACTAGAAGCCCATAAACCCACATCACATACAAATACGTTTATTTGGGCTCTAAGTTCTACTCCGCATACACACAGTCGCACACTTCTACTAGAAGCCCATAAACCCACACTACATACAAATACATTTACTTGGGCCCTAAGATCTACTCCGCATACACACAGACACACACTTCTACTAGAAGCCCATAAACCCACACTACATACAAATACGTTTACTTGGGCCCTAACTTCTACTCCGCATACACACAGTCGCACACTTCTACTAGAAGCCCATAAAACTACACTACACACAAATACGTTTACTTGGGCTCTAAGTTCTACTCCGCATACATACAGTCGCACACTTCTACTAGAAGCCCATAAACCCATATCACATACAAATACGTTTACTTGGGTTCTAAGTTCTACTCCGCATACACACAGTCACACACTTCTACTAGAAGCCCATAAACCCACACTACATACAAATACGTTTACTTGGGCCCTAAGTTCTACTCCACATACACACAGTCACACACTTCTACTAGAAGCCCATAAACCCACATTACATACAAATACGTTTATTTGGGCTCCAAGTTTTACTTCACATACACACAGTCACACACTTCTACTAGAAGCCCATAAACCCACACTACATAGAAATACGTTTACTTGGGCTCTAAATTCTACTCCGCATACACACAGTCACACACTTCTACTAGAAGCCCATAAACCCACACTACATACAAATACGTTTACTTGGGCTCTAAGTTCTACTCCGCATACACACAGTCGCACACTTCTACTAGAAGCCCATAAACCCACACTACATACAAATACGTTTATTTGGGCTCTAAGATCTACTCCGCATACACACAGTCGCACACTTCTACTAGAAGCCCATAAACCCACACTACATACAAATACGTATATTTGGGCTCTAAGATCTACTCCGCATACACACAGTCGCACACTTCTACTAGAAGCCCATAAACCCACACTACATACAAATACGTTTACTTGGGCTCTAAGTTCTACTCCGCATACACACAGTCGCACACTTATACTAGAAGCCCATAAACCCACATCACATACAAATACGTTTACT
Organism: Stictocephala bisonia; assembly: GCA_035578905.1. Lineage (NCBI taxonomy): Eukaryota > Metazoa > Arthropoda > Insecta > Hemiptera > Membracidae > Stictocephala > Stictocephala bisonia. The sequence goes on along the minus strand of JAQJVL010000147.1, from coordinate 484,645 downwards.
TGGGCCCTAAGTTCTACTCCGCATACACACAGTCGCACACTTTTACTAGAAGCCAATAAACCCACACTACATACAAATACGTTTACTTAGGCCCTAAGTTCTACTCCGCATACACACAGTCACACACGTCTACTAGAAGCCCATAAACCCACACTACATACAAATACGTTTACTTGGGCCCTAAGTTCTACTCCACATACACACAGTCACACACTTCTACTAGAAGCCCATAAACCCACACTACATACAAATACGTTTACTTGGCTCTAAGTTCTACTCCACATACACACAGTCACACACTTCTACTAGAAGCCCATAAACCCACATCACATACAAATACGTTTACTTGGGCTCTAAGTTCTACTCCGCATACACACAGTCACACACTTCTACTAGAAGCCCATAAACCCACATTACATACAAATACGTTTACTTGGGCTCTAAGTTCTACTCCCCATATATACAGTCACACACTTCTACTAGAAGCCCATAAACCCACACTTCATACAAATACGTTTACTTGGGCTCTAAGTTCTACTCCGCATACACACAGTCACACACTTCTACTAGAAGCCCATAAACCCACACTACATTCAAATACGTTTACTTGGGCTCTAAGTTCTACTCCGCATACACACAGTCGCACACTTCTACTAGAAGCCCATAAACCCACATCACATACAAATACGTTTACTTGGGCTCTAAGTTCTACTCCGCATACACACAGTCACACACTTCTACTAGAAGCCCATAAACCCACATCACATACAAATACGTTTACTTGGGCTCTAAGTTCTACTCCGCATACACACAGTCACACACTTCTACTAGAAGCCCATAAACCCACATCACATACAAATACGTTTACTTGGGCTCTAAGTTCTACATCACATACATACAGTCACACACTTCTACTAGAAGCCCATAAACCCACACTACATACAAATACGTTTACTTGGCTCTAAGTTCTACTCCACATACACACAGTCACACACTTCTACTAGAAGCCCATAAACCCACATCACATACAAATACGTTTACTTGGGCTCTAAGTTCTACTCCGCATACACACAGTCACACACTTCTACTAGAAGCCCATAAACCCACATTACATACAAATACGTTTACTTGGGCTCTAAGTTCTACTCCACATATATACAGTCACACACTTCTACTAGAAGCCCATAAACCCACACTTCATACAAATACGTTTACTTGGGCTCTAAGTTCTACTCCGCATACACACAGTCACACACTTCTACTAGAAGCCCATAAACCCACACTACATTCAAATACGTTTACTTGGGCTCTAAGTTCTACTCCGCATACACACAGTCGCACACTTCTACTAGAAGCCCATAAACCCACATCACATACAAATACGTTTACTTGGGCTCTAAGTTCTACTCCGCATACACACAGTCACACACTTCTACTAGAAGCCCATAAACCCACATCACATACAAATACGTTTACTTGGGCTCTAAGTTCTACTCCGCATACACACAGTCACACACTTCTACTAGAAGCCCATAAACCCACATCACATACAAATACGTTTACTTGGGCTCCAAGTTCTACTCCACATACAAACAGTCACACACTTCTACTAGAAGCCCATAAACCCACACTACATACAAATACGTTTACTTGGGCTCTAAGTTCTACTCCGCATACACACAGTCACACACTTCTACTAGAAGCCCATAAACCCACACTACATACAAATACGTTTACTTGGGCTCGAAGTTCTACTCCGCATACACACAGTCGCACACTTATACTAGAAGCCCATAAACCCACATCACATACAAATACGTTTACTTGGGCTCTAAGTTCTACTTCGCATACACACAGTCGCACACTTCTACTAGAAGCCCATAAACCCACATCACATACAAATACGTTTACTTGGGCTCTAAGTTCTATTCCGCATACACACAGTCACACACTTCTACTAGAAGCCCATAAACCCACACCACATACAAATACGTTTACTTGGGCTCTAAGTTCTACTCCGCATACACACAGTGTACCGGCTCGTTTTGACCGGTACATTTCTTTTTTTCGTCGTAGTCTGCCGGGCTGCCTGAGAATCGCTTTTGCCCGGCGATTCCCGTACTTTGGTGGCCATTGGCTCGGACTCGGTCGTTCCGTGTTCCAGCCTTCGTCTGTCAGGTTGGCCATCATTTTGGTTTGGTCTACGCCAGCGGTAATGAACATGATAGGCTAGAGGCTCCAAAACGTAAGTGTTCTTTTGTAATTTCTAATATCTAATCACCCTTTTGGTGAAAATACTTTTGTTTAAATACTATTCAACGGGCTTACTTGTGTTTTCAGGGTTTTGTCTAATTTATATTCTTTGTCTAGATGTGTTAAACTAGGTTCGAGCCACGTGCTCAATGTTACCTCTTTAGCATTAATTTCTTTATTTTATCTGGTTTTATATTTAATAGTAGTTCTGTATAATGTTTTGTTGACCCTTTTTCAGTTGGAGTTACCGATTTACCATCTTTTTGTTAATTGACAATAACCTAGCCTATCTGTTTAGTTTGATTTTCATGTTATAACATATTGCTCCTGTATCCATAGCCTAGTTTTCAATTTGTCATTTCTAGTTCTGTATACGTAATTAATTCTTTGGTAATTTGTTAAGTTGTAATTTGTTTTAAATATGGTTTTCCAACATAATTTTTCATAGCCTAAAAATGGATCTTTTATTTTTCTAGTGTGCTCCAATCATGTATAATTTTGTCTGTTCTTGTGTTGTTTTGCCATTTCATGTTATATTTAGTTGTTATGTGTAATATTTTTGTTGTTGTGGCTGGACTGTTTTTTATGTGCTGTAGTGTTGCCTTGCAGTCCAGGGTCCTCGAGTGGGACATTTTCCCTCAGCCTGTCGTCCGGGGAAAGTCCGACCATCCACACTGCCAGCCTGGCCTGAGGACCATGTATAGAGGCCATTGGCGACCCTGCTGCCCCCCCTACATCTTTGGGTAGGAGTCTTCTGTCCTCAGGTCAGTGCTTTCCATCTTGTTTTCCCGGCGGCTGAGCTGGGGGTTGATAATATGAAATGAAAGAAGAAAAAAAAGTTGGTGGAACTATTTAATTGAGGCCTAGGCCTGAAAAAACTGGACAGTGATTTGTGCAACACAGCCATGGGGGGACCTATATGTATTTTTTTTGTTAAAGGGAAAAAACTTAAAATACATAAAAAAAGAACTTTTAGTGTTAATACTTATTGTTATTTAGTTTAATTAGTTTATTTAGTTGTTATATTTTTCTAGAGTTTATATTTGTTAGGTCCCTACCGTTATATTGTGTTGTTATTTATTTTTATGCTTTAGGCCTAGTGATTGTTATTTATATATTTTTTGTTAAGTGTATTAGGGGTGTTTTGAAGTGAATTTTTACTCGAACGGTACTGTGTTATATATTTTTTTTAAATTGTTTAGTTTTTAAACTCACCAAAAGGGGATTATTGGGCTTGGCTTAAATTCTAATTCGGAGCTGCCCAGGGATTCCAGCTTACTCCCTGGCCTCGGTGGAATTATGGGATGGTGGGGCTAAATTGCCGGGTTATTTGGGGTTATCGTAATTGTTTCTGAATTTGTCACCTTTTAAATTGTTAATAAATTTTTGTCTTACGTTTTGGGTGTCTCTGGCTAGGCTGCAGATAGGCCATGTAGTTGTTAATTGTTAATTTTGGTATTTGTAGCGTTATGTGTTTTTTGTAGCTGGTGTCATGTTCTTGTTATTTATTTAACTGCGAATTAATATTGTGACCTTCTGCCATTTTTTGATTAATTAAATATTGCTTTCTTGATAATAAAGTCAGTTTTGCTCAGCTGCCGAGTTTTCTTTTGGACCCTCCAACTGCCACCCGTGATCCCATCGCTTGACTTGTTTTGAGCCATCCCCCAGTTGGCACGCTTTCCAGCTTTGGTGGGGGGGATGGGTCTCAACAGTCACACACTTCTACTAGAAGCCCATAAACCCACATCACATACAAATACGTTTACTTGGGCTCTACGTTCTACTCCGCATACACACGTCTACTGAGGAGCCTATCAATCCACTCTGCAGTCAAATATCAGGATTGATCCAGAAATCAATCCCAGCCTGCAAACCCATACGATTAATAAGGATACATATCACTGAACCCTGCATAAAAAGTTGTCTTACGATGGTCCAAGGCCACCCTAACAAGTCAAAAGAATGCTAGTAGAGACAACTATATTTAACTATCCTCTTTGAGAAATCGAACGTATTTTAAAATTATCATAGAGTGTATGAATATACATTATTATTCTTTGTTGCTTGTTCGTATACGACTTGAATAACAAAAAGGAAAAACTATAATACGAAATATCGTATTATAGTTTAAATATAATGATGAAGGTATTGAACCCTGAACTTTCTTTGCCAATTCAGGAACAACATGTTGAAATAGCTTGTTATTTTCAAAACAATTACATATTGTGATAATCTGTGTATGACATTTCTCCACTAAGGATCTTGCCGAGGCGAGCGTGGAAGGAGTGGGTTGCCGCCATGTGATACGTGATACAGCGTATCGCCCAGACGCATCTAGAGGCGGTAGCCTGGTTAAGGCTCATCTGATAACCACCGGGAGGATAAGTGAGTTGTTAAGGGTGTCTTCAGTTCCACTGGGGTTTGTTATTTCAAGACCATTTCTGTCAAGATAATTGAAATTTACTTTCGCCGTTTGCCTCTGGTAAAAACTTCTGCAAGCAGTTGTCTAGCTAGTTGGGTTGTGTGGCTGAGTACATTGTACAGTTTGTCTGATATTGTTTGGTTTTCCCATGATATTTGTAGTTAGTGTTTTCCTTCGGAATGTATCTAAAATAGTATACAAATATCGAAGTTATAGTGATATACTCATAAAATAGTATGTGGTATTAATTCAGACAATTCTTAAATCTGAATTCTTATGCATATAATCTTGTAGCATTTAATTTCCTTTCACTTAAAGCTCTAAGATTGATAGAAGTTTTTTTCATACTAACTACAGTTTTTATAGGGTAATGAAAAGGACCTTTCTACAAGTATTGTAGGCTACCATGCTCATTAATGTGTACACTTGCCTGATTTGTAAAAAAATACACCGACACCGTCGATATTGTAAAGAAGGGACATCAACACGTATTGAGGTGGGTATATTTCTGTGGCCAGTAGAGGGCACAGCAACACTTGTAAAAGAACAATAATTTAACGAAAACACGGATCTTAAATTCTTCCATAACCATATGCAAACGGTTCCCAAATCCTTAAATCCTATACCCACTAATATCCTATTTTCTCGTACCCAAAAGAACCTATTACATATTTTCGATTGTTGTTTGAAAGTTATTTGTTAGCTTTGAATTATCTATGATTGGTAGAAAATACAAGAAAAAAATATGTTTTTTTTTTACCCTCTCTTAACCCATACTAATTAAAGAAAAGGCAACAAACTACATGCTTGGACACTACGGACGACTGTTACGAACATTTAACATTCTTATCATTCTTGAATCAGTAGTATCTGAGCATGTCTTTTCTTGAATTTTGTATGGATTAAGAGGGGAAAAATAGTTTTAGATGTAGGCTAAGTTAGTAAGTACAACTGAAGACGACAGGAGTTTGTTATACCTGTCAAAACCCTATGATTGTTTTCTAAACACTTGAAGCATTGGAAATCTGCAAATATTTTCTTCCAATCACATACTTTTGGCCCTATCTATTTAGTCTTTTCTTTGTTTGTTTTTACCAAAAATACAGACAAATTCGATATAAAATCATCAAGAAAAATGCTTTGTAGATACTTCATACACAGGTAAAACTAGCAGTATGTAATATTTTAAAAATATTTTTTCAAATTTTGCACACATGAAAGATAGGCCTAGGTATACCCTACTTAGTACACCTAATTGAGTATACCCTTGAAACTTCAAGACCTCGCATACATCTCGTAACCAAAGAAAATAGTTCCAGGCCAACGTATATTTTGATGCATACATGCAAATATTATTTTACTCTCCGGCCCATACTAATTTGTTTTTAACCACCTGAGTAGATAGGAACACATTATTGTAACAGCCATTATACAGCTATATATTGATAAACAATAAAGTACAAACACCGCATTACATCTTTAATTATTTGTTTTCCAAAGAAAAAATTTCCAACAGAGTACAGTTTTAGTTCTTTTTGTTTTGATTACTTTCATATGGAGAAATAGGATCCTTATGTTTAAATATTCCAAACAGTTTGCTGAATAAAAAGTAGAGGTTGCAGACTAAGCCAGCACGTTCCGTTCTACGTGAGCAAACTTGCCTCAGCAAACAGGGTCATTGATCTTAAAGAATGACCAAAGTTCGTTAGATGTGGTTTAGTGCTCGTGCACGTCATAGCAAAATATACGAAGTCCACACAATCCTCTATAAATAAAACAATAGTTTTGTCTGCAAATAGCTTAGGATGTATACGTTTTACATGTTGTGACGTTTCTTACATCAGAAAATCCGAAACTAACCATACCTCATTTTCTAACCCTCTGTAACTCTTCCCTTGTTCGCTTTTCAAGGGAAATGACAGTGCCGTTTTGTGTGATACTTTTTATCACAATTTGATACAAAATTGAGAGTTTTTGGCTATCAGGATCTTAGTAAATTACCTTAGGGCTCCGCCAACACGGTCTCTTTTGCTACTCAATGTAAAGTTATTTTTTTTAAAATAAGAATGTCCTTTGTACTAAACATTTTAAACGGTTCATGTGTTTAGTTGGATCATCATAAAAGTCTTGCCTATGGTCTGTAATGAAGCAAGTGAATTCAGCTAGTCGTAAGTAAAAATTAAATCGATAAGAAATAAATCAAATGTATTAAACAATGAAATCACTTTGTGACAGATTGATAACCAGCAAATACTTAAGAAATGCTTATGTTGTTTTGGAAACTTTTAAGTCAACCATCCTCATTCGTGTGCTTTATACATATGCTAGAACAACAAGTGAGTTGCTCTTTTTACTAACCTATTATACAATATAATTTTAATAATTTTTTACGATTGCGAGTAGATTATGCCTACTTTCGTGACTAAAACGAGAGGTCCACAGATCATCACAGATCGATTTGGCTAAATGATGGAATCTTAGAATAACTAAGTCTAATTAGTATGACTTTGTCCATTAAGATATTGTCCTAGTGTTTGTTACATAACTATGTATCTCATTCATATTCCGTGGACGATACAGATATAATCGAAGAATTAACAAATAGTTGGCATTTTGTGGAATCCGAAAATTAGAAAGTCATTTCTTTGTAAACATTTTCTTGAACTAGCTCATGCTTGGATTATATTGGAAGAGTGTGTTTTTCTTCGGGCTAGTGAACAATAACTGGAAAATTAGGCTGTACAAAGTTATTCTAATTAACTGCTAATTGTTATTCTTATTAACCGTTTAACCGTAGATCTGCAATGGAAGGCTTCTTATTTTTGTGTTTAAAAAAGAATTAACTACAAATCTGTTCTTTTCAAAGAAAACATATTGCACAATTCCAATCATGTAATTTTTCATACAGCACTTTCACCTCTTATGGCATATTATGATTATTTTGTAAGATAGCCAATATTATATGTTTATATTTTCGTACATATTTTAAGATAATCCGATGATGCCGTAACAGGTGCAAATGCTTTCATAAGAAATTACGTTTATGGAATTATTAAATATTTTTTTTCTTTAAAACCATACAAGTTCTTTCAATACCCAATTGACGAACTCCATTTTGGTTGGTAAAAAATCTTAAAATAATGTTTTCCTTTGAAATATAATTTTCGTGTAACAGCCTTCAAAACGGGTTTTTAAAATATAATTCCTGAAATAATCTATAGTTGGTTAGTAGATCGTTATTTCATGTATGACTTGCTCAAATGTTTTTTCACTTGCCATAAGAAAAAAATTAATAAATTTTCCAACAACAATAGCAAGGAAATTATCCTTAATCCTAAAAGAAGTTCAGGACTCCACTTGAAATCGCAGCACGGCCTGAACTTGACTCACATCACGTACTTTGGAATTCTTATCCAACTGTCAGGTGCAAAGGAGGTCAGCTGCAAAGATGGTGTCTCATATTGCCCGGGAGTCAGCTGCTGGTGTAGCATGAATATGGACTCTGGCTTCTCTGAAGATGATAAGGCACGGTCAGGACCGCTAGTGCAAGGAGCATCACGGCCTCAAGTTACGGGACATCTGAAACTGGAACAACTGAAAACGTGCTTCTGGAGAATAACACTACACCTCTGGAGGAAGAGATAAGACACTTCATATGAGAAAGGACGAAAACGACACCTGCCCTTAGTATCCTTGTATCTTCCATCGAGAGAGAGAGAGAGAGAGAGGGAGAGAGAGGGAGAGAGAGAGGGGGGGGGAGAGAGAGAGACTCGTAAACAACGTAAACACTGAGCAAGCAGGATATAGTTAGTAGTCAGATAGCTAAAAACAGTCACAGTAAGCAGGCCGTACCGCACCAGTGACGTCATCAGACTAATACATCTTCGCAGTGATACCATCCGTTGTTTTTCGTCTAGAAACCATGCATTATATATATGTGTGATTTTTATTAATTGTTACCCAATCATATTAAATAATATTACATCAAATTTAACATATCACATTGACACAACTAAATTAAACAATTCGCATTTATTTTCCTCAAATTATTTTTTTTATTAATCGCAATGTGGACACCCAATCAAACATAGCGCAACATTTAGAGAATCTGTCAGAACACTAAAAGTGAAAGTGTAGATAATGTTTAAGTGAGCTGCCAATTATATAGTCTTGTTATCTTGAATCGTTGTTGCAATGTTTGTGGCGAACCGTCATAACACGGTCGTGAAGCCATCTTTCGTATTCTGTATGATGAAATCTGCTGGTGAAACACCTTCACTCCTAGTTAATACATGCAGATGTCCACACTGCTGGTACAAGCCTCCGGGGGTCGGATAAGGATCTAGGTCAGGATAGGATGGCTGACGATAAGGTACGAGCACTCCGCTTTCTCGTGGAGCAAAGTTCGTGGCCATGGTTCGCGGCCTTGGCAAGCCATACTGAGGTCGGCAGGACATCCTCTTCTGTCCCTCTAAGGCGACGAGCTGAGGTGGTTCAACTTCAGACGTCTTCAGACGGACGTAATAAAAATGCACAGCCTCCTTGTATACTGGCCGCTTAATTTGCCCAGCACTTAACTACTCTGCACTTCATCTTGTTAAGTAAACAGACCTGGGATTTATTCAAGTAATTTATCTTTCAGAAGTGAGGAGTTGTGGTTTTATAAATATGCCTCAAATTATCGTTCTGGGACGTTGCTCGTATTCACCACCTTTCACTTACAAACTTAAAGAGTAGTAGATTTTTTCTGAGAGCCTAACTAATAATTGAAGTATGTGTAATTTACTAAAATTAAATTGATCTTTATTGAAATTGAAAGAAATTTATAGTTTTAACTAAATGTACAACATTTAAAAGCTTGAATAAAAATTGTATAATTTTGTTTCAGTTAATTTAAATTAAGACAAATTTTATTTAAAATAAGTGCTTGGAAAACAATATAAAATAATCAGTACATAAGTATCTTCAAGTGAAGACGTCCCTGCACTCTTCTCATGTATTTAGCCTTTCAATGCCTATAATATTCCCTTATTCACCACATTATATCAGAATTAGTTATGTTTAAATTGTTATATTTAGATAGAGGAGCACATATATTTTAAATTTTCAACAAGCAGAATGAACATGGATTTTTGTGGAGAATGTTCAGTTTTTAAAAATAATCATAATAGTACTTTTTTTTTTTTTTTTTTTTTTTTTTTTTTTTTTTTTTTTTTTTTTTTTAACTTCACTCGCCAGTTGACATGGGCCTACAGGCCTGTGCGTCAACTTTATTCAACGAGTGAAGTACCGACCGTTGGCTCAGTGGGGATTCGAACCTTGGACCTTGCCCTCCGCAGTCCGAAGCCTTAGCCACTGAGCCACCACGCCGGCAATGTCCTGTTTAAATGTCTGTATACCGCTCTCTAATTCCTTTACTAGCAAAGTAATACAATTGTTGTTCACAGCTCCTAACACGTAATTTAGAAACGCACAGAATGCAGAGATGACCCCATATGTACCATATTTATGTTGTTGTGTGATTATGAATCAGTTATTTATTTTTAAACGATTATAGCTACTAGGGTATACAACACCTTGAATGTATACAAAGATATACAAAACATTTGGTGAATTTCGCACCAGCGACATTACAATTAAATGAAAAACTACTTTTTATGCTGTCAGGTGAAGTTATGGCCAACAACTCCCTCCAACCACTTCACTTGATAATGCATAAGAAAGAAAATTTAAGTATTATTAAAATACACATATATAGAAATTGTCGTTTGATAATTAATTATAAGAGATGAAGAAATAATATAACAAGGGAAAACTAAAGTTTAAAAGCATAAAAAAATATCTGTTAAGATTAAAACGTGACAAACGGAAATGTTTCCCCCTGTTTTTGTTATTATAGTTATAGAATAAGTAATAAACATAAAATAAAGAAGAATTCTAAATTTCAGTCATTATAAAATATAATTGAATTTTATGATTTGTTTATTATTCAAGACTCAGTGTTCTAATTCAGGTTTCACATGTTTATAAAATTACCACTGATTGGTCACCATCGATTGTAATGCCCTTATAAGATCTTCAACCTTAAGAAACGACATAATTTTCTTTTGGTTTGTGTAATCCACGTTAATTGTATGACTACTAAATGAGTGCCATCGATTGTAATCTGCTTAGTAGATCTCCAAGGTTGAATAACGACGACATTTTCTGCTCATGTTAAAGCATTTTGTTCCTTGGGTTCTACTATGTAAGATTGGTTAAGGGTTAGATTGATTGTCAGTCTTCTAAAAACCGTCAATATAAAGCATTAACTGATTAACAATAACGTACATGTGCAAATTGCATAAGACATCTCGGTACAGATGTATGAGACATCTCGGTACAAGTGCACGAAACACCTCGGTACAGATGCATGAGACATCTCGGTACATATGCATGAGACATCTTGGTACAAGTGCATGAGACATCTCGGTAAAAGTGCACGAGACATCTTGGTACAGATGCTGAGACATCTCGGTACAAGTGCATGAGACATCTCGGTACAGATGCATGAGACATATCGGTACAAGTGCACGAGAAATCTCGGTATAGATGCATGAGACATCTCAGTACAAGTGCATGAGACATCTCGGTACAGATTCATGAGACATCTCGGTACAGATGCATAAGACATCTCAGTACAAGTGCATGAGACATCTCGGTACAGATGCATGAGACATCTCGGTACAGATGCATGAGACATCTCGGTACAAGTGCATGAGACATCTCGGTACAGATGCATGAGACATCTTGGTACAGATGCATGAGACATCTCGGTACAGATACATGAGACATCTCGGTACAGATGCATGAGTCATCTCGATACAGATGCATGAGTCATCTCGGTACAAGTACATGAGACATCTTGGTACAAGTGCATGAGACATCTCGGTATAGATGCATGAGACATCTCGGTACAGATGCATGAGACATCTCGGTACAAGTGCATGAGACATCTCGGCACAATTGCATGAGACGTCTAGGCACAATTGCATGAGACGTCTCGGCACAATTGCATGAGACGTCTCGGCACAAGTGCACGAGACATCTCGGCAGAGTTACCAGCTTGTTAACTTCAACTACTTATCTATAGTTTTACATTCCGGCGTACTCAAACTGGACTAACAACTAACAAACTATGTTTAAATATATATAAAGCATTAAGTGAAACATGTTTATTTAATTCACATCATGCATTCAGTAAAACATATTTCTTTTATGTAGCCTATTCATCAAATGTAGACGACTTCTACATTATCTATGTTTATTGTCTTAGAACACATTTGTTTGATTACTTGAAACAGAAGAATATAAAATGTTATTAAATGCTTAAAACATTCATTATTTTTAATTTTATTAATTATTTTCGTCGATTAGGATTAAATTAATTTAATATGTTTGTTGTGTTTCGAAACGGCTATTTTAAAACATGTATATACGTTTTGATTAGGTTAGATAGGAATACCAAGTGGCTGTCTAACACATTTTTATTCATACGGTTGTGCACTCCCTCTTGATAATTATTGTATGTCGAAATCTAAAAATACTTATGAATAATACATTTTTGGAATAGTTAAAAATTCATATTAAACTCCTACTAATTATCATATATATTTGCTGACTTAGTAATTTTATAACTTTTCAGGTCCTCATGTAAAGTAATACTAAATTGATAATTTGTCAGGTCTTCATGTCAAATAAACACTAAAATGATACCAGGCTCTTTAGTAATTTCACACTAAAATTATATATTACCAGGATAGCTATTATTGAGAGATCCATATCAATTATTTATACTACATTTAACGCTTTCTTTGCACAGTCTAATCTATTAGACTCCAATGAGTCCAAATCTATTAGACTCAATGTCATCCCTCAATATTTTTTAACTGTTGTGGCATGTGATAGATTGTCCCCTTATTTTATTTAAGACCAATACAGTTGGGACTTAAGCCCTATTACCACTAATACCACCAGTTGTGTAAGCATGAGCGGGAGGGACATAAACACCGTATGTGTAATGATGAGCGGGTGGATTATAAACACGTTACATGTGTGGGTGGGCCAATACCACCGTTTGTGTAAGTATGAGTGGGTGGTTTACAACCACCGTATGTTTAATGATGAGCGGGTGGATTATAACCACGGTACATGTGTGGGTGGGCCAATACCACCGTTTGTGTAAGGATGAGTGGGTGGGTTACAACCACCGTATGTTTAATGATGAGCGGGTGGATTATAACCACGGTACATGTGTAGGTGGGTGAGCCAAATACCACCATTTTTGTAAGGAAACGTCAACCAACTTAAGTTTAATACACTTTATTTAAAAACAGTAGAAACAGTATTGTCCATGATTTTAAAACATGTAATACCATCTTCAGGAAAGAGATTTACAATGTGAGAAATCTGTGACATTCCTTTGTTCTGATTATGGTAAACGTAGTTAACCAAACAATTATCACATTTACATAATATTAATACATAAAACCATCCTAATACACTACATTTTTTCTACAAAGTACTTTTATTTTCTATTAAACAAATAAAATTTCTTCCCTCAAACCCACCCATACACGTGCATGAGTTATGTTTAGAATGCTACTGCTATAATATGTTAAATATGTGACTATCTACTTTAATGTTCATATGAGGTACTCCTCCCGTCATATTCAAGTGTTTTCTTACCCTTAGGATTGGGCAGTACTCGAGTCTTCCTGTTTGAACAGAGAACCAGTTAATAGTTGCACAACCTGGCGCGGCGGCGACCTTGTGTATTTAGAGGCGGTAATCTTGTAAATGCCGAGGGAGCAGGCGCGCTATGACTGTCTAAACCGGTCCCCAAACTTTGGCCGAGCGGCGCAGAGCACACAGAACATGCCAGCGAAGCCAGGACACATGAATGTAAAATTTGGTTCGAATGGAACCAAGAACATGGGACACGCCAGGGAAGCCTGTAATTTTAAGTCAGAGCACAAGAATGTGAAACTCTCTTGCCTGACAAAACTTGGGCTGACAGTCGAAGAGAACACAGGACACGCCAGTGAAACCTCTAATGTTGACTTAAAGCACGGTAATGTGAATGTATCTTGCCTGGGCAAACTTGGGCCGAACTAAGGGGCCAGTAGACATGCCAGTAAAGCCAGAAATTTTGAGCCAGGAACAGGAATGTGAATCTGTCTTGCCTTGAAAAATTTGGGTAGTGTAGTGCACAGAATGCGCTAGTGGAGCCTGCTATGTTCAGATAGGACACGTGAATGTGAAACTTTCTTACTTGGATAAAATTAGACCGAGAGGCAGAGAGCTCTTAGGGTATGCCTGTGAAGTCAGTTCATAGGAGTGTAAAAATTGGGCCCAAGAGTCTCGAGTCTGTAGGTCCCAAGGTCTGTAGGTCCCAAGGTCCCAAGGTCTGTAGGTCCCAAGGTCCCAAGAGTCCCGAGAATAGTCTGTAGTTGAATGTAGTCTGGAAGATAAGAATGTACAACTTTCTTACCTAATCAAACTTGGGCCGAACGCCGCAAGGTACAAAGGACCCGCCAGAGAAGCCTGTAATGTTGATTCAGGGCACATGAATGTTAATCTATCTTGCCTAGACAAACTTATTAAGGTTAAGGTTAGGTTGAGGTTAAAAACATAAAATGATGTTAAGTGTAAAAAAGAACCTAATGGTCCTAACTTTGCCTCGATAAATAAAAAAATTCATTTTATTTCATTTCAAACTTGGCCCAAGTGTAGTTCACACAGGACACATCAGTGAAACCTGAAATGTTGAGGCTGGACTCAGAAATGTGAAAATATCTTGTCTGTACAAACTTGGACTACGTTTAGTGCACACAGGACACACAATTGAAGTCTGAAATGTTCAGACTGGACTCAGAAATTTGAATCTTTCTTGCCTGGATAAACTAGGGAGGGCCAAGTGTAGTACACAAGACGACGACAGCGAAGCTTGTTATGTTGAATCGGGACTCAGGCATATGAAACTCTCTTGCCTGGACAATCTTTTATCAAAGTATTTATAAAACTACATCATCACAACTAAATCTGTGGTCTATTCATTATTAAGTATTAAATCGGCAATATTAGTTTCCAAATACTAGTAATTGCATGAAAATTTTAATTAAATCTTTCAAGTTATGTTCTATTAAAGTCCAATACAAGGAAGGACAACATGTGTGTTATAATATATAAAACAGTAGTTAATTGAATAATATACCTCATTTCAGATCGTTGTGTAATATGCGGTAACAGTGCTCCGTTGCTTACGCACGGTAAATGCATTGCAAATGAAGGTACTGGTGGTTACCTATACACACATTAGTCCAGTATTGGCATGGTAGTAATTTTAATAAAATGTTTATGTTCTTTAAAAAACCGTGCATCTTGGTAGTTTATCTTTATTTGAAGCACACTATTTCACAAAATCCACGATGATCGATCAATGCGTTTGCCTGTAGTCTTGCTACAAACAAACTCACAGGTGAAATGCGAGACTTATCCTTTTAGTTAATCAATAAATAATCAAACGAAATATAACAGAAGGTAACCTTCCCTTTAACAATAACGTGATATTTGCCACATATTACGCAGAAGCCTGATGATGCGGGTCCAATTTCTCGTTAGTAACAGGTAATCAATCCATCAGAGCCGGAAAAAAATCACCTAAAACTGCAAAAAATCTATTTGAAAACTAGGCGGATAAAACTGTCTGATATAGACAAGGTGTTCTATCAACCAGTCGCTTAATCGATGTGCCCATAGCACTGTTAGTCAGCAAAGGAAATGATATCACCCATCCGAATCCTTATTTCGGCGGGAAAGATTCCGGGAAACGTACTTAAGAAATGATTTATGAAGGGAGGCAGCGCGGCGTGGCGGAAGCCTTGACCTTCACTGACCTTGACAGGATCGATGTAGGATACAACAGGAGGCGGCGCGGAGGGAATTATTTTAAATATGCCGTGAATGGTTTGCGCCTCCCGCCCACGAGGTTGATGAGAATCGAACCCCAGACCTCCCGCGAAGATACAAACCCCTGGAGAGAATACAATTTTTCTACACACAGAAAGCATCACTCACAAGCAGTTGTACTGAATGTCACATAAAAGAGTGCTCTCCTTTCATTATGTGTGTTTTTATCATACACAAAGAGTGTAGCTCTTAACAGTTACAGTCGTTAGGTGTATGATCATTTGAAAACATTAGGTACTGTCCACCATTATTTCCAATACATTCGCAACATCAATTGTTTTTTTTTTTTTTTTTTTTTTTTTTTTTTTTTTTTTTTTTTTTTTTTTTACCCTCTAACATACGCAAAAATAGTATTTTACGACATATTCAACAATAATTGTTCAAACTGTATTATAAAATGTACAATTTATTCTGAATACATATCAACAATTGAACAAAAATTAAAAAATAGTCATACATTGAAACAATACTTATTGTGACAGTTTAGACATTTTTATAATCAAAGCAATCTTAAAGACTTCAGAGTGGCGATGAAGAGTAAAATCATTACATCTAACAAATTGTTTTAACAGAGGTAAAGGAAAAACATTTTTATTTATAGTTTGAAATAGCTTTGCACTGAAAATTATATTTAAAAAAAGAATAAAACAACGCGTCATGTAAACATTTTGCAATACAGTATTAATGAGACTAAAGTTTTTAACATCAGTAGTTCATTAGAAAAGTTCAGATCGATCTTCTACGTAAAAAAATATATTTACACGTAATTAGGACAGAGGTTAGTGAATGGTGGGAAAAAAGTTCAGTTCATGGGTTTTGTTATCGTCCTCTCTGGAAGGTAAAAATTAATAATAAGGAATAAAATCGATAAAATAATTACTTCTAAATACATAACAATGGGTTTGCGATTGAATACATTATTATTCACCCAAAATATGGATATGTGCTTTATGGTATATGTTTACTGGTAAATAAATGTGTTTGATGAGACATAAATACAATTATGAACATAATAATTACACAACATTATGGTGTACCATAAGGATCGAAATGAAGCAAACAGTTGTGAACTATAATAGTATGATCTGTGAAAGATGTGCAATCATACAAATAAAACTTAATTATTTAGATGGCGAAGTTACTGACAATTATTTAAATAGAATCTGTTGGGTAAAGTAGTATTTAAATTTTACAAATTAGCTTTAAGTCAAGCAATGTATTGAAATAAAAAAATAAATAACAATTTAATAACAAATTCCACGTAACAAGTTAAAGTATGTTTAGTATATTTCAATCATTAGGGTAGTTTGCAATGGTTAAAATAATGCACTTCAAAATAATTTACAGTATAATCTGTTAAGAGACTATGATTCAAAACAAGAGTCTGTAAAAAAAGTCAAGCATTTTAATTTTTAAAAGATTTTATTTCGTAATGGTTTAGTAATTTTAAAACATCATTATTTGTAAATTGTGAAACTATTTGTTTTGCTTATATAAACAATATTTAAGTAAATTTATCTTCATTCATTGAACTGCATCCTTATAAGAATTACATCCTGGCCTAGAATCAAGAATCATTTGTTTGCCATTCGACATAATTAATGCATGGGCAAAAGTCTAAGTACAGCATATAAAGCTATGGTAAAAAATTATAATAGAAATACAATAAATAAAATTAACAAGTACTAACACTACTTTTTTAAGCTCTGTGGATATTTCTTTTATTTATAATAGACCAATTGACCTAGACAACAATAATGACAATAAATAAATGTAAGAATTAACAATAAATTAGATAATTTTGACAACAAGACAAGCAATAAAACTATTAATATATAAATTATGACAAGAAATAACAATATTAAAATCCAGTAACAATAAAATTACAAAACACAAAAATAAATAAAACACACAAAACAATAAATAGAGACACAAATAATAGGCCTAATTGAAGGACCAGTAACAATTTTAAAATAGTATCAGTAGTTAATAAAACAAAACTAGATTTAAATTAAAAAAACAATATCTTTTTTATCCATGAAGTCAACAACAGAGTAGAATGGAATATTTAGAAGCCATTCGTACAATTTACTTAAAAATAATGAGTGTCTATTTGGATATAGCTGTATTACTTTACTTAGTTTGTTATATACTTTATGTGACATGACTTTGTGGCTCTTTAGAGTTTTGCTTAATCTATAGAAAGTTCTATTTATGTTGTTACTATTTCTTGTATTATAAGAATGAATGTTATTACATAATGTTTGTTGGGACAATTTGTTTAGGCTATAGGCGATGATGTCATAGATTCACCACAGTTTGAAATTTAAGCTTGCTAAATAGAGGTTTACAGTGAGCATCAAAAGGGCCATTACTAAGAATTCTTACAACTTTCTTTTGGATCAGTAAAATTTCACTTGTCCTTGAGGCATTCACCCAAAAATTAGGCCATATCGAAAAACACTTTGGAAAAAACCAAAGTAAGGCATACGAATGTAGTTATCATCCACTACAGTTTTCAAACGTCTTAGTAAATAAATTACACGGGACAATCTAGTCGATATATAATTAATATGTGGGTCCATATTAGAAACATAACCTAATATGATTGAAAATATAAACACGATTTACTGTCCTGTATCTTTGATAGTCTTTGTAGTCGACTTACCGAATCTCGCAACTTGACTTCAGTGCCCTCCTACAAGTGCTGGAAGTACAAGGAGACTGGGTCTCACAACTTGACTTCAGTGCCCTCTTACAAGTGCTGTAAGCACAACGAGACTGAGTCTCGCAACTTAACTTTAGTCCCCTCTTACAAGTGCTGGAAGTACAAGGAGACTAGGTCTCACAATTTGACTTCAGTGCTCTCTTACAAGTGCTGGAAGTACAAGGAGACAGGGTCTCGCAATTTGACTTCAGTGCCCTCTTACAAGTGCTGGAAGTACAAGGAGACTGAGTTTCGCAACTTGACTTCAGTGCCCTCCTACAAGTGCTCTAAGTACAAGGAGACTGGGTCTCACAACTTGACTTCAGTGCCCTCTTACAAGTGCTGTAAGCACAACGAGACTGAGTCTCACAACTTAACTTCAGTGCCCTCTTACAAGTGCTGGAAGTACAAGGAGACTGAGTCTCGCAACTTAACTTCAGTGCCCTCCTACAAGTGCTGTGTTTACAGGGAGACTGAGTCTCGCAACTTGACCTCAGTGCTCTCTTACAAGTGCTGTAAGTACAAGGAGACTGGGTCTCGCAACTTGACTTCAGTGCCCTAATACAAGTGCTCTAAGTACAAGGAGACTGGGTCTCGCTACTTGACTTCAGTGTCCTCTTACAAGTGCTAGAAGTACAACGAGACTGAGTCTCGTAACTTAACTTCAGTGCCCTCTTACAAGTGCTGGAAGTACTAGGAGCTGGGTATGCTACGACCAATGCCGTGACGATAATATCCAATCGTTACTATAGCAACGATTTAACGATTTTATGGTTGTTACGTTTCAAATCGTTAACTATATCTGACTAATAACATGCTAGTTTGAATGTTTGAATTTGCACGAGTAAACATTTTATGGTCGTGTATTTTGATATTTTCTCTAGTATCTTATAAATATTTGTTTTTAAAATGTTTAATATATTGTTGTATATTGACTGACGGAATGTGCTCTTGACGACACCGCACGTTAGAGTATGCTATTAGAGTATGTATAGCATCGTACCAATGCCGCGACGATTCTATCCTATCGTTACTATAGCAACGATTTTACACTTTGCATGGTTGGTACGTTTAAAATCGTTAACTACATCTGACTAATAACATGCTAGTTTGAATGTTTGAATTTGCGTGAGTAAAATGTTGGAATTTTATGATCGTGGATTTTGCTAATTTTTCTAGTATTTTATAAATATTTGTTTTTTATTTTTAGTATATTGTTGTATATTGACTGACGGAATGTGCTCTTAACGACACGCACGTTAGAGCTTTATTCAAATGCCATTTAAATTTCAAATTTTAAAATTTCCTCAGACACTAGTTATGCTCATGTCGAGTCAGGTGATATTCATAATATAAATTCATAGTTATTTGAGAATGAATTTATATTATGAATTCATCAATCAATAACTTATAAAAAAGGTTTTTATTGATACTATAGTCAAGACCTTCCGTTTGCCAACACTAAACACGAACCATTGCTCATATAACCTCGGTGTTTACTTAAGATCCCGCACCAGCCTGTCGGTGAGTCAGTTATGAATGATGCCTTAAGGAATGGGACTGTATCCGCTTCCATTTTAATAAGACCTTAATCTAATGACGGTGTTGACCCAATGAGTCAGTGTGGGAAAGAAGGTGACGATGTTACTAGGAAAGTGTGTGTGTGCGTTCGTGAGCGTGTGTTCGTTTGTGACTGTCCACGGCTAACGACCTAGCCCCGCATTTGCATAGCTTCACAATGACCATAGCTCCTATATACACACATTAGGTCCCCTTTTTACATAATTTATTGTGTTTGTTCTCTACAATCCACTCTATAATTTGGCTTGGTGATTGTGAATTCGACTAGCGACACCTTTTCCCAATAACTGTTTTGTAAACTGAATTAAACATTTTTAACCTTCTTCAGTCCATTCCCCTTGGATTATTGATCTGTGAAAGACATTTTTTGACAGAGTAAGGGAGAGAACCAGTATAGTGCAAGATGAACATTAACAAACAAGTAATTCTAGTTCCAACCTGGATTCGAATGTGTACTAGGACCTTTCTCTAACGTGGACTTACAGCCCTGATAACTTATACAGCTCGGCCACCAGATTATTCATACTTATTTTGCTTATACATATATCTTTATAGTTCTTAGCCCTAAATCCCGTTTCAGTGTAGAAATCGACAGGATTTCTAGAAGCTCAGTCTTTTTATCTGAAGCCGAGCGTGGAGGCTACCTTCGGAGAACCACCGGCGTGCCGCTAAAGAGGGCCTTTATCTATACATTATGTTCTTGATTGGAAGCTTTAATAGGTCCATTATGACTGGGCCAGACCACAGATAAAGTATTATAAGGGTAATGCAATAACGTGTGAGTTTGTGTGAGAACCACTATCCCGAGAATGGTCACTGAAGAAACATTTGTCGGGTTCTAAGTTCACCACTTACTTACAAAATTATTTAGAATTGGTAAAATATATTGCTGAACATTTCAGACTTACCTATCTAAAATATAAATAATAATTAAGTGTTCTTGCAAAAACTATAATGTTAATTAAGTTTTAATTATTGATCTAATTTATCACGTCCACCACAGTTATAGACATAACAAGTAACATTTTAAATACTTTACACTAACCTTTTCATTATTCTTAGTCTACCCCCACTAATTCATAGATATAAATGGCAGAAAAAAATATTCCATTTCAATAAACCGACAAGCCAAAATATTTGTACCATTGTTGTTTGTTAAGAACTTTCGAGATATGTAGGCCTAATAAAAATTGAATTATCTTACACTGTTAAATACGAAGGAGTACTCCGACATACCGTAGCACCAAAGTACACAAACAACTACCCAGTAATTATCTTACACTGTTAAATATGAAGGAGTACCCCGACCAACCATGGCACCAAAGTACACAAACAACTACCCAGTAATTATCTTACACTGTTAAATACGAAGGAGTACCCCGACCAATCATGGCACCAAAGTACACAAATAACTACCCAGTAATTATCTTACACTGTTAAATACGATAGAGTACCCCGACCAACCATGGCACCAAAGTACACAAATAACTACCTAGTAATTATCTTACACTGTTAAATACGAAGAAGTACCCCGACCAACCATGGCACCAAAGTACACAAACAACTACCCAGTAATTATCTTACACTGTTAAATACGATGGAGTACCCCGACCAACCATGGCACCAAAGTACACAAATAACTACCCAGTAATTATCTTACACTGTTAAATACGAAGGAGTACCCCGACCAACCATGGCACCAAAGTACACAAATAACTACCCAGTAATTATCTTACACTGTTAAATACGAAGGAGTAACCCGACCAACCATGGCACCAAAGTACACAAATAACTACCCAGTAATTATCTTACACTGTTAAATACGAAGGAGTACCCCGACCAACCATGGCACCAAAGTACACAAATAACTACCCAGTAATTATCTTACACTGTTAAATACGAAGGAGTACCCCGACCAACCATGGCACCAAAGTACACAAACAACTACCCAGTAATTATCTTACACTGTTAAATACGAAGGAGTACCCCGACCAACCATGGCACCAAAGTACACAAATAACTACCCAGTAATTATCTTACACTGTTAAATACGAAGGAGTACCCCGACCAACCATGGCACCAAAGAACACAAATAACTACCCAGTAATTATCTTACACTGTTAAATACGAGGGAGTACCCCGACCAACCATGGCACCAAAGTATACAAACAACTACCAAGTAATTATCTTACACTGTTAAATACGAAGGAGTACCTGACCAACCATGGCACCAAAGTACACAAATAACTACCCAGTAATTATCTTACACTGTTAAATACGAAGGAGTACCCCGACCAACAATGGCACCAAAGTACACAAATAACTACCCAATAATTATCTTACACTGTTAAATACGAAGGAGTACCCCGACAAACCATGGCACTAAAGTACACAAATAACTACCCAGTAATTATCTTACACTGTTAAATACGAAGGAGTACCCCGACCAACCACTGGCACCAAAGTACACAAATAACTACCCAGTAATTATCTTACACTGTTAAATACGAAGGAGTACCCCGAACAACCATGGCACCAAAGTACACAAATAACTACCCAGTAATTATCTTACACTGTTAAATACGAAGGAGTACCCCGACCAACCATGGCACCAAAGTACACAAACAACCACCCAGTAATTATCTTACACTGTTAAATACGAAGGAGTACCCCGACCAACCATGGCACCAAAGTATACAAACAACTACCCAGTAATTATCTTACACTGTTAAATACGAAGGAGTACCCCGACTAACCATGGCACCAAAGTACACAAACAACTACCAAGTAATTATCTTACACTGTTAAATACGAAGGAGTACCCCGACCAACCATGGCACCAAAGTACACAAATAACTACCCAGTAATTATCTTACACTGTTAAATACGAAGGAGTACCCCGACCAACCACTGGCACCAAAGTACACAAATAACTACCCAGTAATTATCGTACACTGTTAAATACGAAGGAGTACCCCGACCAACCATGGCACCAAAGTACAAAAATAACTACCCAGTAATTATCTTACACTGTTAAATATGAAGGAGTACCCCGACCAACCATGGCACCAAAGTACACAAACAACTACCAAGTAATTATCTTACACTGTTAAATATGAAGGAGTACCCCGACCAACCATGGCACCAAAGTACACAAACAACTACCAAGTAATTATCTTACACTGTTAAATACGAAGGAGTACCCCGACCAACCATGACACCAAAGTACACAAACAACCACCCAGTAATTATCTTACACTGTTAAATACGAAGGAGTACCCCGACCAACCATGGCACTAAAGTACACAAACAACCACCCAGTAATTATCTTACACTGTTAAATATGAAGGAGTACCCCGACCAACCATGGCAACAAAGTATGTTAAGTAACAAACAACTACCCAGTAATTATCTTACACTGTTAAATACGAAGGAGTACCCCGTCCAACAATGGCACCAAAGTACACAAACAACTACCAAGTAATTATCTTACACTGTTAAATACGAAGGAGTACCCCGACCAACCATGGCACCAATGTACACAAACAACTACCAAGTAATTATCTTACACTGTTAAATACGATGGAGTACCCCGACTAACCATGGCACCAAAGTACACAAACAACTACCCAGTAATTATCTTACACTGTTAAATACGAAGGAGTACCCCTACCAACCATGGCACCAAAGTACACAAACAACTACCCAGTAATTTTCTTACACTGTTAAATACGAAGGAGTACCCCGACCAACTATGGCACCAAAGTACACAAACAACCACCCAGTAATTATCTTACACCGTTAAATACGAAGGAGTACCCCGACCAACTATGGCACCAAAGTACACAAACAACTACCCAGTAATTATCTTACACCGTTAAATACGAAGGAGTACCCCGACCAACCATGGCACCAAAGTACACAAACAACCACCCAGTAATTATCTTACACTGTTAAATACGATGGAGTACCCCGACCAACCATGGCACCAAAGTACACAAACAACCACCCAGTAATTATCTTACACTGTTAAATACGAAGGAGTACCCCGACCAACCATGAATCCAAAGTACACAAACAACTACCCAGTAATTATCTTACACTGTTAAATACGAAGGAGTACCCCGACCAACCATGGCACTAAAGTACACAAACAACTACCCAGTAATTATCTTACACTGTTAAATACGAAGGAGTACCCCGACCAACTATGGCACCAAAGTACACAAACAACCACCCAGTAATTATCTTACACTGTTAAATACGAAGGAGTACCCCGACCAACCATGGCACAAAGTACACAAACAACTACCTAGTAATTATCTTACACTGTTAAATACAAACGAGTACCCCTACCAACCATGGCACCAAAGTACACAAATAACTACCCAGTAATTTTCTTACACTGTTAAATACGAAGGAGTACCCCGACCAACTATGGCACCAAAGTACACAAACAACCACCCAGTAATTATCTTACACTGTTAAATACGATGGAGTACCCCGACCAACCATGGCACCAAAGTATACAAACAACTACCCAGTAATTATCTTACACTGTTAAATACGAAGGAGTACCCCGACCAACCATGGCACCAAAGTATACAAACAACTACCAAGTAATTATCTTACACTGTTAAATACGAAGGAGTACCCCGACCAACCATGGCACCAAAGTACACAAACAACCACCCAGTAATTATCTTACACCGTTAAATACGAAGGAGTACCCCGACCAACCATGGCACCAAAGTACACAAACAACTACCCAGTAATTATCTTACACCGTTAAATACGAAGGAGTACCCCGACCAACCATGGCACCAAAGTACACAAACAACCACCCAGTAATTATCTTACACTGTTAAATACGATGGAGTACCCCGACCAACCATGAATCCAAAGTACACAAACAACTACCCAGTAATTATCTTACACTGTTAAATACGAAGGAGTACCCCTACCAACCATGGCACTAAAGTACACAAACAACTACTCAGTAATTATCTAACACTGTGAAATATGAAGGATCACCCCGAACATCCATAGCCTGTTCACATATGCAAGCACCAGTCTCTTTTTACAGTTAAGTAGCACTTTTAAGAATAAACTCACTCCTGTTCTAACAAAACATAAAAAAATATAATTCAAGTCATATAACAAAAGAGCAGTTATTAGGCGTATGAGTCAGCAATATTACACAATATTCTATAGAAACAAAATACAATAAGCTAGTTTTTAAACTTAAAACTTAACATAACCTACTTAATTAACCATACCTAAGCCAAAGATAAGACCTATTCGAAACATTTTTTTCATGATAATCTCGCCCATTGCCCTTCTGATTGAAGATTAGAAGCTTACATTAATTGTATTTATCCCTCCGTAAATTTAGTAAGGCTGCTGAACCATAGCCTGGAAGATCTGAGAAGTTAAATTTGGCGGAAAGCTAAAGAATTTCAGGCAATCCAATCCAGTGACCAAGAGGAAGAATGAGCTATACGAAGACACCTGCGCGCCGCCGCGGTCTTTCTTATCTATACATTATGTTCCCGATTGGGAGCAGTAATGGGTCCATTATGACTGGGCCAGACTGCACGTAAAGTATTCACACAGGGAAATATCTTAATGCCTGACAAAGTACGCTGTGACCGCCGTTCAGCGATTTATCGACCGGCTTTTGGCTTTCCGAGAACAAGGTGATGCTTATCCCACTAGTTTGTCTCCGGAAATACTTTTGGTGGAAATGTTGGCACCTTCTGAGTCACGATATATGTGACGTTTGTTCAGTCGTGTAGGGTTACGAGCCATAACCTGACAACGAGATGAGCAGCGATGGACGATTTTTGTTTCTTCAACTGACATTGAGACATCTTAACGATTTTAGGCATTTCTTGTGTTGAAATAAATATTACTGGCTAAGAAAATAACACATATAATGTGTAAAAAGGTATGGACGTTTTGTTATAGCAACCGAACTATAAAACTTAGATTAGTACAGCTTCAACTTTGCTTCATTAGTTGCACGATTTTAATGGCCTTTTCACGAATTTTGAACGCTCGGAGTGGGTCATTAATCTATAAGCGTATACCGAAATTCCAATGAAATTTAAACTTTACTGCATAATTACGTCAATACAATTGTGTCAGTATACATGGTAACAAATATCAATACTAAAATTAAAATTACCTAAAATATACTTTAATCTTATCATCAAAGGTATTAGAACTGGAATGAACTAGAAAATAACGGTTGAAACTAAACCGAGTAAATACCGCAAAGTCGACGGTAAAAAATTCTATATAACTTAAATAGTGGTCGTATAAAGTCACGAAATAATAAGAGTGGATTTTTGTTATTGGTTATTTCTTCAACGTCTATTATAGTGAAGAATATTAAATCACAGAGTATGAAAATTGCAAAAAACGTTAAAAGTTTTAGTAGAAAATGTTTTTTGGTGTTTTGAACATATTAAGCGGCCTATTATTAGCTCATTTTAAACAAAATGAGTTTAACGTTTATTAATGATACCTAGTAGTCAAAACAAAAAGTTTGGAGTTTCTGAGCTATCACAAAATTTACAGAAAATGTCATGATTGAGCTCAAATTAGAGGCAACATTTTAAAGTCAGATTTGCAGAGTTTTACTCAGTTTAACCCTTTGAGGGCCAGGAGTTTTGCCTGGTATGCCCACGAAAAAACGCCAAAGTAGTAGTAGTAGTTTTTTCTTGCTATTCGGCGCTAAGTAGTAGTGCAAGAAACCCCAGGCCTATATACTATTAACAGTTTTGCAGCTGTTTGGAAAAAACAATATCACTTCGTTACTTCTAGATAGATACTAATATTATTTTTTGTTTTAATTATTTCTAAAACTATACCCTAACTAAAAATAATACTTATAGTACCATGCCGATAAAATATTGTATTTTTACATTAAAAAAACTTTACTAGCCGAAAATTTCTATAAGATTTTTCAGGCTTGATTAACAATTAGTCCAGTAAATATTTCCTCACACTATTAAAAAACTTGTTTCAATACAGGACATTGTTTTGTACATAGATACAAAAAATAAAACTTATATCTTCAAAAGGTAAAGAGGTTCTCTCACTTTTTTCAAATTATCACAAGCCGAAAATAAAATATTTTAGTAATTAATGTTTCTAGGCCTATTTCAAATAACACTGTTCTTAGTTTAAAAGAACAATATTTATATACACTTATTAACAATTGTTTATAATATATTGCGGTAAAATAATAAAAAAAGAAAAACACTCAAGGAATGGTATACAGTAAGGTTGCAGACCCTTTTTTACTTGGTTTGTAAATAGATCTGCATTTTCCCCTCCTGCCTGACCCACAAATATAAAGGCAAGAACACTAAAACACCATAATAAACTAGATCGAAGTGTAAAAGTCATCAACAAAACAAAAAATCATACAAGATAAAAAATCAAACAAGATAATACAAGCCAATGCAACAGCTGACTGAATTACGAATTATTTCCCTTACTGTACTATAACAGTTTATTTATAAAAATATTGGTCTTTCGAGATTACATTTACAACTAGTTTAACAAAGAATATTCCCATAATTAATAGCATAATACACCATTTTGCCGCGTTCTCCTAGTTGGACGTTGGCAGTCAAAGGATATTTTTTCATACCAAACTCAATAAATGCTTCCTAGATATTTAACATATGTTGAATGATTCATTTCTTACATAAAGTTGTAAGACAATATTCATTATTCATCAAAATTATGAGGGACCTCACTACATCTAACACCAGCATATTCATTAAATGGGAATGATGAATGAAAAATGTTAGTTTTAGAAAAACTATACTGAAATAAGTCGACTTTTTCATCCATAAACTAGATTGTGTCTTTAAAGAAAGTAGTAATGGGCCTTACTATAACTCACGTTCTTTAAGCTATAGCGTAAAAATTATTGCTAACATATGAAATCAGACGGATACGAGAGATATTTTCTTTTGAATATCTCTCTTGACTTTTTTCTTCTTCACAAAATATAATCTCATAGAATGGGCTTGATTTAAAAAAATGCTATCCCGACCAGAATTCGAAGAGAGCCTATATAAATAAAGTTTTTGGGATATAACTTGAAAGACTTGGTTGGGGTAGTAAAAATATGACGAACAAGTCAAGTTAATGTTCCAGAAATCTCATTGGTCGACTTTTTCTCTGTCTCAATTTCTCACTTTTTCAGTGCCCTTGACTGCAGGGTTCTGTAAGCGCAAGATAATGACGTCAAGTACTGTCAAGTGTTATAGTCCTTGACTGTTCCATGGACCGGTGAGCGATCCCGTCCTTGCCAGCAGCCGGCCTGTCCGGTTCCTGTTGTTGGTTCGGAAGTCACCTCCCCAGGTTGTGTCAGAGAAGACCTCTCAGCCCTAACATTACCCGGTGAATAAGGCATCATTCAACTTAAACGTTTTACCTTATACAACCACTCAATTTGTAAAAAAGGTTAGTAAAAGTCTTTTCCTATGTATTAGGATTAAATCACACTTTATGCAAGCAGAGGTAACTAACGATGCTCTCAGAGAATTCCTTGAGCGTAGCAAGTGATTAGGAATAAATTTATGAGACTGAAGGCCAAAAATATGTTTTTGCTCAGTGAGCAGCGGGGTTAGTATGGTAAAAGTGCATAGAGATCACCTAGTTTTTATGATAACCATTCACCTAGTTCTAACACTAAACATATAGTTTGATTGATTGCTTTTCATATTTTTTTAGTTTTATTATGGCAGCATTGATAGAATAAATGACTACCTGATTGCCAGGTATAAGGCTCAATCTATTAGGTATAATTCACTTGGACCCGATTGGCAGGTATAAGGCCCAATCTATTAGGTATAATTCACTTGGGCCCGATTGGCAGGTATAAGGCCCAATCTATTAGGTATAATTCACTTGGGCCCGATTGGCAGGTATAAGGCTCAATCATAATTCGCTTGGACCCGATTGGCAGGTATAAGGCCCAATCTATTAGGTATAATTCGCTTGGACCCGATTGGCAGATATAAGGCCCAATCTATTAGGTATGATTCGCTTGGACCCGATTGGCAGGTATAAGGCCCAATCTATTAGGTATAATTCGCTTGGACCCGATTGGCAGGTATAAGGCCCAATATATTAGGTATGATTCGCTTGGACCCGATTGGCAGGTATAAGGCCCAATCTATTAGGTATGATTCGCTTGGACCCGATTGGCAGGTATAAGGCCCAATCTATTAGGTATAATTCGCTTGGACCCGATTGGCAGGTATAAGGCTCAATCTATTAGGTCTAACTAAGACGTGCGTGGAATTTTGTTGTCAGTCTACTTGGCTACTTTTTACTTGTGACTAACAAAAAATTGTATAGAAATGAAAGCCATGTTTTCATTTGTACTATTTTTAGTTGAACAATATCATATACTGTACTCTGCTTTACAATATATTTTAAATTGACAAATTCCAATATATCCAAGAGAAGAAAAAGATAATTTATTTTTTGGAATTGGATTATTCGTCATTATTAATTTGTCAGAGATCCCCAACGCACCTGTTATTTAAAAACAAACACAATGTATTCTTGAAGACAATAGTTGTTTTATAACTGTTAAAACGTTGTTCGTCTTTATAAGCTTTACTAGAAATCTGCAACAAATTAACAATGGAAAATAATCTTGTACAGTTTGTAACAAAGGCCGAATATTTCTCTGTGGCGTTTGACTAAATCAATTGAGAGTTGTGTAAGGAACAGACCATATAAGGAAAGGTTTTAACTGAACTTGTTTAACATGGTAAACACTTATTTTTACCTGAGAGTAAGATGAATGTAGATGTTACTGAACTATTCTTTTCATTACATGATAGAAGTAACATGTCTGAATAATTTCTTCCATTCATAATATTTTACTTTTAAGGGGAGTCCGACTCCCATAAGAACGCAATGTTAACTATATGTTGCATAACTTGAAAACTATATAAGATAGCTTGCTGCTTTTGGTTTTATTTTGAAGATCATGTATTTTTCTAGTGCCCTAGGAGAGGTTTTTAGTTTTTTTCTTTTAATAAATAAATTATGAATTTTTTTAATTTTTGTGTTTAAAAACTAAAAATTTTAATACATAAATATTTTTAAATCAAATTAGGATAATTATATCCCAAAACCCTCTCCTACGGCACTAGTATTTTAGCCAAGGAATGGGTGTTAAAAATTTCATTAAGATATCTCAATCGGTGTAGGTTTTATGCAACATACAGTTTTAAAAGATTTAAGTTTCGGTAAACAGCAAAAAACAAAAAAATATATGTAATAAATAAATTTTCTTACTTTTAATAATGTCCAGCACAGTAACTAGGATTGTCTGGATCATCTTCTGCCTTATACAAGTCCTCTAACGTCCTTTTGGCAACATTTCTTGACTGTCTATTTTTTTTTTCCATATCGGAAACAGCTTTTTCAGCTTTGGAAACACGGTCGAAATCGAGACGTCTTGCAGTTTGAAGTAAATTCCTTCCAATTTGTAAGCCTAAGTGTTCCATTAATTTTACTTTAGCTAAGTGTCCACTGTTGAATGTCAAAACAGCTTCAAATACACCAAATTTCAGGGTTTCAAGATTTACAAATGTTCTTTTAGGTATTTTACTCCAGATAACATTGTTCAAAGATTCATTGGGGTTTTGGGATTTACCTCTGAGACATTTTTGCAACAGTTCTGGCTTGGCAAGATCCCTAAATATAGGTTTGATCTCTTGAAGTATCACCTCAGGCAAATGGAAGTGCTTGGTGTGGTCATAGGTATCATTTTCACGGGTTGATTTTACAAACTTGCACCAAGAGTCATCGGTTTTAGGGCAGAGTTCGGGCAGTTTTGGTGTGCAAGGTTATTTTAAATAATTTTTTTCACTTATTTAGAATTTTTTGTGCCATATGTGTTATATATCGTTAGAAAGAGGAGATTCCAAAGAAAAATAAAGTGTCATAAACTAAAAATCACAAAAAAAAAATTCTTCGGTCAGACTGCCCTTAATAGTAATAAAGGTTGACAAGCAACTAGGATGAGTGGTGTTTGTATATGTTCTAGTTATCAATGGAACTGAGCCAATGAAAAAGTGGCTAAGGCAGTAGTAGCAAGAATTTAATTTATTGTGAAACACAAAACCATGTATAGTTAACTGAATTCATAGGTTTTATGAATAAGATTGTATCGTGAAAAGGTCTCTCCCTTTATGACTCATACCACTAAAGGAATAGTATCAGCTAAAAGCAAAGAAAACAAGATATACGAGATATTAATGTGGGAAATAAAAAAAATATAACAGAAGTAAAATAAGATAGAAGTACCAAATAAAACTTAAGTTGAATTAAAAACTGAAACTCTGGACTTGAATAATTGGAATATAGTGTGTGTTGATATATAAAGTTGTATTATCCAGTCCATTGCATTAATCCAGTCATCCCAGTCAAAATACTCATGAAAGTGGGAGTAAGCTAACAAAAACTCCGATATAGTTCAAAATTAGCAGAGGTCATATTTTCAACATTACAAATACATTTTATTTTAAAAACTATTTTTCCGATAAAATAACTTATTTTGGATTGTAAAGTTCTCTCGGTACTTTTGTTTAAATCCAATAGTTTTTTAGTTATTCTGGTTCGAAATAGTGAAATGATGACTTTTGCACAACTTTAAACAATTCATAACTAAAAAGCGCATATTTGGACAAAGGTCCATACATAACTTTTGTATTAAAATGTGCCATATTACGTAAAAATATAGCTCCGAAAGGTTTTAACAATTACGTTTTAAACAAATTGTACCACTTTTGTGATTTTTAACAAATATGTTCGAATTCACTGGATAAAAATACCTAAGAATACATGGCTAATACCTAGGGTTGCCATACGTCCGTATTTTGTACGGACAGATTGTATTTTACATTCCGTGTCCGTGTCCGTACCGTACAAAGAAAACACCGGGAAGATATTAAAAACATATTTTAAATATTTATTACTGTAAAAAATACAAATATGTATTACTATTACTTTGGGCAATCTTCACTGCTATTCTGAGCATCTAAGTTAACAGTGATAAATGCCATGTGCTGAATTTTTCAAAGCTGTCGTAAATAATAAGTTCTTTACACTTAATCTCTTCAGAAAATTACATCTGGTTTCAGCCATCAGTCAATACAACAACAGTAGTAAAAGAGATGACTAAGCATTTTCAAGGACATTTATGACAATTTATTGAGTTCTGCCACCTTAACTTAAACTTAATGGACGAAATTTTTAAAGTAAAAATAATAATTGGAAATTTGTTAATTAAAATCTCAAATTAAAATATATTTGTAATAAAAAAAATAAATCACAAAGTCGTTCGTATTATTTTACAACCCGAATAGCATATTGCAAAATTTATAAAAGATAGTAAAATTCATCACTCAGTAAAATCTTTCCCCCCCACTAGACCCCCAAGTATATTTGGTGTCCGTATTTTACTATGAAAATTTATGGCAACCCTACTAATACCTATTGCATTTTAAATGGGTAAAACGTTCGGACTAAAATAACTTTCCAAAGTTTTGAATCGCTATATTAAAAAAAAAAAAAAAAAAAAACGGTGATTCGTAGGGAAAAAGAACATGATATGTAGATAATTATACGATCTGCAATTTTCTTTGAACAAATTCTTCACCAAAGTTACCATTTACAAGAAATTTGCAAAAATCTGCGTGACCTTGAATAACATTTTTAGCACATGCTTTAAAAATTAGGACTTTTGACATTGCATTAATAATGCTGAATATATGAGCTCTGCCAATTCTCAGTTGTGTCGGATTTTTTGTTAAATTAAATTTTAAGTTGACTGGATTAGGCATTGCATAGCTTCTTTCAATATATAATAATGGTGGCCAATTTTGAAATTGGAGATATCATATGAATCAAGCAAGGAGTTTACCATAGGGACAACTAATTTTAAAGAATATTTAACACATACTAATCTTTTTAGACGTTTGTCACTAAACTTTCTACATCAGGTATTATGTATTTTTTATATTAAGTATGTTCCATTTTAATATTGATATCTCGTCATATTTCTACGAATTTATGGAATTTTATAAAACAAACGGTTGCCAGAACATAGATTAATATTGGGTACGTATTTTTTTAAATTAATATTTTACGGTGTTAAATATATTAAATAATTTGAGATGGAAGTAATGTATGTCTTAAACAAGTATAAGCTACGAACTGGAGCGTCCTACTGTAATTGTTCACTTTCTTCCAGACTGTTCTGGCTTAGAAAACGTTGAAAAACATTTCCTCAAAAAGAAGCCTGACTTATTTGCTCCACTCAGAAGGAAACAACTAGTAATTACAGTAACAACAGACCTATAACGTTTTCTCTCTGTCTTCATTAGAACAGACATAACCTCTAAAGGCCAACAGCTGGTTATTGTGGTTCCCGGCGTTCCCGCTATTTCCGCACTGCTGCCAACTCTCCAGAGAGTAATATCGGCAACAATCAAAACTGATGTTGACAGACGCCTCATTTAGTGGTCTGTGAGTGTTGGCTAAAGTCTCTGACTGTGGACAGCTGTTCTCGTAGTGTGGAGGCCGGTGACGTCGTGTGACTAGTTGCTAGGAATAGCTGTGTGGCGAAGATGCCAACGTCTGGGTGGCGACTCCTCTCACTTGACGCTTTCTGAGATTGCTTTCCTCTTTGATGGGCCACCCACACTTGATTCACTCGCAGCTTTTCTCGCGAAGTACTGTCATTTGTATACACTGTCATGTAGCACTGAGCGTCGTTCACACTACACAATGTGTTTAAATGATGTAAACTATTAAACAGTGTAATAAGATATTCTCTGCATGGCTTATAAGCCTACATTAATATGCCACATAACGACACGTTAAAATATCTCATTATAAGGTAAAAGTGTGTACTCGTATTATGGACAATAAAACTACTACTAGTCAATAATTTATCCAAGTAAATAGAAGATAATTATCTGATGCATCTATTTTTTTTAATGTGTTGCAGTTCACAGTTGGGCGTTTGCATGTTGAGACAGACGAGGCCTGCCTTATGGTATTTAACTAACCCTCGGATCTTCAGGATAGGCCCTAATTAGTTGGAGAAGATTCTGTAGTATTGACGCAGAATTTGTTCTAAATTTTTAAATCAACTGTTTTTAAAGACAATAAATATAATATGTAATATATATCTAAGTCAAGGTTCTAAACCTTTTCCGATAGTCTCAACTGATTTTGTATTAGAAGTTGGGTTGATATCATATAATACCGTACTGGAAAACCACATATAACAACTTTTAAGTACCGTACCGTAACGAAAATTGACCTCAATTAAAAATATGTAAATTTAACTAAGGTACCTTGCTGTCTAGATTTTATGCTTCAATTTCCAACGCTTTGTTTAAAAACTTCATTTCATTACGTCTTCAGGCATTACTTTAGGTATTATCTAAACAGAGTCCACATTACAGAACAATAAAAACTGAATACTAAGCGCATTTTAAAACTACTAAATCCAAATAAAACCCCCTTTAACAACTAAGTACAAACTAAAGATACTATATATGAAAGTTCATCTTTTATATTATAAAAAATATAAAAGCTATTTGTCAGGATTGCATTTTTATGTTCTAATACAAAATGTTGACTTAGAAAACAGGTAGTATTTCCAAAAAAGATAAATAATCATTATCTAAGTGGAACGAGAAAAAAACAATAATATTAACTAACATACTATGTAATTTAAGCATGAAGAAAAGAATCGCCTTTTTTACGTTTAGTGATTTGAATGTACATTTTCTTTAATTGGCATTTTCATCTGAACCTCTGATGTTTTTAAAACTAGAAGGAAATAACTTGGACTCATTCAACGTAAAGTGAAAACACTACTGTATACCATTCACGAAAACATACTCTGGTAAGCTAACTCTTTATTCTATATAATGTAGTATGAAAAAATACTCATACTAAACATTCAAGTGCAAAGTGATCTCTCCTCTCAGCACATTAAAGCATCATTCAACAAAATACGACATTTCACTTCTCAAATATACGAAATCCATTGATCTACAAAACGATTTTAGCAAAGCTGTTTTTAACTAATACTTTAGGAGCAATCCAGGTTTTGTAATTTATGATCAGTATTACTTAAAATACGTCATGTGCCAAGAATAAACTTTATAGATAATATTTAAGGGTAAGTTATAAAAGAGGATTTATTAGTCTTAAGCTGGAAAGTTTTATTTATGAAGTCTTTTTTATGAAAATCTATTGCAGAATAAAGCTATGATTAATATTATATTTAATACAGGAAACTAAATAAATTTATCACCCTTCATAGAAGAATTGAATAAATCTGCAAACATGCGGAATTAATAATGATTATAATTGTCAAACCAATACCCAAACACTGTAAGGGAAAACTAAATGCAATACACTAATGTGTTCATGACTATTTGAAAATTAAATAATATTATTCTCCATTATAACGTCATTACTAATTGTCAAATAATTACTAATATTGTACAACCAATAAGTGAAATATCTACAATTATGTAAATTGGCTCATATTGGCTTGTAAGCCTACTTTGTTTAGAATTAATCCTATTCAAATATAATGTATTCAAATTATCCCACATATTCATAGAGGGGCCAATGAAATCCGTACATCAATTAATATAAAGTACCCTCTGTGAGAATAATAACTAATAATCATCCCTTATTCATTACTATAGTTGATAACAAACAACTGACTATTATTCTTTGTCCAAAACACTATACACCACTCTATATATGCGCGTGATCTTCAATTTTGTACGTGCGTGAATTATAGTCAGTGTAATTCAATGGACGTACTCGGCAACAGATATGTCAAACAAGTTGAGTAAAAATATTCTGCATCATTACATTTTAACAGTGCAAGATAGTTGGAACATTGACTTCGTTGAATGGAGTCTGGACAAGATATAAGATTGTTTAAAATAATGTTTGTAACACAGATAATTAACTCTGCACATATTGCTCATTGTATAGGGGAAATTACTGTGTTATGTTTAACTTCAATAGGTAGGAAGCACAATTCGTATTCCTGTGTTGTCCTCTGGAGTGGGTTCCAGATAACTCAGTTTGACAACCACGCTCAGTCACAGATAATTAACTTTGCACATATTGCTCATTTATAGGGGAAATTACTGTGTTATGTTTAACTTCAATAGGTAGTAAGCACAATTCGTATTCCAGTGTTATCCTCTGGAGCGGGTTTCAGATAGCTCACTCAGTCTGTAACCACGATCAGTCCACAATCACTCGATGCGCTGCAAAGGGACAGTCCATAACTTATAGAAAACAGCTCGACACTACATAAATATTTCATTCCATCTCAATCTCATTTCATCTCATTCCATCTAAATCTCATCCTACCTCATTCCATCTCATTTCATCTCAGTCTCATTCCATTTCAATCTCAATCCATCTCATTTCATCTCAATCTCATTCCATCTCAATCTCAATTCATCTCATGTCATCTCATTCCATATCATTTCATCTCAATCTCATTCCATTTCATTTCATTTCATTATTTAGCATTGAGACACGCATCATGCATAGAGTTAGTTTATCTGTTTTTGTACTGTAAAAAGGATTTTCAACATATATATTTGGATGTAGACACATCTCTTGACTTTTAGGACTTCACAAACCATGATTATTTTTTAACTGGCTTGCTAGCCTGCCTAACTTGAAGTTTTTACTTGGTTATGAATCAGTTCGAATGTTAGATCTAACCTCCACAGTTCAGTATCTCTGGAAATTGAGAGTTCATGAACAGTACTAGTGATGAGAAGGCTTCATGATGAGCTCTGAACAATTCTTCCCCAACTGAGAAGGAGAGAAGAACTAAAGTCTTGCAATATGATTTTAGCATCAACATATATATTAAAGTCAAGTAGCTTCGTCTTATAATTGTCCCTGTTGATGTTGATTTAAAGAACCCCCCTAAACCGTAAGTATGGTCGTGATAGTACATTTTCTTCAGGACAGACTACATCCTCTCTGATTTATTCATTGCATACTGCAGATGGGTTTGAATTCATATACATAATTTTGTTTACATGTAGGCCTACTTCTTTAGAACATATCACGTACCATACGGGTTCAGAAGCAATAAAACATCAAAACATTTAGATAGTTAAAAAGACGTATTTCACAAAAAGTGTAATAGAAGAAAAAACCAACGCAGTTAGACCATGGAATGAACATCATAGGTCCTCGTGTAAACCTCCTGGTCAAGAAGAGCTAGAGGCTCTTCTTCAAATGTTACTTATCTACTAGGTATATTATGGAGAACAAAAACCAACAACGTTCATAAAAGCATCACAACCTGAAAGGAAAATGTAACAGCATAGACCTTCCAAATATAGAAAATCTTTTTTATTTTTCAAAGTCAACATTTCACCAGTTAAAATGGGTCTGTAGTCCTGTGCGTAATGTTTCTCAACAAGTGAAGTACCGGCCGTTAGGTCAGTTGGGGATTTGAACCTTGGAACTTGGAATCCGGAGTCCGAAGCCTCAACCACTGAGTCATCTCGTATTGAAAATAGTATGAAAATAAGTATAGGCTACGTTATAAAGTACTTATTCACTAACTGTTCTCTATTTACTGTTACTGCAATACTGTTTCACTGAAACAGTACTGACATTGTAATGGATAGTACTCTATAATGTTATTTGCTGAGAAGATACAAAGATACAATAACGTAGAAACAAAAACACCAGACAACCTTTTTAAGTTGTATTTTAAATATTTCCTTTTTCAG
This sequence comes from Stictocephala bisonia, assembly GCA_035578905.1. Classification (NCBI taxonomy): domain Eukaryota; kingdom Metazoa; phylum Arthropoda; class Insecta; order Hemiptera; family Membracidae; genus Stictocephala; species Stictocephala bisonia. The sequence goes on along the minus strand of JAQJVL010000147.1, from coordinate 446,799 downwards.
AATGTCAAAACATATACCGACTTGTACCTTCGAATGGCTGTCACTTTCAACAGTAAACCCCTCTCACAAAAATACTTGGATGATTTTTGTTGAACGCAACAAACAACAAAAGAGAAGATACAAAGCAAAGGAGGATTTGTGTTATGATGATTGATGGGGTGGAAAATGAAGGAGGCAGCGGAACATCCACCCTGTTGGAAACCTGGTCTTACCTCTAAAGGGAGAGAGGGAAACAGGAACAGAGGTTGCTGGCACGGTGATCTGTCTGCATTGTTGCAATTCGATAGGGAATTTAAGCATATACTCTTTTGTGATTTAGATATATGTTTGCAAGCATCTGATATTGTCGCAGTTTATCTTTTTGCATCGTTTTATTCGTTTCTCTCAAAGTTTCCCATGAATTATCTTCGTTTTTTGAATGATTTTATATACATATGCAATTGGTTTTATATTTTGCATGCAAAATATTAATATTAAGATATTAATGATTATTCGTAGAACTGTATGCTAACCATCTGTTTGAACTAAAAATTTACCTGTTCAACTTCCCAGTAAATGTTGTTACTTCTCATAATTAAATAGCATGTATGCTTAAGGAATATGCTTGTTGTACGTAATGCAAAGTAAGCATCGTTTTGCCATGCAAATTTGGATATTTTCTTGAGTTGCATGGCATTTTTTTGACAACAGTATGAAACGTACCACTTCAAGTTCTCACTTCTTACGTTAACAATTTTCGATTTACACGGTATGATAGAAAAAGCTATGATAGGAAGTTCAGAACTAATAAGAGTCATAATTGAGTAATGAAGGAGAGCCTTTCAGAACTATTAAGAGTCATAGGTGAGTTAATTAAAACAGAACTGTGAAAATTCACAGTTTAGTAATGTAAGAGCCGTACTAGTAAAAAGGTGGGATGATAATTAAAATAAAATCATTTGTTAAGCCAGAAAACATATTTACATGTATTAGCCATGTCATGATATATGCAATACAATTCTTAATTGTTGAGGGGCATTTATGTGAAGTTCAACAAATCTGGAACATAAATAACCATTATCACTATCACATTTTTACCTCTATTTAAAGAACCGTTATTTTCAATTGTACTTTCGTTGCAATATGGTGTTTTCTCTCACGAGTGTCTTCAAAATAAACCAAGGTGTCTCATTAATTCCTTAAGTCCTTTGTTTACAGTCAACACGAGTGTTGAAAGTCCTTGCACAATGCCAGACGCACAATCTCCACCCCACGAAGTCTGTTGAATAATCACCTTTTGTGAAGGTCCGGCCGTATCCATCCACATCAACATCAGCTGAATAACTGGGCCGACTAGCCACAATGTGTCTCTTATGGTAATGTGATAGTGGGTGAAGATTTATTGCTCGACGCTGAGGAGCTGGTGGTTCCACTGATTTGTTTCCGAGCAGCTTGGACATAACAGCCCAGGTGAATTCGGTAGGAGTTAATGATTAAACAGGTTTTTTCTAGGTTATCTGAAAGTAAATTATGTGCAATAGCCTAAACGAACAGCCGAGTGACAGCTGATTAGGTCTTTAACTTGATAAAACACGCTCGGCTTAAAAAGTTGGAAAAAACAGTTGTGATAATATTTAATTGTAAAATATAATTTTCCCAATAAATGAATAAAATAAATGCGTACACGGAGCTAGCATCATTTTTTGCTGAACAACTAATAAATCTAACTCTGAGACTGTAAAGAGAACTTTTAACTTTATATGTTGCATGAACCTAGTGGCACTTGTTAAACTAAACAGACTTTCTTCTCTTCTTTATTTAAGTTTCTTTGTTGTTGCTGAAAAAAAGGCTTATAATATATGCCTAACGATTGGCCTATATATAAATTTAAATACCATTGACTAACTGATCACAGTTATTAAAAACAATAAAGTTTTAGAGTATGATTACTTTGTACAAATATTCTTTGTAGACTCTAGTTGTATACCAAGAATGATTTAAAATATTTTCTCTTAACGTGCTAAGACAGGGCAGATCATAAATATCCCGATCAACCAGTCAGATCCTTTGTAAGACTGACGATATATAAAGAGATCAACACATGATCAACTTGGTTAGTGGCCATGTTCAAATTGAGTATCCGCCTTGACCATATTGTTCAGCGTCAATGATCAACTTGAGTAGCCACTCGTGATTAACTTGGTTAGTGCCCATGATCAACTTGAGTAGCCACTCGTCATCAACTTGGTTAATGCCCATAATCAACGGGTATCCATCCACCCATCATAAACTTGGTTAGTACCCATGATCAACTTGAGTAGCCACCCGTGATCAACTTTGTTAGTGACCATGATCAACTTAAGTATTCACCACTGATCATATTGGTTAGTGCCCATGATTCACCACTCATCAACTTTGTTAAAATCCACGATCAACTTGAGTAGCGACTTATCATGAACTTGGTTAATGTCCAAGATCAACTTGAGTAGCCACCCATGATAAACTTGGGTAGCACCCTAAATAAACGTTGGTAGCCACCAAGAGCGCAGCAAGTTATAAATAAACTAAGTAAACCACTGCCATAGTTAATTATTATTTTTAACGACATAAACTATGAACTTTTTCATTTAAACTAAACAATCATCATGCATTTGGTAATTCTTTTTATTCATAAATGACCAGAAATCTTATATTCTTCTCTATCATCATTATATGTCCTCTACTAAGTTTTCTCCTCATACCCTCATGAATGGAAATATTAAATATAATAGTTTTATAGAGTAACTTTAGATACAGTCGTATTGTTTGGTCCTACATATTTTCGTTGTTCTATATTCAATGCCGTTCCAGGCAGGATTATTCTGGTAAATAGACTCATAGACAAACAACAGTAAGTGTATTTTCTTACCAACAAACAGACCAGGACATAACGTGGAAAAAGGGGTAATGAACAGTAAACAATAGGTACAGTATGAAGTTTACGAGTGTTTGAAACAAAAGAAAACGCGAAACGGAAGACACTCGCTCAATAGTAGGTTGAGCTAGTCTACAAGCATTGTGAGCAAGGATAGTAAAACTGCCAACTCTTCATGATTGGCTTCTTGTTTTACATAGAAATACCGATACTTGTAACTAGAATTTGCATATTACTTTTACATGTAAATAACCAAATGCATGTTACATGTAAATAACTGAGTCGGCACTAGTGGCAGAGTGCTGTAACCCAGCTACTTGGGGACAAAGTATTTAGGAGATTGTAGGCGATAGGTTCCATGCTCGGTTCTCTTAATACCAACACGGCGTCCGCTCAATGATTGTCATCAACGTAGACACTACTGGAGAAGTCTGGAGTGTCTGTGTTGAATGGTAGTCAAGGTTCGGATGTTGTGTAGGGGAGAGAACTGAGTGTCAGACTTGTCATTTAGCTGAAAATCAGACCAACACTACGTGGTTCGGATTCCACGTAAAGCTGTAGGTCCCATAGTTGCCCTGGCTATTGGGCTGTTAATAAATAGTCCTTTCTCAGCTAAGCCGAACTTAGATAGTAACAATGACTACACTCGTTCATCTACACTCATCACACTCATTCACTCCTCATATTCGCCCATATCTCTACGATCGGCGTCTTAGAGATGAATAATGAATAATAATAATAATGAATAACCTTTATACGGTTATTAGTGAGAGAATAACAAAACATACTAAGATTTAGTTCGTGAATGATAGTAATTAGTAATATTAGTGGTTACTGGTTACTTTGGTTATTAAGTTAGTTTATGTGTAGACTTCATAGTTAATAACCAGTTATTCGTTAAAGAAGGGAGATTTACAGTACAACATGGGATCTGAACCACAAAGATTAGTCTGGAGATTTGTTTGCCAGTGATGATACTATTGGTGGTTATTGGTTATGTAGTATATCAGTTTATATGCAAATAGCCGGTAATACTGCTATTTGTAAGATATTAGATATTTACAGTATTACAAGGGGTCTGAACCACTAACATTAGTCAAGTGAGTTCTTCCATCAATGAAAGTACTGTTTGTTGAGAAATGTACTTAGTAATGTAGCTAGCTAACACCTGAGTGTGGATAACCCAAGTGTTATGTGTTAAACATGAAGATGGGACCAGAACCATGAATGGGTTACAATCGTAAAATACTATTTTTAAACAAACAAGACTATTGTTTGTGTTTGTGAGTTATGTTTCAGCGTCGTGCATAAGCTTGTAGTTTCATATTTAATACTCTATAAAACCTTTTCCATTACTAGTTAATAAATGTGATTATGGTGTTAAATTATTTTGCCATTTCACTTATTATGGCATGGAATAACAGCAACTTAATCATCTTTGTATATAATTTTAGACTTAGCAGAGTTAGTACATTATTTGATAATTTTTGTTAAATTGAAAACGATTGTTAAATTGGACAATATTCTATCCAAAAAAAACTATTTAATTTTATAATTATTCCTTCAAATGCTAGAGGATTTTACCTTTAACTTATGTAATTAGAAAATATATATTTCCGTTTTCACTGTAACCAATATCTTATATTGGTTTACTGAACTGAAATTTACAAGCGGTAGACCAAGCTTCCCTCTCCCGATCGTGAGGAGCATCGGGGAGAGGGGGAAGTATATTTTTTTTTATCATCCAAATTACGAATGAGGTACACATCCAATGACTGAAATGGATTCCAAACCTTTCTGTACATTGCTTAGAAACTTATCGCTAAAGTTTAAATTCGATCCGAACTAAAATGTAAACAATACTTGCATTCGAATAAGGGATCTTGGGGTGTTGAAGACATTAGGAAACGATAACGCGTGCAAAGAGGCATCAGTTCTACTCAATTTCACAGACATCGAACATCGGCTTGGGATTTATTTTCCCGGCCTGTATAAATGATTCAACCCTTCCACCAGGGATGATGGGGTTAACATGAAGAGCGTCTGGGTCGTTCACCAGTTTCAGCTGCATAAAATACCAGACGAGATTGCACTGCTTGTTTCTATCACTCGCAATTTCGAAACCCTTGTGGGGTTTTGTTTCTGTACGTAAAAAACATAAGACATGTACCAGTCAATATACAAAACATTTATTTTTCAATGTTATTGAAGGACAAGAGTTGAAAGGTAATTAATTCTTATAATATACCTATTATAAATAAATTGTATACAACATATATTATTAATATTAAAAATATACAAAATAAGGTAAAATTCCTTTAACTGTCCCTAAACTCGAACTACTTTCTATAGACATATATTTATTGAAAGTGATCAAATATGTTTTAGGTAGTATTTTACATTTCATTTCATTTTTTAACACATAGGTTTATTTATGTAAATGTTATAAATCCATTGAAAGAGCAGATTGAGCTGGAGGCTAGAACAAATCAATATCTCACATTATTTTAGTAATAGCATTAGCATAACCTAACACAAACAAACCTAACTTAAACCAACCAAACCTACGCGAAACTAACCCAGCCAAACCTAAACTAACTCAACCCAACCAAATCTTACCTGACCTAACCAAATGAAAAGTAATATAACCTAAACATAACCTTTGGGAGCAGCCAAAGGGATTCGACCTAAAATACAAAATCATTGTCATCGATATGTTTAATTAGCTTAATGATTATTACGTCGAAATCAGCGAGACTCACATTAAAAAATAGGATTTCTTTGAAGGTATAAACAAAAGCCAATAATTCAATCTCCGCTTGTGTCATGCTCAATTTGTTAATAACATAAATAACTGTGAGCTATTGTTGCTCAACGAGCTGTGATAAATGCGCATGCGCGACCCAAACGGACGTCTGCTCTTCTTTCTCAGGGCTGGGCCGACTCATAAATTCAAATCAAATCTTTCCCTTGCGCGGCCTGAGCAAATACGACACTTCTTTTGTTCGCCTCTTGTGTGGCAACGAATAAATTCATGTTTTCTTATCATATTTTTCTTTTATTTCTAAATGTGTTACAATAAATCATATTGCGGAGTTTATATCGAAATATTTTTACTAATTTCTAGGAACATTTCTGATATTTACAAAAATCTAGCAATATCTGTGATAGAAAATACTATTTATAAGAAATTCCTGATATCTGTAACCTGCTGGTAAAGTGTAAACACGTTCGGTTCGCAATATCCTATTTAAAAAACATATGTGATAAGAAATAAAGTATGTAGACTTATCCACTCTATTTAATTTTAATTTTTTTTATTAAGTAACCTACATGTCTATATAACATCAATTAAAGTGACTTAAATACGTGAATGACTTTACGATTAAATTGTTGCGAAATTAATTGACTATGTTGCAATTTTGTTATGAAACAATGAAGTGTTTATTTATTATTTATTCATTCTATTAAATAATTGACACATTTTAAAATTAATTAAAATTATACCAAAGCCTACGAAATATTAAGTGACTTGCACAAACCTCACATTCTTGATGTCTCCAAAATACAATTTGGTTCTTGCTATGCAATAATAACATATCAACAAATGTTTCATTTCAATAGTCGTGAACAAAGTATACTTATTTTAATAAGTACTTATAACTGATATTATTGCTTTTGATACCAATGTTATTTTAAGTAATAACTGTTATATTAGGTTATTTTATATTGAAGAGGATAATGATGTTTAGTTTAAACTACGACTAACAGATACAAAAATTAACGAAACCTTGACCAGTGAATAGTATTTTACTAGAAATAGAAATTTTTGGTCACTATCGTAAAATATTTAGTAATATAATATTTTTTACAAAATATAATTATTAACTTAATAAACGTATACAAGAGTAAATATATATTACTCAAGCAAGTTTACAAAATAAAAGTATAAAGTTAAAAAAAAATCCATTGAATGATTATAAGAAATTTGTAAACAATATTTATAGTTTTAAATTAAGACAAAATGTAAGTAACATGGAAAAAACTAATGGAACAAATCAAATATTTGAAATCCATACAGTAGCAATATAAAATAATATAAAAACACCGAAAGTAAAAATCTCGAGTGACAGCAAATTAAAAAAAATCATGCAAAAATCAAAGTTTAAACAATAAGTTAAGACAGTAAAATACCTTGCAATAATCAGTGTTGACGCATATATTGATCGTGCCCAATATATGATAATAGTATATCACGTTCAGTGCCTGTGTCAGGTATAAAATTACCGACCAAGTACATGCAATAAACAACTTTTACACCATGGAAGGGCTATCAATTGCCGCTTACAGTGTGTGTACACTCTCGCCGATGATATATGAAAGAATGGAAGTCTATAATCGAACACAGACGACCGAATGCGGGACGACATTCATCATTTGATTCAAATACACTTTATAATCCGGTAATTGAAGCTGTAAATAAAGGCGGATTCTGCTGATTAATTCCAGGCGTGGATTACGGCCAATAAGAGACGGCCGTCAATGCAGGGTTATGTTATAAATCACATTAATACCCCATTAACCCCACAGCTGCCACCACAAACGGTCATCGCCTCCATGGCAGAAGGCACAATGTTTACCGTCACTGGGGAAGGGTCATCAGCCCTATTGTTGGGGCTGACGCGGAAACCCGCTGACAATCTCAGTCATTCTCACGCCCGCACCAATCGATTGGTTTTGGAGGTCATAAATTACATCGGGTTCATCCCCCCAGACCATTTGTAAGGGATGCGCGACTGTCTGTTCGATACGCACCTTTTTGTCACCGTTCGCATGCAGACAATTCTTTTGTGGTGGTTTCTACTCCCACAGAATGCAACAGTCTTGTAACGTTTGCTCCTAAAAGGCTCTTCTAGACTTTCTGGCATTGTTCTTTTGCCAGTGAGTTCCGTGTTTGAGAAGGCCTTTGAAATTCTTTCCGGGTTTCTCACGGAAATGTAGAAAGTTTTGTTCGTGTCATTCACCCTATTCTGTTGATTGTTAGATAGCTTTTGTTTTATTTACTTAATAGGTACAACTACTGAGCTGTGTTCAGGTGTTAAATGACATCCCTTGTGGAGTTATTTACCTTCTATAAAGGGTGTTTCACCGATGAACGTCAGGAGTTTTTTCCTCGGGTCAAAATATGGCAAAAGCCCAAAAACCCTTCGTTAGCTGGCTAACCAACATTTTAGTTTCTCGTAGAAATGTTAGAACTAAAAAATTGCTTTACGAAAAAACTTCAATTTTCTAGAAAACTTGGTTTTACGCTACAAATTTCAAATAAAACGAAAAAGTTATAGTTTTCACAGTTGTATGATTGTGAAGTTAATTACAGTTTTTTGGTTGGACTGTTCATGTAAAATTATGTTTTTAACCAAAAATACAAAAATGGTGGCCATATAGGTAAACGAAGCGATTCCCGACTTATGTTTGTAGGATCAATTTTCTTATTTTGACCGCAAGAAAAAGCTCCTGAAGTTTGTCGGTGTGTTTCAGAAAAGCTCGTAATATTCTGTAGTGAGCAAGTGCTAAATAATAAATGTATTACTGTCATGCTGCATGTAAAAAACAATATTTCTTTTCAATCGAATAACATAAAAGAATATATATTCCGTGTATCTATTAATTGTATTTTCAGTTAGAATCTTTACCTTCTGACAACAACCACAACCAGACACTACAACATTTTACTGTATCAGTATAGTTGAACTCATGCTCTTCAAAATTCAAATATATTACATCCCAATACAGCAACTATTCACGCGTGAAAGTGTTCATTTTATTTGATTTGTTTTTCCTTCTTTTTATGAGGTTAGGTTCATTAAAGGGAACTCTTACTAAATAATAATAATGTATTATTCATTTGTATTAAAATTACAAAATGAACACCACCATTACATGTGGTCCTTTTATGTTATTTTATAGACAACATTCTACATTTTACAATCCAAATATATGGTAGCTGCGTGCATCTCAACGCAGCAATTATTCACGCGTGAAGTCTTTGATGCGGTCATAGGTGGGGACGTCTGCCAGAAATTCGTACTGTGGTAGAGAGAATGCCATATACAGTAATTTAATTATGGAGTCACGTTCAAAATGGCGTAAAATAATAATATTTTTAAAATGCAGACTAAGAATGTTTTAATAGAAAAAATATATATCAACATTTATTGTTGTTATAATCATATTGGTTTATAGCTAATTTTAAAATGGTATTGTTGACTACGAAATGAAAATTTAATAACCTTAATTGAGAAATTATTTTTCCCATTGTTTAACGGTTACATTGACATTTTATTGATATTATTTTATTGCTTTATTGTATTGTATTGTTATAGTTTCAATACTAGCTTTCTAATCATATAACGGCGTTTTCATTCAGAGTTTATAAGTTCACTTCAGTGACAATCCTATAAGGGTTCGTGTATCGAATACACCCAACTCCTGGGTGGGGAGGGTGGGACTATCATGATGTTGGCCTGTCTATCCTAGCAATTCTTTAAGGTATAAAAGAAATATCTAACAAAATGGCTTCCAATTATAATTCAATAAACTACTAAGACAAAGTGCATTAATAATTACAAAGCATACTATGCATTAGGCATATTTTTTATACTCAAATTTACCAATGATAAATCTTCTTCAAATTGATTATTTTTTAATTTGACTTATTGTTTTACAACTTCCTTTTAAATTATTAAAATAAACAATTTTCAAACGTTCTTTGATGGAATCATTTAATGACTGGAAATATCATTTTTATATTTATAAGTACATTATAAAGTTTTAGAACTCATAAAACAGGGAATAACCAGGGAGATAATAATACAGGGAGTAAAACAGGGAGACCTCATAAAAAGAGAAATCAACATTTTTAAATGTGTACATAGATAAAATGACATGTCATAATAAGAGTCTTTTGCAAACAATCTTGATAATTCGTTCCAAAATGGAGGCCACTTTGATTTTAAATAAATTACATTGAAAATAACATGTTTATTGTGAAATTATACGTAACATGGTTTATGTAAACATTTTAGATCCATACTGACGTTTGCTATTCATGTTTTCAGCGAAAAACAAAAACTATTTGATTTGGTTCAGAAAACCTTAGATTCCTGGGAGAAAATAACTAATTTGTCTCAATTATAAACGCAATGAATTATGTATTTGAGTACTGGAGTGAATCAAATCTGCATTGTATTCATTTCAATTGTTAATTGATACCTAGTCGTGGTGGCTCAGTGGCTAAGCCTTCGGACTGCAGAGGGCAAGGTCCAAGGTTAATATCCCCAACTGGAAGTACCTATCGATTGGTAATTCACACGTCGATAAAGTTCACGAACAGGCCTGTAGGCCCATGTGAACTGGCTAGTGAAGTTTTAATGAAAACAAACATTAAATAAATGTATACTCTTTGTTACACCGTATCCACGCCATAGTTGTGTTACTAGCGTAGGTAAGTCAGCTGACAATGTAATGAGTGTAAGTTATTTCAGTGATATGCATCGGTTCATTTAAGTAGGCCTTATAATTAGACTGCAAAACGGTGCTTAACATACATTTTAAAATGTAATTATTTATTTTTTCTCTTTATCATAATTATTATTTTGCCATTGGCAGACATAATTCAATGCAATAATGTTATTTACATATAAAATATTTGAAATTTGTCACAAGCCCTTTATTTTATGTGGTTTTTGTTCATCTTTATTTTACTACTTCAATTTTCATTCGTTTGCTGTGGAATTGTGCTCATTTACCGTGCTATCTTAGCGTTATTGAAATTACGCACTTAAAAGATATTCCTGTACTACCTCGTAAGTTGTAAAAAAATTTAACCGTAAACACCGTTCTATCCACCCATCCCTTACACGTACATTATTAGTTGACTATTGTCTTGCCAAGTAATGGGTTAGTTTTAATTAAAAAAATAATAGGCCCATTTCACTAATCCAAAGTTTTTTTAAAGCTAGAATAATAAGAAAGCTATCAATCATACGTAATTTTTAGTATTTTTATGTCACATTACAGGGGTTTTCTCAAATAATTTATTTCGATTTTTTAAAACTTATATGCGATTAAATTACAACAAATGTAATTTAATAATAAATACTTTAGTTACAAATGTAGTTGCTACATTTATGTATCTGTCTTTTCTCTGCACATTTGCAATTTATTTACCCAGCCAATTATATAATACTGTTTGCTGTATAAGTATACAACAATATTTAGATATTATTTTAAGATTGCATCAAGTACCTAACTGAAATAGGTCAGACAAGAGATAGTTTGGGGCTGGCGAAGTTTTCCAAGACCCCGGCATCTGTAATAACGAACATATGTGGCGAGGCAGATTGATATTGAACATTGCTTAGTACGTCCTTTAATTTTCACCGAAACACTTTAACACCTGTTTGTGATTTTAATGTTTCGTTTACAAAACCAACAAATACAATTTATAAGCACATTTCATTTATCATAGATAATATTCAAAATATTATTTTGGGGCTTAAAATAGAATTTAAGAAAACTAAAAAAACCCCCAGAGTTTACTTGTATATACAATGGTAATACCCACCCACCCACCAACTCATCTACCCATCCATACACGTAAAGAGGTACTTTATATTTGTAAGGTGCTAGAGTCCACCTATAACGTTATGTAAATCTAATTGTAGGTTCATGAGTATAGTAGGCAAGCTGGGGGGGGGGGGGGGTGAGAATGAGGCTAGTCATCGGGTATTTATGCGTTTGAGAAACAGGAGAAAGGAGGAATGCAAATGATCAATGCACTCTTTAGAGGAACGAAAACAGCCATAGAATCCAATGCATTGATGTAATAAAACATAAAGGGTCATATACCCGTTGGATTGAGTATACTAAAAGAGGCTTGAATCCGTTCCTTACATTGTGGGAACGCGAAGAGTTTAGAAGTATTGCATACTTGGAAGGTACTTAAAGAACACTAATTCCCTACTGTTACAGTAATTTAAAACAAACGTTTACATGAATATCTTTGTTACGGTGATTAACAAATACCACAATTTTGGAAATTACCATCAATTAATTTTCAACTATTTATATGTTTGTAATAAAATTCTAGAATGTTCGAACAAATTATTTTTCAATCCACTTGAATTTATTTATTCTAAGCAGGAGATCATCTAGGGACACAAACTCGTGAAAGGGACAAAAGAAGAGATGTGAAAGGTACGAAGAGAAAAGACCACCGAAGATGCGTCGACTCATCGATTTCAAAGACATTCAAACGAGCGACAAAGTGTTGAGAGCAAGACAAAGGCGGGGTCAAGAGGGTGCATGAAATCAACCCCCAAGTGGCCTTGGTCCTACAATACGACCAGTCAACTGCTAGAAAAGCGTGCAACATTCATTCATGCACTAGTGCGCAGTGAAATAAAAACCGAATCGATTCATTTCGTAGACCGGAAGTTCTCCTGGCTACCGGAACCATAACAAAGATGACCACAAAGGAAATGAAACGTGCTGTAATTTGAGTAATTTTCATATTAATAATCCGGCCAATTGTGGTCATGGGTGGCCGACACCTGCATCTAGTAATTTTGTTAAGGATCCATTTATCATTTTTTCCATATTGAAACCAAGTCGACAAACTTGTTACTAGATATTACTTCCATGGGAGAAAATGTAACGCATTAGCAATATAAATACAGGCCTCTATTTACAGTATTTACAAATACTGAAGTATAAATACTGATATATGAATGAGTGTGTTTGTGTGTCTTTATTGTACTGTTCTTGTAGGTGCTTCAGGTGGCTTTCTATAGTTTTTATTATTTCATTTACTTGCTTCATTACAACATGAACAACACAATTATAGCGAAAGCAGTAGTATGAATTACATTGTCCACTGAAAATTAAATAAAAAAAATACAATTATTGCACGAAATCAGTCAGCCTTCTCAATAAACAAGAAAGGAGAAAAAATAGCGCAGCATCTTTATTTTGAACAGCACAAGCAAAGAAGTTATTATTAAACGCTTAATTCATAAATTACAAATCTTTTATTTACTATGAATATAAATATATATTCATATTAAAGTAAACGATTAAAGTAAAATACCAGAGGGATTCTCAAAAGAATCCTTGTGAGTCCCTCTGGTCTGAGGAAGGTGAGCGTGGTTCACCGAAATCGAAAACCATAATATTTGTGCATTTTGTAATTATATTGTAATATATTTGTGCATTTTGTGCTTATATTGTAATAAATTTGTGTTGTGTGACGTTCAATTGTACTGTATATATACCAACACATATTACGCTAATTAAAAAACTATTTCCTGTAACACTCTCATATTGTTTTTAAAAATACCAGTAGACCTACTATTACAGCTGTTATTCGATACAGCATCATTTGTAACAATGGCGAGGAAGAATGCTTTACTGTCCGGCATCAAGATGGCAAGTTTAAATGAACTCATCTCTGCAAGTAAGTGACTCATATTTCTTTGTTTGATTTCAGATATTTTTAGGAACTGGCCTAATTTACTGGATGACAGCGGTACTTTTTATCCTTTCTTATTTTTTGGACAAAGTCCGACTGAATTTATGTAACAATTCTATATTTTTCTCTTTAAATATTTCTTGTTCTATATTATGATTAATACCATTTTGTGTAATATTTTCTTCTTTGTTTACAAATTGTTTATATTATGAAGAATTTATGTAATGATATTTAACGTTATTTTGGATAAAAATAACAGTAATAATTAAAAACTAAATTATAAATTAATCTACTTTATTTGGAAGGGTAGACTAATTTTTTCTATTTTTTTTCTCTCGTGTTTTTTATTTTACAACAGAGGAAAGGTAAAATATTATCCAATATCTACGATAAAGAACTGATTCCAGACATTTCTTTCCAATCTGTCATTTATAAATTGAATAATGTTGAAGTTATGCTGTTTCCAAGAGGTCTTTGCCCAAACCTGATCAGCTGTGTAACACATGGTGTTAAGTTGTAGGTTTATTGCGTAGGTCTGCCACACTACAGCTGCAGCTGGGTGCCTTTTGAAGGTGCCGCCTTTCTTGCATAGATAAAGAAAACATACTAAATTAGGTGATGGACATTTTCAAGAATGATGTGACTGTAACCGTCTGGCGAGTGAATGACATAATTATGTACTCGCGATGACAGAAAACCAGCTGATAAAACAGCTAAAGCCTTTAACAACATACCATGTGATTTGTAAGAAATGTCCTCCACAAGAAACTGACAGTAAAAGTACTTTATTGGTTAGAATTTGCAACATTGTTATAATATGTGATTCTAACATCCTGTCGAGTTGTTAGAAGGACAAAGACAAGACGTTCAATGGGACTGGTCTGTCAGTGAAAGTAAGCTTTTTGACTGACAGGAAAAGTACTTATGAGTATTTTGACGTTGTTTTAGTATGAGACCCTAACATCCTGATGAGTGAAGGGGAAGGATTGGCCTCCATAAGGACTGACAAGAAAAGTACTTATGAGTATTTTGACGTTGTTTTAGTATGAGACCCTATCATCCTGATGAGTGAAGGGGAAGGATTGGCCTCCATAAGGACTGACAAGAAAAGTACTTATGAGTATTTTGACGTTGTTTTAGTATGAGACCCTAACATCCTCATGAGTTAAGGGGAAGGATTGGCCTCCATAAGGACTGACAAGAAAAGTACTTATGAGTATTTTGACGTTGTTTTAGTATGAGACCCTAACATCCTCATGAGTGAAGGGGAAGGATTGGCTCCATAAGGACTGACAGGAAGAGTATTATGAGCTTTTCGACGTTGTCTTAGTATGAGACCCTAACATCATCATGAGTGAAGGGGAAGAGTTGCCCTTCGTAAGGACTGACAGTAAAAGTATTATGAGCTTTTCGACGTTGTTTTAGTATGAGACCCTAACATCCTCATGAGTGAAGGGGAAGGATTGGCCTCCATAAGGACTGACAGGAAAAGTACTTATGAGTATTTTGACGTTGTTTTAGTATGATTACCCTATATTACCTCATGAGTGAAGGAATGGATTGGTCATAAAGTGAACTGACAGAAAGTATTATGACCGACGTTTCTAGTTTGTGAGTCCCTTGTCTGATGAGGAAGGGGAAGGTTGGCCCATAATGAAAACCGAAAAGGCATTTTGTAATTATATTGTAATTATTGCGTGATTTTTGTTATGTATAGACCTTATATCGTCTGTGTGAGGTAAGGGTATAATTACCACCATAAGGACGCAAAAAAACTATTTTGAAATTCTCATAGTTGTTTTAAGATGAGACCACTATTAAGCTGTATTCGATCGCATATTTAAAGGGGGAAGAATTGCCTCCGCATCAAGGATGGCAAGTTAAATGATACTTATGAGTATTTTGACTATTTTTATGTTTGATTAAATTTTGAGGAATGGGTAGATTTCTAAGGACTGACAGCAGGTACTTTTTTCACTTTCTTATTTTGGACAACATCGATCATGATTGAAGGTAACAGTTCTACTATTTTCTGTTAAATATTTGGCTTTTCTACTTTTATGATTAATAACATCTATGTGTAATATTTTCTTCTTTGTTAAAATGATAAGAAGAATTATGTATGATATTTAACGTTGTTTTAGATGAAAAATAACATAATAATTAGTAAAAGATTGTATAATGGAACTACTTATGGAAAGGGTAGATATTTGTCTATTTTCTTGTGTTTTCATTTTAGTAGGAGGACATAATTATCCATATATCTAGAAGAGATTGGCTCTCCAAACTGACAGGACATATTATGAAGATATGTTGAAGTTTGTTTTCGAGTTATGCCCTAAACTATCCTGTAACATGGTGTTAAGTTGAAAGGATTGCGTATTGCCGACATACAGCTGCAGTGGGTTTTTGAAGGCGCGTTTTTGTAGTATAAGACCTAACATACTCAATGTAGGTGAAGGGCTTCAAGATGATTGGCACTAAGTGGCTGAGGAATGAATATTATGTAGCTTTCGCGATTGACAGAGTATAAAACAGCTAAACTTTACCTCCATGTGATTTGTAAGAAATGTGCTCCATCTAAGGAACTGACAGTAAAAGTACTTTATGGTAGAATTTGCGACTTGTTTTAAGTATGTGATTCTAACATCCATGTGAGTGTAAGGCAAGAGAAGGAGTTAGGCCCTTCTGTCAGTGAAAGGCTTTGACTGACAGGAAAAGTACTTATGAGTATTTTGACGACGTTTTAGTATGAGACCCTAACATCCTCATGAGTGAAGGGGAAGGATTGGCCTCCATAAGGACTGACAGGAAAAGTACTTATGAGCTTTTCAACGTTGTTTTAGTATGTGACTATAACATCCTGACGAGTGAGAACTGTACGTAACTGCCAGAGGAATCGCCCAGCCGACAAATGCCTAGGGACCGTCACGAAAGCTAATTAGGTGACAAGATTGGTGCGAGTTTTAACAAATCGTTTCCGCCGTCACCGACTCGTGGCGGGCAGGAATAGCTCGACCCGCGACCGAGCTGGTGGGGGATGAAATAACACCGGTGGTGATGTATAGTTGCTCGTATATCTGACGTGATATTGTGTGTGTTTTGGTTTAGTGCTGGGTGTAAATTATTGTTGAGAGGAGAAATTAATATTAACACTTTCGTCACTTTATTTCTTGGTAGTATATACTTTATCTTATTGGTGTAAAACATATATATTTTATAATTAATCTACTGACATGATTTTTTGTTTCAATTAGGGCTGCAATTTCCTAAAAACTGACTTTGTACCTGTATAGTATATTTTATTTTACATTCGTAAAAGAAATTAAATATTATGGGAATATATTCTCAAGAAATGCGGTCTACATTTTTATTTATGAATAAGGGATTCGTGGAAAGTATTCAGAACACATGTAACATATACATAAGTACAAACGTAGTTGTTCATAGTATTTAGATGCACTTTTTAGCAAGGAAGGGCAGCTTAAGACATTTTCAAAAAACATAGAAGCAACGTAATTATTAGTTTTACAGTTCTACAAAATTGTAAATTGATTACCTCAAAACAGAAGCCTACAGAATGATTATATGTAAATAGATAATAATAAACGTATATGTTTTTTTTTAGAAATATATAACAAGAATATGTTTTTATCAACTTTCGTTGCAGAACATAATCCTGTAGATATTGCTATTCATTACGTTTGGCAATTGGTCCACGTAAAAATTTTATTTAAATACAGAATCTCATCAAGACGAATCTTACAATCCTAGGGTAACTTTTAAATAGTCAATATAAGTTGAATATAATAAACAACTTATGTAGGAATGAAAAACTAATATATGCGAAAGAGTTTTTAATACTGTATTCATATTTTTAGTAGCGAAAGCAGGTCCTTTGTGTGGAAAGTAAGAAACATAAATAAAATAAGAAGAATACGACGTTTCCCTGCTACTAAATTTGATCTTTTAAATTAATTTTCGTAACATCACGAATGCATACTCTTTGATTATATCAAAATTTCTTCGGTTAACAGTTATGAAATTAAGTCCCATCCCCCTATAAATGACTCTTTAGGCCCTTTCAATATATATACAAAAAAATTACTCTTTAGGTTCCTTCAATTTATACAAAAGATAAATAAATGAATGTATACGTCCTTTCGATGTACACAAAAATGTATTACTCTTTAGACTCTTTCTTTTTAAAAGAAAAACACATTTTTGCGTCTTTTAAAAATTTACGAAAGATTAATCAATCTTTAGTTTCCTCCACTACAAAATATAAATGACACTGCATGCTTCTTCAGTTTATACAAAAGATACATGACTAAATCCCTACCATCTGGACGAAAGATAAATGGCTCTTATATTTATAAGTTTATAAACGTCCCTTCAATATATACGAAATATAAGTTATTATTAACGCCTTATCGCATATATAAAAGATAAATGATAATACATCCCTCCATATATACAAAAGATAAATGACACTACATCCCTCCATATATACAAAAGATAAATTACACTAAATCCCTCCATATATACAAGGTATAATAGTTAAATGTATATATCCCTCCATATATACGAAAGATAGAATGACTCTTTTCATCCATTCCATGTTTAATAGATAAATGACATAGTATGACTCATATGTCTAAAAGCATTAATGACTTTCATCCCTCCCATTTATACAAAGATAAAGTGACCTTACATTCCCTCATTTGTATAAAATGATAATATGAGCACTACGTTCCTCCTATTATACATAGATAAAAATTACTATCACTCTATAATTCAAAATGAAGATACATCTTATTCCCTCTGGCATAAAATACAAATCTTATGTGTTCGTCAATACTTAACATCAATCTACATAAACTTTGAGATTCATAACTCTTACGTTCTATTAGTTCTACATTATCCTCTTGACCAAGATCTGTGATTCAATACACTTTCGTTTATAAATCGGCTCTTAATTATATCTTCCCTGTACAACGAGGTTATTACTAAATAATCTTATTTATGATGTTACATCACATACTTTACATTTTACAGACACGTACATACTATCTTTAACATTTCACTCATCCGTTTGACCCTTCGAGTTTTCGGAAACTAATCCTTTATAACTGGGACGATTTGTTTGTTAAAAATTAGCTAATAAAGTAAATTTTTATTAACTCATTTTAACAAAAAATTGATTTTTTATTTAAAGTAAAATATCACTTTTATTTTCGTGTAAACTAAGAGGATCAGTCATGTGAATAAATTGTTACCATGGTCGTTAATACTGTTGGGAATTTAAGCCAACAGTGTACGCATTTGTTGTTTGTGAGCCACTTTGTTTTTAATATATAACAAAATTGTATACAAAACTTATTGGAAACTGTTCTATAAAATTAAAAACTTTTAATATGAATAGCCACTTAATTTGACTTGGTAAAAACAGAATTGTTAATAATTCCCAGTATAGTCAAACTACAGTTAGTATGCTAATGGCTGTTGTATAGTAGCGTTAGTTTGGAATATAGAGGACTTCAGTTTTTTGGATTCACGTTTAGGTTAATCTGTCTGTAGTTCAATAATAAAAGTTTTATAAATAAAAAGTTTTTGAACCTGACGCTTGTGTTGGTTCTTCATTAACACCTAAATCGCATAATAAAGTATGGCTGTTGAAATTCAATCGGAATATCTTTTCAATGTTAAGTAAGTAATTTTACAAACAAATATATGTGTTTAACTTTTATTAATACTATTGTATATATCTTAATTTATAGAAGGATATAATGGATTTTCTTTTCTAAAATATATTATTGTCTTCTCGATATGTAAATACATCTATGTACGTCTTTTACCAAATCTCCATTAATACTACAATAAAAATTAGCAATCTTGTTTAATAAGATAGTTATCAAATTCTAGGTTATACGAAAGTTGACAACCTAACGTTCATACGATTATTATTTGATTATATAAAATAGTAAATGCCTATTTCCTATCAAATTCAATGATTTATTGTTAATTGTTAATGTATGACTTGTCTGTTTAAAGCATTAAATCTGAGTTTTAATTTTTTCCAAAGAGATAAGAGAGAATACAGTATTTCGAACTTATCCTTTTTGTAAAATTTAATTAATAGAATATATGACGCATTACGTCCCTCCTATGTATACAAAGAGTAAAATTATCTTTACTTCTACTACATCTCTACAATGGAGATACGACTCTGTATGTCCCCTCTATGTGGCATGAATGAATACATGACTCTTCATGTTGTTTTCGTCAATACTATACACATCAATCCTACATACATAACGTTTGAGCTTCAACTACACCCATTACACCAAACATGATTCTTATTATTTCTCACATCCTACCTCATTGACCAAAGATCTTCAGTGTTCAATCCAACACTTCTTATATAAGTAAGGCCTCTCTAGATTAGTCATCTCGCTCTGTACAAAGGGGTTTTTACTAAATAATATATGGATGATGATTACCATCCACCATACTTTACATTTTACAGACCCACCTACCCACCTATCCTTAACATTTCACTCACTCACTGTTTGACCCCTTGACGTTTTGGAAACCATACATACCTTAAAGCGGGCAGCTTTTCTTCAAATAGGCCTAATAATTGTCAAATATGTTGGCTTATTCACTCATGGTAGACGTGGCGTGGGAACTGAAAACAACACTCTCGACTTTTTATTTGATAAAGAGTAAAAATATCAACTTTTATTTTTCGTGCAATGAAAACTAAGAGGAGTCCTATGTAATGGTGCATTATCAATCCCTTTAGTTACAGATGGTCGTTTAATACTGGTCTCAGGGACACTTTGACAGCCAAAAGTGTACCCAATTCTTGTTTGACCCACTTTGTTTTAATATAAAACAAACATTGAAATAGTACAAATCTTATTAAAACTGTATATAAATTAATATTTTACCATACAATACCCGCTTAATTCGAACTGAGAAAACTAAAATTGTTTAATTATTTCCCAAAAGAATAGTCATAACTACTGAGTGTATCTAAAATGGTGTCCTTGCTGGACACTTATTTAAAGCAGAAAATGAAGGCTACAGTTTTCTTGGATTCCGCTCCGTTTAGCGTCTATCTGTCTGTGTTAAAAAAAAATTAATAACTGAAAAACGGTTTGACCGACCGGCTTGAAATGTTGCACCATTCCTTACATTGACACCACTAAACAGTATAATAAAGTCATTGAGCTGTTTCGAAATGTTCAAATCAAAATATCTTTTCAACTGTTAAGTTAATTAATTTTACACAACAACAATATTTGTTTTAATTTTATTACAAATCTATTGAAATCTTAATTTTTATTATAAGTGGATTATTAATGGAGTTTTCTTTAAAATATATTTTGCTGCATTCTCTGGATACTGTAAATACTTGCACAAAGTACAGTCTTTTACCAAAACTCCATTACATACTGACAATAAAAATTAAGCAATCCATGTTTAATAAGAGTAGTTAATCAAATATTGGTGTTGTGCAAAATTGACAAACCTAACAGTTCACAAGATATTTTGATTAAAAAAATGTAAATGACCGCTATTTCTAAATGCATAAAAATAACTCAATGGATTTTTGTTAATTGTTAATGTAAATAACTGTGTGAAATTTAAAGTCAGCCGGTCAAACCGTTCTTGAGTTATTAATTTTTTGTAAAAAACACAAAGAGAGAGATAGAGAGAAAACGGGGTGGAATTCGATAAAACTTTATCCAAAATTTCTGCTTTAAATTAAGTGTGAATCAGAAACTATATAGCCAGGACACCTTTTTAGCTACACCCTGTAGACTTATATTACATTAAATAAGTTGTAGGAAAGAACAATTTTTGAGGTAACCCAACACCATGAATATGGCTGTTTATACAGCTTGAATGTTACGTACAACAGATCCTGACTGTTCTGCAATTCAAACTGCGTTACCCAAACAAAATATTTGCAATACCTACCACTTTTCCAAATACTTATTTTAAGTTAAAGTATTGAAATTTTTATACTTTATGTCTTATTTAACGGGGTTTCAACCAGTCATTATCAACTAGTCTGTTATTAAATATTTTGTAACCTCTTTTCACAGAGAAGAAGCAAACAGAGAAAGCATCTAATATTGCGCTGAATGTGTGTCGAGCAGTTTTCTCCACATTGCCATGAGATGACAGAGCCAGCACCTTGCCAGTCCAGTTGGTCGGTGGCTTAGTTGGTTAGATCCGAGATTCTTAAGCTAAAAGTTCTCAGTTCGATCCTAATAAGAGTCTTAAAACGTTTAGAAAGGGATCAGCTGATAACCTCCGGCTGTTCATTTGTCATTGGGGTATTAATTAATGACACTTTCTAAGGAATAGTCGGCCTTAGTTTGTAACAATGACTACATTCGCTCATTTACACTCATCACACTCATTCGAAACCCATATTCACCCATATATTGACGATCAATGAATTAAAAAATTTAAATGAAAAAAGTCCCTCCTTTATTACCCTAAAATTCTCAAGGATTAACTTTGTAACTATTACTATATATGTGTCAGTTGTAATCTACTTATAACTGCTAGCGAGGTGTTAGTTGCGGCCATAAGAAAGCGACCTCTGTATCTTTATATCCGTTCTATTTTAAAGATTATAATGTGAATATACTTACGTAGTCTCGATCAAAACATTAACTTCCTTCACCAGAAAAAAACCTTGAAAAGTGGAGCAGACTTGATGGCATCATAGGTTAGCGACCCTTTTTGGGTCAACTGGGTGTCAAAGGGCCCCTAAAACACAGAGAGACCACGCCAAGACAAATCTCTACATTTGTACCCACTTAGCTAGGCTGGCCACAACTGTTGGTTGTGTTTCCCACTTCCGTCTTGACAGTGTCCAGCTGGGCCCTCGCTTCCTCTTCCGACACAGTTTCGCACTCCAGTCAAGATGATGATGTCTCTGCGCACGCCACAATACCCACCGGAAGTACCTCTCTTCGTCTGGCTTTGACACGCAAGTGCTAAAAGCTTTGATTCCCACGAGAGGGTGGGACTAGTAGTGAAAAATGGATGGGGAAAATTACTTAGTTAACGATATCATGAAGCTTTAGTGTTTAGAAAATAGTGAGCCTGGAAAAACAAGAAATTATAAGATCGCCTACCTAACGACATACTGCTTGAGAGGGTGTTTTTCACCTGATAATGAATACCGATATAATTCGTAATTGCAAGATGAAACAATATTTTTCGTAATAATGACAATGTAATATATTACACTATTTATTTTAAATATTAAAAAAATATTAACAAAGAAAAACAACTCAGAACATTAAAAATAATACAGAAACTTAAAAATTTAAGCATATAATCAATAAAAGCCTTCATTATACTATTAATTACAAAAATATATCTCATATAATTGGAATATTTGTACCAGTAAGTTGGTCAGTTATTCTTGTACTACACCTGGCATTAACTGCATGTACGTAGAACTACACTATCCCTCAACAATGTATCACACAAACAGCTGATAATTTGAGACACAAAATGTAACACTGGATGAGAATTCTATCTGTGTGCTTATAAAATCAACGATAAAAGGAAGTTCAGCCAATTAGATAGTTGGGAAAACAAATGTAAAGACTCGTGTACTAAATTCTGCAGTAATGTATGTAATCATTATTTATTGTAACTTCAAAACAAAATATACAATAAATGTTTGAAGTGAATACAGTATTACAAACTCATATTTAACATTTATGTTTGTTAAGATAAAAATCATTCAACACATAAGCAGTCATAAGTAATATCGAAGAGCATTTTTTAACATCAGACTTAACTAAAATTATTTTTGAAATTGTTAAAGTTAATGGAACAAGTTCTAACCTTTAGCGCCTAAATCAGACTTGAAATTCAGCCCTACTTTGTGAGTATATCCTTAAAAATGTATTCCCTGCAAATTAAATATGTCTTTTTAGCTTTATCCATGTAAGGGGGAGGGTGTTTCTGGGTATGTTAATACTTGTTTCAGCAGGCAGTATTTAAACTTATAACATACATTTTAATATTTTACTGATAGCATTGAATGAGTAAATATTTTAAATACGTAGGCAAGATATTAATTATTTAATATATTTATTTTTCCACCTTCAAGCTAAACTAACATCATTATCTCCATTGCGTACTGGAAAAATAAATGAAAACTAAATTGTTTTTGTAGCCAAATGAATATATGAACCTAATAAATTGAGGTAGATTAGAGTGCATTAAATGAAGTCCAGGAGTGGCGGGATGGGCTGGAAATTGCATTGAGTATTTAAATAAACTGGATAATGAGCTAAAAACCATCTAAAAAATAAATCGCGACTCATTAATCCTTCGAACTGGGCTAGTTAGTGATGGTTCACCGACCATTAAGCATTTTGTTGTGTGGGAAGAACAACCTCATCCCCTTCTCTGCACTTAGCTCAATGTTGTTATGTTTTATAGGTTATTGTTTTATTTTACTTTTTATTTCAATCACTTACAGTAATGAAAATAGTTCAGAATTACGTTCTGTACTTATACTTAACAAGTAAAACTGTTCGATGCAAGTGAAGAACAAGTTAATATGACAGGTGTGTGAACGTATATTGTTAGTACATTTTTTGGGGGATAACTGGAGTTTAAATCCATTTTGTAATTGATTGTCTAATTTAAGAAGCCTAAATAACATAATTGAGGCTCAATAATCTTTATACAGGGTGGAAAAAAAATTAAAACAATTTCACAATGATTGTATGACTTCACTTGTAAATGAAATCTTGTACATGATCGTCGTTACAAAGAACATTCTTTTTGACGAAATTAGTGACGTTTCATCTTTTCAGGGCGATGGTCCACGAGGAGTTGAGCGAAAATTCTTTAACTTAAACCTAGGTTGAGCTTGGTATCAAATGAAAGGTATGTTCAAGAGTAATTAATTAATCCGATTAATTAAGTAAGTAATTAATCCGAACCTGGAAAGGTTTATCCTCTCCAGAGTAGCGGTCATTTGAATTTAAAAATAACTAATTTGAACAATATTTTATCTCCGCTATTTAAGTAAATTATTCAGCTTTATATAAAAAACTATACTTTATGGAACACAATTATATAAACAAAATTCTCAAATTATCTATGGCAAAAATAACGTTGTTGTTAAATCATTTCCATATTTGTTTTCCACCCTGTATATACAACGTGAAGCTGTTAATTGATAACGCAACTCCTTCCTTATATCTTGATCAATTAAAACTGATATGTCAAAACATTGTTCAATATTTTCACTCTGAAGGCCACGGGAATCCCTAAAAGTACGTTTTTCGGCCATAAGAATAATATCAAGAGATTGAAATTATTCAAAAAGTAACAACTATTAAAATTTAATTAATTATGTTTATAATCAATATTATCAGCTGTTGGAATGTAAATAATGATTTTAAAATAATTTCCAGAAGGCAATAAATCTTTCATAGTGTTAGAGTAAGTTTTATATTCTAGCTTCCTTGAGTTTCATACTTGATATTATAGGGCACCAGTAGAGTACTCATATAATGTTGAATTTTGCGTCTAAAATAATCAGCTTTTTTATAGTCCATTGTGGAGTGCAAGTTTAGTCCCATGTGTGGGAGGGTCATTACCACTGTTTATGTATAGGTGGGTGGGAGGGTCATTATCATGCCCTGTGGTTCTCCGAATTAGTTGACCAAAACAAGTACTCTATAGGCGACTTAAATTATTGTAATATGATGACTTGGTTACACTAAAAACTACAAATAAGATATTAAGTAATCAATTGACACTTTGACAGAACCAAACACATTTACATCTCTCTTACATATAATTTTCTCTCAAAATATAATCCAGGTTTGTAGATGGAAATAAAATATTTTCCCAATGATTTTTGACTCCGTAAAACATCTTTTACACAAAAATATTATTAATTAAATAAAACAAAATAATATTTTTCAGCGTTAAATATGTAATTCAATTAAACAACAATCAAACCAGAAATTAAGTTTATAATGACTGGGTCAGCTTTGTCAGGAATTGGCTTTCTCTTAATGAGTGTGCTAATTGGACAATATAATTTCATTTCCTGTGCAAGTAGTTATAATTGGATTCTTTTCAAGTAGGTTTGGATTCCTGAAAACCTCGACTGCTGAGTGAGTGTTGGTCCTTCAGCGCTCAAGTGGCCAGACATGTGCTACTGTCAGCTGCTTGTGTTGTGTTTACACACTGGAACAATCACCAGAAACAATTTTATGTAGATACGTTTATTGTAAGATTTTATAATACAATTTCATAGTTAGATAATTTTAGCTACAAAAAGATAATGTATTTTTGAATTTGTCGAATGAAAAAAAACCAATAAAATAAACTTTGTATAAAGTCTATTGTATGAAAACGGCTAGCAAAACTGGCATCATCAGGCAATACAAATCTATGTACAGCTTTGCTGGTGATATGTGCTTGTAATATGTGTTATTATTTATTCGTTTTGTGTAAAAACTTAGCAAATTAAATAACTTATAAAAACCAAATAATATTAACTAAATCTCAACTTCACTACAAAAAGATAAATTTTTGAGAAAAACAAAATACAAAAGTTTACTTCATCAAATTTCACCCATTTTTAGTACTGTTTCTTCCATTTAAAATTTCAGTCAATCTTTTCACCAGAAAAATATCTATAACATCCCTGAACACTGAATCAATAATTAATTCATTTTAAAATCAACTATCACAAGAGTAAATTTTAACAACTGACGCAAAGATAGATTTATTCATCTAATAAATCATTATTGATAAATTACCTTTTAACCAGACATATAATAATAACATTATCAGAACTGCTTACATTAACATTTTTATGGTGGAGGTACTCTGATTTTTTGTAGTTTTGTACATTTTTAAGTTCATAAACCATCCGGTCTTAAAAAGATATTTGTTCTCAAAAAGATTAATAACATTAACAAATCAACTTACAGTAAAATGTTGTTTGGCCTGACTAAGATATTTACTTTAATTATCATATCCAGCAAAATACGAGTTGTAAAATAACCTACAATATTAACTACAAGGTTGTTTTGTAAATCAAAGTTATTTTTAACATTTTGGATCATAGTACAACTAGCGATGGAATCACATGTTTGGCCACTTCAGAATTACAGAGAAAAAGGTGAAGAGGTCGCTTTCTTATGGCCGCAGAGAATGCCCAATTGGTAGCTCAATTAGATTTCAATTACAGTACACCTTTATACGTCTGTAGTAATAATTACTACGTTTATATTAGGATTAGGGAGAAATAAAGCGTGGGACTGACAAGGTGCTGGCCCTACCATCTAATGGCAAACTGGATAAATAAGTAATCGACATACTTACACGGCACACATTTAGCACACTATTGGATGCGACCTCTGTTTATTTCTTCTCTATAAGGAAGCCAAATCCACAAGAAAATAATTCAACTATTACTACTTTCACAGGAACTCATTAAGGAGAGCAACTTCTGACAAATGATAACCCAGTCACTATAAATCTAAGTAAAGTTGACTTTTCTGGTTTTATTGTCACTTAATTGAACTTTACATTTAATACGGTACATTTCAATAAAATAATAGCTACGCTTAGAAACGTTTAATCTGAAAAAAACATTACGTATGATTGAATACCATTCGTATGATATTGTATAGTTACTATACCATCGCTCACCACGAGGAAATATTGTTGAATGTCTTTATAGACTGTTCTTTAGTATGAACCTACAATGAAAAATTATGCAATATTAACAAAGAAAATTGTCTAATCTTATTTCTCAGCAACACCTCTCCCTTCTAGAAGCTAAAAGCTTTCATCAATGAACTAATATTATCCTTACTCTTTTCTAAAAAAGTGCAATTAATTCATGAATAGCTAAATTGTAGGTATTAATGTAATAGAACCATTATTACTAAAAATGAATTATTGCCTACTAGTAGTTGTAGTTGGTTTGGTCAGGTCATTCGGAAATGAAAAATATTTAAAATTACATGAATTTACATGGAAAAACTATTAAAGTACAACTACGCCTATCTATGTTAGAATATTTAGTTTTAATTTGTGTTGGGTATTGTTGTACTTAAAACTACCCTAATCGAAATATCATCCAAACAATTAATATTTTTTTTGATCCATTAAAAAAATTACATTATAAAATTTCAATTTTCTTAAACGTTTAGATATATTTCAATAAACACCAATATATCTGTTTTGATTCTGTTTATTGTAAATAACTTTAATTTACTAAGGTTTGGGGGCTATTTTATAACCATGTTGGACGAATCTCAAACTGTAATAAAAAAGATAGAATGAATCATAAGGACTCACTAGTGGAGGACTCACTCAATGGTGCAATACAATCCATAAGTTATTGTTAATAACTGGAAAGCATTAATCGTAGATTCCTCGTAGAAAATATACATACTACATTATAACAACTGTAGAATACAAAAGAGTTACTAAAATAGTAATAGAAAATGTAGCTATAACAATTTTAAAAGGTAAAAATATCTTCATGTGTGAGCTATATAAACGTACATTTTGTGTACGGCTACGTTCCATTACATACGTACCCCATTTTTGTCACGCTTTCTACTCTAGGCCGTTTTTCAAACTGTTTGCACCAAATGGTGTGAAACATTTGTACTCAAGTCTCTGTAGGCGACTTCAAATAGTGCGCAACTAGTCTTTTGGCAGCAGTAGCAACGCCTGAAAGATTAATTACGAAATATCTGTCATTAGTGAAATGTCTCATCTGTAATGTTAACTCAATCGATGAACTTTTGTGATGTAGAAAATCCCATTAGTTTTTTTAAAACCTAAATTGATAATATATGAATTATCTAATCTAATACGAGAACTCATTGAGCTCTTTCTCTTTTGGTAAGAGAGCCATGTTGGATTTCCTGTCCTGGTATTAGTACCCTGTAGGTTTTCAAATCTTGTATTATACAAATTGCATGAGGTTTTTCTGACATTTTATAAGCACCCTATTCGCTTTACCGCCTGGTATGAGACCCCTGGTTAATTTTTCTTAGCATGTATGAGAGCTCTGTTGCGTTACAACTGTCATGAGAGCCCCGATGGTTTTCTTATCTGATATTAGACTCTGTTAGTTTTCACAAATTGTATTTTATAACTTGCTTGAGAGCCCAGCAAGTTTCTGACCTTGTACGAGAGCCCTGTTGGTTTTATGACTGCATGAGGACCCTGTTGGTTTTTATTCTATTGTAGGAGAACCCTGTTGGTTGTCCGACCTTGTATGAGACCCATGTTGGTTTTTGTTACATTGTAGGAGAACCCTGTTGGTTGTCCGACCTTGTATGAGAGCCCTGTTGGTTTTAATTCCATTGTAGGAGAGCCCTGTTGGTTGTCCGACCTTGTATGAGACTCATTATGGTTTTTCTTACATTGTAGGAGAGCCCTGTTGGTTGTCCGACCTTGTATGAGAGCCATGTTGGGTTTCCTGTCATGGCCTGTTAGTTTTTGTAACCTTGTTTGAGAGCCATAGTAGTTATATCACTTTGGGTAGTATAAGAATATTTAAGTGAGGAAAATATATGGGCAATTAACGTAATTTAACTCGTTAAACTGTAAAGTAACCGTATGTATTCTGTTATGTTTAAAGTTTTAGGACATGGCTATTTCATCAATGGTTTAAGGATCGAAAATATATTACTATGCTATTAATAATGTTGTGCAGGTTTTCATTATGCATCTATAGTGCCAGAGGCAGCTGTGACGTCATCCTGGCCTACCCAGTTGTTTAATTGGCAAGTCGCTGCAGGTCTGTGTGTTTTAATCACCCGTTGATTGGCACGTCCTGTCCAGCGTAACGTAACTAATATCTCAACCATTATTGGACTCTGGCTGTGTTTGCGTAGCGCGGTGTCTGCTGACTCTTTTATGTGAAAACAAGGCAGCCGGGGAGTTGCTTTGGTGGTTAGGCCACATATTACCAATTAAAGTAATATGGTTTTGAAGTTTAGGGAGCTAAAGTTGTTTGTTTTCAAAAAGCTTTGTTGCAAAAAGCGTTATTGTTCTGATGTCGAAAAAACACTCTCCCTACCAACATCAGAACATAAATAACAAAACTGTTGGCTGACTTATGAGAGAAAACATAGGATCCAATGTTACTTTTGAATTGTGTGAATTGTGTCCAGGTCTTAGTTTTTATCAGATTCCAAGTGTCTTTAAATTATTATGTTATTTGTTTTGGCATCTAATATTAAGAAATTTAGTTTATAACCTGTATTCCTTTGTATTGTTTTTATTTTAAGATATTTATTTTATATTAAACGTACATTAATTTATATACTTATGTACAAAACAGTGTAATATTTTTATTAATTTACGTTTGGGTGTTGGTAACCCGTTCCCCTGTGGCATGTGCCTCTGAGAAGAACTATTTACATCGTTGTCAGGTAATTGATGCGTACTTTTATTCACTTTTGGACGAAAATGAATTATCTTAATTTTCATTTTATAGATCATCCTGGAGACCCACATATTCTAGGAAAGTTGCATTAGCTCTCCGTAAATTTGTTTATTTAATTTTGATAGCAGTTGAAAATCGATCGATAAACTCATAAGATATTTCAAAGTGTTACACAAAATTATTAAACGGACCAACCTAACCTAACCTAACCTAACCTAACCCAACCGAATGCTGGAACTAACTTAGCAATTGTGTAGGACTAAGAGCCGATATATATGTAAATGTATAGGATATAATGGATAAACTAAATTACGACAATATCAAGCACTTAATTAAATAAGAAAAAATGAACAAATACAATGTTAGAGCTATCTCAGCTGGCAAAAAGGTGTTTTTATATAGTACCGGTACATGTACTTAATGATTAGGCTACTAACAAATCAAATCTATAAGACAGTCATGTAGATTATAAATTTAGTTCTTGAATACTAAGAACAAACTAGACATGCAGATAAGTTTGTCAAAGAACCCACTTTAATCAGGTAGTAGATTGACTCCCAAAGTAGTCTATTGCTATTCGTCTCAGTTTTAATTACACCGTTGATTGTGTTCTCTCGTAGCTCGAGCCAATCCAGTGCTTTCATAATTGGTGCTGCAGTGATGTGCTTCACGGTTGTCACTCACCGAGAGAGGTGAGGTCAGTCACCCATCACAAGGGCGCTTGAGGCGCTGAGGGCGAGTCGCCTGACAAAGGCTATAGAAGGCCGGCTATGAAACGTCGGAATTTATGGTGGACAACCGTTCAAACACGGCCCCTAGCCCTTAAACGAAAGTGTCAACACGTCTGTGGGTTTTGGAGTACAAGGTAAGATGGCCCCTTCTCAAATCTTATCGCACCTCACGATGTAGCCCGAGTTGTAACAATACTCTCGCCCTCAATGTCGTGGGCTGGCAGTAGAGGTGAACAATTCTGGAATAATGAAGTAAACTTTTCATTGATCTGCTTTGTTAAAAACAGAATAATAAATAGTAGTGGATATCGCCAAAATTCTGAAATTAAATTTGGATAAATATGGACGAATGATCGTAAGTTATATTTATTATTAACTGTGAATATAAAAGACTTAAACATTACAATATAAAAACTAAATACTCCTAGTAAAGAGCTGTTATCAAGTTACGTTTAAAATAACCAGTTATTCCATCAACGTTGCGTTATCAAAATTAATGTTTAGTTAGTAAGGTACAAAAAGCTTTATTCAGGATTGTAAATTTCTTGTAGATTTCCGACACTTTTAGCATGTAAAACAAAGCTTTTTAATGTGGGTTTGGTATGATTTACTATGGAATAATTACTTGCAATTGAAAGGAAGGTTAAATTAGTAACAACTTATTACGACGTTTGTGCCCCCCCTCCCCCCAGGCATACATTCGGGATCACGACCTGGCACGTCATAAGGCAGAGTCTATTGGGGATGTTTGCAGGTCTCCCTTACGTTATGCGTTCTTACGTATCCAAATACGTATATGTATTTAAGTTCCATTTTACTATGTACAAACAACTTTACGCCACATGATTAGCAAGCTACATAAATAACACGAAATGACCCTAACTCTGGTTTAGGTTGGTAAGCCACGCTCCCCCCCCCCCAATTATACCGTTGTTTTTAATACACGTAAGATGATATGGGCCCACCCATTCACTTAGGGTGTAATGGCCCACCCACCCACACATACTATGGTACTGTATCGGTATTCTATACCTGTTCCAACAGTAGATCCAATGAACCATTAAACTCATTTAAATGCATTTTAAACAACAACTTTGTTCAATTAAAGGGTTTTGAGCCAGCTTTTCTTCCAATCAGGTTGGCCAAATTGTATACAAAGCATGCAGTGGTGTCCCCTAAAACATATTATAACACTCTAGACGGAACTATACAAATGAATGATCAAACTGGACCTTAAAAACTATTTCATAGGCACTGTAAATAGTAAATAACATGAAATTTACAACGGAGAATAAAACAAGCAGTCACAGCGTGAATTTGCTGACAAAGTTTGAGTAAACAAAAGCTCGTGAATACGGCGAGGCTGGACCGGGAAATGAGAAATGGAAAGGACTGGATGAATACGAAATCCACAACTTTATTAGAATTCATTGCCAAACTGAAGAAGTTTAAATTGTTTGCCTGTTTACCTCTCTCAACCTTTTTAGCTTTGCATTAATAATACTTTTAATTCAATTTGTAAATATTTAATTTTAAGACACTGTAAGGTTGCAGATAAACTTGACTGATGGCTTTTTACATGCATAACTAAACTCTAAGGAGCATATTGGCCGTAAATATTAATGTATCAGTATATATAACAAATAACCTTACTATTCAATGCTACTAGCATATAATATTGCCTTATATATAGTATGTTGTACATTTATGGTTATTAGTAAAATTAAAACACTTCCCCCCATTTTTTATATCCATCCCATTATACTTCTTTGCCTACACTCCTTTCCCAACAGATTTCCAATTATTTCTTTGCCTCCTCTCAAATGATTTTATTACTCCAATCCTCCCATCATTCTCTTCTATTTTTCTTCCCTCCTTTTCTCTCATCACAAACTCTACTATTCTTGGTTCTTTTGTCATTCTTGTAGCACATATCTCATACAATACAAATCATAATTACGTCCAATCGTATAGCTCCTTGCTCTATGACTCACAAACTTTCCTTCCTGTGACGGTTCTATTTCTCCCACGTTCAAGCACTGCATTCCCTAAACTCTCTCAATTTTTTTCAAAGTGCACTATTCACAATCTAAACAAACAGAGTCCAGATAGACCAAGCCAGTCAGCCCTGATTCTCTGTTGTCAAATCATTTATATT
Organism: Stictocephala bisonia; assembly: GCA_035578905.1. NCBI lineage: Eukaryota > Metazoa > Arthropoda > Insecta > Hemiptera > Membracidae > Stictocephala > Stictocephala bisonia. Next base: position 413,982 of record JAQJVL010000147.1, on the reverse strand, counting down.
CTTGCTACTTCTACCAGTTCAAGGTTATACAATTGTTTTCAAAAATATGGAGTGAAGGTATCGGAGCTGTATTGTCATTAGAGGTAGGACCTTCACTCCACCCTAGCCAAAATAGGAGAGTAAATTTCAAGTAAACATTTAACCCTGGGTTCTTCGCTCCGTCTATCATTCACCCACTTCCACGCTGTGATGTTTGCTACTGGATTCTTATATTCAAAATTTTAATCGGTCGAATGCAAAAGCTATACAATGGGGAGATAATAACATTTAATGTTCTTAAACACAGGACAGTACAAAAACTTGAATCATAATTGCATGACTGGCTGATTAGTTCTCAGTAAATATTAGCATGCAGATTAGTCATTTCGATGAAAAGTAGCAATAATATGACTAATAATTATGTTAGCCTGTATAGTTTTGGGTGTTAAAAGTGTAAATTATATATATTTGTTATAGACTTTTCCTGTGAAGATAACACTTTTTTTAAATTCCCTTTTGAAATATTTACTCATTACATTTGTGTTGGAACCACGTAAAACACCAATTATTGTTAGAATATTTTTTCGAAATTGAAAGATACTTTAGTTGAGTCCAATGCTGGTAAACTTAAAATACAAATTGATATATTTATAGTTTCATTTCTTTAATCCGTGTTTTCGATAAATAAAAAAATACTGCTAAATGAAGTCAGTAACATTTATTTTCACAAATAAATATCATAATAGCTTTAATACAGTAATATTATTATTAAATTTTCAACAACAATTATCAATCAAATCATAGATATGATTTTTAAGACAAGTCGGGTCTTTTCTAATAGGCGTATGTCCCCGCACTTTCAGTTTATTTTTTATAGCCAGTAAGTGTTACTAGAATTACAAATGTATTTTCAAAAGATAATTTAAGTTACATTAAGCTAGTTTTTAAAATAATAATTGCATAAAAAGTTTGAAAAGAGGTTTATACAATTTTACAAAAAAACCCGATGAGATTTTTAAAGTAATTGTTAGTACTTTTTATATTATATTTTATCAGAATTAATGATCGGCTGAAAATTTAACATGTAACTAAATTTTAGCGTATAGATATGTCAATTTAGCATATATAATGTGCGTGAAGCATCTAATTAAAAATAAATAAGATGGCGTGATGGGAAAACATTTTTCTGATGGAAGGAAGTGCGATTGACTTGTTAGTTGATTATATTGACATTTTAAATTGCCGAAAAAACAAATACCACTTTGATCACATAATTAGTGGAATATTACCTTTCATGCGGCAAGTCAGTGAGTCCTGGTTCCCAGGCCAGCAGATAATTTATAAATTTGAATAAATCGCGAGCTAGAACAGGTCTGCGCTCGGTGAGGCGTAAGGTATGCGCTGCGGCCGGCCTTTGGACTTATTAAGTATGATACTTTTTGACGGGTCTACACGCGGAATAAATTTGGACTAACATATTCAATTTAGATAAAAGTTAGTAGAGAGTGAGTGACACGAGCTAAGGAGATTGTTGATATAGGGCCACAAGCTGCCACTGTGAGCTATATAGGGACACAAGCTGCCACTGTGAGGTTTGTTAGTAGAGAGTGAGTGACACGAGCTAAGGAGATTGTTGATATAGGGCCACAAGCTGCCACTGTGAGCTATATAGGGACACAAGCTGCCCCTGTGAGACTTATACAGACTCAATTTGCCACTGTGAGACTTATAGGGACACAGGCTGCCACTGTGAGCTATATAAGGCCACAGGCTACCACTGTGAGACTTATAGGGACACAAGCTGCCACTGTGAGACTTATAGGAACTCAATTCTCCACTGTGAGACTTATAGGGACACAGACTGCCACTGTGAGACTTATAGGGACACATGCTACCACTGTGAGCTATATAGGGCCACAGGCTGCCACTGTAACACTTATAGGGACACAGGCTGCCACTGTGAGCTTAGTTAGTAGAGATTAGGTGAAACGAGATAAGGAGATTGTTGATATAGGGCCACAAACTGCCACTGTGAGCTATATAGTGACAAAAGCTGCCTCTCTGAGACTTATAGGGTCACAAGCTGCCACTGTGAGACTTATAGGGACACAGGTTGCCACTGTGATACTTATAGGGACACAAGCTGCCACTACGAGACTTATAGGAACACAATATGCTACTGTGAGACTTATAGGCCCACAAGCTACCACTGTGAGATATATAGGGACACAAGCTGCCACTGTGAGACTCATAGAGACTCAATCTGCCACTGTGAGACTTATAGGGAGACAGGCTGCCACTGTGAGCTATATAAGGCCACAAGCTGTCACTGTGAGATTTATAGGAACACAGACTGCCACTGTGAGACTTATAGGGGCACGAGCTGCCACTGTGAGACTTATAGGGACACAAGCTGCCACTGTGAGATAGGGACACAGGCTGCCACTGTGAGCTTAGTTAGTAGAGAGTAGGTGACACGACATAAGGATTTTTGATATAGGGCCACAAGCTGCCACTGTGAGGCTTATAGGGACACAAGCTGCCACTGTGAGACTTATAGGGACTCAATTCTCCAATGTGAGACTTATAGGGACACAGGATGACACTGTGAGACTTATAGGGACACAGGCTGCCAGTGTGAGCTATATAGGGCCACAGGCTGCCATTGTAACACTTATAGGGACACAAGCTGCTACTGTGAGACTTATATGCCCACAAGCTGCCACTTTGAGCTATATAAGGGCACAAGCTGCCACTGTGAGACTTATAGGGACTCTAGCTACCACTGTGAGCTTTGTTAGTAGAGAGTGAGTGACACGAGCTAAGGAGATTGTTGATATAGGACCACAAGCTACTACTGTGATATTTATAGGGACACAGGCCGCCACTGTGAGCTTAGTTAGTAGAGAGTAGGTGACACGAGATAAGGGTATTGTTGATATAGGGACACAAACTGCCACGGTGAGCTCTATATGGACTCGAGCTGCCACTGTGAGCTATATAGGGACACAAGCTGCCACTTTGAGTTATATAGGGACACAAGCTGCCACTGTGAGCTTTGTTAGTAGAGTGTGAGTGACAGGAGTTAAGAAGATTATTGATATAGGGCCACAAGCTGCCACTGTGAGCTTTGTTAGTAGAGTGTGAGTGACAGGAGTTAAGAAGATTATTGATATAGGGCCACAAGCTGCCACTGTGAGTTTTGTTAGTAAAGAGTGAGTGACACGAGCCAAAGAGATTGTTGATATAGGGACACAAGCTGCCACTGTGATCTTTGTTAGTAGAGAGTGAGTGACACGAGATAAAGAGATATATCTATTTATTTTAAAACTATTGAAAGAAATGTAATAACAATTTGCAGTTATGTACATGTTCTTATACAAAACATTTAGACAAATGTTACTTCTTTTCCGCATATACAGAGGATAGCTCATGAGGGAAGCCCTAGACATTTTAAATGTTAGCCTACCTCGAGTTATACCTCGTTTTAAAGATCTTTGTTTGCATAATACAAAAGTGCAAATTTGAGGTTAAAAGGATGACATAGTATGGAAATACAGCTACTTAAAAATTTAATGTCAGGGTTTGGCAACAGCCTGAAATATATCTATTAGTTTAAAAACTGTTGAAAGTCATGTAATGAAACTTTGTGGTTACGTACATGTCTCTATACTAAATATTTAGACATATTTTACTTGTTTATCTCATAGCGAGAGGATGGCCCATGGAGGAAGTCTTAATTATTTTAAATGTAAGCCTACCTCAAGTTATACCTTGTTTTAAAGATTTTGTTTGTACAATACAAAAGTGAAAACCTGAGATTAAAAGGATGACCCAGTTAGAAAATACAGTGATTTAAGAATTTAATGTCGTATTACTAATTCTTCTTAGTTATTCGGCTAATTATTGAACAGTTCGAGGTCCCTTTTGTTGAGAATGTTGTCGATTGTTAACAATCATAACGAATGACTGCGTTATAAAAGTAACTATGTTATTTAACAAAAATAAAAACAAGAAAAATATTTAAGCTCTTTTGATGGTAGGTTTACCCTAAAAATAGTTTAAGATAATTATTATGGTAATTTGTTACTATTTTTTGTTAAAATGTATTTCTCATATTCAGTTTTATAATTTATCGGTCTAGAAAGCAATAAATAAAAATTATATTATCCTTGTTTTTAAGCAGCATTAGTTATATGACATTAAATTCTTTAACTAGCTGTATTTTTTTACTGAGTCGTCATTTTTACCTCAGGTTTGCACTGTTGTATTGTACAAACAAAACCTTTAAAATGAGGTATAACACGAAGTAGGCTTACATTTAACATTTTTAAGACTTCCTTCATGGGCCATCACCTGGCTTTGCGAGAAACAAGTAATATATGTCTAAATATTTGGTATAGGGACATGTACATAACTACAAAGTTTCATTACATATTTTTTAATAGTTTTAAATTATTAAATATATTCCACAGTTTTGCCCAACCATGACATTAAATTCTTTAAATGGCTGTATTTTCTGACTGGGTGATCCTTTTGACCTCAGGTTTTCAATTTTTTATTGCACAAACAAAGACCTTTAAAACGAGGTATAATTCGATGTAGGCTTACATATAAAATTGCTAAGACTCTCCTGATAGGCCATCCTCTGTATATGCAAAAAACAATTAAAATATGTCTAAATGTTTGGTATAGGAACATGTACATAACTGCAAAGTCTCATTACATTTCTTTCAATGGTTTTGACATTAATAAAAAAATTCCAGACTTCTGCCCAACCCTGTATACGAAATAAAAAGCCTCATCTGATGTACAAATGCAGTTAATAATTTTACTATTAATATTGAAGAATATTTGTTGAAGTCTAATACGCCCATGCAGGCCTTTTCCAATGGCTAATATGCTAACTAGGAAAATATGTTGTATTAAGTTTAATTTATTTTATATTTCTACTTATGTTTCCTATACTTTATTTTGCAAATAAGTATCAATAACATTGTATGTATTTATTTATGTTCTGTTTATGGGAAATAAATCAAATTTTAATTTTTTAATTTTTTACAATTGTACTTGTAAAATGTAAATGTCCTGCCCGGCTATGTAGCTTACATTATGACATGGTACGTCATGGTCTAATAGCTATGGTACTGATGGAATAAATTTTTAAAGAAGTTGAAATGGTTTTGATGAAACCACTTATTGTTATTATTAACGTATAGGCTTAATGAGCTCTCTTTCTTTAACTAGACCAAGTTGCACGGTTCTTTTTTCTGTCACTTCAAGCAACTTTCCCATCAATAATCTTTTGTCTGACCATATTCCAGTTTGTATTAAAATTGCTCCCTTTAGGTTATAATTAGTGTTGTTTTAGCTCTACTTCGATATTCAAACAATTCTGTGATGTACTTTGTTAATTTATGGGTTCGATTACCTTGATATGCATAGAGTACTTTGAGCACATACATTTGAATATTGCTTTACCATCGTACAAATATTATAGGATGACTGTAGATTGAAATAAAAAGGCAATAAAATGTAAATACCTCTGCCTCATGAAGTTCTCCTTCACTGTGTAGATGGCTAGCTTATTACCAACGTCCTGCAGTGAAGAGTGTGTGAGACAAGACGGCCCTGACCATGACAGAGCGGTAGGCTCCAGCCTCATTATTTCTGCAAGCCAATAATAAATTGGTCACTTTCGAGAGGTGATCCTGGACGGCGAGAGTTATTTGATCTGATAGCCAGGCTAATTTACGACTACGTCCTGCACAATGTGGCTGGTGGTAGGGTGGTGAATGGACTAGAATGGGTGAGTGATAATAATGTCTTCATTAACGAGTCCTTAGAGATCCTTAACGTTTCATCAGTCTGGACAGTTAGTATAAGAAAGCATTGAGTGACGAGCCATTTCAAAATGTGTCTTTGTTAAAATTTAAGGAATCTGTAAAAAGGTTAGGTACGTAGAAAGGATGAATCCCTAAGTTGTGTGTGTACCACCATTAGTCGTATTCGTAGGTATTCGCTCAAAGGAGTCGTATCCCTAGGTCGTATCAATAGAGAAGGGTCGTGTGCGTAGCCATAAATGTCGTGTATGTAGGGTGGAATGGCTCCTATCAATCATGGTGGTACCTTTAAAATGAGGCGCTGTATTCTGTGGTTTGTGGACTGTCCACGATGCAGCGCGTCGATCGTTTGTGGACTGAGCGTGGTTGCCAGATCGTGCAGTCTACAGTCCAGTAAACTCATGGCTAAATATAATTATGACATAATAATGACGTGTTCGCTCTCTGTCACTCCCGTTTAATATGTAAAATCCCCAGATACGAATCTGTAGATAAACTGCCATTGTTAGGTGAGGTTAAGTTTTCATAAAGACTACTTATGAGCAGTCTGTGTATAGTTAGTTGTATTTGGTCATCTACATAGATAGGCTGGGTCTGATCAGCTTTCTCTCTAACCACAGTAGTCACATTTGAAATGGGAGAATGTCGTAGATAGTAAATTTAATGTACGGATGGAAGAGTTTTATAGTACTGGCAGGGTCACATCATACCCTGGTTTTATAGATATGGGTTCTTGCCCTATAACTATAAACATAATATTTGAAAAACTAGTGCTACACTACATAAGAAGCCTGCTCATAGCTATGCTCTTACTCCAACAGCACGTGTTGTTAGCGACGATGTGATGGCATATCTGAAAGGGGATTGAGTGGACCACCAGGATGAGCTTTGTCTCTTACACCAGGGTTGGAAGGAGGGTGTCAAGAGGTTACATTAGCATTCCTGTTTGCAGGGAGAGTAGATGGGCCCTACAAGCCTTCTTCATATCTTCAGAACGAAGAATGGGTTTAGTGATTTTGAAGCAGCTTTACTCTGCTCTATTCCCCATATATTATTGATCTGTACGGGAAACTTATATAAACGGAATAAATACGAGGTCTCTCCCCACTACAAAAAAAAAAAAAAAAAAAAAAAAAAAAAAAAAAAAAAAAAACAGAGAAATAAGTAAATAACAAAATAAAACATTTATTTTGTTGAGCTATAAAAGGAACACAGGGTTTGACAATTTCATTTTCACACTTCATTAATTTGGTTAGCTTTTAAGGCATAATCTGTTTATAAACTGAATTATAATAAATAAAATGTTTTCAGCTATGAATAACGATAGGTTTAATACTGTAATTAAATATACATTCGTAACAATCCTGTGAAGGGTTTAATTAAGGAAATCTGAAAGCGAAATAAAGCGGTGATTCAAAGTGAAGGCGCGCACGATCTAGCGGCGAGGTTTGGAACCTCACCCCAGTCTATGCGTCGCTCATCACCGTATTTTATCTTACTTTTAAATTCTGACAGTTTTTCAAATAATAAGTTAATCTGATTTTATTCTCAGTGCAATGTAGTGTATCTGGACTTTCATTGTCCAAGATTTAGGCCTTCATTTTATAGCATGTCTACGCCTATTCTGTTTACAGTTCTTTAGCTATCTATTATTGATATTGTATTTTTTTTATATGAATGCACGGCACAGGTTTTCCAATGCCCAATTAAATGAAATCAAATGTATGTGTAGGCTTAAATGGTTTAACGCAACACAAAATTTTAATTCAAATCTAAAAATCAGGTATAAAAAATGATATTGGGCAATAATTAAAATAATATAATATAACAATTACGGGTAATATACTGAAAAACTTGTCCGATAGCGTTTTTAGAATATTAAATATAACTCATTTACACATTTCGATTAACAAGACGTTATGGATGAATTTGGTTATCAGAGTTTTTTTTTATTGTAATTCCTGTGTATACTATAATTGGTGCTACAAATTAGTTTAATTTCGTAATTTGTTTAAATTACAATTTTGTAATCTTAAAAAACAAGTTATGGAGTTGCAGGACCTACTATTTTATTGAAGGTCCTATTTTAATAAATGGTTGTAATATAAATTTTTTAAAAAGTATACATCACTTATAATTTTATTTTGATTTATTTAATTTTAGACGCCTATCTATGGCATTTAAAATAATGTAGGTTACAAATGGATCCAAATAATGTAGCCTATGTGTCTGAGTGTAATCTTTGTTACTCACTAAAGTCGACGTGAAAAGGTATTTTTTTTTGATAACCAAAAGAAATGGTAACTAAAATACCTTGTTACAGATCACTGTGTAATCGAAAATCAAGTAATAATTGTCTAAATTTTCGATTAACTGATAAGTTTTTGAAATAAACCATTAAATTAAAACCAAAATTTATCTTATGGAGAAAATGAAACGATGAGGGGCAGTTTATACTCTTATGTATGGAATACCCGGCGTGGTGGCTCAGTGGTGGCAACTTCGGACTGCGGAGGGCAAGCCCCGAGGTTCGAATCCCCACTGAGCCAACGGCCGGTACTTCACTCGTTGTATAAAGTTGACGCACAGGCCTGTAGGCCCATGCCAACTGGCAAGTGAAGTTTAAATATATATATATATATATATATATATTTTTTAATCCTTTATCATTGGTTCTCTATGGTACAAAAGCTAACTTTCCTCCAAGTTTCAGCGAAATCTGTTCTGGGGTTCAAGAGATTTCGTGATAAGTGAATACATAGTTTTTTATGTTATATATTAAGATTACAGAATACATATAAAATAAACGATTTTAAAGAATAAGACATTTTTTGTGCTGCATAGGATTTTAGTATAAACATGTTTTTCTTTTTTCTTTTTTCTTTTTTTTCAAATTGCAAGAAGAGAAAATACATTGGATCCCCATAGCATAAAATATATTGCTTTATCTGTGACATATATTTTAAACAAATATCGATATTGTATAACACAAAAGTAAATAATACATTTAGTTGATCCATAGTTTGTATCTAAATTTGTAGTGTATCAGCCTGTAAAGAAAGCTGGTTATTTTGGAGAAGTACTAATCATAATCCAATATATAGTTATGTACTAAAATAATTTTTTCTTAGTATATTGATCCATACCATAAACAATAAAAAATTGATTTCTCATGCTTTCGAAACGAACTCAAACGAATACAAAACTTGAACACGTAGACCTATACACTTACTTATAAACACATCTGTATGTGAACATAGGTATGATGATATGTCGGTGTATGAGTATTAAGTAATATGTTCTTCTATTACATTTGAATGGTTTCATAAAGTTTCGACAGTAATACAGTTTGATATTTAAGAAGAGAAAAATATAAAATTATGAATTACTAAGTACAAGGCGAAATGTATAGAGTGATGTTTATGTAATCTATGTAATTACAAATTGTGAAATATGTAATTTAACAAGAAAATGCAAAAGGCAAATAAAACGATAAAACCAATTAGGACTAATATTGTCATAATCTTTCACCATTTGAATCAGGGGAATTAAAAACTTTTCTGACGTTAAACGGAATAACGAATGGAACGCCAGCTGTAGACAAATTCTGCACTCAATCAGCTGATTAAAACTATGTGGGACAGATTCCCGCTTTGAAGTCCGTCTGCGGATCTACACCCAAGGGAACAAGTCAAAGAACTCTACATAAATTTGAAACAACAACAAAGCCACAAGCCGGACTTTCACATAACTCACTGAACTGGGCCCAACTGGCTCGATAGAATTACTGATTAATGGCGCCAAGGTATTCGCCCTTCATTTCGTCCAACAAGGCGTTCGCCTAAATATAGGAACGAACACCTTGTATTTGGTCGAACAAACGGCCTGTCCGCGCCAACATTGCACGGGCAAACCTCCGAAAATGCGCCTTGTTTGGAAGTTTTAGTAGTCTAACACACGTGTGTTTCGTTTTGTGTAAGAAACAAAATAGATTGCAAGCAAACTGCTCTTGGCGTTTCTTTACAAGCTGAGGCGATACTAATTGACACAAATGGACTTAATTTTAAAATTTGCATGCCCATTTGTAGAAGATACTTGAGTATCTGGAGTTTTATTTTTATTATGTTTAATTTCACTCCCCACTTCACATGGATAACAAGTGAGGCATCGACCGTCGGAGATTTGACTAATCCAAATCATTCTTGATCTTACGTGTTCGATCATTGGAACCTTGGACTGTGGAACCTGCAGACCGAGTCCTCAGCCACTGAGCGAACACGCCGCTGGCGAATATAAAGTGAGTCTATAGAGAGATGTGTGGTCATGTTACGTACTTTATATACATCAATGAAATCCGTTTCAACAAAATCTTAGTGGGACGTTTATTACGTAATCATAATCCATACTTACAGTTCAGAATCCACATTCACTTAGCCTCCATAACCGAGGCTTAAATGCCTACCCACACACCATTCTTATAAAAGACTTGATACCCACCACATCGATGTATAAAATATATGTATGTGTATCGATGCCCACCCGTCGTACTCGAAGCTTTATCACCCCCCCCCCACCCAAGGCTTGCATCACCTGTTCACCTTACGTATATGGTACGTGGGTGAGTAATCACCTCTTTGTGGGTATGGGTGGTGGGGGGGTGGGGTGGTTCTCATCTCTGTAAATGTATTGGTGGGTGGGAGATTCATCACCACTGTACGAGTAGGTAGATATGAGGGTTTTCACTTATGTACATGTATGGGAGGGTGAGTCATCAACACTTTAGGCTACTTGCATGAGTGGGTGGTCTGAAAAGATCTGGGGACAGTGAAAATTTGAACAGCACATTGTATATATGACAGATATGATCAGCACATTGTATGATTAGTGATATTCTGAAAGATTTATCTGATTTAAATTATATGAAAATAAGTATGAGAAAATAGATAGTCATGAAATAACTTAAACATATTGAATTTAGGTGTTTGTTAAGTTTGGTCTAGACCTAATCGTATATAGCTTACATTAAAAATATAATATGCCTGTTTAAGGATACAGGTTATATTATATATATATATATTATCACATTTAGTTTTTATTACAAGTATAGTACTTCATTGAGTTCTTAAATTTAAGTCTTTAAATTATTAAATAGATTGTAACGTGGGCTGCCATGAATATGTTTGTACAGGAAGCATTGTTTTGTATGTATACTAAATTAAAATTTAGGCTTTTAGATTTAAAAAATTATAGGGGCATGATTTTTTATATTAAGCTATGTAATAGTAAGGTTTTACTTACTCGCCATTTCATCGAGTTATGCAACGATCCAGTACTTACTTCATAGTAAACCAATTAACGATTTTAATAAGGTTTATCGTAGGATTAACGGTCCTAATACTCATTACCCAACGCACTTTGTAAGTGCCCTCAAGTATTAGAGCCCCGGACCCTGTTGACAGCCTCTCACTGTCTCACCTTGCATCTGTACCAGTTAAGGCAGGTGAAATATAAATTAAGGCTGTTTTGGGGGATGAAAAGCAACAGGCTTCAATACGATTTGGTTCATTGGTTGAAGGATTTACTCTTCCACAGAATTGAACAATTGAATGAAAGAGTCCTTGCTCAACAAGCCAAACAGAGTTTTGTGGTTAAACGGCCCTTGCCCCCCGTCCCCCAAGAAAGTGGGAATGGTTTCTTTCTCAGAAAAGCTAAATAAACAAAACACAAACTATTTAAAGAGTAAAATAATTTCTAAGAAGCCCATTGAATGGATTTAACATTGTATTTGTATTATATATTTAAACTCACTAAATAAATTATTTGATAGAATTGAAAAATTGTATGATTAATGTCCTACAACTCGTCAGGTTGGGATTCTGCCCACCTCAAAGATCACATAGTTATAGCTAATGTATTTCGTAACATTTTTAAGTTATTGGTTAATTACTTTCACTTTTGATTGTACAGTTTTAATCATGCAATTATCTTGAAATATTATATAATATGCCACTATCGAAGACATTGGAAATTACAATTTGTTTTCCAAATCAAGAGTCACTATGAAAAACAATCTTACCTATAATTAAAACAACTAGTTTAGAAACCTAACTACTCTCTTGCAGATTACGCTCATCAAACAACTTTATAATTAAAAATAACCTTCCCAAGATGTAAAATATTATTTTAGAAAGCAAACATTTTAATTTTTTAATTCAAGAATAATGCATAGTTGTTCCCGAAAAATAAAACTTTAGTACCACTAATGACGTCAAAAATATACTATCATTCCTTAGGTATTTCCGGTTGGTAGGTCAACCGAATCTGAAATGCAAAGTCCCAAAATGGTTCTCAGAATAAAAAGTTATAGGGATTTTACGATCTACCAAAAATACTCTTGACAGTGACATTAAACAGACCGTAAAGCCAAGATAAACCCTCTCCACAGACTGACTGCAGAGAGGATATTGGCTCGCCTACCCACCCGGTGTCTAATGTCAACAGAGATAACACTGGTATCCGGGAATGAGAACTTCAAGGGGCAGAAAATGTACTGCCGTGAACTGTATTAATCCCTTGACACTGACTGACTCCAGAGAGGATATTGGCTCGCCTACTCACCCGGTGACCAATGTCACCGGAGACAGCACTTGTATCCGGGAAAGGGAGCTTGAAACGGAGTAGATCTACTGTCGTGAAATTTATTAATCCCTTGACACTGACTGACTCCAGAGAGGATATTGGCTCGCCTACTCACCCGGTGACCAACATCACCAGAGACAGCACTGGTATCCGGGAAAGGGAGCTTGAAACGGAGTAGATCTACTGTCGTGAAATATATTAATCCCTTGACACTGACTGACTCCAGAGAGGTTATTGGCTCGCCTACTCACCCGGTGACCAATGTCACCAGAGACAGCATTGGTATCCGGGAAAGGGAGCTTGAAACGGAGTAGATCTACTGTCGTGAAATATATTAATCCCATGACACTGACTGACTCCAGAGAGGATATTGGCTCGCCTACTCACCCGGTGACCAATATCACCAGAGACAGCACTGGTATCTGGGAAAGGGAGCTTGAAACGGAGTAGATCTACTGTCGTGAAATATATTAATCCCATGACACTGACTGACTCCAGAGAGGATATTGGCTCGCCTACTCACCCGGTGACCAATGTCACCAGAGACAGCACTGGTATCTGGGAAAGGGAGCTTGAAACGGAGTAGATCTACTGTCGTGAAATATATTAATCCCATGACACTGACTGACTCCAGAGAGGATATTGGCTCGCCTACTCACCCGGTGACCAATGTCACCAGAGACAGCACTGGTATCCGGGAAAGGGAGCTTGAAACGGAGTAGATCTACTGTCGTGAAATATATTAGTCCCTTGACACTGACTGACTCTAGAGAGGATATTGGCTCGCCTACTCACCCGGTGACCAATGTCACCAGAGACAGCACTGGTATCCGGGAAAGGGAGCTTGAAACGGAGTAGATCTACTGTCGTGAAATATATTAATCCCTTGACACTGACTGACTCTAGAGAGGATATTGGCTCGCCTACTCACCCGGTGACCAATGTCACCAGAGACAGCACTGGTATCCGGGAAAGGGAGTTTGAAACGGAGTAGATCTACTGTCGTGCGTGCGTGCGTGCGTGCGTGCGTGCGTGTGTGTTGTGTGTGTGTGTGTGTGTGTGTGTGTGTGTGTGTGTGTGTGTGTGTGTGTGTGTGTGTGTGTGTGTGTGTGTGTGTGTGTGTGTGTGTGTGTGTGTGTGTGTGTGTGTGTGTGTGTGTGTTTGAAGTTTATGCGCTGCCAAACCATCCAACCGATCGCCATGAAACTTTAGAATGTTGTCCTGTATACTCCCGAGATGGTTTCTGTGAAGTTTGATGCAGATCCGTCCACAGGGTCCCGCCCCACGGGCTCCAAAAAATCCCATGTTATTCAAGTGGATAATCTGAATTGTTTACAAAAAACATATGACTGTGTGGTTTAATGTAGTTTCACATGCTATAAGCAGATTGAAGTTCTCACAACAACAATACTGTATATGTTTTGATTTATTGTAGTTCTACATTTCACCTTGAGAGTGTAGCACACAATACAAAAAACCTTTACATTTATACACCAAATAAGAAGACCAAAAATATTGTTTACCCTCTTGCACTCATTTAATAAATAATGGTTTTTTCTATAATTCTTTTTATTGCTTTATTTTGGTATGTCAATGAAAAATGAAAGGCGAGACAACGTCCGCCGGGTTCAGCTAGTATAGTTATAATTGCAAACATTAAATGAGTCAAACATTAAATCACTCATTTATGACATTTCAATACTTAGGACAATCACACACTTAGGACAACTATACTATTAGGGCAGTAACATACTTAGGACAACTATACACTTGGGGCAATACCATACATAGAACGATCCCATACTTAGAAACCACACGCTTAGGACAACCTCCTTCTTAGAATATCCACGCACTTAGGACAACCAACATTTGGGACAATTCTTATTCTTATATATGAGACACCGACACAACGTTTTTGGTATTTTAAGGCGAATATGAATGATGATATGAGTGTAGGATGAGTGTGGATGAGTGTAGTCTGGTTACTATCTGAGTTCACTCCTCAGAAAGAGCAATTTATTAATAGCCCAACAGTCAGGGCAACTAAGGGACCTACAGCTTTACGTGGAATCTGAACCACGTAGTGCTGGTCTGATTTTCAGCTAATTGACAAGCCTGATACTCAGTTATCTCCCCCACACAACATCCGCACAATGATTACCACCCAACATGGACACCCCAAACTTCTCTAGTAGTGTCCACGCCGATAGCAACCACTAAGCGGACTCCATGTCGGTATTAAGAGGACTGAGCATACAACATATCGCCTACAATCTCCCAAACACTTTGTCCCCATGTAGCTGTGTTACAGCACTGCGCCACCAGTGCCGACATTTGGAACAATCCCATACTAAGGACAACCATACACTTAGGACAATCCCATACTTAGAAAACCACACGCTTAGAACGACCTCATACTTAGGACATCTACACTCGTGGTACAATCCCACACTTAGGACAACCATACATTAGGACAACACACACTAGGACACTCCAATACTTAAGACAACCACATAAGACAATCATATACTTAAGACAACTACACACTTGGGATTCACATTATTGCCAGGAAAATTAATTCCCAAAACGCCAGTCTACTCAATAATCTGTTAAAACGTGAGACATGGCATTACTTGAATAGCTATGATAATGTTGATGACATGTATCATGCTTTTCACAATGGATTTTTTTTATTATTTAGACATAGCCTGTCCTTTCAAGAATGCAAAACAGTCAAAACGCCCGAAAAATTGTTCTTGGATAACCAAGGGAATTCTTATTTCACGAGAAAAACTCAAATTCTTTAACAAAATATTTGTAACAACCCAAAACGAAAATTTCAGAACCTTTTTCAGAAGATATAGGAGAATTTATAGAAAAGTCATACAAGCTGCTAAAGCCTATGATGCCAATAAAGTTTTGAGCAATAGTGAGAATTTTTCAAAAACCGCTTGGAAAATTATCAACTCGTCAGCACAACAGTCAAAATTATTCAATAAATCCAAACCTATTGAAATAAAAATTGGTGAAGAAATAGTTCAAGATAAATTAACTGTAGCAAAAGAATTTAACAAATATTTTACCACTGTAGCTTTACCGGACACAATGTATAACAAACCCCAATTCATAAACTATATTTCAGAACCAGTTGCATCTATGGCCTTGACCCCGGTAAGTGAGAAGGAGGTGGCTAGTGCCATTCAGAGACTACGCCCAAAAAAAACCTGCGATGCCAATGGGTTGTCTGTATGGCTTTTAAAACAGTGCTGTCAGCACTTGCTAAAGCCACTCACAAAATTGATAAATTTTTCATTTGAATCAGGACGTTTTCCGTCACTTTTGAAGACAGCAAAAGTTATTCCAATTTACAAAAAAGACGACCCTTTACTCAAGAGCAATTATCGTCCAATTTCAATTCTGCCTGTCTTTAGTAAGATTTACGAAAGGATCTTCTATGATAGACTTTCAAGCTTCATTAAGAGTCACAATTTATTAAATCCAGAGCAATTTGGATTTAGAAAGGAAAGATCCACAATTGATGCAATCAATAAACTTCTAGACACTGTTGTCGATGGATTGGAGGGTAAAGAACAAGTGCTTAGTATTTTTCTTGACCTCTCCAAAGCATTTGATTGTGTGCATCATGAGACACTGTTGCACCTTTTAGAAAAATCTGGAGTTAGAGGTTTACCACACAGCTGGCTAACTTCGTATCTTAAAGATCGGAACCAGTGTGTACAGATTTCAAATGTAACTTCAAATAAAAATAGAATACTTCATGGAGTCCCCCAGGGTTCAGTCCTAGGGCCACTTCTTTTTTTAATCTATGTCTGCAGATTGAATACAGTGATCCAGAATGGAGAACTGATTCAATATGCCGATGATACGACTCTCTGTATTAAAGGAAAAACATCCAAAGAATTAGAAATCACAGCTTTTATAGAGCTAAGTTCTTGCATTCAACATTTCAGTGAACTGAATCTAAAATCAAACCAAACCAAATCCAACGTAATCAGTTTTTGTCTCCGACAGCAGGAACTCCATTCTCAACCTCATGTCTTCTTGGATGACACTCTTTTAGAGGTGGTAAATTCTACAAAATTCCTTGGAATGTTCCTTGATAGGGGACTGACATGGGACGACCATATAGACCACGTTTGTGGTAGAGTTGCTTCAGGCATATATGCATTGCGCAATCTTGCAAAGTTCTGTGTGCCTAACGTCTTAATCATGGCCTACTATGGCATGGTACATTCACATCTGGCATACGGAGTGAGACTTTGGGGAGGTTGTGCAAAAAGCAAAATGGAAAGAGTTTTTAAACTTCAAAAAAAGGCTGTCAGAATAATTGCTAAATTGAACCACAGAGAGTCGTGCCGGAATTCTTTTAGGGAGTTAAAATTGCTGACTTTACCTTGCCTTTATATGTATGAGGTGATACTATACTGCAGATCACGTTCTTCCTTGATTCGTGGCAGAAACGTTCACCAATATTACACTAGAGGCAGGGACAACCTCCGAACACAGCAACATAGATTGGCACTATCAGACCACATGCCACATCAGGTTGGTGTCAGACTAATCAACAAACTCCCTGAAGGATTTCCAATTAATAACCAAACTCAATTCAAAACTCGACTTAGACACCTCTTGGTGTCTAAAGCGTTCTATTCTGTGGATGAGTTCATGATGAGTCGCTGGGAAGATTAAGATTAAATAGCAGGACAGGAAGGCAGTGTGATTGTGCTGTGTGAATGTTAGAAATATATGTATTTGAATGTGGAGTGAATGACAATTTGTTGTTTAGTTTTAGCATTTTAATACATTTTATATATTATACTTATATTATATTGACGATTGCATGACATGTCAAAAATTGTTACTACGCAATAAAAAAGTTTATTTATTTATTTATTTATTTATTTATTTATTATTTATTTACATTCTTGGGACAGTTAGGGATTTCCCGCTTGCGAAAGATTTAGGCATATTGCGGAATATTACAGGAATCCAATACTTATGAATCTAAAGCATTCCTTCACAAAAATTAATTTCTACAACAATCAAAAACTAAATTCTTTTTTATGTTGTTATATGAATGTATTTTCACTTTAAGCTACTGAACCTTTTTTACTTTCGTGAAATCTAGATATAGACCGTTAAGATGAATTATCAAATTGGAAAAGTTCAGATTTATTGTTTTGGCCTGTTATTAAGACATTAAAAGTTTAACATTTAGTTTTATTCTAAATGTATAAGATGTATATTTCTAAAATCAAATGAACTTATAATAAAAAAAAGTGTAGGTATGAGAATCACATAGCTGTCACACATTCATATTTTTATGCTGTAATCTTTTATATAAATTATAGTTTTAAAATTATTAAGTTCCACTCAACGTCTAATCGCAGACAATTAGCAGACAATTAATCGCAGATCTGCACGGTCCCAGCAACCCGTAAAGCTGATGGGCGATCTGACGATACCAACACAATGGAGGCTGCATGACCAAGCCTTCATAATTACGGGCTTGGGGATTAGCAAAAATAAAGAGAAAGGTCCAGTTATTGATATGGGCGTAAGTATAGAGATAGGGGCTGAGCTAACGAGAATGGGAGGCGCTGTCGTGAGGACATGAACCCTGACGGGCGACTCTGAGAACGGAGGGTCATTAGGAAGTACGGAGACATTGTATGTGCATTGTAACGGAAACATTTATACAAATATCATACAGAAGTTTATGTAGTTTTCCTTTTTATAAATTATTCTTAGATTTGTGTTCAATATTTATTTCATTCTGCTAAGTTTTAAATTAGAAAGGAAAACTACTTAGAAATGGAAAGTTGCGCTAAGTATGATTAAATGTGCAAAATATACATTGATCAGATATTCTGCTTTAAAATAAAAATATAACAGTTTCTGTATTTGTTACTATCCATATGTCATTATTTTTTGTTATATCATTTAAATTATGTACTATATATACGTTATTTATTTTTGTATTTACTACTATCTATTTACTATGTAAACATTATTTTTTTTTTAATTAAACCCCTTATCTTAGACAAGCATTACTTTAAACTTGTGAGGATATAAATTTATAAAATGATAAAAAAACTACTAGTAATATCAATTGATAGGCTTGAGCAGCGAGGGTTATTACTAAAAACTAAAGCTTCCAGTAACGACCACACAATTTGGACAGCCATGCCTTGGGACAACCACAACCATGGTACAACCATACACTTGGAACAATTCCACACTTAGGACAACCACTCATTTGGAAAAACCACACATTTAGGTCAACCATACACTTAGGGCAACTATATACTTGGAACAACCACATACTTGGGACAACCACACACTTAGAACAACCACACACTTGGAACAACTACACGCTTAGGACAACCACACCCATGGTACAACCATACACTTGGAACAATTCCACACTTAGGACAGCCACTCACTTGGGAAAACCACACACTTAGGATAACCATACACTTAGGGCAACTATATACTTGGAACAACCACATACTTGGGACAACCACACACGGAACAACCAAACGCTTAGGACATCCACACCCATGGTACAACCATACACTTGGAACAATTCCACACTTAGGACAATCACTCATTTGGGAAAATCACACACTTAGGTCAACCATACACTTAGGGCAACTATATACTTGGAACAACCACATACTTGGGGAAACCATACTCTTAGGACAACCATACACTTAAGTCAACTACATACTTGGAACAGCCACATACTTGGGACAACCACACTCTTAGGGCAACCACACACGTGGAACAACCACACGCTTAGGACAACCGTACACTTGGACAACCACACACTTAGGACAACCACACATTTTGGACAACCACACACTTGGGACAACCATACACTTAGGACAACCACACACTTAGAACAACCATAAACATGGGAGAATTCCACAGTTGGGACAACAATACACTTAGGAAAATCTGATACTTAGGATGTTTACTTTAATTAGATTCCAATTTTATATTAACTTCCAGTTCAATGTGTTATTTACCCTATTAGAACCACCAAACGTCTAAGAGATACCATTGAGGATGTCACATCACAGTATTGACGAAATGTTTTGTGATGTAAATATGTAATTTACTCTTTCACGCTATTGTTACTGGAAGCTTTAGTTTTTATTAAACTACTAATGTATTTCGTTAATGGACTATATAGCTTTTTTTATTTAAAAACCACAGTTTGTTTCTGGAAAGCAATAAATAAAAATAGCAAAGCTCAGAAAGCGTTATAATGGCATACGATGCATACATCGTAAGGAGTCGGCGAGGCGTGTTGAAAATCGGTGACGGTGCTCTAATACATGAATACATGTATAAAATTCGAGACATAAATTATATACGACCGTTCTGGCAGGCAGGCTACACTATACCAGGTTAAGGAGACAAATCTTTATTACCGATATAAGTTATGCGGCTCGCATATAGAGCGGACATTATCGATATGTGTGCCGAATATTAAGTAAGACCATCGATGTTCACGCCCAGGGATACTGGATAAACAGATGTATCCGAGCATGTGAGGGACGATCTTCTTGGCTGGGTGTTAGCGGCTTTCGTTCCTTTGTGCCTAATGCAATTCAGATTAGAGAAGATTAATTACCACGTGAGTCATAAGACATGATGACAAGAATAATACTAAGAGCTTTTATAGACACAAAATACTTGCAACTACTCTCGGATTACTCGTACACATGTTTTACTATTAAGTATTGGAGGCTAAAAAAAGATTGGTTAAGCGTTAAAGGATAAAAAAAGGAAAATAACCTATTGAGTCTTAGATACTAAAAGGAGTAACACTAATATCTCGTAAACCTCAGAGTTTAGAAAGAGGGTATAACTAGATATATATTACAGAATAAAAGGAATAACTATAAAATATGTTAAGCCTTAGAGACTAAAAAGAGTAAAACAATGCGTGAAAGCCCAAAGACTACAAGAAACAAGAGTAACGTGTGTTGATACTTAGAGGCTATAAAAATGAAAACAATCAGTTAAATTTTAAAGGTAATAAAGAGGGAAACAATAGGTTAAGTCTTAGACCCTACATGGAAAAAGAACATGGTCTGTTTAGCCTCATAGGTTAAAAAGAGTAAAACAATTTGTTAGTCTTAGTCTATAAAAGGAATAAGAACAATGTCTGTTTAGCCTCATAGGTTAAAAAGAGTAAAACAATTTGTAAGTCTTAGTCTATAAAAGGAATAAGAACAATCAATGTCTGTTTAGCCTCATAGGTTAAAAAGATAAAAACAATTTGTTAAGTCTTAGTCTATAAAAGGAATAACAACAATGTCTGTTTATCCTCATAGGTTAAAAAGATAAAAACTATTTAAGTCTTAGTCTATAAAATAAATAAGAACAGTGTCTGTTTATCTTCATAGATTAAAAAGATAAAAATAATTTGTTAAGTCTTAGTCTATAAAAGGAATAAGAACAATGTCTGTTAAGTCTCATAGGTTAAGAAGAGTAAAACAATTGGTTAAGTCTTAGTCTATAAAAGGAATAAGAACAATGACTGTTTATCCTCATATGTTAAAAAGAGTAAAACAATAGGTTAAGTCTTAGTGTATAAAAGGAATAAGAACAATGTTTGTTTAGCCTCATAGGTTAAAAAGAGTAAAACAATTGGTTAAGTCTTAGTCTATAAAAGGAATAGGAAAATATTTGTCAACTTAAGAATGTA
This sequence comes from Stictocephala bisonia, assembly GCA_035578905.1. Taxonomy (NCBI): domain Eukaryota; kingdom Metazoa; phylum Arthropoda; class Insecta; order Hemiptera; family Membracidae; genus Stictocephala; species Stictocephala bisonia. The sequence continues at coordinate 392,775 of JAQJVL010000147.1, read as the reverse complement.
ATGAGAGGACACTTGCAACGTTGTTTTTGGAATTTATTAATAATGAAGTATCAAATGAGGAAGTCAAAGGTTATTGGACATCTGCCATCATTATGTGAAAAAAAAAAAAACACATACTCGGTCGAGTTCCTACAAGGAGACTACAAAACATTTGAATAATATTATTTGAGCCTTATAGGATAAAAAAAGGGAAACGACCGGTTAACTCTCAGACACTACAAGGAATAAGAACTTTATATATCAAGTCTTAGAAGCCATCAAGAGGAAAATCATAGAATCGGTAAAGTCTTAGAAACTGATTGTTCTATGAGATTGTTCTGAAGTCTTAGACACTGCAACGAACAAGAACAATCGGTTGAGTCCAGAGAGCACAGCGTGCTCTCTAGTTGAGTCTTAAGACAGTAGGGAACAAGATCAATAATGGGTCTAGCCTAAGACATTAAAAAATGTGACAGAAATTTGTAAAATCTTAGAGACTAGAGAAGAAAAAAACTATCGGTTGTGTTTTATAGAAAGTTATTGTTAATTTTAAACAATTATTATTTAAGTCTTATACACTTGAAGGAGTATGGTCAATGGGTTGTCTTATAAATTGTAAGTAATAAGTACACATTAGGTTATTTTTTATAGCCTTAATGGAATAAAACCAACTGGTTCTTTTTACATTGAATACATTCATTATTGCTATCAAAATAAATAAATACTATTTTTCATAATATACTGAGGTGATCAAAAAATGTGTTAACTGTTTTGCTTTTCAGATCCAGATAAAATCTATTCAAAATTTTACACTATACAAATGTTTTAAAATTAACCATATCTTACAATTGTTTCCTGTACCTTAGAGGATAAATTCTGGTCTCTGAGCATTTATAATAATTATTTGATTTCTTCAACCAGAAATATAATTAGACTAAAAGGTAGGCCTATCACAAGGCTAAGGCTAAAACATTTAATTCACATATATTATAGGATACATTCATATAAAAAGTTAACCCATTGCTTAACTTGTGATATTTTGTCACACAATCACTTAATAAATTAAATGACATATACATAAAAGCTATATAAGTTTGACATTTTGCATCTGTCTTAGGATCAAATGTACCGGAAAAAATAAAAAAGCTAATTTTTTACTTCTTAAATTATTGTACTCTATCCACAAATCTACAAACGTACACTCCATAAAACTTGATATTTGTGTAAACATGTAACACTTTTAATAGCTAAGAAATGTATAATATTTCTTATAATAACTACTTAATTTATTGAAACTTCAAACTTATCAAACAAAAAGGAGGCGTTCTTTTTCTAAGATTGATGATAACTTTGAGAATGGTTCCACTGAATTTGGCCAATTTGAACTCGAAATAATTGAAGAAGAGCTTAAAAACATTCTGAGTGCTTAGCAAGTATGATTTTGTAAATTATGCGCTTGTACACCATGCACTACACCAATTTGCTTCTCGTTCGGTCTCGCTTCAGAGATACTTTTGGGATTTCATACCACAGGTGTATTGTGACAAATAACGGAACTTCTGCAGCTTTCATAAACAACTTCCCATGTACATCAGCTCCCCACCTTGACACCAGGAGCCATCCTATTACAAGTTGGAAGTGGCGAAGAGGTGTCTCCAAGTTGTTAGCCTAACACTCGCGTTAAACATCCGCAAGAGGTTGATGAATGACTCCTCCTCATCAAAGATTTAGCAGCAATCAGCCAAGCGGCAAGTCAGAGTGTGTTGTCTGTCAGTAATGGAGTGAGAGAATACACACTTGAACCACCCCTTCCCCTCTCAACTGAAAAAGACATTGCCACATAAATCTTTGTAGTTGAAAACTTGTACTACCATTATATCTAACTAAATTCAAATTACGAATTTGATTTCAACAGTATGGTTTACTGGTATTAAAACATTATTTTTCAGTTAATTTCCATGACTATTTTAATTTTTGTAACAATATTAGTTCTACTGCAATAACAGTTGTCTTTCTTCATATTTGTTTTCTTAGTTTTCCTTCTCCTGTTCGTACTCGCCAGTTCGCATGGCCATGGGCAGTTCTTAAACTTTATGTCAAAGGTATTGACAGGGCACGTTAAGCCATTGTACATAGGGCACAAAGTATACACTGCCTGATTCATTGAAACCCTGAACACACAAACAATCAAGAGGCAACTACAGAAGAGGCTAGTGGAGCGACCTCTGAATTCATTGATGGATCCTTCACCATGAAACAGACTGACCAATCCAGATAATTGGAAGGCAAGAAACATGAGAACATGTTCTGTATATTGGCAAATTAATTTTCCTAATGACATTGTAAATAAATAATATTGACTGATTACTTAAGTCTTAAATTTTAGTATGCAATTTTTTTTAACATTGAATTTGTCCACAATTCATTGTTCTGTTATCTAATAACAGTTTCCAATCGAGGCTTTCCTCTGTCAGTCTATTTCATGTACGGTACAGGTAAATTGAGACAATAAAAGTGCGAAAAAGAGGTTTATTTCCAACTTACATACCGTAGTATACTTGTTTGAAGTAATAAAATCCAATATAGTATTGCCAACTTGATTACACTCATACTTGGTATGGTTTTTTAAAAGTATTAAACGCTAGATGAGTGGGGAAGTAGATTGTTGTTTATAATACGTAATTTGTTTTAAGGTTATATTTTGGTTAGTCGGTGATTCTGTTGTGTTTTTTTTTAGTGAGGAGCATTAGTACAATTTGTTTGGTAGGTCGTCATAGTATTAATAAATAATAATTTTGTTATTGAATTTATAAAACATTATAACATTTGCATAGCAATAGTCAACTCGGCAAGCTAAATATCCATTCCTACACAATAATCCTTACAAACATAGAAAATATCCCTTGCACATAAGTTCCCATTCACTTACAGATTCTACCTCTTCAACTCCCCCAGTGTTATATTTCCTGAAATATCAAAAGCATCCCAATTATTTGCCATGAACACCTTTACACTATAAAATGGATATACTTTTTTGAAACGGTTCTTAAATGCCTTGGAAGTTGTGGAACCAATAAATTATGGTAACCTGTGACTATTTGAACACCCTCTTGTGAGGGCTGTTGATCACGTTCTCCTGTCCTTGTTGGCCAGTCCGGAAGTTGTTTCTGTCTAACAGAAACCTCTTGTGAGAGCGGCCTTGACCGTACAATTTGTAGTGGTTTCTAAAATGTATAGGCAAGGTAACGTCAACAGATTTAATTGTTTAAAGTCTGGTCTATACGACTCTCTACAATATAATTTAACAATAATCCTGACTGCAATTTTTTGGATTCTGAGAATTCTGTTGTTCTGTTTTGGATTCTGAGAATTTGATGATCCTTCACATAAAATGACTGCCCATGAAGGGTGATAGTATTTTAATTTGCAAGAGGCCATCATCAATAACTATTAAGGCAACATTTCATAAACGTAAATATTGAGGATAGTTTTTTACCGTATTTTCAACATGGCAATTTCAGGTCACCCTCGGTCTACATTTATAACAAGAAACTTCGTCACTTCAATTTCCGTTTCGTTTATCATAAACGTTGAGCCTCTTGAGATGGATGTACGTAATCCAAACTTTATGCAAGTTGATATTTTAACACATTTTAAGAGATTTTTATTGTTTTACAATAAATTGATGGCTACAGAAATTAGTTACATTTGTTTATTATTTGTGTTTATGTAAATATGTTTTTAAACGCCCTTCAGACATACATAATAAACCTTTTTGTGTACTTGTGTATTACCAGAGCCAATTGTCTGTCTTCAATGTCTTGGCATTGAATGATGTTTCCGAGTTTTCTGGTAGCAGACTATTGGAACATATGAGCAGATACTACACTCCATCCTAGATAACTATCTCTTACAGCCTAAGTTGTTGTCTTCAGTTTATATATCAAGTAGAATTGAGTCATTACAAATTCTCATATCAGAAGCCATCAATCCTCACATGGATAGTTTATCTGATGATCTATGGTGCATGGTAACAGTAGACTAATATAAAGTTGTGACCCACCAGCCCACTTAAACCCCTATAGTACCCAAAATACCTCAGTACGTTTATGGGTGGGTGGGTAGGTCAATACACCTGTATGTGAAAATGTGGGCTGGTGGGTAATACCACTGTTTGTTTATGGGTGGGTGGGTTGGTTAATACCACTTCACACTTGAGTTCTTCCCGAATTTATAGTCAAAATATCAGAAAGGGTTTGATTTACATAGTTCTTGTAATCTGAACATTTTCCTTATATTTATTGTATATTATTTTTATCTTCATTAGTATGTTATTCTTGACACATAAAGTGGGTTTTCTAGTTAATACATACGTCTCTCAACATCACAATGCCTTCAATACCAGTTTTTCCAGACGATATAACCTTCCCCTCAACAAAGTCGTCACACGTGTTTGGCTGAGAGGAAGTTGTCTCAGGCCAAATTTATGGCATCAAACTTTCTGTTCACTTTACTTTTCTTCCTGATACTACTCATACGACTGTTATAGAATCAATTAATTCTATAATTCTTTCTTTTTAAAATGTTAAGATACAAAACCACGTATACACGATAAGTATCTAGTCAGCTTGGTTGAAATTATTGATATTGTCACAGTGATAAAGAACAGAGTTTGCACCCAATGGTGTGCTGAATGGTTGTCGGGTAACAAATTTGGGGTGTCGAGTAGTCGAGAAGTTCTCCAGTTCACCATACGGATGGCAGGGACACCACCATTGTCAGTCCTTCTCTTATTATCCTCTAAAGCATAAAGGATAATCGTATTAGTAAAGCGTCATAAAAATGTACATTAGTTGTCGTCCAATTACAGGCGTGCGTTGAAGCCTGAAACAGTGACCTTTGTTTCTTTATCTCTATGATGGTGTGTAATAAGTTTTAATTTTTTGCTTGGATCTTAATTCTTAGTATAGAGAATAACCTGATCTTAATCTTGCCAAAATTAATTCTGTAGTTATTATAATACCATCATGAATAACTTAAAAAAGCATTATTTGAACACCTGAAATCGAACCACCTGGTTACTAAAAACACTGAGGTCTGGTGCAGAAAAAGTTGTCTATATGTATATGAAACAAAATTACCCTACTACCCCTTCCCCCTAGGAGTTTATTATAAATTTGATCTTAAGTGCTTGATCGTCATTAATTTGTTGAAGAAATTATAAAATGTAAATATTTGTAAATACATTCTTAAAACTGTCAATATTTATGACTGCATTAATTGTTTTTTTTACCTTTCATAAAATAAATTTCAAAAGAAACCAAAGATTCCTGGAAAACCTGCCATTTATACTAAACTAAAAAAACTTTTTAATTCTACTGTTTACTAAAAACATTAATTTAATTTGTGCTATGTAAACGGAAAGGAATCTTTATTTATATGAAAAATAAATATAGATAGCATATTTTGTTTGGAAACGGATCAAAATGTTTATCCACAATTATGACATGTAATTTAAAAAATCACTGTGAGATATTTTTCCTATTTTATTGGGTTCCACAGAACATTATTTCTTATATATGTGTGGTTGTTCATTCTATATCATCTTTATTGCTATTAAACAACATCTCAAAGTGTTTAGAAACAGGAAACGCTTTGACTATTATTTATACTAACTATTATTCATATTTAATGAATAATAGTTAGTTCATTGGAAATACTTAGTTATGGAGTTAGTTACAATTTTAGTCAACGTCACCGAACGTATTCTCTCAATAAAAGTTCTACCCGACAACCCCAAGTTTGTCGTGGCGTTTTGTGTTTGCCAAACACTTGTTCCCGAAGTCTGCGGAAGATCCCTGATTATCCTAGCGCATCAAAGATTCAACTCCCTGGTTCCCGACAGTACACAAATGTGTAGTCATTAATTTAACTGACAGAGGAACCATTTGTGTGTACGGAAAGGGAGATCTTTCAATATTAATTCTAATGCTACTGAAGTGAAAGTGACATTTTCACAAAAAGGGATTTATTCTTTTAATTCACAAGAAAATTTAAGTCAATCTGTAAAAGTTGCATTGGTTGATTAATACGTCCGTTATTTGTTTTAATTCATTAGTTTAATCCTTCAGAAATTTATTTGTTTTCTACGCAACTATGAAATATATATATATATATATATATATATATATATATATATATACTGAATCTCCGAAACAAGCCGATCCGAGATAAGTTGATTGACGTTCGTGGTGAGTTCCAACTGTGGGTGTTTCATAGTTCCTAATCCCCCGTACTTTGTGGAGTTGGCAAGTCATATGATGTTGGATAAGTTGCATTTTTCGGGGTATTTTTGATTGGTAGTGTGATATTTTTTTCTTTGTAGTGTATGTTTTTCATAATTGTCTTTATCTATAATATATTGTAGAATAATCATGTTCTTATGAGTATATTGTAATCTATAAACATATGATTTTTTAAGGGTTTTCTAATTCATATGAGAGAGTTAAGTAGAAAAAAACAATATTACATGTAAGAAAAGGAAGTGGGTAGCACCTGAAGATGATAGTTTTATAACTTTCCAAAAATTGTGTTGGTTTAAACACACCTGGAAGCGTTGGATATCTCCAACAAATTGAAAAATATCAATATGAACTAGCCCTGAGGGTCTAGTGACTTCTACCATAGTCTGATCTGGGAGACTTGTACTGTTTTGTAGAGTGAGAAGGTCTGTTTTGTGCAGTTCATTTTGGACTAAGTATATTGTGTGTTTTGTTTGGTTAGAAACTCTGGAATGAATTTTGTGCCTTCATATTAGTAAAGTCATTACTTTTCTAGTAACTGTTCAGCTTTATTTTATTTGTTCTGTATTTTTTTCTCAATTATTTTTTCCTATGATTTTAGTGGTTTGATTTATACAAATACAAAATAAAAAAAATCAATCAACGTTATAAAGTTGGCTTCCAACATTCGGGACACAGCTGGTTGATAGTGTTTTTAGTTTTGTTTTGAACATAATATAATGGAGTTGGAATAAAATTACCATTGGAACATTGGAAACAATTGGGTTGTTTTTGAAGTTGTAGAGTGAAATTCTGCGAGCACTTTAAGTAATATGTAAAGTATTTGTTTGTTTTGTGTATTTCTTTACGTAAATGACGTACACATTACTTTAAATGTTAAGTTATATGCTCGGTCCTTATAATACTGACACGGCGCCCGTTCAATGGTTGCCATTGACACTACTGCAGAAGTCTGGGGTCCATTTTGGATGGTAAACAAAGTTCAGATGTGTGTAGTAGAGATAACTGAGTGTCAGGCCTGTCAATTAGCTATAAATACTAACACTATGTGGTTCGGATTCCACATAAAGCTGTAGATCCCTAGTTTTCCTAGCTATTGGGCTAATAATAAATATCTCTTTCTGAGGAACAGTCAACCTTAGCTCGTAACAATGACTACACTTGTTCATCTGCACTCATTAACGCCTCATATTCGCCTTATATCTTGACGATCGGCGTCGTACTGATAATGATCGTTTATATATATATATATATATATATATATACATATATATATATATATTTATAAATAACAACACTTAGCAATCTGTTGTGTTTTTAATATTCAAAATCGATTTCTGTCTCGAAAGACTATCTTCAGTTGAAAAGAATACTTGTATTTTGTATCGAGCAGAAGTTCTACTGATTGTCTTTCGAGACAGAAATCGATTTTGAATATTAAAAACACAAAAGATTGCTAAGTGTTGTTCTTTATATATCTATATATATATATATATATATATATATATATATATATATATATACAAATATTAAGCAATCTAAAGGCTACAAATGTCTAATAATGATCGTTTGTCTGAAGGATCATTTAGTCATATAATAATTATCAACAAAATTATTATTATTAGACATTTTTCACGTGGTTTGGATTCTACAACAAACTAAATGTTTTTTCAGCAATCCGAGCATTTACTATACCGACATATATGATTGTTTGAGTCACTATAGTAAATGTCTGTCACATTAGACACTAACTACCCAGTATATGCACAATATCCTTATATAAAGTCAGATTTTTTGTTTAATTAACAGTTTTTGATGAAGTTAAAACGTTAATTAATTTTTTTACTCCTCGTTTATAAATAAACAAACGACTAAACGATTATCAGGATATGATTTCATAAAAGCCAAAATTGTAATAAGTTTAAATAGGAGTTAAAGATTGGATATTGCACTAATATAAAGAAGTACGTTAATATGTTTGCTCCAAAATCTACAATACCATATATTCAAATACGCAAACACATTCAAGGTACTAAATCATACACGCACGAGTAGAAGGGAACAATCTTTCGTAGTATGATTACTGGAAACGATAACTCCAATAAACAAAACAATAGAAGTTAAAGCTAAGAGCGTCTGTGCCGGAAATGTCGGGGTTTCCACCTCATAGAGCTTCTCCCTTCACATTATTGGTCTCAGCCGGGGCTGAAACTTCTGTCGTCTTCAAAGTTTACTGAGTAAAACTTATGAAGCAACAGACTTTTATATTGAATAATGCAAATCTATGAATTTTAATAACAGTTTATTTGCATTGTGACTTTATATCTGCTTATGACTTTACAATCTACTTTTGAGTAAAATAACATTTGTCACTTGGCGATGTAAAAGGGGGGAGGCTCTGTGTAGTTGTGAGTGATATTTATTGTTTTGTTTCTTTTTTTTTTTTAATAATTGTGATATTAACCATTTCTGGGATACTATAATTAACAGAAATATTTAGTACAAGTTTGACTTTTGTAACTAATAAACCTTTTTTATATTTTATCAAATTTTAATTAAATATTTTTATATTTTAATTTGATATTTTCACACTAACATCCCTATAAAATTGTAAAATATAACATACTTAAATGTGCAGTTAATTATTATTTTAAGGCTTACCTCATTCATTAATATTCATCTCTAGGACGCCGATCGTAGAGATATGGGCGAATATGAGGTGTGATTGAGTGTGATGAGTGTAGATGAACGAGTGTAGTCATTGTTACTATCTGAGTTCGACTTAGCTCAGAAAGAACTATTTATTAATAGCCCAATAGCCAGGGCAACTATGGGATTAGTTTGGTAAACAAACAAATTTTAATATATTCTATAATATTATCTATGGGTTAATATCCATGAGATTGGTTAAAACGTGCGTGATGAGAGAATGTATTTTTTGTTGCGAACTAAGAAAAAGTTTGTCATTAATAAACAACCCTCGAAAAATGTTTATTTATGTATGTTATTTAACCATACTTGTAATAATTAAACAAATATAAAATTAATTTAAGGGAGGTTATCACAATTTTTTTAACTATTGAATTTGAATTACGACAAATTTATAACAGTATAGGTTCTTAGTTATTTGTACAGTGTAGTGGCAAAATGACTTGTTATATATAATACTCCGAACTTTTTAGGTTGGTGCATAACTGAAAATTGACTTCTGTACTAAAGAATATTTTAGTTTACACTATCCATTTATTGACTGATAGCTGCAAAAAAATAAATATTACAGGCTTCAAGTAGAATTCTTAATAAAATCATTCCCTCTTAAATGTTTGATAGAGTTTAGAGTGACCAGATTCAAACCACGTTTTAGAGTTTTTAAATATGGTGACATTATTAAAATATCAATTGCAACTTTCCTCATGGGTGCATTAGGTATGTTTAAATAGAGCACAATCTACATGAGAACTACTTAAGCACGATTGTGACAACGGGATACATTTGAGGTATATAGCTCAAAAAGTATTTCTCTGAGAAATTTTTATTTTATAGTATATCAGGAAGTCACTTTTAGCTCATTTTGAAAATTTTGTTAGTTTGGAAAAGTGTCAAACCTGACTGAAATAATTTTTTAGTTCATAAAAATATTGTTACATAATCAAGGATCACAGCAGTTTACTGTTGAAATAGCAGTTGCCTGTTGGTATAGCAGTTAATTGTTGGCATAGCAGTTCACTATTGGCATAGCAGTTTACTGTTTATATAGCAGTTTATTTTTAACATAGTACTTTACTGTTGACATAGCAGTTTACTGGTAGTATGGCAGTTTACTGTTTGCATAGAAGTTTACTGTTGACATAGCAATTTACTGTTGTTATAGCAATTTACTGTTGACATAACAGTTCACTGTTGGCATAGCAGTTTACTGGTGGTATGGCAGTTTACTGTTTGCATAGAAGTTTACTGTTGACATAGCAATTTACTGTTGTTATAGCAATTTACTGTTGACATAACAGTTCACTGTTGACATAGCAATTTACTGTTGTTATAGCAATTTACTGTTGACATAACAGTTCACTGTTGGCATAGCAGTTTACTGTATACATAACAGATTACTGTTGAGATATCAATTTCTTTCTGATATAGCAGTTTACTGTTGACATAGCAGTTTACTGGTGGCATATCAGTTTACTGTGTGCATAGTAGTTTACTGTTAGCAGTCAACTGTTGGCATAGGAGTTTATTGTTTGCATAGTAGTTTTCTGTTTACACAGCAGTTTACTGGTGGTATATCAGTTTCCCGTTTGCATAGCAGTTTACTGTTAACACAGCAGTTTACTGGTGATATATCAGTTTTCCGTTTGCATAGCAGTTTACTGTTAACACAGCAGTTTACTGGTGATATATCAGTTTTCCGTTTGCATAGCAGTTTACTGGTGGCATATCAGTTTATTGTTTGCATAGTAGTTTTCTGTTGATATAGCAGTTTACTGTTGACATAGCAGTTTACTGGTGATATATCAGTTTCCCGTTTGCATAGCAGTTTACTGGTGATATATCAGTTTTCCGTTTGCATAGCAGTTTACTGGTGGCATATCAGTTTATTGTTTGCATAGTAGTTTTCTGTTGATATAGCAGTTTACTGTTAACATAGCAGTTTACTGGTGGCATATCAGTTTATTGTTTGCATAGTAGTTTTCTGTTGATATAGCAATTTACTGTTAACATAGCAGTTTAATGGTGGCATATCAGTTTATTGTTAACATAGCAGTTTACTGTTGGTATAGTGGTTTACCGTTGTTATGGCATTTTACTGAAATATAACACAAACACTTTGGTTCATTTTTGAAGCTACAAAAAGAACTTGACTAAAATTAATAAACTTTATTTTAAGGGTAAATAATACGGTATGATTGATATAAAACGTTTGAGAGAAAAAGAAAACAAGCAGGAAGTTGAACAAAAAATCACGTTAGTATGAAGCTTATCTGTATCAAAATTATTTTGTTACAAGTTCCTGACGTTGCTGTGGCCACTGAAAATTCACAATAGCCTGCAAATACATTTCACACGAGAAAAATTGGTTTAATATATGTATAAAGTGAAAACGATGTGAAAAGTATGCACACTGGCACATATACAATACAGCACATACCATTGTTAGATTTGATAGCGGCAATAAATATTAGATTTTTCATTTTCACAATTATTGTTTGTTGTTTTATATTGGACAGTTAGTTAATTGTTACTTAAATTATAGTGTTTTACGATATGACGCCAACATTATACATTCTTTACTGTAAGCAACATGCTTCTACAAACAGTTCACAATACATCCATATTAAAATTGATCAATCGAACAGCAGCAGTTATAGGAATATTTTATATAATATGTGACACACTTGCCATTGGAAAAAATACACATTCCGTTTTATTATTTCATATACGTACAGTAGTATTGACCCACCCACCCACTCATACACGTACAGTTGTATTAACCCACCCACCTACTCATACACGTACAGTAGTATTAGCCCGTCCACCCACTCATACACGTACAATAGTACTCACCCACCCACCCACTCATACACGTACAGTAGTACTAATCCACCCACCCACTCATACACGTACAGTAGTATTAACCCGCCCGTTAAATTAGAGTCTTAATAAACAAACTAGTAAGTATACAAGTAGCAAAATTAGAAAAGACAATACTACGGCATTAATTAGTAATGGAAATAAACTTGGCTATTAGTTGATAGAGTAGAGGGAAAATATCATTAATATTACCACAGTATTATGGCATAAAAGTTATTTATACAAAAATAAAATAAATTATTTTGGACATTAAATGAAAATTTAAACGAGATGTGAAGTAGGCAAATAACCTGATGTCAGAAAGTGGAGCAATCCGGACTGATTACAAAGAATGAAAGAGCAATTCTATGATTTGAGGAAAACTCGACCGAGTCTTTTGTGTGAAATTATTGTTCGTCAAATTCAACCGACCAATCACTCGTTTCCGTGTTTCACTTAATTCTTTGTTCCCAACTTTAATTATTGCGTCAGAAGAGGAGAAGCCATTACAAATTTAATTTTTTTTGTAACAAACGTTATATTGTAACAGGGTTTTCAAAAATACTTCCTAAATTTACAATTAAATTGGGATTTAATAAACCGTTTATTGTATACTAATTTTGAAATATAAAAATATTGTAGTATACATTTAATTTGACATTTGTCAAAGATGCTTGTGGCAGATCTACTATATACCCCAAGAGTGTAGGAAAAACAATTTTACAGCTCAATAGAATCCCTAAATAGTTTGTAAAGTAGGTCGTTTGTAAACGTTTTAATAGTCATAAAACTGTGAATAATGAACGAAACTATACAATATTTTGAAACATAATCATAGTATTTAAATTAATTATCATTTTAAAACACAAAAAAATGAATGAATTATTTGATTAAAAACTATACATGTGGATTATTTAAAAATATAATTTAAAGTGTTAATAATGTCATTATTAGTTTGTTTGTATTCTCATTTTTATAACCGAATAAACGTTATCTGGATGTAAATTGTTAAGTATTTTATATATCTGTTAATACGTTATTTTAATTATATAAAATAATATTTTATATACATTTATGATTATATAGGTATGTGAATGCATCTTCATATTAATATTGTTGTATTTTTTCAATGATCACAATAATTCGGTGGTATTTGAGCATTGTAAAATTTAAGAGATGTATCTCAACTAACTGACATTGGCTAGAGATACAAATATTTTACGTAGCACACAATTTTAGAATTGATTGATAAATGAATTAATAAATGAAAAAAGAAAAACAAAGTTTCTAAAGTAACTATTGAGCACGTTCCTCTCAGATTAAAACATTAAGTTACCTTGTAAATGATTTCTTTATTGTTTACAAGGTACAATAGTGTTCTCAAATGATCAGCTGACACTCTTTGAGTGATACGAAATTACCCTAAAATGTTTCAGAGGTCTTAAATATGTAAAATGAAAATCCTAATGTAGCAATATGACAGGTTACATGTGTTTAAGACAAACTACACCGAATATTATACCAACCCAAAGTCATACTGAATGAGGATTATAAAATGTTGAATATGAATACCCGTTACAGTATATGAAGAAATATAATGTTGTTAATACCCGTTTGTAACGCGTTTACCTTGGACATAACTAGTATATGACAAAAATACAATTTTAATTCATATGATCTTTATAAATAAAAACTGTATTTTGAATATCCCTCAAAATGTATTTGTTTGCATTAAAAAATAGGGAGTAAAAGTACTTGGACTTTTGACTCAGCAGACATTTGTATTTAAAATAAAATAAAGTAATGGTATTAGTTTTTTTACAAATGTTTATGTGCATGGAACAATTAATTACACAGCTTAAGTTTATCTTCACTTTATCATTGATTCAAGTAATATTTTAGTTTTTTTTAAAGATATTACATGCCAGAAACATCTGATCATTTTACATTATATCATAAATAAAAGTATTGGAACAATAGTGAGCCTGTTACGATTGAATACAAACAGGATTATAGCCTAAGCTTTTTTTGATATTGCAATAGGTTACTAAACATCTTTAATTTGTGGCCCTGGGTGCACATAATGTATGTTTTTGGTGTTATTTGGAATCACGCAGTCACATGGTCCGTAGTGTGTCCGACGTTCTAAATTTAATGTGAAATCTAAACCCACCCCACCCCACTTCATCTTCATAGGAATAAAATAATAATAACAAACAAAACAAAAAAACTATATTGGGAAAATCTCAGAGACGGGAGCCATCTGCCTTGTTCTTTCTGATCCATATAAATGTGTCCCAGGATCGTGGGCCTATAGGATTCCCATTCAAAGCGAACCGAACGTCTTTAGATAGCATCTCGCAGCTACCTGGGTCTTTGTCACAAACAGTTTACAGTCGAATAAAAGCAACAAACTAAACCTTCGACTGTTTCAAGTGGGCTTTAATCCTCCCAGAAATCGGGCGGGATTCCGCACAATCAGAGCGCTCACGTATCGAAACCAAACAGGATACATTACTACTCTGAGTGTTTTCGTTTCTGGGGTGCTGTCATTTGGGTAGACCAGCTGGTGCCTGTGACAATTGCTATGTCTTTTGGTCGGAGGGAGAGGAGTAGACGGGGGTTTGTACTGTTGACAGAACACTTCACTTCACCAACATAGGCTTTTTATTTGGCTGGAGATTACGTTAAAATTAATAACACTGAATAGGATTTGACACAAATTTTCGACACAAATCTGAATATTTATCAGCACATAATAAACTAAGCAGCATTTAATTCCTTTTTGTCGGGATTTCATTAAATTTTAGCTACATATCAAGTAAGCCCTTGCTACTTTTTGGACATAAGTTGTTACATTTTGTGTCATTGCTATGTTTTAATCATACAGCGTTAGATTTTGTATCTTTGATCTGCGTTAGACATAAGTTGATATATTTTTCCTCTATCCCATGACAAACGGTAAATCATAGAGTGTTATATTATTTCAATTTCATATGCGTTTGATGCAAGTCGTTGATTATGTGTCATTGGTATTTTATAAACATAAGTTATAACATTATGTCCTTTTGTTACTTTTATACACAGGCTTTTCCATTATATATCTTAGTTATCTTTTCGATAAAAATGTTTGGTTATGTCTCTTTGCCCTTTGCTGTGTTTAATGATTGCTTTGTTTTCAACCACTGACAGATCGCTTAGTTTAAAACGTATGAACAGATTTCATACTTAAATTTCAGTTAGCAACAAAGAAAATAAGTTAAATGAATAGAATGTTAAAAGAGTAATAAAGTTTGGGTAAAAATACCATTATTTCTCATATTGGAATGTTAGTGTGTATATTATGGAGTGAAATGAAAAGTTTTATTAAGCACAGAGGCTGGATTTTGTTGAAATAATAATAGTAATATTGCAAAAGGTTACCTAAGGCCACCAGATAAGAAAAGGTCCAGGCTCTTTTTAATTTCACGAAGTGTTACTTAATCTAAGATTTATGCGATTAAAAGAGGGTGGATATACCTAGTATGGAGGGTTGAACCTTTGTCGTATTACAATTGTAAATGTCACTACAGCTTGGGCGCATTCAATTTGCTTGGCCTAAAAGCAACGGAAAATCAGATCAGATCGCTTACTATCTCCGTCACTTTGAAGTCGCTTGTACTTAACAATTCGCTATCCTCCACTGCACCCCAAGAAACACAAAATCAACTTGACGATAAGAGAATGTAAATAAACGTTGTTTTCAATGAAGGTTCTACGCTAGTTATTTAGAAAGAAAACATTTTAGAATGTACATAGTAAACTGGTTCCTTGTTCAATAGTTCAGACATTATTTGGTAGTAGTTCCTCAGCTTGATTTAGTCTACCGAGGTCTGTAAGAGTAAGATAACCAAACATGTTTCGAATTTTAAAACGAGATACGACAGTCTGCTAGGTTATTCCCATTTTTATTTAAAATTGGGATTGGGAATTATAAATGTTTATTAAAAGGTCTATATAAAACAATTTGTACGCGGAAAAAATACGAGATAAGATTAAGAAAAAAAAGAAACACATTTTCCAGAGCTTATAGAAGTTATTTTACTAATGTACATATCATACTGTTATACATAAAAAAAGTCAAACGACACATCATTGCGAATATAGTATATGTGGCAATATACATAGAATATTTACAAAATATAGGGTAGTAAATTTTATTTATGTTTTTGATAACGGTCTCTGACAGCATTTCATCTCTGACTTCTCTGTATGGTCCTCCATTGTGAAGTTGGAAGATTCTGTAAATTGTTTTAGGTTATTCTGTTATGCCATCCTTCAGATTTTCTAATGCATTGTATTACATTTATTATTAAATATATTTACTACTGTATTAATGTTATTATTTATTGTTATTGATAGATTTATTAATGTTATTATATATTTTTTACTGTATTATAATTTTTCTTATTATTACTAATTGTTGTTTTATGCTTTTCTTATTATAATTTACACCATATATGATACTTCCTTTATTGTTATTATAATTATAATCTCTTTCTTGATGGTTTAGGTACTGTGTGAGCATTTGTGAGTAGTTTGGTGTTTGTGAGTTGTAATCTCTTCTTGATGTTATTATTATTATCATCACAATTTTTTTATTTTATTTTAGTGACATTGTTTTTATGGTAAGATCTACAGTTTTTTGATAATATTTTATAAAAAGATTGTATACCGTAAATAAATAATCACCATAAATAAATAAATAAAAATCATAATAAAAGTTTAACTAAATAATTGTAAAATTAAATAACCTCATAAAAAAAAAAAAAAAAAAAAATAGAATGTTCCACTTTGAAGTGCACATTATCAGAAGTTGTTGCTTTAGAAAACCAAGGATATTTGTACTAGCCTTCTGTGTTTTATTTCCACACAAATTGGAACAAATGCTGCGTTTTATACGTACAAAACGTTAGAGATCAGTAGCTTCTGTCTCAAACACCTGGCACGCACAATGCTCGAATCATCACCAAAATTATCTGATCCCTGATACAAAAATCAGAACACAGGATGTGATTCCGATATCGACGCCGATCTAAGGAACAAACAAAAGACCTACCATTACTTCTTGTTTAGTCCATCTTTTTTCAATAAAACCCCCAACTAACGGGCTGAGATAATCATGTAAATGAGCCTATCGAAGGAAGGGTTCGTTCGGTAATGGGAAGGATATTGGTTTTGTGAACATAGTTAAAGTGACATTTTGTAACAGCTGTTTCGATAAAGACCATACTTTATCACTGGTAGCGCTGACATCGCAATTGATGCTCACTTTTATCAATCAGTGAGTTTCCTCTGGACATAATCTTGTATTAGGAGCCAGTTATCGAGTTAAGGAACATCTGTGAGGAGAGATGGTTGAACCAAAACTAGACAAGAACCCACAAATAATTTTGAATTTAATGACTTGGACTAAATGGATGCTACAGTTGTTGATTTTTTAGTCACATACATATAAATATCAATATATTAGAGTTTCATAAATAATTAGTTGTTAGCCTGGCTTTTCAATATGAACAAATACACACGATAACGTTTTTTTATCTAAAAGCCAGTAGTCAATTAACAAACTAAAATAGCTCCATTAGATTACTAAAGACACTTATGGGGTGAAGTCCTACAATGAGATGCGAATAGAACTAATCTTAAAACCTCCCCTGTGGAAAAATACATAACTTCCTAAATATTCATGACGATCGGGTGTGGATAGTTCAATGCACAAAGGACACACAGACAGAAACACATTAATCTATATTTATATATTTCGTTTATAGCATGACATAATATTATGAAGAAAATAACATAGTATTTTATTTCATATGACTTTATTGCACTGGAATTTAAAATTATTAAGAAATGTTATAATTATATGAAATTTAAAAAAATTGCAATAAGTGGGGACTGCTTCTTAGAAATCAATGTCTATTATTGTGACTTGCATAGTTTTTTCTTGCTTACAATGCTTACACAGAATATATTAAATTAACTAAAAATGTGTGTCTTTACCGCCGTAAGTGTATAGAAGGGTAGGTGGGCCAATGCCATAGTATGTGTACGGGTCGTTGGGTGGGCAGGTGGGAGGGCTGCAACAGCGAGCTTACAAAACCCTGACCTCTAAGGTTCCACCATTTTGTTAAGTTGTATTCCTTGGGGGTCAGTCAAAAGGATCTCCAAATTTGTTTGTTTTTTCCAAGATCTTAGATCAGGCGAAACTAGGCAATTCTTGGTTGTAACAATCTAAGTAATTTAAAAAAAAGTGATTCTGATAAAATCATACAAAAATCAGATATTTTGGCTGAAGCACTACTAGAGTCATGGAGAAGAGTCTGATGGCAGCGTCTTTATGTTTATATATAGGGTCTAGAAAGTTAGTCGATGATGACAATGATGTGTACATCTCAAGCTTAAGGTTCACAATTATAGATGGCGTTCACAATAATGGCGTTCGCTAGAAGAGTATACTAAAATCTAGGAAACTACTCCTAGATCCTGTCTTCCAGTAGAGTGCAACTAATTCTTTGTCAATACCACGGTACGTGTATGGGTGGGCGGGTGGGTCAAAACCACTGTACGTGTATGAGTGGATGGGTGGGTCAATACCACTGTACGTGTATGAGTGGACGGGTGGGTCAATACCACTGTACGTGTATGAGTGGACGGGTGGGTCAATACCACTGTACGTGTATGAGTGGACGGGTGGGTCAATACCACTGTACGTGTATGAGTGGACGAGTGGGTCAATACCACGGTACGTGTATGAGTGGACGGGTGAGTCAATACCACTGTACGTGTATGAGTGGACGGGTGGGTCAATACCTCTGTACGTGTATGAGTGGATGGGTGGGTCAATACCACTGTACGTGTATGAGTGGAGGGGTGGGTCAATACCACGGTACGTGTATGGGTGGGTGGGTGGGTCAATACCACTGTACGTCTATGAGTGGACGGGTAGGTCAATACCACTGTACGTGTTTGGGTGGGCGGGTGGGTCAATACCACTGTACGTCTATGAGTGGACGGGTGGGTCAATACCACTGTACGTGTTTGGGTGGGCGGGTGGGTCAATACCACTGTACGTGTATGAGTGGACGGGTGGGTCAATACCACTGTACGTGTATGAGTGGACGGATGGATCAATACCACTGTGCGTTTATGGGTGGGCGGATGGGTCAATACCACTGTACGTGTATGAGTGGACGGATGGATCAATACCACTGTGCGTTTATGGGTGGGCGGATGGGTCAATACCACTGTATCTGTTTGGGTGGGCGGGTGGGTCAATACTATGGTACGTGTATAGGTGGGCGTGTGGGTCAATACCACGGTACGTGTATGGGTGGGCGGGTGGGTCAATATCACTGTACGTGTATGGGTGGGCGGGTGGGTCAATATCACTGTACATGTATGGGTGGGCGGTTGTATTCAATACCACTGTGCATAGATATGTATTGAAAAGGTTTTTAATAAAATTATTGACAATTGTAACGTTCTCGCTCACACATACATACACAGACACACACAGACACATACAGACACACAAACACCTTAGGACGAAGAATTTATTGTGGGAAATTATTGTGAAAATTATTGATTTGGATAAAAAATCCAATGAGTTGTAGAGGTATAAGAAGATTCCGAATTGTTTGGAGCAGATCAGTCATCATATCATATACGGTTTTCATGATGCATCATTAATGAAGCTATCAGTTGAAATTAGAAGAATTAACGTGGCTCTTCGAGGTGGCACTCGAGGTGCGACATGGACTACCTGTGTTAATCCCAGCGACCCAAAGGGCCATAAAACTGGCACTCGAGGTGCGACATGCCACCTCAGGTAGCCCGGCGAAGGGTTGCGGGGTTGTAGACGCGCTCTCTCACTGTGTCCATAAATAAATAAATAAATAAATAAATATATATATATATATATATATATATATACAAAAATAGACCTACCTATATATACCTAACCTAACCTAACCTAACCCACCCACCCTCCCATACACGTACATTGGTAGTAATTGTATTGGTAACAATCGTTAATCATGTGTCTCATTGTATGGCTGTAGTTTTCAGATAATTTTATCACTGTAAATATATCAACTATTAGCCGCCAGACCAACACGGCCACACTGCTAGCCGAAGCGCCATGTCGCACCTCGAGTGTTAGTTTTGGATTCTCTTTCGCTGCATGTCGCACCTCGAGTGTCCAATTATGACCCTCAGGTAGTCCATGTCGCACCTCGGGTGCCCCCCTCGTCGATGGGTATGACTTGGATGTGATAAGGGATCGATTCGATATGTTTTACTCTTCAATTTCACTCCAAAACTAAATACATGGATTTGTTTCTTTTCATATGCAATATTTTAAACACTAATTAACATTTTTACGGACGTTTTGTTTCTTAAATATCATAATGAAATAATTATTAAATTAACATTAATTGCTTAGTGAGTATTTATAATTCATTAAAACCCTGTTCCCCAGAAGTAGGGTTTAATCGTGCCTAAAAAGCCGCCATTTAGGTTTCCCAATAGTTTATTTCCAATTAAGAATACATTTAATGAGTACCTTATGAAAACTAAAAAGTTCAATTCTTAAAATCGACCGTTATGAAGTCAATATACAATCTTACAGTTAGTAGTTTAAAAAATTCATTCTATTTAAACTGTATGGTTTGTGTTCATTACTGTAATGAGTTTATTAAGCGTCGTTTAGATATCAAAGGGTTCATTTTAGAGGATAATAAGTTGATATTTTGAGTTTAAAATAATTTTTACAGTTTTTCAACAGTAAAAATAATTCTAATACATAAATCTTTACATAAAACAACTAATGTTCTACTAAAATAGCTCTTTACCTATGATTTAGTACTTCAATTATAGCGATGCGATTATTATTAAGTACAGAATCCTTGAAATAAAAAGCAATGTTCTAGACATTTCTCTTGAAAAAAAACTACTCTCTTATAGAATGAAACTTAGTACCTGAAGCTATTGCAGGATATGTGGCTGTGCTCTCATTATACAGACGAGTAACCTGATAAGTTAGTCTAGACCATCTACAGGTAACACGATGGCTATAATCAGCTGGTAAGCCCCGGGGGGTGATACAGGCTGGGAGTACGTTGCTGGAGGTAACTTGAGGTGAGGTATCGTGTTGCTCCGACCGATGAATACTGATACATATGGCTGTACACTCTATTAACTAACGTGTAATGAACAAGACACTATCATCTGATTTAAGCTCTTGCAAAACCAGGGGACAAACCTGCTTGCTTCATGTGCTTATTCAGTCTTTCTCATAATTCGTTATCAATTGAAGTTTTAAAGTTGTTACTGCAGAAAAATACATTTTGTTCATTTCACTACATATATTATAACCATATTTTTGTATGACTTATAGCATATTTTAGGTTATGTGTAAGTAACCTTAGACAATTTTATATAAGGAAAGAAACAAACACAAGTTTCCCAACTTTGGATTAGTGATTAACAAAATTAATTAATCAATACATATAAACAGTAATTATCAGCATCTTTGTCACGTGTTAATTAAGCATCACATCTAACACTGTTACCACAATATACTGCAAAAGTTGAATGAAATCTACATCGATTTGTTTTATGTATACAACGTCACTCAACATATTCGAAACTTGACTTAATCATCATATAATTATCCTTACTTAAAGTACATTAAGTTTTAGAGTATTTACAGAAGTAAATTCAAGGGATAAATTAGTTGTTTACCTATCTTTACCGATGTGGCCACTCAAACCGATGTAGTTTTCTGGCCTCCACAATGATGTGCCTCCACTCTTTCCTGTCGTGAGCTTGCTCACAGGCTACTCCCATTCGTCTAAGGTATTTTAGTAATTTGTCCTGCCACTTTAAGTTTGGCCTTCCAAGCCCCTCAAAGACATTCTTAATAAGAGTGTTTTCTGGTCTTCTCGCTATATGGCCAGTCCATCTCAACCTTTGGCCTTTGATGATGGCTACAATTTCAGGGTGTGTGTATGAGTTTATATTTATTAGTATTTCAGATTCTCCAATTGCCATTATCATTTATTGGACCGTGTATTTTTCTTAAAACTTGGATTTCAAAACTATAATTTTATTCTCTGAATATTTTGCTCATAGCTAAATTTTCAGTTTCATAAAGGTGTACTGGTTGGGTTATAGTATGGTAAATTTTCAACTCCAAAGTTGTTTGGAGCTCAGTATTTTTCATAAAGACCAGAAAATATTAGTTTTTTATGTGTATTAAAGTTACACGTTAATTAGCGCCTTTGGTCCCCTAATATTTGTATATATAAAGCGTATTTACTTCTGAATAACGTAATTTCTAGATTACGTGCAACGCTGTCTCCACGGGAGGTCCCAGTGTCATCGAGCCATCAAATTAGGCTGTCCCCTTGGGACCGGGGGACCAAATGTGTCGGGACTCTGTCTCGTTACTTTGATCTAAATTGCTGATTGCCGCATCAGTGGCTGTCGTCCTATGTCGCTGACCAGCGTCTGTTCGTTTAAAAGATACGTTAAATCTTTTAGAAAAAAAACAGTCAGGAAACTTAACATTTTCGAACTTAAAATGAACAATTGAGAGATTACAAAAATGTTTCTGTACTTAAATCTAGTGATAGCCCAATAAAAAAAAAACTATTAAAAATAATTGTTGAATTTCACTTTTTAAGATTTCATGCTTGGAGTTTCTTCTTTTCTATATCACTGTTTGTTAATTAATTGACCTGTAAGCGATTTGGATGATTATTAAAGTTGACTCAGACATACTATAAAATATCTATTTAAAAAAAACATTAAGCTGTAGGTATGAAATAATTCTTACTATCAATTTCACAAAAAGAACAAATATCAAATCTATCAGAAAAAAATTGCCAACATTAAAAAAAATCAATTTATAATACTTATTTATATTGATAGACACAGTGATATAAATAATTCTTCTGTTGAGATGGGAAGGGGTGGTTCTTGTGTGTATTCTCTCACTCCATTACTGACAGACAACACACTGACTTGCCGCTTAGCTGATTGCTGCTAAATCTTTGATGAGGAGGAGTCATTCATCAACCTCTTGCGGATGTTTAACGCGAGTATTAGGCTAACAACTTGGAGACACATCTTCGCCACTTCCAACCTGTAATAGGATGGCCCCTGGTGTCAAGGTGGGTTGTCATTGTGCATGGGAAGTTGTTTATGTGGTAAAGGAAATAATAGATTTACTATCGTGAAGATATAATTTATAAATCTTCTCTTACAAATATCATGTCAAGTGTTTAATAAGATTTTATTGAAGTTGGCTTTTTTATGTATTTAAACGAACAGGTGACAGTCAGATCCATTGGAGTGAATAATTCAAGTTAGTTCAATAATCAGTTTGCTTATTAACAATGCAGAGACTCCTTACATCTTAAACGTGCAAATTTTAGAGAATGTCATAGTTTTTTACTTCACCTAGTAGTTCTTCAGGCCATAGTTGGGTATATGATCTTTGGTTAATGAGTTAAGTACCAATCGGTAACTCATTTGAGTATTCGAACGTTGGATTTTGGACTCCACAGTTCGAGCCAAAAGCCACTGGACCACCAAGCCAGAGGATCTTTAATTAATTTTTGTGTAGCATCAACGGGCAGCCCATTACAACACACAAATACAAAATAAATATTCGATGTAATTAGTATTATTATTAAATAGTTATACATAGTTAAAATATAATAAATACTAAAAAATTATAATAAAAATAAATACTCATCAGTTTAAAATATATAAATATGTATATACACACATATATATTCACCTTAAAGCCTGATTTCAATTTTATTTATTTATTTAATCTTTTGTGAAAGATTGGTATAGAAGAAGCCGAACTGTACAATTTTAGGACGTTTTTTTTATTTCCAATGATGCCCTAAATACAGTGTAGAATACCGTAAATATTATTAAATAATATTTACAACAATACAAGTTTTGTAGGATGGTGGGCTATTACAAGTTAGTTAGCTTGTTAAATGGATGGCACATAGTTAGCTTTCTTCTCCGATTAAATAGACTTTTTTATGTCTCATTTTCAGAATTAAGTGTCTTAAGATTATTGATATCCCTTTCAGGTGTTATGTGGTCAATACACGTACGATGAAAATGGCCACACTACCCACCCATACACCTACGGTGGTAATGGCCCTCCCACCTTCAATCATATTTCATACCTTGCTCGTCGATTAATGCAAATGTAAGCAAGCGTAGTTCATGTTTGAGCTTGCACAGTTATATTTCCTTTAGGAAAAAGCAATATTCTTGTAATTACTGTTATAAACCACAGCCATTTTCATCTTCAATAAAGGAATATGAGATTTTTTACGGATGCTTATCTGAATACCTTGAAAAAATTATGAGTACTGAGGTTTAGTCGTGAGTAGCTGTTGTAGATGATTTATATTCTCTAATGTTAAAAATGCCTCTTCAAGTATTTACTAAGTATGTAATCCTAACTTGATATTTACGAAGCCTAGGTGGTAAAATGCATGATTTTGGTTTATCG
Source organism: Stictocephala bisonia (assembly GCA_035578905.1). NCBI lineage: Eukaryota > Metazoa > Arthropoda > Insecta > Hemiptera > Membracidae > Stictocephala > Stictocephala bisonia. The sequence continues at coordinate 368,331 of JAQJVL010000147.1, read as the reverse complement.
ATTCCATTTTATTTGAGACAAGTTTTGCCAGAAAAAAGTGAATCACAAGGATATTCCAAAAGTTTCACATAGTTGACTTAAGTAATGAACACTTGATATTACGTGTCATCCAGGGTTACTATCTTAATAAATAAAGGTATGGATCCCACTGATCTGAGGAGTTAGTGCTATTTTTTTCTAAAAAAGGCTGTATAAATGCAGTGTTAGAATATCAAAGTAACAACAATTTCAAAACTAGACTGATAGAGTGAATATTTGTTAGAATATTGAAAATGAAAATAGAGGCAACATTGTCAACAGGAAGGCTGTGGTTAGTACGCTTCTAACTCCCAAAGACACTCATAGAATTGAGTTCAAAACTAATCTCAAACATGTTCAACAACCTTTTCATAAGCATGTCCATTCATAGTTTTAATCCATCCATTAAGACCTCTTCTCAAACGCAAGCAGTTTCCATAACATCTTCATTTTTATTAATGCTCATTTCAAAGTCTGGATTGACAGAAATTATCATGTCTCTCAAACTAGACATCGGTAGCCATGAAAATATCTCATACAAACTTTTAAAGAATTGTTTTGAAATTCTTAAAATTGTTAATACACTAAAAAATTTTTTTTTTGAAGAGGGTTTTTTTGAATTCTTTTGAAACTGGGATTTTTATGGATTTTCTTAAATCGTCCATTGTAAATCTATTGATAAACAGGGTAGTTTTAGGCACATTTCCTTTACACCGACATATAATAAAGATTTTAAAAGGGATGTCTTCAATAGATTGTGGTGTTTTTGTAAATCGAATATTTTTTATAGTTTGTGATCCAGTGGTCAGATGTGGAGATGTGCTAGCGTCGCAATCAGGCTTCAAGGCTTGTTTTTTTTGACAGCAATAATGGTCAGTTTCGCAGGATGCTGAAAGCAGCATATGATTGTTGACTGTGTGATTAAACTCACATTCAGTCAGTAAACCCCATTTCTCAAGTGTTACATGTTTGGACCTGACGGCTGTTTTGGACACTTGATAGAGTTCTACTGGTCGGTGAGTTATAATAAAATAGTAAAAAATTAAAAAATTAAATAATCTGAAATAATATCTTATTCAATATAAGGTGTTATTTTGTTGAAAAGAAATCCACTGTCAGTACAATGTTCACTATCTTAGATAAGATAATGAATGCCTTTGACATTTGAAGATCTGTTGAGGTGTATTTTCTGTGATTTGCGAAAGGTTTTCGTTATGTTCATCATACTCTTTTGCTAGAAAACTATAAAATATTGAAGAACGTGTTGGATCAAATATGTGAGTTTTATCATATTTAAAAGAATGTTGGCAAGTTGTTAAAATTTTTTCACCCTCATCTTTCATATGCAGTATCAATATTAGGATCTGAAAGTATTCGTATAAGGAAATTTTTTTAAAGATAACTGTGAGGATTATTGCTGGGGTTAGCAAAAAAAGAGACATGTACATCTATAAAAAGTAAATCTAATTAATTTTCCTTTCAACTTTGTTTAACAGACTGAATTTGTTTAGCAAAGGAAACAGAAGTATTTTCCAGCATCTCCTTCAGAATTCAAAATACAAACTTTTAATAATACATCTGATAATTTAAAGGTTTAAAATTACCTTTCATACCACTTCCTTAAAAAAAACACACACATTTTACAAAGCCATGACATTATTCAATGCAAATCCACGTGTGCTTGACATTGGGAATGACTAGAGGAATGTTAAAAACGTTCTTCAGTCTTTCCTCGCTAAGAGATGTTTTAAATCTGGAAAATACTTTATTAAACATATATTAGTTACCTTGTTGCCGTTAAGTAGATATTTTTGTACTTAAGTTATTCTTATTGATGTTTTTTTTAGGTAATATTATTTTACGTAAGGCAAAGGAAGAGATGTATCTTTATGAAAATTTCAATATTCGAACTGAACGGTTGAAAGTGAACTGTCAGGCGAAGTAAAAAAAGATGACATTCCACCAAATTGTACGTTTAAGATACAACTAACAAGTACTTACAAGTAGTCTCTTCATAATTCATAACCAAGCTGATTATTGACCCAACTTGCTGCATTAAGCACTGTCACTCCAGTGGAACTGACCTTCATCTGTTCGTTTAAAAAGTACATTGAAAGTAGAAACCCAATTAAATATACCCTTATTAAACACTTAACAACAAGGTTGTAAGAGAAGACTCTTAAGTTATAATTTCATGTTAATAAAACAGTTCTTTACTTTACTCTACCACATAAACAACTTCCCATGCACAACGACAACCCACCTTGACACCAGGAGTCATCCTATTACAAGTTGGAAGTGGTGAAAACGTGTCTCCAGGTTGTTAGCCTAACAATCGCATTAAACATCTCCAAGATGTTGATGAATGACTCCTTCTCATCAAAGATTTAGCAGCAATCAGCCAAGCGGCAAGTCAGAATGTGTTGTCTGTCAGTAATGGAGTGAGAGAATACACACTTGAACCATCCCTTCTTATCTATCTCAACTGAAGAATTATTCATATCACTGTGTCTGTCAATATAAATGGGTGTTATAAATTGATTTATTTTTATTTTCGGTAATATTTTTACGTGAAAAATTGAATTTATCAAATCATCTCTCAATCAAAGTCTTCATAGATCTGAAAGTTATGCTAGTTTATTCTCTTTGTTAAATCAGTACCATGCATTTAATTCAATTGCTACTATTAAATATGTTTTCATAATATTTCAATATATGTGTCAATTTCAATAGCTATGAAACATTGGTTGTATGGTTCTGAGGCAATAAAATAACAAAAAGCTATGTCATTAGTGACATCAGATAATTTATGAAGCCCTAACCAAGAGATTTTTAGGTGTTAATAATTTTATTAGCAAACAATCGTCGGTGGTTTTACAATACCACATGAATTTTTTGTTTTTAATATGTATCAATTCCATCCTTCATAATTGAATGTTTCTTGATAATAATTCATTCTTCATATCTTACACGAATTTGGTTTAGTAAGTAGTTAAATTCAAAATTCGCATGATTACTTTAGTAAAATAATCTACAGTGAATGAATAAATACAAGTAGTAATTGTTCTTATTTTTATGAACGTTATCCAATAATAATCTCTATAACCACAAACAAATTAACAATGACTACCTGTGTTTATTAGTTGGTTTGTCATTAACTCGTCGATATTTAATGTAATTGATTAGTTTGTATTAGAATAGAAAGAAAAAAATATTTACGGAAATAAACATTCTCAAAATAATAACAATACGTGAAGATATTCAATTTAAAAACAAACCCTTATAAATAACCCAAGAGATATTTTATAGTGGACTTAAAATCAACAATTGAAATTAGAACATAGCATTTTATAGATTGAAAAGCAAAGTATTTCCAAAATGGAAAAGTATATATCAAGAAAATTGCCCGTAACACATGAAATAAACTGAAAAGTTTCAATTTTGGCAACATGAATTTAGGATATTTTCAAGAAGATATTCTGTTTGTCATGTTTTTCTCAAATTATTCAGTTACTGAAATAAATCACATATTTATTATTTTATTTTAACTGTTGTTGTATTGATGTTGCTGTTTTGATACTGTTAAATGTTTTTGATATTTTTTTTCAACATGAAGTATTGTAATATTCATTTGTTATGAGTAAAAGATTATGTTAAGTTCTTGTTGAATACTTTTGTTACATTTTGAAGGATATATATATATTTAATTTTTTCTAGGTTTTTTGTTTTGTGGATTTGATTCTGAGCTTTACGTGTGTTGTTATTGTGGTTTTATGTATAAAGGAAATCTTGTTAATTTAGTTTACTGAACAACTATTTTGGTTCGTTTCATATATTTGCCTCAAAATTGGCATTGCCGTTAAATATAACAATAATAATTTCGAAAAATAAACATTTTAGCCTGCTTAATTGTAACACAGGGATTTGGTAAAAATGACATTAGTATTTTAATGACAAAAACCTATTACGAAGAAAGAAAAAATATATACATTTTCAAAAGTCGAAATTTTAAATAAAAAAAAGAGCTTCCTTTCAAGATAGAATCAAACTAGAGAGGGGTTAATGTTAAAGTATTTAAACGTATACCCTTCCTTATATTAAAACCAGCCGTTTTGTTACTTTATTACTCAGGAATGTGAAGACATTTTAATTTTCATATTGTCATATTGTAATTATATGACTTTTGTAATACAATTTTTAAATTGTCAAACTACAAATAAATGATTTTTGATTTTTTGATTTTTGAATTTCTAATCTATTTAAATGCTTGATAAGAGGACATTTAAAAAAGAATATCTTACGCTTACATTGCTGAATTATTTCTAAAACTATTTTTTATGTAAACCATAACTCTTCAAACTATCATTTATATGCCTTTCCAATGACCATTATATATTTAAGGGCGAATAAAATATCAAATCCTGACGAATCGAAGGGACTTCTTTATACAAAAGGCAAGTCAAGCAACATATTTTCATAAATCCTTTGATTCAATACACCATATCTTTTAACTGTATTTTATGATATGACGTTAGGGGATGAAGAAGGCTACGAATATTTAGGCAAATATTTAAAAATACACCCGTTTTTACACTGTGCTTTGACCAAAGTCTCCTGAGCTGATGTTATCCTCTTATTACTGTATAATGTATAGCTTTGAATTTGTATTATTACGTAAACAGTTGTATTTGTTAGTGTCAAAATACGTACTGACAATGTAGGGTGATGTAGGGTGTATTGTATTTTTTGCGTATCACCTAAAATATGATTTACAACACTTGTACTTTGAAGATTCCCTGTTTTGTTATCTAACGACTTCCGCTAAAGGCTTTTTCCAATCACTGTAAAGGTAAATGGTGATAATAGAAGTGTAAATAAAGGTAATAGAGGTTAATTGCCAATTAAAATGACGCACTACATTTGCTAGCAGTAATAAAAGGCAAAGCAGGGTTGCCAATTTTATTACACCAATGCCGGTGTGGTTTGCTAATTATTCACAATAGGATGTGAAAGGGAGTTGTTTATATTCCATGAATTGTTTTGAAGAGTATATTTTAATTAGTTTCTGGTTGAGGCTTTGTTAGTTAATTGCAAGTGAGAACTACTTTTAATTAGTCTTTTACTATCTCAAAATAACTCTAAGGCCACTTGTAATTTAAATGCAGGCAAAATGTAAAGGATGTTAATTATATTTATGGATGAAAAAGTAGTTCTTAAATACCTTCAACTTGGGCGCATTTTTGGTCGTATTTGGAAATTTGTAGACAAAAATCCTGCCTGGGAAAGCAGACACTCTGGAGCTACCGTACTGTGTCCTGTGTCGATACTCTTCCCTGCTTCTCGTTGCAAAAGACTGTACTGTATATCGCAGCTTGTTATGGGTTCACACTTGGATTTGAACAAGGACATGGATCTAAAATGTAGAGTCATTATGTCAACATCTCAACATGTCAACAGTTTCAGATTTTTTAAAGCTAGCCTGTGTGATTTTCTGAATTGTAGATTTGATATTGTTCGCATTGCTTCTTCTTCTTCTTTTTTAAGGATGAAAACTATAAAAAAGTGTAGAGCTGTAATCTCCCCACAGTTCCATCCTGTAGGAGATAATATTGCCATCACCAGTATCTGGAATTAGGTAATATTCGGGTAGTTTTGTTCAAAGTTATCCTTAGACACTTAAGCCTAACAAAAACTGCCCGAATATTACCTAATTCCAGATACTAACATGGTCTAAATGGCAATCCGAAGTCAAATCTTGTCTATGTGTATTCCAGGAATTTCTGAAAGTAAACGTAAATGATTTCAGTGTCATCCAACATGACTGTTGAATAATTTAATCTGAATCTATTTGTCACAATCCAAATTGGATGAAAGTTTATTTCGATGGATTTGTTTGAGATTGAGCTCGTTAAATATTGATCTCCTCTGTTGGGCTCATTAACAGTAAGATTTTATAGTGCTTATCATCATTTTTGTTTAAGACAGAGTGTCGTGTCATCAGCGTATTGGACGAGTCGTACTTGTACAGATGAATCAACATCATTGACGTAGACTAAGAAGAGGAAAGAGCAAAAGTATGAAGCCCTGAGGAATCTTTGAGCTCATCGTTACTCTGCCCGATATGACGCTTGAAATGCCTTTGTCTTGTGTTCGAGCCACAAAGACAAGGCAATTTTCACGAATGGAGCTCCTCGAATTCCAAATCGACTTTCAAAACTGTTCTGTCAACAGTTTAAAATATTTCTTTTCTGTTGCACATTATTAATATGTTTATACTTAAACTAATGTTTTTCGTTAATTTATCCAAAATATATAAAGCCGCATGTGTAACTCACTCACTCATGTATACATATTCCAACCCACTTTCAAATGAGCTAGAAACCTGAAATTTGGCACTCAAGTGGGTTTTACTGAGAAACCGGCGGAAAAATTTGAAAACCTAAAAATATTTTATTTTTAACCCCCGAAAAAATTCAAAATGGCAGATGAGCTTTTTTTCTTGTGTGCAGAGGTTTACTTACGACTTGATTGTGGGCAAACCATTGGTTGAAGAGCAAATCTGGCAGCATACTCAACATTTGTAATTAAATTTCCTACAATTTTGGTTGTTTACATTTTGTTGTATTTTTAATACTACCTACGCAAAAAGTCATTAAATTTCTATTTACGTTTAAACAATTATTTTGTTTCGTATATTGTTGCCTTATTAAGATATTGTTAGAACTTAAAACCATACTTACTATCTAAACGTAGTATGGTTTTTTTGTAACGAAAAAACTACTTTGTTACGAAAACTACTATACAATTTTACTTTCACTTTTTATAACCCCAGGAAAAATCAAAATGGCTGACGTGAAAACGCTGACATGTTTGCCAGGTGAAGCTTATGTTTTATTGAAGCTGTAATATTTAGTATGTATAAATCTAATAAAATATTCAGATTAAAAATGAATTCTGTATAATAAGTGTTAAATACATCTTAGTGGTTTATACTACAGTTCGTCACAAAAGGTCGGTAAAATTGAGTTTTGTCGAAAAACATGTGATTTTTTCGGAATAGTTCCTCCTATTTATGCATGATTAAAAAAAGCTAGAAACTTAAAACTATACACACAATCAACCTTTACTTTTCTGTAAAGAAAAGTGCTTAAAATTATATTTTTTACTTTTCATAACCCAGAAAAAAATTCAAAATGACTCACGAGTTTTCTGGTATGAATAAAACCAGCTGGGTACTTAAAACCATGCTCACTAATTACGTCGACCTCTCATATTACTAGCTCCTGTGATCAACTTTGGTAGCATCCCGTCATCAACTAAGTCAACTCTCTATGGTGTGACCTTGGTTAGCCCCTATGATCAACTTGGGCAGATCCCCATGACGAACTTGCGTAGCTCCCGTTATCATGCTGCGAACTCCCTATGATCAACTTGGTTAATCATCCGTGATCATATCCGCTATCAATTTACATATACCCGTGATGAACTTTGGCAGCCCTACTTGATAAATTTAGGTAAACAACCATTATCATTTTGGGTAGCCCCCGGTGATCAACTTCAGTAGCCTCCCCGTGATCAATTTGGGTAGACACCTGTGATCAATGTAAATAAATATAGACTGAATACAAAATAAACTGTATTGAACTTGTTATATTCAACGAATTTGCCTGAACCCCTAGGGGATTTGGGGGTGAAGCCCCCAACGAGCGAAGTGAGTATATTGTAAAAAGCCGTTGGAATATATAAATAAAAAATAAGAGGGTTATATAAGAGTGTTGTTTTATGAATTAATAAGTTTAACTAAAAAGAAAATTGCCTTGTCAAGTGTAATATCGTATTTTCAGATCGATCATTACCTAAGTATAATTTATCTGTTACCATTGGAAAGTCCAATTGTTCACTTAAAATCACATTTAACACAGGAAACAGTTCCTAGCTGTCACTGCTACCCTCGGGGACTCCCCGGAAACGCCCAGTCTTAACAGCCGTTGACCAGCCATTGGTAGAAACAAATTGGCCCAATTGATTTTTTCCCCTGGAGTCAATTGATTAATTCCGGATACGATAATTTACCGGGTGGCAGCTGGGCATCGGATAGGCTGTGGACAGTAGTGGCAATATACATGGTAATGTGGGGGAGGAGCGACACTATTGGTACGGTCACCCTTGGTGGGGATGTGTAAAACTAGTCATGCCATGTGGTTAGGGCATGAGGTTCTTTTAATGTGATTAGGTGTAATGCATGGTGGAAATAATACACGGTGGCTGAAGAGTTGTGCATGTTATTACACCGAATAATATTATGGTAAAGTTGAAATAACTTTATAATTTATCATAATATTTGAGTTACAAAATCCTAGCTAATTAAACCTCAAATTTAACTTAATCGTTACTTGGGTATGTTTGTAATCGAAAAATTAAACTGGCCAAATATGAACAGTGACAGGAAGAACATAGTCAAACGAGGTCTCGCATATTACAACGGAAGAGAGTAGTCCGATATTTATTCTATTGTTTCTCTCCGCGAAAAACGCCAGAAACATGGGTTTTTATTTCAATGATTTGGTTCGTAATAATGATCGTATCGTAACACTTGAAGTATCACTTTAAAATGAAGACTTACTTTATTGGATCATAAGTTAGTTTTTGTAAAACATTTGAGTATTTTCATACTTTTTCATGGTTAAATATGTAACATTTTAAAGTCATTCTTGATAATTTTACACACAGAAACTCAAAATATCAACATGTAGACCATAGAATGAACTTTTAATAATAATAGAATGTTATGTAGTACTCATTATAATAAACACGAATCGTGTACTTGAAATGGAAAAGCGTTTTTTAAACGTTGACGGTAAAATTGCATTGCTACTATAGGGCTGTCGACTTGCAAGCAGTGGCTCGGCATTTTGTTAGAGAGTCAGTACAATCTTACCACCAGCGGTCTAAAACACGCTTTTGTTTTTCAACTGGGGGGTGGTATTGACCCACTCACTCTCCCATACACATACAGTGCTATTGACCTACACGTACTCCCATACACGTATAGTGGTATTGACTCACCCGCTCTCCCTCTACAAGTAGATTGGTATTGATATACACGCACTCCCATACAAGTATAGTGGTATTGACTCACCCGCTCTCCCTTACAAGTAGAGTGGTATTGACCAACACGCACTCCCATACACGTACAGTGCTATTAACCCACACGCACTCCCATACACGTATAGTGGTATTGACCCACCCGCTCTCCCTTACAAGTAGAGTGGTACTGAACTACCCACTCTGCCATACACGTACAATGCTATTGACCCACACGTACTCCCATACACGTATAGTGGTGTTGACCCACCCGTTCTCCCTTACAAGTAGAGTGGTATTAACCCGCACACACTCCTATACACGTATAGTGGTATTGACCTATCCACTCTCCCTTACAATTAGAGTGGTATTGACTCACACGCACTCCCATACACGTACAGTGGTATTGACCAACACGCACTCGCATACACGTATATTGGTTTTGACCCACCTGTTCTCCCTTACAAGTAGAGTGGTACTGACCAACACGCACTCTCCCATACACGTACAGTGCTATTGACCCACACGCACTCCCATACACGTACTGTATTGGCCCACCCGCTCTCCCTTACAAGTAGAATGGTACTGACCCACACGCACTCCCATACACGTACTGTATTGACCCACCCTCTCTTCCTTACAAGTAGAGTGGTATTGACCTACATACTCTCCCATACACGTACACTTCTATTGACCCACACGCACTCCCATACACGTATAGTGGGATTGACCCACCCACTCCCCCTTACAAGTAGAGTGGTATTGACCACACGCACTCCCATACACGTATATTGATATTGACCCACCCACTCTCCCTTACACGTAGAGTGGTATTGACCCACCCGCTCTTCCATACACGTACAGAGTATTGATAAGGCCTAAGGCCTAGTAAATACTATGTTGTAGGAGTAAAAGCCTGCAAGTAAAGTGGTCCATAAGTTTTTATTGTGAGTTTATTTATAATGGCCAAGAATTACATTAAACATTTAATATATAGAGCAGTAAAAAGTCATAAAAATGCTCAATTTTTCCAGCAAAATCTAGTTGAGTTCACTAGAATAATTCTCTTCCTATCTAACGACAAGTATTATTTTTGTTGTTTGTTTCCTGTTAATTATTAGGTCTTCATGAATAAAATAAATTATTTTCAGCTTTGCTTTTAGCTAATTTTATTTTGTCTTAAGTTTAATCAAGTTTTTTATAATTTATTTATAAAAAATTATAAAAAACTTATATATATTTTCATCAAGCCTCCTGATTTTATATATAAGGTTTGATATTTTTCTGTTTTTTATGTAATCAGAAATGGGTTCTATTTGTTTGCATCCATCATTGTTTGGTATTAACATCCAACATTCTCCTGTTTGGCATTTTTAGTTCATGCAAGTTTTAATTATTTTTCTTCAATGTCTGTCTATACTGTTTTTTATCTGGGTGTAGGTTTAATGGCTACCAATATGTAAGCTCATGGTCGGACTACCAGTTATTATTGTTGTACATTGGTTGAAATTAATATCAATTCTCACAGCACTCACACCCTTAGTGAACGTACTACGATTGGTGTTATATACAGTCACACGGAAAGTGGTCGTTCGCTTGGGTGAGTTGCTATTTCTGGCCATACAGACTCCCGAGGAATAATGGGGAGCACAGAGAGTGGCTTATGGCCATCCCTGTCCTAACGAAATGTGTTGATTGTTTCCTTATAAATGGAAAATCTTTAAATATATTTATAAATCGTAAATCCATATTTAAACTAATTTTTATTTGTTATTACTATGCTTATTTATTACTTTTAATATTATCGCAGTTTGATATATTCATGAATAATATATTTTAGGTTTTAATTAAAAAAACATGTGGAATATTTCTTTTTAGCTTTGTATGTACTGGCAACATTAAATAAATCATGAATCAAATTATTGTTTGAAAATTAATTTTTTAAAAATAATTAGGAAATATTCCAACTGATACCAATGATACAACGTTTCAAGAGAGAACAAGAGTCACCATCTTCATGTGCTAATTCAATTTATCTAGCTGAGGATGAAGTATGTTTACTAAATATTAAAACTACTTATGAAGCAACAATTGTAAATTTCAAACAACTCTTATTCAGAACGATTAGGTTGCTGTAGCTGAATAAAGGCCGGGGGTGTTCGAAATGACAATACTGGTTATGTTTCATACTAAATTATTGTTTATTTACCAAACAATTAAAAATTAATAACTGATTGATGATGGGTCTCAACATTTTTTATATTGCAAAAGAGGCCGACCTACTTGTTAACCTTACTTATGTGGGGAACCTATTCATACAGAGTAAAGGAGAACCAGTTCACCATGAGGTGAAAACTACTGATAGAAATTCCCAGTCAACGATTCGAACTTGCGCTATCTCTAACTCGGGTTCAAAGTCCGGAGACTGCTTGGACATAGGCTCTTTCCAACGTATTATTTGAATAGTCAAGAATGATGTCGTATATATATTCCGGATATTTAATAATTTAAATTAATTAACTCTGCGGACCAAAACCAATGACAGGATAAAACACTTTTTAAGCGAAATACAAATACATGTGTTAAATAAATTAACACACACTAAAAATTAAAGGTTTTGAACAGATAATTTTTGAGTAAACCACAAGAAAAGAAAAAAAAGAGATACCTAAGAAACTGAAATATTTAAGAGATATTCAAAAAGAGAAGAAGTACAAAGGTATATGGAAGTGATTCTTTTGTTAATTTCTCTTATATCAATCACTATAATATTTGTACATTTTAATTACATATATTTACCGATAAATAATATTCTCCTTAAGAAAATATTCATGAATGATAAGCCATCTCGGCTGGTAGGACCTGTGTGTGGGCTGTCCCCTCACACTTTCTCAGTTGGACCATTTCCGTTTCGCGTTTTACCATCTGCTGCCTTATCGGCGTTCACGACTTCGCATTGAAATCGATACACACTAAAAACAAATTAAGGACGGAACTTGCGTGGAACACTGAATAAATCAAGTGATGTAAAAGATATCCTTTAACTTGAAAACACAGTTAAATTAATATTCCAAGCAGACTCAAATGAGATTACATTAACTAAGCATAAATAAATATATGGTACCTGAAAACACTATTAATTTAAAATAACAGTAAGCCTTCCTAGCCACATATATCATTATGGTGCATGTTTAATGTTATTTTAAATTAATAGTGTTTTTCAGGTACCATATATTTATTTATGCTTAGTTAATGTAATCTCATTTCAGTCTGATTGGAATATTAATTTAATTGGGTTTTAGCATTTTTTCGCTGATATCGTGATCTTGGCAGTTTCTAATTGATTATATTAATTTCACCCAGTTAAAATTTTTTATATTTAGTAGAAGTTTATTTTTTGTACCCCATTCCAGGATCTAGATTAAAATGTAAATAATTATTAAGTTTATTAGTTTAAGAGCGTAGTTTTATAAAATGTTTGTATAGATGTCATTTAGTTTTTAGCACTTGAAAAATTTGGGTTTTACCAAATCGAAAAGTCGTGATTGGTATTTTTCACGTAATGATGGCAAATTTCCAACAAACGTTGCCTTCCTCATCTGATACTCCATCATTAACAAATTTCAAAAACATTTGTCAAGTGTTTTATGATGAGTCAAGTTATTCTTTAGAATTGCTTAATTGCCTTCGCAATGCTTCTCAGACTGATCTACCTTCTATGTTTATTTTTCAAGAAATGAACGTTTATTGCCTCAAAACTACCCATACACGTACTGTGTTAATGGACCACCCACCCACCCATACTTGTACTTTGGTAATGGCCAAATATTTTTTGACGTCTTTTATGAAACCCTTTTACAAAAGGTGGTACTTAAGGAATAGCGATAAATTACTGGTAATGCACAGTAATTTTTCTGCCCAAAGATGAATAAAAAAACATGTTTTGTACAATATTACAAGCAATAAGTCTTCCAAAACCTATAACGTATATAAGAATATAGTATTTGTGTATTTAATAAAAATAATATAAACAAGCAGCTGCAGCTAAAATTTACACATGGAATTTCAGCAACAATTGAATGCACCAATATCGATAGGTGTTAAAGGAACTAAACCGTGTTGACTTTATCATTTTATTGATATATTAATTTTACCAAACTAATATAAAACTAAACTAACAGTTTTGGGGCATAATTCTAATTTTGAAATGTCTAAGGATTCCCTCCCTTTTCAGAGATCCAATAAAAAAAACTACATGCTTCCATGGAACAAATTTTGGCGTAAATATAGAAATTTTTTGAACATATTAAAATAACTCATTAAAAATAAATAAACGATAATTATTTTTGATATTGTATTTGCATTGTTATCTATAAACATACAGCGTAACAATTAGGTTTTAGGACGACTTTATAACTTTTAAACGACAAAGATATCACAACTAATTTGACATACCGTTACTAGTAATAGTAAGCTACTTTCCTGTGTACATGGTGATCAGATGACACCTTTGGGGGAAGGCCCGTTATGAGTAGGAAGACAATCTTTAGTGACACTATATTGAAATGTACACTATTTTAAATGTCTAGTTAAACTGAAAACAATGCCGCAAACCGGACTTCAAAAAGTTGATCCAGCCAGAAGTAAATGCTGTTTAAAGTTTTAAAAATGCTTAACACATTGTACTTACGAATAACGGAAAGTAACAAGTTGAAGGGAATACTTACTGGAGAACTTTACTTTTGAAGGGAACTTTAGATGCCAACAAGTATCAAGATATGCTCCAAAATGAGTTAGTTCCTGCTCTACAAAAGCTAGTCTTGGTGCTGACTTCCAAACATGTTTTATCCAACAAGACGGAGCACCGCCACATGGTGGTGTTCAAATGAGGCAATACTTAGATACAGTATTCAGTCACTGGTGGATTGGAAGATGTGGATCGATTGAGTGGCCGACTCGTTTTCCTGACCTGACTCCGTTATACTACTTTTTATAGGGCTACGACTAAGTTTATGAAACTCAGCCTATAGATCTGATTGATTTTAGATACAGGATAGCACAAGCTGTTTCACGATAATGCATAGAAAAAGCAGTAGCTAGCTTTTATAACCGGTTAGCACATTGCCACATGGCCAACGGAGAACTTTTTGAACGCCTAATTTGAAAGGAGTTCAGTAAGGTTTAACTTGTAACTTTCTGTTATGTGTAAGTACAATGTATGAAACATTTTTAAAACTTTGAATAGCAATTACTTCCGATTAAATCAACCTGTTGAAGTCCGGTTTGCGGCATTGTTTTCAATTTAACTAGATCTTCAAAAATATGTCATTAACGTTGACTGCCTTTAAGCCAACTCATCATAGGCTGTCATTAAAGATTTTCTTCTTACTCCTAACGGGCCGTCCCCCAAAGATGACATCTCATCACCATATACACAGAAAAGTAGCATACTATTACCAGTAACGATATGCCAAATTTATTTCTGATATCTCTTGTCGTTTAAAAGTTATAAAGTCTTCCTAAGACATAATTGTCACCTGTATACAAGCCAAATGCTATTGACAGGTTTTAAAGCAATTGTAAGGCTTTGGAGAGTGAAACTTGGCATAAATATTGTTTGTTGATGCGTACTAACAAAGATTTTAAAATAATTTCTCGTAAAGAGAGATAACTCGTATTTATAGAGAGATTTCTCGTAAATGATGTAGATAACAAATATGCCAATACCAGCGAATCACAGCCTTTAAAAACGTTCACCATACGAATCATCTCTGAGTTTATGACGGTGCGAATAGGCTTAATATGTTAATTTTTACCCCTAAGAGCAATGTGAAGAAAAATAAAAAAATTACTCAACAAAGTGATAGTAGCCACGCGAAGCGTACACGGGTGTTTTCTAGTCCATCGATTAAATGATAGTTACAATTACATAATCACTGTCAGTAGTATCCTTTTCGCTCGGTCGCTTATTGCAACTATTCTGCAACTCTAGTTTCCGTTTAACGCACCATTAACCGTTGGTAAACCGAACTGCAATTGCAAATTTCTTCATTTGTTTTCTCGGAACAATTAGTTGTCTCGATAACAAACTGTAAACTGAGCTTGTCTAAATAGTGAACGGCAACAGTAATATTGTTGTTTCGACAGTCCATAAACTTTCTTACTTATACTAGTTTCAGTAATCACATAACCTCTTTTCGACGTGGTGGCTCAGTGTTTCAAGGTTCGAGTCCCTAACTGAGCTGGCGGCCGGTACTTCACTCGTTGAATAGAGTTCACGCACAGGCCTTCGGCCCACGTTAACTGGCAAGTGAAACTAAAGAG